>JAZHRO010000035.1:63341173-63965040 GCA_037157565.1 Thalassia testudinum | reverse complement strand
ATAGTCATTTGTAGGAAGTCTATAGTTAAATTTTTTGTGGGCAAGGCGCTATTAATAGAGTGGTAGGCGAACACTGGCCATTGGAGGGAACGTAGGTTTTTGATCAAAAATCGTGAAATTAATTGATTTAATGTCGTAGTATAGTCGCGAAATCCAATTCAAGCAAAAAATTATACAATGAGACAATGGGTACCGGTCAATCTTAGGGAAGCATTTAAAAGTGAAACTGATTTGACTTTTTCTACTTGCTCAGAATTGTATTCCGGTATTTAGGGTACGAATATAGGATTCACCAGTTGCGTTGTTAACTAGTAAAACATGTGAATGAGTCAAAAATAGTATAAACGTGAAAGTATGTGTGTTGGTGCGCACGATTTCAACTCTCCGATGGCGACCCACAGAAAATTAGTTAATTGTTAAGTCCTCAATATCCTCTAGAACAGACATTTTAGTTGCACACAAGATGAGAATATAAAGCAGGCAATTGATGATTTTTATTTCTTCACAAATATTGTCATTATAATAATTCTCGAGGAAAGCTTACACGTGAAAGATTGAAATCACTATTCTAACTAATAGAAGAGTATGAATGCATGGATCTAGGTAGATTATGCATGCATTCATCAAGGCAGAGGATTACTACTATCACTAGCAGAAAATAAATGCAAGAATTAACTATGAAGAACACTAATCTAGCTATTAGAACTTAGGGCATTGGAGGTGATCTCCAATGGCTGTGTGGCTTGAGGTGGTAGGAGGGAGGAGAGGGATGGCCAAGGTGGTTGGCCGGCCTCTTGAGAAGGTGGTGGAGGTGCTCTAGCTCTTGGATGTGAAGGTCGTGATGATGGAGGTGATGGAGATCGTGGAGAGGGTGTGCACATGAGATGATATCCAAGATCTAGATGGATCCCTTGGCCGTCCATGATGGTCTTTAAATAGACCAAGGGATGGCTCATCTAGAGAAGTGTGTAACTCTCTAGAAGAGCTCCAACCTTGGCCATCCAACCCATTTGAAATGGGTCTTCTTAGATCCACTTCTTATGGGTATGGTTGTGGACTCCTTGAAAGACTATTTTTAGTCTTTCAAGGTGGCACCACTTGGAGGCCTTTCTAGAGAACTCTAGAGTGGGAGGCTAAGTGGTAGTTTGTGTGTGTGTGCGTGAGTGTGTGGGTGTGGCTAGGTAGTTTAGGTCGAGTCTTATAGGTCTAGGTGATTGGGTTTAGGTAGGTTTCTAGAAATAGAGTTATAAATCCTAATACCAATGTGATAAGTGAAATTAAACTGATTACAAGTTTAATTGAGTGGATGTGTGTATAATTGGGGGAGAAAGTACCCAATTAGGTCAGGTTTGAATCAATTGGACTCTCACTGAGTCCAATTAGACTTGTGTTGGTTGATGTTTGAGCTTAATTGGACTCTGTGTCCAATTGACTAGGTGAAGTGTAATTGGGTTAGATCCGAGTCAATTGAGCTTAGTGAGAACCTGATTAGGTTCTTAGGAAGGTCTTGAGGTAGTGTACTAGGCTTAGGGAACCTTAATTTAGGTTCCCTAAGGTGTAGAATTGGGTTTAGGGCCTTAGAAAATCAAGATCTAGGCTTGATTTCAAAAATAGTAACTAAAGAGGGGTTCTAGATGTCTGATTTAGTAATCAGTCGACTTATACTTCAAAATCAGAAGTCTGAGTCTCTAGTCTGGATGTCCAAAGTTGAATTAAAGTGTTGTTTAGGTTCTATCTTGGAATTCTGCAAAAATTGGACGTCTGACACCTTGTCTAGATGTCCAATATTCTAGCAGAATTGGGTTCTGGCTCTGCGAGTGGTGTCTAAGGGTCTTGGACATCCACCAACCTACCTGAATGTCCAAATATGGGTTGGAATAAGGGTTTTAAAGTTCTTTAGGCTAGGGTGACCTAATCTAAGGGTGGTTAGGATTTAGGAAGGTATCTAGGGCTATCCTAAGGCTAAAAAGGTCATATGTTCTTCATAATTTAACTCTTGCATTAAAATTCTACTAGTAAGGTAGTATACCTCTTTCCTACATTATGTCTTCATCTTTATTCCAGCGCTTCTGCTCCAGCTTTACTGCAGCTCTAGCTTCACCCTTCTTTATCCCCAGCTTCAGGCCATCTCCTGAGCTTTCTTATTGCCTACAATCCAAATAATACACTAATTAGTATATTATAACATTATTACCTGATTATTTAAGTAAAGCAGAAAAGATACAATATATGCCAATAATGCATGAATTGTACTACGTTTTAACTTAATTCAGGTCATTTAAGTCCTATGATTGCTATGCAATTAGACCCCCATGCCTAAATCTTGCGAGTCCCTAGCAAATGCAAAACTAAGTTATCTACAAATGGGTCCCTAGAGGACTGATTATTTTTACCAAGCGTAAGACTAGGGATTCTCTTCCGTTTTGCTTTATCCTAAAATCCAGAAATCCAGACAATTGTGAAAGTGTAACTATGTAACTTTTGCAACGGATTCAAGTGAAAAGCTGATTCACCTCTAAAACCTATACTTGACCCCTAATAAAATTCTAGCGGAATAGGCAAACTTCTTCCCTTGGGGTATAATCAAAATATTCTATAATTTCTACCCTAGCTTTTAGCTTAGGTAGAGAATGTCTGAGTCAAGTGGGTTTGTATCTGGTGGCTTGATCTCATTTGGTGCACATATAGATTAGTACTACAGAGTCTAAATTTCCAGATTATCAAGTAAATTAACTCAGAGAAAAGCAGGGAAAACTGTGCTCTCTTGGTTCCTTTGTATGCACTTGCTCTTTTTTCTTTTCTTTTCTTTTTCTTTCGAGCACACAATCTCACTAGATTTACAATTAGAATCCATATTTGGTGGTCTCACATGGCATTAACACTTTAATAGAGTTCTGATAACCCTGACACTGAGTCAGAATTCCTCAGCCATTATTCGGGCGGTTAAAAATACAGAAAAGTGGGTTAAGGCCATATTTGGTAGATTTCAAATGTGGTGGGTAATGCTGCCTCAATACAATTGAAATAAATACTAAACCTTATAAAGTCAAATTTTCTATTTTTTTCTTTTTCTAATTTTTTTTAATATTTTTTCTCTTTTTCTTATTTTTTTTCAACACAATGCAATGACATCTGCGAATTCTATTCATGAGGCATTATTGGGATTGGTGGTGTTCAAAAAGATATCGGGTGGTTTATTTTGTGGAAGTGCTTATTCTCAGCACCAGGAAAGAGACGGATAGGACAATATTATTTTGACTTTGATATTAATACCTTTCTTCAGTCGAAGATTCTATAAAGGATGGTTGTAACTATCCACCTTAATTCTAGTTTTATTAGAACTCAATCTCTACGTATTTGCCTCATTTGATATCTCTCGAAAATTCACACAAATAGTTTATACGCAGGAATCGAGAGCGACAGTTATGCCTATCTCTGAGTATCATTACCTAATCCACAATTTTAGATTCCTTGCACTAGTCTTAGAGCACCAGTAACACTTTGCTCTCATCTCACACTATTTGGTGAATTTTCTAGAAGAATGTTTCACCTAACTCCCTAACCACTGCCGAGGGGTTCAGGAAAAGAAGCACTGCCTCTTCTCGACAAACTAAAGACGTTTATCGATCTTCACAGTGAATCCATTGTAAAATCTGTGTGAGTGTGAAAATTGTATTGGATTCCAGATTACAGGAAACAACTAGAGGATAAAATCCCTAATGCAAGCTCTTGATAAAATTTTTTATTCATGGATACAATATATATATATATATATGCTATATACAATGAACCTCTTATGACTGTACTTTAATATTGTTCCCTTATCGGGTTACATTCATCTTAGTCCTAATTCAGAACAAAAAGGTGAGAGAATGAGCCGGGAATGACTGTTGCAAACAATTTCTAGCTCTAATGCGAACATTGGAGGTGGAGTCGGTTGTTCGTAAATTATGGACCCTAAAGTACAATTAATATGCTGCTCCAAGGTTTTTCTATGAGTTGGCATAAAAATTTTTAGTTTAATTATACTACCCCCATCATGCCTAAGTTCTTGCATGTCTTTACGCATTAATATAACAAAAATAAATTACGACATGAAGTAAGTTGGTAAAAATCACTTGGACTCATTCCTGAATTTTTCATTTAGCATAAGCCAACCTGATGATATGTAATATGCTAAAAGAAAATATGCTATGTATAGAAAGAAATGTATATATATATATGTGGGTTGCCTGTGGATCGTAAAGTATACTAGAGGGGAGGGGTGAATAGTATCGCTTAAAAAAAAAATATTATGAAACAAAAATAAATCCGCAATAGAATCAAGCACAGATTATACTTAGATTTATAGTGGAAACCCAAACTGGGTGAAAACCACTACCTAAGCCTCTCAGCTTAGGATTTTCCTTACTAGTTGAGGCTAGTCAATCCACTATTGTACCACTTAAACAAGAGTGGCACAACCTCTTTACAAACCACTTATCTATACAACTTGAAGAGAAGCACAACAACAATAACAACAACAATGGATCTTCCCAAACAACTTGGGATATGTTAATCAAAATAACAATGTAAAAGAACAATGTAGAACTATGGAACCTCAATAAAATCAAACCAGAATTTCAGTGGAGGTTTGAAATGACATGCTTTAAAAGGCGTGAGAAACGAAGTGCAAAAGCACTTGAAGAAGCATGCGAAGCTCTATTGTTTTGGAGGATGTTTCTATTGAAAGTTATGTGAAAAAGGGATGCGTACGACCTCTATTTATATTAAAAATTTGACCTGAAAAGGAAATGAAATTGGTCGATCAATTAAGGTAGATTGGTCAATCAAAACAAGATTTGGTCGATCAATCTAATTATTTGATTGATCACTTATTGGTCGATTAATTAGCTTAATTGGTTGATCAAAAGGGTATTAATCAACTTCCTAAAATGGGCTAGTTTGATCGATTAACTAGTTAGTTGGTCGATCAATTAGTCTTATTGGTTGATCAGAAACCCTAGAAACTATTTTTAGAGAATAGCACGAAAATCTATTTGAGTTTTATTTTGAGGTTCTTTACAATAATATCCTAGATTCAATAAAAATAAAAGACATAGATTGGCATCCATCTGATCTTGATCCAAGAGAGAAGCTTTGATTCGTGATAGTCCTGAAATATTAGTCTTGCAATAAACATAACTTTGGTGCATCAAAAAAGAGGAGCTTGCATTCTCCCCGTTTTTTATGACAACAAAATCATAATTATAAATTGAAATATTATGCATAATATCTCCCCCTTTTTGTTTTAGCAAAAAGTATACATTCTGCTATCAATATCAATTAACTCCCCGTTAAGCATGTAAATTAAGCAACAATAATTTCAACATTCAATTTCTAGAGAGTAAAATATATCTGAGAGAGATAATATTCATGCATATAACAACAGTATAAGAGAGTCTAGATAAGTAGAACAAAATAAAATAGTCCACAGAATATGAAGTTTTACAATCTAATGAAGCTAGCAAAATAGAAACTAATGCTAAAGCTACTCATCTAACGATGCCATGAAGCATCCATCGTGCTCTGGAGGTCTGTATTTAACTCGAGGTCCATCAAGTTAGATCTCTCTGAGGAGGCAAGCTGGCCAAGACATAGGCGACGTTGAGCTGACGATCTCGGTGTCGGTTGCCTAGATGTCTTGCGAGGCAGTGTAACTTGCTGGTTTGTTAGTGCTACTGCAATGGTAGGAGGAGGAGGAGGTGCTACTGATGATGGAGGCATGGTAGTAGATCGACGAGGACAAAGAGGCCAGTGAAGCTGCTACTGAATCCCATGAATAGACTCTCCAAGTCTATCTAAGAACTGGCTTTGAGCATTCAGGTATTCTGATACCTGATGCCCATGTCTCATCTTCATCATGTCTGTCTCTCTCTGCCGAGACATCATCAAAGAAATACCATTTGTCACATCCTGTATACTAACAAAGTCCTTGCCTGTAAGAGGTTTGTCCAAAAGGCCCCACTCTTGCTTGTAGAAGGACAGAGAGGGTTGCACTGGAGGAGGATAGGTTGCAGTAAAGTGCTCGTAAGGCGGGAAAGGAGGAGGGACTGCTGATGGTTCCTGTTGCTACTGCTGCTCTTGGGCTGCATCCTCACCATAGGCTCCTTGAGCTTGCTCCATCTTTGTATAAGTGAGCTTATCAAATATGGAGACTCTAGTGATAAACAGTTTTTGATTAATCTCCATGGGAACACTAAAATGTAGGAAGATGTGGGAAAGAAGTGTCCTAAATTGGAAGGAGCTGGTGGGCTGCTTGCTCATTAAATGTAGAATCAAGTGGTTCCAGTTGAACCGCTTTTTCTTAAGAAAGGCATAAAGAGTAGTAACGAGCATAATGCTAGGACAGTTCTCAAATGAAGTAGACTTGGACATAAAATTCCATAAAAATACACGATTAAGAAATCATGGAAGACAACAAAAATAAGGGGACTTGGTTGGATGACCCAAGTCAAAATGGGAGGGAGTGTGCAGGGTCTCCCTAATGGTATCCGTTTGTGTTTGCTGATGAAGCTCAAGAAAGGTAGGACCAACAGATAGACAACCAAGAATATCTGAAATCACATCCGCATTGACCAGAACCTCTATGCCATAGAGATTCGAGGTCAACTCGATGTTGAAACCCTCACCTATATTCTTCAAGTTGGCATACAATAGGTGACAAGCCATAGGGTCAACACTGGGAATGTGGCTATTTTTGGAACTCGCATAAAAGTTTTGCTCAAAAAGACAAAATCTGGTGATTTGCAACTATTTTGCGGATTCTAGGAAAGATAGACTCGAAGTAAGCAAAATCGACTGGTCTACCAACATGCGGGGAAATCTTGGCTAGAAGTAAAAAACGATTGCGAGCAGGCTTAGTGATGAAAAAGTGGTCAAACGTATCATCACAATGAGAAGAAGAGGAGGCACGTGCGCGTTTGGGAGCCATTTCAAAACTGAAGTTGCATGTTGGTTGATCAAATAGGGATTTTTGGTTGATAAAAAATGAGCCAGGCAGAGTTTTGGAAAAACCAACTTTTGGTTGATCAGCCAAGAATTTTGTCGACCAAAAGTGTTCAGGCACGAAAAAAATGAGTGTTTTCGAGTGATAAGCTCACAAATACTATAAGATTTCACAAGTAATCACAAGATTAAGTAATAAAAATATCAGATCTATTCATAGCTCATCTCGTATTGAAAGAAAATCCTAAAAGAAACAGATTTAATCCAAGTTTAGAGTGTACCATGATTGATCAAGTAATGGTTGATCAAGGGAGGACGGCGAGGATGAAGATGGCAAAGAGGATGGTCGGTGAGAGGTGTGCATGGTCAGTTCGTGCAAGATGTTTGAGGTCACGTGGAGAGGTTTGGTGCGGAGGAGGCATCAAGCGTGTTGTTGCACGCATGGAGGACGCATGAAGGCGATGTGTCTTGCTTGCGTGAGGAGCGGTGATGGTCGGAGGTGGCGTGAAGGTTGGTCGATCACCATCATCGTCAGAGGAGAGATGGGGTCGGGTGGAGGTGTTTATTCGGTGGTGGAGAAGGTGTGGGGACCAAATGTGGGGTATAGGTTAGTAAAGTATATGATTTGGTGGTAAAAACAGTTGTGTTTTATAGAAAAGATGATTAGCAAAATAGGTAAAAACATTTTAGGCAGCTAATCAAGATAATTAAGGTCGATTAGGACGATTAGGAGCGAGATTCGAGGTAAAAAGATTGCAATCTTGAAAAGCGAATCCACCCAATTTTGGTTGATCAAAACAGAAAATGATCGATTAATTAATCTTATTGGTCGATCAGGGTTTAAACGATTGGAGGGAAAATTCCCGCTCAACCGGATTAGTCGATTAAACAACTAATTTGATCGATTAAAACTCAAATTTTTGGAGGGAAATTTCCTGCCAAAGAATTTGGTCGATTAATAAAGGATTTTGATCGATCAGAGAGGTTTGGTAAATCAATTTCAAAAAATTGATCGATCAACGATTGAAAACATATCAATCAAACAAATCAATTAATCTCTTTTAACCTAGATAAACCTAGGGAATGGCAGATTAGGTTAAATCTTTCCTTTGGCAAGGGTTTGTTGAAGATATTAGCTAATTGATTCTCTATTTTAACAAATTCTAGGTTGATTTCTCCTTTCAAGACATAGTCTTATAGAAAGTAGTGTCTAACATCAATATGTTTAGTCCTAGAGTGTTGAACTAGATTCTTAGATAAGTTTATGGTACTAGTGTTGTCACAAAGTATTTTGTTATTCTTGTAGGATAGGCCAATATCTTGTAAGGTTTGTTTCATCCACAATAGTTGTGGATAAGCCAAAGAAGCAGCTACATATTCTGCTTTGGTTGTTGAAAGTGAAACAGTGTGTCGCTTTCTAGAGAACCAAGAGACTTGAGAATTTTCGAGAAATCAACATGTTCCACTAGTACTTTTTCTGGTTGTAAAGCTACCTGCATAATCAGCGTCACAAATGGAATATAGTTCCAATGTGTCTGACTTCAGATAGAAAAGTCCTAAGTCTAGTGTTGTTTAAGTATCTAAATACTCTTTTAACAACATTTAGATGTGTTTCCTTTGGATTTACTTGAAAGCGAGCACACAAATAAGTGCAAAAGAGAATATCAGGTCTACTAATAGTCAAGTATAATAAAGATCTTATCATGCTTCTATACATTTTCTGATCTACAGACTTATCTGTGTCATCAGGTTTTAGTTGTGTAGAAGCTGCCATAGGTGTTTCTTTTCCCTTTACTTTGTCCATGGAGAATTTCTTCAAGATCTCCGTGGTGTATTTGGTTTGTGATATGAAGATTCCAGAGGACAGTTGGTCAATTTGAAGCTCGAGAAAGAACCGAAGTTCTCCCATCATGCTCATTTCAAACTGATGCTGCCTTACCTTTGCAAATTCTTGGCATAACAGATCATTAGTAGCACTGAAAATGATATCATTTGCATAGATTTGTATTATTAAGAGATCATTTTCTTTTCTTTGTGTGAATAAAGTTGGATCTATTTTACCTATTTCAAACTCATTTTCAATTAGATAAGTTTTTAATCTTTCGTATCAACCTCGTGGAGCTTGTTTTGGACCATATAATGCTTTATTTAATTTGTATACGTATTGTGGATATTTAGCATCTTCAAAATCGGGAGGTTGTTTAACATAGACTTCCTCCTTGATGAATCTGTTTGGAAAGGCGCTTTTGACATCCATCTGAAAAAGTTTGAATTTCATATGGGCAGCAAAGGCTAACAACATTCTAATGGATTCTAGGCGAGCTACAGGCGCATATGTTTCATAAAAATTTATTCCTTCTTCTTGATTATATCCTTGGGCCATAAGTCTAGCTTTGTTTCTTACTACTTCTCTTGACTCATTAAGTTTATTCCTAAGGACCCACTTGGTTCCTATAATGGTCAGTGAGTCAGGCTTTGGAACAAGTTCCCATACTTGATTTCTTTAGAATTGATTTAGCTCATCTTCCATAGCAATAATCCAACAATTTTATGAAAAGGCTTCCTTAACATTTTTGGGTTTTAACTGAGAAACAAAGGTTGTGAAAGCTAAGGTGTTGATGGAAGATCTGGTTTGAACTCCTTTAGACAGTTCTCCTATCACCAGTTCTTTTGGATGATCTGTCATATAGAAAATATCTTTGGGTAGTTCATCTGAAATGTTCTCTTCTGGAATGTTTGATGGCCATCTATTAGGTCATCATCATCATTTGTAGAAGATTTAGGTTGAGATAGTGTTTCATCAAATGATACATGCATAGTTTCCTCAACAACATAATTCTTCTTGTAAAACTCTATAGGCTTTACTTCTGGTTGAATAACCAAAGAAAATTCCTTTTGAGCTCTTAGCATTAAACTTATCAAGATTGTCTTTGGTGTTGTGTATAAAACATCTACAACCAAATATCTTGAAGTAAGAAATTCTAGGTGTTCTTCCATGATAGAGTTCAAAAGGTGTTTTGTTTAGGATTGGTCTAATTAGGGATCTATTTTGAATGTAGCAAGCGGTGTTTATCGCTTTTGCCCAAAAATATCGAGGCAGTTTTAACTTGGACAGCATTGTGCGGGCACACTTTTGCAAGGTCCTATTTTTCCTTTCAACTACACCATTTTGAGGTGCGGCTCTAGGGAAAGCAAATTCGTGTTTTATCCCAAATTGATCATAGAAATTAGAAAAAGATTCATTATCAAATTCTCCTTCGTGATCACTTCTAATCCTAATTACTTCAGATCCTTTTTCATTCTATAATCTTCTTACAAGCTTGCTAAAGGCATCAATGGTGAAATCATTACTTCTTAAGAAAGATACCCAGGTAAAGCTAGAGAAATCATCGATTATGACTAAACAGTATCTGCACCTGCTTAGGCTTTCGAATTTGGTTGGTCCGAATAAGTCTAAGTGAAGTAGCTCCAGGGGCCAAGAGGTGCTAACTATCCTTTTTGGTTTAAAAATATTTTTGGTTTGTTTATTAATTTGACAAGAATCACAAACTTTGCTTTCCTTGAAGTTGATCTTTGGCAGACCTTTGACGAGCTCATGTTTCACAAGTTTACTAATGTTTCCCATGTGAACATGACCTAGTCGTCTATGCCAAAGTGTTGCCTCTTCGTCAGATGCAACAAGACATTCAAGATTGTCACATTTGTCGAAGTTGACAGTATAGATATCTTTATGTCTGTTTCCTTTAAGGATAGTTTGTTTTGTTTCCTTATTTTGTATTTTAAATCCATTCAAAGTGAAAGTGATTTTATATCCTTTATAATATATTTGACTTACACTAAGAAGATTATGATTTAGTCCACTAACTAAATGTACATTATCAAAAGATGTAGAGGAGTGACTAATTTGGCCAATACCAATTATACGACCCTTGTGGTTGTTTCCAAATGTGATCGTACCACCTTCCTGGCGATGGAGTTGCAAGAATAGGTCTTCCTCTCTGGTCATTTACTTGGAACATCTGCTATCCATGATCCATCTTCTTTCTTCTTGATCCTGTCATTTGTTTGCGTTTGTGAGATCTTGTTTTGCTTGATCTATAGAGGGGCTTTAGAGTTCCATTGGTTTCTTGATATGTCCACTCTTATAGTCTACTTGACCTACAAAACAAGATTGCAAAAGTGTTTTTGGTACCCACTTTTGTTTCGGTCCACAGTGGTCAGCTTGTGTTGCCTGTTCAGGCAAGCTACCTTTCTTTTTGTTTTAGTTAGAACTAGATGCTTCATAATCATTTTTAAGTATGTAACCTAACCCAAACTTTGTGGAGCTCTGGGTTTGTGTTCCTAATAACTTATGCAAGTTTTTACTACCTTTAGTGAATTTAGACAAGTCATTCAATAGAATAGCAGAATTTTCTTTTAGCTTATCTATATCTACTTTTAGATTGTCTACATGTGACTTTAATAAAGTAATTTTGGTAGATAATTATTTGTTTTGTAAGGTATGCATATCTTTTTGTGCTCTTTCTTCCCCTAATGCTTTTGCTAGGTTTTTATTTTCTAATTTTAGTGACTTAGCTATGTCATGCATCTCAAAAAATGCTTATAATAGTTCATCATGTGAAAAAGAAGTTACCTTATCTTCTAGAGCCATCAGTCCTAGAAGAGCTTCTTCTTCGAAGGCTTCTTCTTCTTTTGAACTCAAATCTGATTCATCCCATGTTGCTGTAAAGTCCCTTTTCTTCCCTTCCTTTCTGGGAAATTTCTTCTTTTCTGACTCCTTCTTGAGAATTGGACAATCCTTGTTTTCTCTTGCAGTTGTAGCAGATAATGGCGTCTACTTTGGATTCTTCTTTCTTCTTTCTCTAGCTCCTCTTATTTTTGAGGAACTTTTTGAACTTTCTGGAGAGAAGGGCTATGCCTTCCTGTTTGTCTTTGCTTGATGAATCTTCAAATTGTTGATTGGCTTCGAGGGCTACGATCTTCTTCTTGAATCCTTCATCTTCATGCTCCTTCATGTGTTGGAGTTGGACCTCATAAGCCATTAGACTTCCAATAAGATCGTCCAATTTTAGAGTGGATAGATCTTTTGATTCTTGTATGCCTGTTGTCTTTGTCTCCCAGTTGCTGGTAAGCGATCGAAGGATCTTCCTCACCAGAGCTTCATTCTTTATATCCTGATCTAGATTTTGTAGGGAGTTTATGATGTCCATGAATCGTGTGAACATCTCTTTGATTGACTCCCCCTTCTTCATCCTGAGAAGCTCATAATTTTGAGTTAGTAAATTAACTCTGGTTTCTTTTACCTTTGACGTTCCCTCTTGAGTGACTTCGAGGATGCTCCAAATCTCGGAAGCTGTCTTGTAGGATGAGACTCGGTTGAACTCTTCTCTGGAAAGCCCGTAGAAGATTGCGTTCATGGCTTTCACATTATGCGTTGCCATCTTCTTCTGATCTGGAGTCGTTGCCACACCCTCCATGATCTTGGGGCATGTGTACTTGGAGGCAATGGCATCTCATACTTCGAAGTTCATTGACTCCAGAAAGATCTGCTTGCTGGTCTTCCAATAACTGTAGTTCGTTCCATTGAATAATGACAGTCGAACTGCTGATTGACCCTTTGCATACGTGTCAACAGTTGATTTGGACATCTTCTAGACAATCTTACTCTGATACCAAATGTGGGTTGCCTGTGGATCGTAAAGTATACTAGAGGGGAGGGGTGAATAGTATCGCTTAAAAAAAAAATGAAACAAAAATAAATCCACAATAGAATCAAGCACAGATTACACCTGGATTTATAGTAGAAACCCAAACCAGGTGAAAACTACTACCTAAGCCTCTCAGCTTAGGATTTTCCCAACTAGTCGAGGCTAGTCAATCCACTATCGTACCACTTGAACGAGGGTGGTACAACCTCTTTACAAACCACTTCTCTATACAACCTGGAAAGAAGCACAACAACAACAACAACGGATCTTCCCAAACAACTTGGGATTCGTTAATCAAAACAACAATGTAGAACTATGGAACCTCAATAAAAATCAAACCAGAATTCCAGCGGAGGTTTGAAATGACATTCTTTAAAAGGCATGAGAAACAAAGCACAGAAGTACTTGAAGAAGCATAAAAAGCTCTATTTTTTTGGAGGACTTTTCTATTGCAAGTTATGTGAAAAAGGACTACGTATGACCTCTATTTATACTAAAAATTTGACCTGAAAAGAAAATAAAATTGGTTGATCAATTAAGGTAGATTGGTCGATCAAAGTGAGATTTGGTCGATCGATCTAGTTATTTGATCGATCACTTAATAGTCGATTAATTAGCTTAACTAGTCAATCAAAAGGGTGTTAATCAACTTCCTAAAGTGGGCTGGTTTGATCGATTAACTAGTTAGTTGGTCGATCAATCAATTTGGTTGATCAATTAGTTTTATTGGTCGATAAAAAACCTTAGAAACTATTTTTTAGAGAAAAGCATGAAAATTCGTTTGAGTTTTATTTTGAGGTTTGTTACAATAATATCCTAGACTCAATAAAAATAAAAGACGTAGATCAGCATCCATCTAATCTTGATCCAATAGAGAAGCTCTAATCCGTGATAATCCTGAAATATTAGTCTTGCAATAAACATAATTTTGGTGCATCAAAATAGAGGTTCTTACAGTATAAGTTGCTGAGTTTAACGCCTCCAGCTAGGCGAAAACTCAATCACACGTCCTTAATAAAATTGATGACTTCGTCAATAGGAGGTTCCCGGGCCATAAATGGCTTGAGGGGCTGTCCATTTACCGTAGAAACATGCCCAGATTTCGGATTTATGATTTGGATCGCCCGATTAGAGTAGGGGTGAATCACAATGTATGGGCCAGTTCACTTGGACCTAAGTTTTCCCGTAAAGAATTTCAGATGCTAATTGAATAACCAGACACGTTGGTTGGGTGTGAATTCCTTCCTTTGGATGTGTCGGTCGTGAAAGGCCTTTGTCTTGTGTTTATAGATTGTTACATTTTCATTGGCCTCCAGCTGAATCTCTTCTAATTCACTGAGCTAGAACTACCTTTCATAACCTCCCGCATCAAGGTTAAAATTACATTTTTGCACCGCCCAAAAGGCACGGTGCTCCAACTCGACAAAAAGGTGACAGGCCTTTCCATATACCATACGATATGGTGACATTCAGAGTGTGGCCTTGTACGCGGTCCGATATGCCCAAAGTGCATCAATTAATCTATCGGACCAGTCCTTATCTGGTCTAACCTTCTTTTGGAGGATCAGCTTGATTTGGCGGTTAGACACTTTCGCATGCCCGTTGGTTTGCAGATGATACAGGGTGGCTATACGGTGATCTATACGGTGATATACCCCATATTTCTTTAATAATGACCTAAAGTGAGCGTGGATGAAGTGACTACCCTCATCCTTAATTAGAGCACGGGGTACATCAAATCTCGCAAAAATATGTTCTCGTACGAAAGAAATGACGGTCTTATGATCAGCCTGTTTCGCCAAGGTGGCTTCGACCCACTTCGA
Organism: Thalassia testudinum; assembly: GCA_037157565.1. NCBI lineage: Eukaryota > Viridiplantae > Streptophyta > Magnoliopsida > Alismatales > Hydrocharitaceae > Thalassia > Thalassia testudinum. The sequence goes on along the minus strand of JAZHRO010000035.1, from coordinate 63,950,522 downwards.
GACATAATCAACAACGAGAAGTATGTACTTGAAGCCATGCGAATTCAGGAAAGGGCCCATGAAATTGATGCCCCATACATCAAACACTTCTACGACCAAAATGGGTTGGAGAGGCATCATGTCTCTTCTGATCATAGAATTGACCTATTGGTATCATTTGCAACACTTGGCAAAATCATGTGTATCTCTGAAAATGGTTGGCCAGAAAAATCCTGATTGCAAAATCTTTACAACGGTTTTTGGCCCGAGAAATGACTACCATAGGCTTCGTTGTGGCAAAAGGATAACACACTTGATATTTCTGAGTCTAGGATGTACCTCCTGATAATTTGATCAGCTCCAATGGGGAAGAGCAAGGGTCGTCCCAAAAATAGAATTTGGCCTTAGAAATAAACTTGAGTTTCTGGTCCTTGGATAAATTCGTGGGAATCTTGCCTGCGACAAGATAATTCGCAATATCCTTGTACTAAGGAAACTTGATAGAATGGATTGCCAAAAGAGACTCATTCGAGAATTGGTCTAAAATGGGCAGGAATAAGGGATGTGGGCTGCGTCTAATCTAGATAAGTGATCTACCACAACAATTTGTGCTCCGGCTTGGTTGCATATTTCGACATCAAATTCTTGCAAGAGAAGGATCCATCTGATGAGACAGGGTTTGACATCCTTCTTTGCCAACAAATGCCGAAGGTTGGAGTGGTCTGTGAAAATTATCACTTTGGACCCAAGCAAGTATGATTGGAAATTTTCCAACCCAAATACTTCTGCTAGCAATTCTTTTTTAGTGACCGTGTAATTACAAAAGGCTCTTGATGTTGGACAAACATAGCTCTTACGGCAAAATCAGAGGTGTCGCCGAGAGACCAATTCTGTGGTTGGAGAATCGGGGAGTTGGAAACAACACTTCGCAAGGTCTTGAAGGCGCTGAGACAGTAGGTATTAAAATCAAATGGGACATTAGTTACCAGAAGATTTGTCAATGGGAGTACGATTTTCGAGAAATCACGTATAAATCTTCGGTAAAATCCAACGTGACCTAAAAATGATCTGATCTGTTTAATCGAGCTAGGTGGATCTGTTTAATTGGAATAAGATTTCTGATTTAACTCAGTCAACCTTGAGTCCGTTAGATGAGATCTTGTGACCTAGTACAATGCGATCCCTCACCATGAAATGGCTTCTCTCCCATGAGAGTACTAGGTTTACTTGAATGCATCGTTTCAGGATCTTGGTGAGGTTATCAAGGCAAGATGAAAAGTCATCTCCGAAAATGGATAAATCGTCCATAAACACTTCCACATAATCCCCAATTATGTCAGAGAAAATGGCCATCATACAACGTTGAAATGTTGCTGGTGCGTTGCGGAGGCCGAAAGGCATTCGCTTAAAAGTGAATGTTCCAAAAAGACATGTGAACGTGGTCATGTCTTAATCTTCTGGGCTAATTGCTACCTGATTATAGTCAGAGTATCCATCCAAAAAGCAAAAGAAACTATGCCTGGCTAATCTCTCTAAAATCTGATCAATGAACGGTAAAGGAAAATGATCCTTTTGGGTAGCTGTATTCAGTTTCCTATAGTCTATGCAACCCCGCCATGAAGTTGTAGTGCAGGTTGGGATGGATTCACCCTTGTCATTCTTTATAACGGTGAGTCCTGCTTTCTTGGGCACGATCTGGATAGGACTCACCCATTGGCTATCAGAAATCGGGTATACAATGCCCGTATCTAGCCATTTAATGATCTCCTTCTTAGCAACCTCTAGTATATGTGGGTTTAGCCATCTTTGAGGTTGTGTCGAAGGTTTCACCCCCTTATTTGTATAAATGTGATGAGTGTAATACGAGGGGCGAATCCCACGGAGATCAGCAATACTCCACCTAATAGCAGCCCTATGGCCTTGTAAAAAAGAAATCAATTGATGCTCTTGCTCCTGGGTTAAGTGAGCACTAATGATGTAGCGAAAATTCGTTGTGAAAAGATTTGAGTTTAGAAAACCCATTGTTGTAGTGCAATTCGCAAGAAAATATGTCAATCGAATAAGTTTTTACCGAAACTCAGAATGAGTCCCATGTCGAACATGGGAAGGCTACATCGATTCAAAATCCGTAGTTATATTTTTTTGTAATTTTTGTTTATAAACGAGACATTCACAATGATCGCTATTCTACTTGTAATATAAACACAAAAACTATAAAGAGAGAGAGAGAAACAACTTTTATACTAAAAATAATGTCATTACAGCTACAACTAGAAAGCGAGAAATCTAATCTAGAAAGCGATAAAGAGAAGGGGGTGAGAAATTATTCTCTTCGACGGCTGCTTGGAGGCCGAGTCGGATGGACGTCGCTTGGAAGGAGAGCGAAGGCAGAGGATGGAGGACAGATCGAGAAGAACCGAGGGTGGGGCAGGGCATCTACGTTGCGGGATCCACTTCCAGAATGGGGGTGAGAAGACAGTTGGCGAGAGCTCTGTGAAGGGGATGAGAGGTGGAAAAATTTGTATTTTTACTTTAGCGGAGCTTCATGTAGCTTGGGAGCACTAGAGTGAGCTTTAGAACTTGAGTTCTTAGCTCTTAGAGAGGGAGAGAGATGATGGAAGGGATGAAGAAAATGTGGAGGGTGTAGGGGTCTTTTTATAGGTGAGGTTTGAGGGCAAAAAGGACATTTTAATCTTTAAAATCATTAACTTAGGGTCTTTAGTGACAGATGTAGCCTTGCTGAAGCTAAGTGTTGGTGAAGATGCACGGAGGGAGGAAGAACGTTGGATCTTGATCGCACGATGTGGATCGTACGTTGCTTCGCACGTGCGTTAGGCACAGCGAAGGGGCACTTGCTCTCAGCCGTTTGATCGCAAATGGATGACTAAGATCAAGCGCGGTTCACCTTTAGATTGAGCCAATGACTCCGCGTACGATTGCGCATGCAATCATGCGTGATCGCACGCGTGTAGTGTGCTTCTCCATCCGGCGCTCAAGAAGGCGCCACTTGCGCCCGAGCACTCGCGTAGTCGCTTGATCGCGATCGCATCGGCGAATTTCGCCTGCGCCCACCCGCGTTACGAATTTGAGGCACGGGGCGATTCGAACTTGCGTCTCTTGGTTGAGAGTTACGCAGTCAACCGCTACGCCATGCTGCTGGAATGTCGCACGGAGGAAAATGGTGGCGTAGGATCTTGACCGTTGGATGGGCTTCCAACAATCGAGATTGTGAGAGGCTATGCCCTTCAGAGTTGAGACGCAGGTGCTGGGCTACATGGCGGCTGCTGGGCTGTTGGATGGTGATCCAACAGTCCAGAATGTGTGTTGGAGGTGCTATTGAGAGTGGGTGGGCAACCTCGGATGGCTCTGATGGTCCCACATGGCATCATCTAAGTCGTCTGTCTTCTTTTGCTCGTAGTTGGTGCCATGGTTATCGAATTGAACCGATTTTCACGTTGTTGGGCTGCGATCGCCGATCCGAACCCATCCGTGCGGTTGGATTTTTAATTTGAGGTATGGATTTACACCACCTAACCCCTTGACCTCTAATCTTTCTCGGACTATATCTGATACTACGAAGGTCTGATCAAGGCGATCTTGGAATCGTTGAACTCTAATCGTCGCCCTGATCATGTCCGTACGGTTGGATCTTCAATCCTGGGCCCCGATAAATATTTCCTTGTTCCCTGACCATAAAAAGGTGAATTATTGTACAATACAAATTAACCTAAATACATGATGATGCATGTTATGTAATATTTATAATGCATGATGCTTCTATGATACTAAAGACATGCATAAATAGACATTTTAGGCTACTCAGATGTATACACATCAACTAATAATAACTAGGTATGTCTCACTTTCACCCAAAAACACGTATTTAAGCGAGTCAGGTAAGGGCTTCAGCTTAATCACAGGTGGGTCATAATCAGAAGTGTGAGTAGGAGAAAAATCAATAGTGGGAATCGATGATCCTGATATGCAGGGATTCCTACTAATTCGCCACGTGCAAAATAGTCAGTCATGACTGCATTAATGGGAAACTCGTTTGTTGTAGTCACGCCTTCCTGTGTTAGCAGGGGCAATTCAGTAATTTGTGGACCAGGATAGTCAAAATCAGGGGTGTCGTGGTCTAATGAACACCCCAGACAATTGGATCTGCAGGAAAAAATCTGCATTGCAGTGGTTTCAGTCCCGTGTGGATCGAGGTCTAGAAACCTTAACAATGAAGAAGAATGAGACATTGGGTCTTGACAAAGGAGCCCAATGTTACCACAAAAAGCTGATTCCTCGCCTTCACCATCCTCTTAGATGTGATCACAATCGAAGTTCCTTGATGCCTTGAATATATCAAGTCTAAGTCTTTCATTTCCTGGGGCAATCTCCGTACACTCGAATGCACATTCGATGTTCGCTCGGGCTGTGTCTAAAAATGGGTGACCTAAAATGATCGGTGCAACACGAAGATTAGGATGAACCTCTATATCAAGAACGAAAAAGCCTGTGGAAAAGCAAAATCCATGGACCTTAATGATCATGTTCTCAACCACCCCCCTCGGTGTCTTTACTGATCGATTGGCCAGCTGGATAGTAATCTAGGTGGGTTTCAACTCCCTAAATAAAAAATGTTCATATACTGCGGTGGGAGTTAGGTTGATGGACGAACCTAGATCAAGAAGAGCTTGATCAAGTAGAGAATCTTGCAAAAAATCGGAAATGGGTAGGGTACTGGGGTTTTTCTTCTTAGGTGGTTGGTCAGCTAGAATCAAGGCGATAGCTTCCTTCGACAATACCGCCTGTTGTCCGTTCTTCTACTGTCGCTTTGGGGTATAATAGTCCTTAAAGAACCTAGCGACAATGGGAATGTGATCTATGGCCTCGAGGAGAGGGACCTGAATATGAACTTCCTTGAACATCGATTTCAGGTCCGCGAAATTTCGCGTGCCCTTTTTCCGTGCTATATCTCATATCAAAGCCTCAGGAAAAGGGATAGGAATCTCAGGGTCAATTGGCCTCTTGCCCTTATCTACCATAGGTAGCTCCTGAGATGAGGAAGGAGTCGAACTATCTTGCGGTGAAGGGTGCGAAAAATCAGGACTTGCCTACCTAAATGGTGGGTCGTATGTCTTCTTCCCTCTCCTCAATGTAACAGCTTTCACATTGGCATGCTATCCATGAGGGGGTGGAGTGGAAGGGGTAGAATATGCAAGGTTTTGCAGCAAAGGTGGCTGGCCTTGAGCATAACTAGGTGGAGCAGGAGGAGCTTGTAGTATAGCAGGTGCTTGTCCCTGTGGCACTTGAAACCTAGGTGGGGCACATTGGTTTTGCACGTACCGCAGGTTAGGAACAAGTTGGGAGGGCAAGGCTCCCTGACTCCTATTCTCCTTCAACAGCTGGTTTTGCGTGTTTTAGATGCTCTGTATCTAGTCAGCCATTGCCTTCATGATCTGCAAGCTATCCTACATGAATTTTCACGTTGATTCTTGCAGTTCCTCCTTTAGTGCCTCCAAAGGGTCAACTTGCTTTGGAGGGTGACTGGCAGCTTGATGTAGTGGTTGATATATAGAATGAGATTGTTGCTGCTGAGACAAGAATGGCTGCTGCCTTGATACATGTTTTACGCTTTCTCATATTGTCTAGTTTAGTAGTGTGAATCTTGATGTGGTCTCTATGAGTTACCAGGCCAGGAGAAATTTGGATGTTGGTGCCAACCAATGTTATACATCTTCGAGTACGAGTTGTTACGCCCGTATCCTTGAGTGGCATTGACGTCTTTGTAGATTGACGACATCTAAGATGTATATTCATCAAGGTAATACGCATTAAAATCATCATGTGGTGCATAAGCTTGATTATGCGATGCCAGATCGAGATTATTCGCAAGATCTTGATATGCGGGATCCCGTGAATATGGAGAAGATGCATCCCGAGTGAGTAAATTAACTCAAGCAAGAGGGGCTCGGGGTGCATAGGAGGATCTAGATACAGTAGAATTTCTGACGAATTTAGGTCAAGCTCGAATCAGTTCGTCGAGCTTCTTCTTTAGCAGAACCACCTTATCCAGCTTCTTGGTGATGATGTCCATATCGACTTGAGCAGACTCAGCATAAGCCTCATGGGCATTGACCCATTGCTGTCCAGGCCGGTAGAATTGGTTCATCGATGCGACATTCATCGAGTTCTCCACCAAGGACTCAAACAACTCAAATGCGCTGTTCTAGTCCTTTGCAAGGAAATTCCTGCCACTAGATGCAGCGGCTAGATACCGATGTGTATCATCCAGCCCATGGTAAAAGATCTGAGCTTGGTGCCATCTGGGCACACCATGGTGCGGGCATTTCCTAAGGAGATTGTAAAATCAGTCCCAGGCATCATGCAACTTCTCCCCTTGTCCTTGGGAGCATGTCATAATTGCGTGCCTCATCGCGTTCATTCGACCGATTGGGAAGAACTTTTGGAGGAATTCACACCGTAATTCCGCCCATGTTCCAGTTGGCCTTTCGATGGTCTTGAACCAATATGAAGCTTTATCCTTGAGAGAAAACGGAAAAAGCTTCATGAGAACAATTCCCAGATCGACATTCCTAGGTCAAACCGTTTCAGCGATTTGACTCAGGTCTTCTATATGTTGGAAAGGATCCTCATTTGAGTTCCCATAAAAATAAATTTTGGATTAGGCGGATCACATTGGGCTTCAACTCAAATGCATCTCCGTTTGCGAGAATTTGGACTTCAAGTGCGAGAATTGGATTCCCGTAGCTGTTCTCCTCGGGGTGGATGCTGCATTCTATCCAATGTCGTCAAAATTCTATCAACATTCTGCTAATGTCGTTCCTCTGATTCGATGACCCAGGCTTCCAGACGAGCCATCGAGTCTAGATTCGCTGGATCATAACCAGATCCAGGTCCAGGGTTAGTCATCTTGGCTAAATGAGAAGAAGAAGGGTGAGAAGAATGTCCGGGCGATACGATGAATCGCCTTCGCCTCCTTGGGATTGGCTCCCAAGGTCCAACCAATTGAGGTCTAAGTGACCTCCTCCCTTGCATACATTAACCAACCTAGGTTGGTGCAACCAAGCCAAACAAGGCTAAGGCCTTGTTAATCAAGTGGTCCTTAAAATTAGGTGACCATATTTTTCGTTAAGGTTCTAATTTTTGAAGAAATATTTGTTATAAAATCGACTGAAAATAATCCCAACCCTCGAAGCTAACCCAACCAATTTGCATGAGGGGACTAAGGAGAAGGTTCTTCCTTTGGCTTTCTTCTTTGGTTCCTTTGTACCCCCTTAGACTCGATCGTTTGATGCTGCCCCATAGATTTGGCTATGGGTATGGCTAGGGCGGTTGTGATGACCTAGTAGTTCGATAACAAATGTAGGTTGTTTAATGTTTTTGATGCAATTTTTGTTTAACCTTTTTCTTCAAATTGGGATTTTTGGTGAGCGGTCCACAATGTGACCAGGCTCACCGGCTAGTCACTAGACTTGATTAAGTCTAGGGTAGTCAAGTGTAGTCTCTAAATTGTAACCCTACAAATTGAGTCCTAGGATTTATGCAATGGCTAAGTGTTCATAAAGACCACAATTCAAAGTAAAACTATTCTTTAAGGCATAATTTGATTCCAAATGATTTCAAATTTTACAGATAGATTCCCTTTTTAATTATCTTTTTAGAGAATAGTTTTTTTAATTTTTACCATTTCAAATGAATAACTTTGAATTTTTAACTGTCGGGGAATCAGATATGGAATTTTGATCCCTTGTTGATTTTTCAATTTGAAACAGTATCAATTTAACTCAAAAAATACAGAAAAAATATAGAAATGAAAGCTAGTTTGATAACATTTCAAACCCTACCTTTTCTAGTCAAATCTAATTTGTGTACTATTCGGAATTGCTTTTTGAAATTAAAAATTTTTCAGATCTGAGTTAGTTTGACCCCCTTGTATTTCGTGAATTTTCAAAATTTGTATGATTCAAATTTTTTCAAATGAACTGTGCCATTTGAAAGCTAATTTGAAGATAAGGGTTGTGCCCGAATTTTAGAATTTTTGGCTCAAAGAATATTTGGCAATCGAAATTTTAAATCACAATAATGATCTGGCCAAATTTCAAGGAGGGGTGAAAAGGCTGTTGAAAGAGTTGAAATTCAAAATTGAGCCCTTTTCATCAAAACATTTTTTTTTTCAATTTTGAAAATTTGTTTCAATTTTTTTTTTCAAACTTTTTCAAATTGTTTTCTTTTTGGAGGAAAATTTTTTGAAAATTTTTTCTTTTTTTTTCAAAAGGAAACTCTAACCTTAAGATTCAAAAGTAAACCTAAGTCTAAGACCTAAATTTTTTCTTCCCTTTTTTTTTGCACGAAAGTATTTAGCTTTTTTTTCTTTTTTTTTTTAAAAGCAAATCTCCTAAGATTCAAATGAAACCTAAAACTAAGATGAAGATGTGCTCTTGATTTCTTCACCTGCACCTTATGTGTGCGTAGACTCCGTTCGTCTTGTTCCTACCCATCAAAAGCAAGCAAAAGCAGATGTGTCAAAGCTATGCTAAAAAATCAGAAATCAAAATTGCGTTGCCTCCCCAATAACTGTGCCATTTGTTTGGTTGGAAATTGCGAAATTAATTGATTTTATGTCGTAGTATAGGTGGGAAATCCAATTCAAGCAAAAAATTATATAATGAGACAATGAGTCCTGGTCGATCTCTGGGAGGTGTTTAAAAGCGAGATTGATTTGATTTTTTTATACTTGCTCAGAATTGTATTTTGGTATTTAGGGTACGAATATCGGTTTTGCCGGTTACGTTGTTAACTCGTAAAACATGTGAATGAGTCAAAAATAGTATAAACGTGAAAGTAATTGTGTTGGTGCACACGATTTCAACTCTCCGATGGCGACCCACAGAAAATTCCTTAATTGTTAAGTCCTCAATATCCTCTAGAATAGACATTTTTAGTTGCACACAAGATGAGAATATAAAGCAGTTGATTTTTATTTCTTTGGAAATATTGTCATTACAATGATTCATGAGGAAAGCTTGGACATGAAAGATTGAAATCACTATTCTAACTAACAGAAGAGTTATGAATGCATGGATCTAGGTAGATTATGCATGCATTCATCAAGGCAGAGGATTACTACTATCACTAGTAGAAAATAAGTGTAAGAATTAACTATGAAGAACACTAATCTAGCTATTAGAGCTTAGGGCATTGGAGGTGGTCTCCAATGGCCATGTGGCTTGAGGTGGTAGGAGGGAAGAGAGGGATGGCCAAGGTGGTTGGCCGGCCTCTTGAGAAGGTGGTGGAGGTGCTCTAGCTCTTGGACGTGAAGGTGGTGATGATGAAGGTGATGGAGCTCGTGGAGAGGGTGTGCACATGAGATGATATCCAAGATCTAGATGGGTCCCTTGGTCGTCCATGATGGTCTTTAAATAGACCAAGGGATGGAAAATATAGAGAAGTGTGGAACTCTCTAGAAGAGCTCCCACCTTGGTGTTCAGCCCATTTGAAATGGGTCTTCTTAGATCCACTTCTTATGGGTATGGTTGTGGACTCCTTGAAAGACTATTTTAGTCTTTCAGGGTGGAGCCACTTGGAGGCCTTTCTAGAGAACTCTAGAGTGGGAGGCCAAGTGGTGGTGTGTGTGTGTGTGTGTACGTGAGTGTGTGGGTGTGGCTAGGTGGCTTAGATCAAGTCCTATAGGTCTAGGTGATTGGGTTTAGGTAGGTTTCTAGAAATAGGGTTATAAACCCTAATACTAATGTGATAAGTGCAATTAAACTTATTACAAGTTTAATTGAGTGGATGTGTGTATAATTGGGGGAGAAAGTACCCAATTAGGTCAGGTTTGAGTCAATTGGACTCTCATTGAGTCCAATTAGCCTTGTGTTGGTTGAGGCTTGAGCTCAATTGGACTCTATGAGTCCAATTAACTAGGTGAAGTGTAATTGGCTTAGATCCAAGTCAGTTGGGCTTAGTGAGAACCTAATTGGGTTCTTAGGAAGGTCTTGGGATAGTGTACCAGGCTTAGGGCACCTTAATTTTGGTTCCCTAAGGTGTAGAATTACGTTTAGGGCCTTAGAAAATCAAGATCTAGGCTTGATTTCAAAAATAGTAATTGGAGAGGGGTTCTAGCCGTTTGATTTAGTAATCAGATGACTTATACTTCAAAATTAGAAGTCTAAGTCTCTGATCTGGATGTCTAAAGTTGAATCAGAGTGGAGTTTAGGTTCTATCTTGGAATTCTACAGAAATTGGATGTCAGACACCTTGTCTGGATGTCCAATATTCTAGCAGAATTGGGTTCTGGCTCTGCAGGTGGTGTCTTTGGGTCCTGGATGTCCACCAACCTACCTGGACATCCAGATATGGGTTGGAATAAGGGTTGTGAAGTTCTCTTGGCTAGGGTGACCTAATCTAAGGGTGGCTAGGATTTAGGAAGGTATCTAGGGTAGGAAAGGTCCTATGTTCTTCATAATTTAACTCTTGCCTTAAAATTCTACTAGTTAGTTAGTATACCTCTTCCCTACATTATGTTTTCATCTTTTTTCCAGTGCTTCTGCTCCAGCTTTGTTGCAGCTCTAACTTCCTCCCTTCTTCATCCCTAGCTTCAGGTCATCTCATGAGCTTTATTATTGCCTACAATCCAAATAATACGCTAATTAGTACATTATAACATTATTTCCTGATTATTTAGGTAAAGCATAGAAGAAGCAATGTGTTGAAGCTACGAGTTACTACGCTAACGTATTTGGTTTTGAAAAAAAACCTGTCATCATAGTTTGAAAGTGAAGAACTCGTGTTCAACAAATAAAATTTGTATCGGAATAGAAATCCCGAGTTGAACTCAAGGAGGCTACGTCGATCTATATTCGCAATTATATTTTTCTAGAGTTTTTGTTGAAAAGTGAAGCGACGTAATTACAATGAAGTAATATTAACAATCAGAATAAACGAGAGAGAGAGAGAGAGAAAACCTGCACTCAATATTTCAAAATGTTTATACAATAAAGCCAGAGAAGAATTACACTAGAAAGCGGGAAATCAACTACACTAGAAAGCTGTAAAGAAGAATGGGAGAGAGAAGTTATCCTCCTCGACGATCGCTTGGGGGACGAGCCGAACGAGACGCCGCTTGGAAGAAGGAGGATGGAGTGGGAAGGAGGTCGAGGCAGGAGGAACGAGAACGGGGCAGCACGTCGTCGTCGTCACGGGATCCGCTTCCGAAATGATGGCGAAAATTTGACTTTATCTCTCGAGGAGCATCCCGGGTGTGGGACAAGCTTCTCTTGAGCTTTGGAAAGGGAGAGAAGAGAAGTAAGGGATGCCCATTTCGTATGGAGGGAGTCACCTTTTATAGTTGCAAGGAGTGAGGGTAATTTGGTCTTTACAATTGCAAAACATTGAATAAGGGGTCTTTAGTGGCGGATAAAATCGTCGCTAAAGCCCCAGTCATGGGCGACATGTGCCGCCCGCTCATCTTCCGCACCGCCCATGTCCATCAAGTCTCGGCCATTCAATCTTGTGATTGAACGGTCGAGATGCGCCCTCGCTGCGCCTCTTCAAGCCGCAACGCCCGCATTTGATTCCGTGTCGCACATGAGCGTGCAATAGCGCGTGGGTGCTATCGGGTACTTGCAGCCACTCGATCATGATATAGTAGTCGCTACGGTCGCTAGCCCGCGCCCTAGCGCTTGCCTCCTATGACTCGAACGTGTGCCTACGCTTTGCGTAAGCGCCTCGACCAACTATGCTATGCCCGTGGATGGGCGGGCGCTCAACTTAAGTGCAGGTGCGTCGTAGCTGTTGGATCTTGATCCAATGGTAGGGAAATGTTGATGCGGGGACCTTCAGCGGATGCGTGTGGTTGGTTGGGCTACTGAGATGGCGCCACGTAGTGCCATCTTGGCCGTCCATCTTCTGGATAATGTAGATGGTGCCACAATTGTCGGATTGAGTTGATTTTCGCGTTGTTAGGCTACGATCGTCGATCCAAATCCATCCGTGCAGTCAGATTTGTCGTTTAAAGTGTGGATTCACACTATCTTGGCCCTTGATCTTCTAGGGTTCCCCGATCTCTATCTGATGCTACAAATGTCTGATTAGAGCGATCTTGGAGTCGTTGAACTCCAATCGTCGCCTTGATCAAATCTGTACGGTTGGATCTTTGGTCCGAGGTCCCGATAAAAATTTACCCTATCCCTGAACATAAAAGGAGACAATTAACCTCCATTTTATTCAAACTAATCTAAATGCAAGATGATGCATGCTATGAAATATTTATAGTTTGCAATGCAATTCTATGCTTAAGAACATGCATAAATAGACATCTATGTAGTGTAAACATGTTTACATCACAATGTATGCCACTAATGCATGAATTATACTACAATTATGCTTGGTTCTAACTTAATTCAGGTCATTTAAGTCCTATGATTGCTGCGCAATCAGTAGGCATATCACCACCTGAGTTCCTATTGGCCTTAAGATGATACATCTCGAGAATAAATGAGATGTAAGAATTGCCTTCCACTAGTGATAGACAATCTCCGCAGGAATTAATTTGTTGTCTTGCACAAGATTGGCATTAATTGCCATCATCATGAGGGGCATTTGCCTCAAATATCGCAACATCCAGCGCGGCACTTGTTGGAGACAAATTACGGCAAAATGATATGCGTGTAGGGGCATTTAATGCCTGCAATGATGGTAGGATTTGATTGGATTCAAATCCTTTCACCCTGGGGTTATAAATAGGGGTGTTGGGGGGTTAGTAAATGCCTTACCCCACCCCATTTACTGTGAGCCTTCTGTGCACAAAAGCTCTGTGAACTTTAGCAGCGCAAGGGCCATTGCTTACGGGGAATAAGGTCACCGGAGTTGTCTCTTCTCTTCTGCAAAAAAGAGTTGGGCCTTGTAGAGAAAGGTTAGTCCACCTCTTCCTCGTCAAGGATATTGCTTGAGACGAGGTGATTGTATGATTTTAGTTCAGACTTTTGTAGCAAGTTAGCCATTCAGGAATTTTTGACGGCCCATGGGCTTGACCATGTCCGTTTCCAACACGTAGGGTCTATGACCTGCCTATGCTTCGATGGTGGACAAGATTTTTTTTTTATAAGTAAATATGCCATAGAGAACGGCCTTCATGTGCCATTAAACCCTTTTATAACCTCCTTCCTCAACTATATCCGGTTGCCCCCTCTCAACTTAGCCTTAACTGTTGGCTTGTCCTTAACTCCTTTACCGTCATCTATTTTCACTTAGGAATCCACCCTCGAGTAGGGCTATTCTGCCTCCTTTTTGCGTTAATGCCTTTTAAAGTGAAGAAAGGGAAGCCGCCGTTTGAAAACCTATACCCTTTACAACCGACGGACAAAGCATAGGATAACTGACCTGCCGAATAGTCTAAATGGTCAAGATCGCCACTTTTTCTTTCTCCACAATGTGGAGAAATTAGAAGTTCCTAGTAAGTAGCAGGGCTCGCTTGAGAAGGATCTCCCACCTAGTGCCCACGAACTTGACTTGGATGCTTCTAATGATGCTGAGAGAGTTATGAATTGTGGGCCTATAGCCCTATCAGAATTGAGGCGAGCTGATGTATTGGTGGCACTGTCATGGGTGGTTATTCTTATCCCACGCCATGCAAGTTGGACGGCAATAGCTTTAGATAATGTATTTTTTTCACTATTCTAAGTAATGGTTCCTTTTGTCTGTCTCTAGCTTTTGGGTGCTTTGCCCATCCAGATACTCCACAACGACAACTCGGGAGCTCATCTCATGGGTCAAGGTGGGGTGATGCACAGGACAAACCGAAAGATCGAGGTGAAGCAAGTGGATCCTCCCACCCCAGGGAGGGGAAAAGGAAAGAGTCGACAGACAGCGGTTCAGAAGAGATCCCCCTTAAGCAGTTGAGGAGGGGGCCCACCTTGTCGGCCTTAGTAGAAGAGGCAGCAGTGCCCGGGTCCTCAAGTTTTGGCAGGATTAAAATAATAGGTTCTTCCTCAGTCCCGATTGGTCAATTTGAGCATACCACATTACCCATCTCCCTGTGTCAAGTCCCTAGCGTGGCGGCTGATGGTCGAACTCGAATAGGTTGTGTTAATACGGTGAAATTATCATTGAAGTGCGTATAGTGGTTAGCCTACATCGAGTCTAACCATCTTTAACAAAATTTTTTTACCTGGCCTACTTAATTTTATCTTGGTCACTTTTAGGCCCAGGGTCGATCTCAGGGAGGCGGGGATTAAAGGTGAAGAAGTTTCTACGCCTTTCCTAAAACGTATCTCTTCCGTACATTTATTATGTTTTTGGTTTTTTTCTATTTAAGATTTTTTTGTTGATAATATTGTCCTTGAGGCACACCTTCAAAATCAGGTCCTTGGCTTTGAGCCAAATTATTCTTGGCTTTGAGGCAACTTAGGATTTCCAAAAGAACTGGCCCTGCTATTTGCAAGATCAAGTACCTACAAGACAAGGATTATCTTTACTCTTTTACTCTTTTTTTTTATCTTTTTAATAGTAGGAAATAAAAATGAAATAAAAAGAAGATAGGTTGCTTGTAGAGAAATAAATATAGTATATATATATATATAGATATATATATTATATATAGGGGTGGGGGTGGAAGTGTAAATGATGTGTAGCACAGTGTCGAGTTGATCCACGTCTAGGAAGACGCAACCAACAAGACGAAGTGCCATGTAGAGTGTTGGATGGATGTGTGGGAGTGTGTGCAGAGGCGCTTGCTTTACGTGGGTATCGGGGAATATCAGCAACTGGTGTAGATATTCCCGCGATATAATGAGTGGTGGAGTGACTAGTGTAAGGGCGTATGGATACAGGTAGGTGATGTGTATGTAAATATATATATACATATATATATATATGTATATATAGATAGGGTTATAATAATATAGGTGTATATGTAGTTATGTATATATATATATATATAGATATGTAAATATATATATAGGCATATATGTATATATATTTGTAACTAGATATATATGTATATATATTTAACTATATATATATATATATATATATATATATATATATATATATATATATATATATATATATATATATATATATATATATATATATATATATATAGTAATATATGTATATAGATATATTTATATATATATGTGTGTATATATATATATACACACATATACATATCTATATATATCTATATACATAGATACTTATAAAAATATATCTATATACATATATTACTATATATATATATATATATATATATATATATATATATATATAGTAATATATGTATATAGATATATTTTTATAAGTATCTATGTATATAGATATATATAGATATGTATATGTGTGTATATATATATATACACACATATATATATACATACATATATACATATATATATATATATATATATATATATATATATATATATATATATGTGTATATGTGTGTATGTATATATATATATATGTATTTATATCTATAGATATATATGTATATATGTATGTATGCGACGTGGTTGATTACCAGACATTGGATGTTGATTTGAGATGGTGATTCTCGCACGATGAAGCTGTGGGTGCTACTGGCGAGTGATGGAGGCTGGAGTGGGCACCACGTGGCACGACGAGGATCGTTGATTATCAAATCAACAGTCAGAACTTCTTGGAGTTGTTGTGGGAGATACAAATGTTGGATTGAGGTGATTTTGAGTCTGTTGGACTCCGTTCGTTGATTCGGATTCATCCGTCTGGTCTGATTGCTCATTTGAGACCTATTTCAGTATGCACTTGTACATATGGTCATTAAACATTAATTATAAGCAATCTTAGCACAACATGCATGCAATGCTCCCAAGCCCATTATGATATGTCATTAATGCACATGTGCCCTCGAAATTGACTCTAATTGATATAATTAACATTAGTAATTATAGAGTCATCATACCCCCATGCGCACCCCTTGCACACCCCTTGCTAGTCCCTAGTAAACTTAACCTAAATGTTATCTTCAATTGGAATTAAGAATCGATCACTCAAACATAAGTTGCTTGTCACAGGAGGAAATTTCTACTAAGAACCTAACCCAAAGAGACTCAACAGCGCCTGGGTGCCTGCCAAAATGTAGACTGCCCAAGTCATCGTCTTATTCTATATAAAAGCAAATTCTTTTTTTTTTCCTTTTTATTATTTCTAATTTTTTGGATTTTAGAGTCTAGAGTTTCAAGGTAACTTTTTACAGCTACCCAACCCACCAGGACTTGAAAAGACTCTAAGTGCTAAACATCTTGGCGTAAAAATTGTGATAAACTCATTCAACGACAATTAAGATAGACTTCAGGTTTCTATGCCCTTAGGTGACTTGAAAAATTAAATGTTGCCTAAAGGTGTATCTATTCGACTGGTAGCTTTCTCCCTACTTTTATTTTGTGTGGGGTCAACACAAGGGCGAACCCAATGCATATCTCCCCAGCTTGTTCTACTTCCCCACTTCTTCCTTAAGTGTTTGGGAATATTTGTGTGTTTTATGAGCTGGGATCTGGACAAATGGCCAGTGGGCTGTTACCCACGATAACTTGCCAGCCATACTCGTGCGGTAAAGTGTGGCTTATTTCTTTTTTTTTCTTTTTCTCCTTTTATATATATATATTATTTTATTTAAGTAGGTGGCTTCCTTGGTCTAAGATTTACCTAAAGGTAGTAGTAAAAGAGAATGGTCTTGTGGCTGGGCTTTAGATAACTAGTTAATGGGCTGTTACCCACAACAACTTACTAGCTACACCACCCTAGAAGGTTCATTAGCTACCCAATTTCATGCTTAAACTAAAAGCCCCCCCAAATCAGAGGCCAGGTTGATAAGTCGTGTACTTATCACCCTACTTTATTGACCAAATTAATGTAAATTAAGGTGGTGAGGACTTAAGAACAAGTCCACATTTTAGTGGACACCCAGGCTGATGAAGCCTGAAGACCTGAAGAGCCTAAGTATTCAGGTCCTTAATGTATCATTCCCTACAATTGACAAGCTCCTAATGCTTACGTTTTCTTTTCTTAATTCTCTATTTTTTTTTTGAAAAATAAAAAGAAACAAGTACATAAATCATATGTTTTGCGAAGCTGACAAAATAATTCAGGACTACAGTATCCACCTGCCCATACCTATCTAATGCAATGTCCTCATTGTGTAGCAAATACATGAAAAAGGAGCGGAATAAACTAAATATCACTTGAATTTCGTGATGGTCTACTTAGCTTCAAGTGCTAAGTTTAATGCCTTCAGCTAGGCATGGTGCACAAACAACACAGGATTAATCAATTGAATGGGTTAGGTCAACAAGAGGAAGACATAATCAGCTAGACCTAGAGTCTGAAGTCCGCATATGAGAACTAGGTTATGGTGTAGTCCCATCCCTAAGGATGAGAACTCAGAAAGTCTTTGGTCATGCATGCCTTAGTCCATTCATCTCTTTTCCTTTGAGCATGCAGACCAAAGTTTGCTTTGACGGATGTAACCCTAATCTATAATGTTGGACATTTAGATTGTCAGAATAAGCGGTTCTTGTCCTTAGAAAATTAGGTTTGAGGTGATGATTAAGCATAGGGTTTTTATTCCTCTCTAGATCTAAGTCATAAAGGTCATAGGGTTCCTGACAAAAGGTCAGCGGCTTGATCAACTCAAGTCCCCTATAGTCAACATTACCTTCTTTGATTTTATTGTCCTCAGGGGGGGTTATTGTTGTATCCATCCAAAAATTTGATTTCGACAAAATGTTCTCTTCTTCCTCTACAAGTTTGGAATCCAAAGGTTTAGCCAACTCCACATTTGTTGCATTAACATCTTTGAGACTTGAGTTAGCTATGAAGGAATGTGTTTGATCAATCATGATTGATTCAGCGGGTCCAAGTGAAAATCCTCCCAATCCTCAATCACGATTTTTTAATCTAATTCCTTAGGGCCCTTGGATCTTGAAATCCTATTGTTCATTTCTTCCAAATCATAGTCAACCATTAGGGAAGAACTTGTGATGGAGCTAATTTCATCATTCATTTCATGTTCTAGTTCCTCTTGTTGCTTTTCCTTCGAATCCATGATGGGGTCCTCAAGTATTTCACAATTAGAGTGGTCCAAGGTAGATTCCCCATCCTTAAATCTTGATGTCCCTATTACTAAATTATTATCATTGAATGTAGGGACATCGACCCCAATCTTACCCTTCCAATTTTCGTATTCATCCTCATTGCTTTGGAGTGTTTCATCCTCATTTTTCATCGATTTGTGTTCCAAAGGGTCCTCAATGCCTTCCAACATTGGGGGTGTATTGATAGTGGGTTGTACCAATTCTGGGCAATTAGGTGTGGTCCAATCAATTACCACGGGGCCTTGCTTCACGAATTCCGTAAAGGGGTTGCTTTTAACAGTGTTCTTTGGCCCTCTTCATCTAGTTGTTGGAACATATCAATCATGGTTTATTTCCCCTCAATCAATTCTTGGTTCTGTCTATATAACTTCAACTGAAGGCTATCAAGACTTAACTGAGTGTCATTAGGTTTCCCTTGGATTTCTTCCCTATTGTACTTAGCATTCAACTCAAGGTTAGGGGGGTATGGGTGAGGATGTGTGTCAGGGTTCGTGCTGGGGTTTAGGTTCTTGAGTGGGTCCTTGATTCTATCATTTTTAGGGTCCAATTCTTCTAGAGGCACCATTTTCTAGTTAGTCCGACTCCAGAATAATTGAGGTTCTAAGTCCTCCCAGTCGGATTCTTCGTCAGGGGTCTAAAGCAAGGGTTGATCATTCTTGGTTTGCTTAGGTTTATCATCATTTGATTTCCATTTTTCTAACATCTCTTCCAATCCATAAGTCAAGTAGGAGAGATCCTTGAATTCAGATGACCTATCTTGGTTATGGTCCTGGGAAGGGTCGGGGTCTTGGAGTTCTTCTAAAGTGTAAGTCCTATCAGATTGGTTAGTGGGGGGGTGGGACTTAAAAGAAGAGTCATCATAAGGAGAATCACGATAAGGATCCCCAAGGTTTGGATCGTACCCCTGGGTGGGTGGGTTGGATATATCCCAATAGGAGGTTGGTGCGGGTTGGCTAAAATTGGGATAGTTGGGACAAGATGGGTATTCTGGGTACTTAGGTCCTGGTTTATGTCTCCAACTAGGTGGCTGGTTATCCCAAGTAAACTGTGGATACAATCTACTTGGGTCAGAATACAAATCATGTTGGAGATATTTTGGGAAGGAAGGATAGATGAGAGAATTGTGTGTGCACAACCAAGCGAACAAAACTAAGCCCTTTGGTGTAGACCTAGGTGACCTAAAAGCCTTGGAAAAAATGATCAAATCTGCAAGTACTTAAACCTCCCTTCCCAAGGTTAATCTGGCCAGATTGAATACTAGGGGATTGAGGGGAAGGTTTGACCTTTGGCTTGCATCTTTGGTTCCTTGATACGCCCCAACCGTGGTCATTTGACACTTCCCCACAGCCTAAACACTAGATTCCACAATGGGAATTAAGGCCAAGCACTTAACAAACCCAAGTACACTTCCAGGACTTAGACTAGTCTCACCTAGGGCACGTCTAATCAATTTTAATGTGGGGCTAGGTTAGTGCTTGTGCTCAAGATATGTGATGAGGCATTGTTGGGGGTTGTGCCTCTTAGTTAATCCAATTGAGCGTGTGTGTGCACTTCAACAAAATAAGGTTTTCAAGAAAGGTTTTTAGGATGTGGTGTCTTTTAATGATTTGTCCTTGCTTTAGTGCTTTTTAGGGTTGGAATTTTTTAATGTTTTCGAATAATGTTTAAGTGGGCACACAATGTTTTACACACAATGGATGATAGTCAATTTCCTTTAGAGAGAACGATATGGCCCTAGAAAAATAACCCTAATGTATTCACCCTAAACTTCATGCAATTCTACCAGGTGAATTGATTTTAATTGGAGTGGTGCAGCCAAATACAAAGCATGAGTAGCTTCACAAACACCACTCAAATGGAAAGGAACACTCCAAAAAGAGTTTTTCTCTTCAAGAACATTAGAGTGTATTTTTTTTGTTTGGGTGATGGATTTGAGATGTAGGTCATGTAATCATTCAACACGCCAAATTATTTTGAATTTTTAGATTTTTTTTTTAAACAAGCAAACAATCAAACTATCCTAGGGTTCATGCATGAACCTAAGTGCAATTCCTTTTTTTTTTTTTTGAGGAAAAAAAAGAGACTATGCTAGGTAAAGTGATACTCACAAAAGGTCTTCACCGCACTTTGCTCTGACTCTACCAATGCAGATTGCTCTCCTCCCGTCACCTAGGAGTCGAGTTCCTGCAACCAATCAATAGAGAGAAAGAAAAGTGAGAGAGAAATCTAATGAATATCACTAATGCAGATATGAAAGCAACTAAAAGATCCATTGCCTCCTTGGCAACGACGCCAAAAATTGATGTTGTGAAAATGTGTTGGTTTAATTGGTACATTGTAGCATGTGGTACGACATCAATTTTAATGAGAAGATGTTTAGTTGAGTCCAAGTGTTGAACACGAGGAGGCGTAAAATCGGATCAATTAGTCGCTTAGTTGTCACATGAGAGTTGTTTGGTTTGCTTGCGAAAAATGGGAGAGAGAGAGAGAGAGGGTTGGGTTAGACACTTGAGATGATAGCATGGTGATTGCTAATTATGCATGAAATAAAGACATGATGGAGCAAGATGATAATATATTACAAAAATAGAATTGTTTTACAACTATGATGCTAGAGGAAAGCTTAAAACAACATAAACATTAAACTAGGGTATAAATGTGCAAAGTGGAGCGGTTAGGTAGCCACAGCGGTGGAGGGAATTTCGTCGGCGGCTCGGTAACTCCGGGAAAGTGTGAAGTGTGATAGGTATATGCTAGGAAGAAGCTAGGAAGGGATGAACACAAATGGAGGGTGTGTGGGTGTTTTTATAGTGGAGAAGAAGCTTCTAAATCAGGTAAGGGGCTTTGGTGACATTTAGGATGTCGCTATACCCCTTCCATAAGCATCGGTGAAGCTCCCCTTCTGCCGGTCAATGCACGACCGTGTACTTTCAGTGCGTGATCCATGTGCATGTCATTTAAGCCATTCGATCAAGGATTGGACAACTGAGATCGCACCTTGCGCGCTACCTCAGATCACGCCATGCGCACATTGGATGGTGCGTGCTAGGGCATGTTATTGCACGCATGCCGCTTGCCTTCGTCTGGTGCTTGCGATGGCGTCATGTAGCTCTCCTCAGGACCTTTTGATGGCGATCAGATGGTTCTAATCGGCTGTGGTGCATGCTGGAGTTGATTTGGGGGTGCGGCAGGGTTTGAACGCTCGCTGCGCGCGTGCGAGCCAACTCTCGCCCGCTGCACCACCTTCGCAGATTGTCACGAAGACGAAGTAGTGCGCATGCGACGTCGACCGTTGGATGGAGATCCAATGATCAGGATCTCATCCGGCCTTTGAGTGTGCAATGGAGGCGACAACGTGGCTGATTACCAGAGGTTGGATGCTGATCTGACGGTGAATCTCGCGCGATAAAGAAGCTGCGGGTGTTGCTGGCGCGTGATGGAGGCCGGAGTGGGAGCCATATGGTGCGACAAGGACCATTGATCATCAGATCAACAGTCATAACTTCTTAGACTTGTTGTGGGAGCTACAGAGGTCAGATTGAGGTGATTTTGAGTCCGTTGGACTCTTCGTCGATTCGGATCCATCCGTACGGTCTGATTGCTCATCTGAGACCTGTTTCAGTATGCACTTATACATATGATCATTAAACATTAATTACTAGCAATCTTAACACAACATGCATGCAATACTCCCAAGCCTATTATGATATGTCATTAATGCACATGTGCCCTCGAAATTGACTCTAATTGATATAATTAACACTAATAATTTGAGAGTCATCAGCCACCATCGACTATCAACGAGCATAGAGATTGAACAACGAGAGAAGGGGAGACATGTAACCTCACAAATTGTAGTTGATCACCATCGAGGTTGCCACCAACAACCACCTTGCCATGCACCCACCACCATAGAGGGGGTTATATGGGGAAAGGGTAGGAATTAGTGGAGAAGGATGGGGGCAAATGAGTAAAGTGAAGAGGTGTCAAGCCATGTACAAGGAGATGGCCCATGATGTAAACACATTTATATCACATAAATCGTCTAGTTTTGCAGGTTCTTAGACATAGAATTGTATCATATATTATAAATATTGCATAACATGCATCATCTTGCATTTAGGTTAGGTTGTATAAAGTTTAGGTTAAATTTCCCTTTTTGTGGTCTAGTAAAAGGACAACATTCAATCGGGGCCTTGGATTGAAGATCCAACCGTACGGATCTAATCAAGGCGATAATTGGAGTTCAGCGACTCCAAGATCTCCCTGATTGGACTTCCGTAACGTTAGATGCAGTATGAGAAAGATCAGAGGTCAAGGGGCCAAGATGGTGTAAATCCGCACTTCAGATGACAAATCCAACTACACAGATGGGTCCGAATAGATGATCGCAACCCAACGGTGCGAAAATCAATCCAATCCGACATCCGTGGCACCATCTACAACACATAGAAGATGGACGGGCAAGATGGCACCACGTTGTGCCATCTCAGCCGCCCACACCGGCCAAAGGCACCTGCCCCCACTCTCTCCCCTCACGCACGATCAGATTTGGGCCGTTGGATCTTGTTCCAATGGCCATGAGCATGTGTACCTTGGTTGGAAACGCGACGAAGTCTTGGCCTTGGCGTTGTGGTTGTGAGCGTGCCTCTCAACCCATGAGCGCAAGTTTGAATCGCGATGAGGGGGCGAAGGTAGCAGTGGGCGCCCATAATCAAAATTCGGCTGCACAATCCTCATCGAGCGGCCATGGAGGTGGCGACGTGGTGTGCTAGATGAAGACTACACTGCACGCGTGTGATGACGTTGCCCACGATCTAGGATTTAGTGATGGTTTTATCTATCACTAAAGACCCTGAAATTAATTTTTCAAGTGTAAAGACCTATTTGCACCATCCAATCTACACCTATATATAGCCCTACGACCCCCACACTTTCTTCATCCCTTCCTCTCTTCTTTCACCCCCTCCAAAGCTCTAAGAGCTTGTCCCAAACCTGGGATGCTTCATTAGAGTTAAAATTATAATTTTTCCACCTTCTCATCCCCTTCGTGGAGCATTCTGCGATGGTCCTCTCACCGCCATTCAGGAAGCAGATCCTGCTGCGACATCATCCTGCCTCGTTCTCCATCATCAGTCTTTGTTCTCCTTTGTCCCGCATCTCACCACCTTCGTCCGGGCGCTCCGTCATTGCAGCTCGTCCTCCAAGCAGCTGTCGAGGAGGATAACTTCTCTTCACCTTCTGTTTACTGCTTTCTAGAGTAGATTTACCACTTTCTAGTTGTAAGATTTCCTGCTTTCTAGTGTAACAAGTAGTTGTAATAGACATGATATTCTGGTTATGAAATTCTTGTTGATTCTCTCTCTATTTTGTCTTTGTTTGTAATATTCTATCTCTCTCTTCTATTTATTATTATTTAAGTAGATAGTTTAGATTCTATTTGACCAGCTAATCTGCTTTGTGACAATAAAACAAATGCGATTTTTAATCAAACGTCTGCCTCCCTATGTTTGACCCGGAATTCTTTTCGAGTTTCGGTAAAATTTATTTGTTGACGATTTTTCTTGCAAATTGCAATACAATGACGGGTTTTCAAAACTCAATCTCGTTTGCATACGTTTTTCGCCACAACATTTTGGCGTCGTGGCCAGGGAGGTGACGCTCTTTGATTTTTTGCTTTTTCTGCCTTACTTATCTTTTACCTCACTTCTCTCCTTTCTTATTGTGATTGCAGGTGCTCTTATGAGGCGAGCAAAAGAGGTAGATTGGAGTAAAGTGTTGTTAAAGGGTTTGTAAGTTTACCCCCACCTCCCCACCCACTAGATTTCATTCCATCACCTAATAACACAAACCCTAATTAACCTAGGGGTTCTCATAAACCCTAAGGTTAGTTTTGATTGTTTGTTTGTCACCTTCATCCGCCTCACCCTCCACATATAAAAGAAAAATTAAAAAATCTCACAGAGGTACACAACATCTTCTGATTTTCATCCTCAACCGGTAACCTGATCTTTGGGACCGGTACACTCACCAACACATAATTGAGTAGAAATTAGAGTAGGTAATCATTTGTGTGCCTAATTAAGTGGTGTATCAGGCCAATTGTTTGAGTTATTTGGGTCACACCACTTCAACTAAAATCAACTCATCAAGTAGCTGGCAAATAGGTTCAACTTCTAGGGATTTACCAGGCACTCCACATTCTTTTAAGATTTAAAGGAAAACATCTTCACTTGTGCTTTCAAAACCTTGTGTGTCAACTGAACTTGATTGAATACACCTAAAGTTGAATCCTAAAAGCTACCAAGCAAGATTTAAACCCTAAATTTCACCGCATCAAAATAATAATCTTACTTGAAAACCATTGGTTATGCATGCACACACATATTAATTAATCATTAAGGACACAACTCAGATAAAGGGCCCATCATATTCCAAAGCACATTCAAACCTAACCCTAATTAAAATAGAGTAGACGTTGGCCCTAAGTATTGGACTCGCTTATCGGAGCCTAGATCGAGATTATTTTCGATTGGTCTATTTCTACTATTCAATATGATGTCTAGCTAGGGGAGTAGAATCAAACGATCGCGGCTGGGGGGTGCACTAGGAACCAGAGGTGCAAGCCAAAGGAAGAACTTTCTCGCCAGTCCCTCCCTCTAACTGGTTGGATTGACCGGAAAGAAGTAGATCAAAATGTTTCTTTATCTCAAGACGGGTTCTGGGAGTCTGTAGGTCTTTAGGCTAGCCCACGTAAGGACAGGTTTGTTTGTTTGTATTGCTGGGCACCTTTCTTCCTCCCATTCTGTCATGGATCCTTCCACATCCTATTCGCACTTCCACTCCTACCCTCCTACCACTACTTATTCCCAAAATGATTATTATTCCAACCAGACTTATCCTCATTCATCTTCTAGTTGGGATAATCCTGATTAGGGATACAGTTCCGGACCTCTGTATTCAGGGTCTAACCCTGGACACCATAATCTTGATTCTTATCCTTCTTCGAGCTACATTGATTAGAGATCACCGCCCTCATTTGGATAACCTAATACGATCTACAATCGAGAAGGATACACTGATCCTTACCCCTCCCCAGAATACACTTCCTTTAGGTCATCACCACCTTATGAACAACTTGAAATGACCTATTATCAGGGAGGGTATCAAGATCCTCCATTCATTGACTCCCCTACACTGAACCCAAACCCGCCTAACCTTGAACCAAACCATTTGGTTCAGGTTAACCAGGTCCAAGAGAAGGTGTTGGCTAACTTAAGGAATACATACAATCTTTAGAAGCTCAGCCAACACCTTTCATTGAAGAATTGGAGCCCCTAATTGAAATGATTGATGATCTGAACAAGTATTTGTTGGATTGGCTCCAGGATGTTAAGGATAAGGGCCCGGGTGAGTTTTTACTTGGGAAGTTATCTAAATTGAGGATGAGATTTGTGATTGCTCTAGTTCAATCTTGGGATGATTCCTAGGATGAACCCCCTTCAGGAGAGCCAATGTCAGAACTAGCTTAGGCACCTATTGGGGGGGACACGTGTTACGAGATCAGGATTGACTAGATTGGTCTAGAGCAATTAATTAAGGATGAACTGATTTCTTCACCTTAAATCCCTGAGCCGGGGTACGAGGAAACGTATGTCTCCATGGATCAGAAAGTGATTGATGATTTTGAGACATACATCAATGCGGATTTAGATTTCTTTGATTTTGAAGGTGAAGAATCATTATGCACAGTCTCACATGAGTTTACAGACGATTTTAGTGAGACAACTGAGCCTGAGGAATTCGATAAATCATTTGATGGCCATGAAATTGAGGAACTTGATCCTGCTGCGGCTCGCATGGTGGATTCAGATCCTAATTTCATGAAGGATTCAATTCAAAGCCCCATTCCTCAATTACACCGCTTTGAGTATATTGATGATTTTGGTTTTGAGATCACTAGACCCAAGTCAATTTTGATTCAGCAACAAATCTTGGACTTGGACATTTTAGATGGGGTGATTAATATGCAGGAGGTCTCAAATTCAAAATTCTGATTGAGGATGATAAGAATTGGGAGATGATGATTTGGTAAGCCAATTCTGGAGGAAGTAAAAGACTGAGTCTAAGGGTGCCTATTTTTTGAAACCACCAATCTTCTACCAGGACCTTTATGACATCTTTGACTCAGAGGATGTCCAACCCAAGCAAACATTCATTGATTATTTTTTTGAGTTTGATTTCTTTGTAACCCGACTTTTTGGACTTGGGTTGTATTCTCACAAATCGCAGGCTCGACCCCGCTTGCATATTGATCTCAGGTTTTGGATAATTTTTATCCAGAACCTTAGATATACTCGACCATGGGGTATGGGTATACATCACAATTTGGTCCACATCTGTGGACATCTTCTCCTGGCAAATCCAAAGCTAGATTTTCTTATTCTGATGATGACCTACACCTGTGAATTCTTTATTTCTTCTTTATATAGTGTGCCTAGCTGAAGGCACTAAATTCAGCATGTATACAGTTTCTTTTCATCTTGGAGCCAACTTGTTATTCACATAATTCTGGTGCTTTCTACTCTACTCCACTTTATTTCATGTCTTTTTAATACAATGAGGACATTGCATTAGATAGGCATGGGGGGTGGATATTCATCTCTGAATTATTTCGTCAGCTCTGTAGACTTTTTTTTGTTTTCTTTTTGTTTTTTTTTAAAAAGTTGAATTAGGAAAGAGAACATGGGCTTTAGAAATTTTCAATTTTAGAGAATAAAATTGTATGATTTGAACTCTTAGACCCTCTAAGTCTTCGGGTTTAATCAGCCTGGGTGTCCACTAAAATGTGGACTTGTTTCTTGGGTCCTCTCCATTCTAAATTCATATTTTAATTGGTTAAATAAGTTGGGGTGATAAGTACATGACTTATCAACCCGCCCTCTGATTTGAAGGGATTTTAAGTCTAAGCATCTACACACTATTTGCACTGACTCGCTTTTCGGTGATTTTTACGGATATTGGGTAACTGATGAACCTTCTAGGGTGGTATGGCTTGCAAGTTATCGTGGGTAACAGGCCATTGGTAGGTTGTCTAGAGCCCAGTCACACGACCATTCTTTTCCTGCTGCCTTTAGGTAAATCTTAGATCAGGGAAGCTACCTACTTAAAGAAAGAAAAGAGAAAAGAAAAATATCCAAAAAGAAAAGAAAAAAAAATAGAAAAGGAGAAAAGAAAAGAAAAAGAAATAAGCCACACTTCATCGCACGAGTATGGCTGGCAAGTTATCGTAGATAACACCCCATTGGTAGGTTGTCCAGAACCCAGCTCAGGAAATGCACATATAATTCCAAAACACTTAGGAAGAAGTGAAGAAGTAGAATAAGCCGGGGAGATATACATTGGGTTAGCCCTTGTGTTGACCCCATAAAAATAAAAGTAGGGAGAAAGCTATCAGTTGAATAGATACACCTTTAGACAGAATTTCTTTTCAAGGTCACCTTGGGGCATAGAAACCCGAAGTCCATTCTAATCGCCGATCAGTGAGTCTATCACATTTCACACAAAGATGCTTAGAACTTAAGGTTCTCTTCGAGTCTTCGGTGAGTTGAGTGGTCGTATAAAGCTTTTCCGAAACCTTAAACTCAAAAATCCAAAAAAAAGAAAAGAATTAGAAAAGAAGAAAAAGATCCTACTTTGAATAAGGCAAGGGCTTGAGGCGGTCTGCATTTTAGCAATCACCCAGGCACTGTTGTGTCTTTATAGTTCAGGTCTTAGTTGAAATATATAAGTGTTGAAAAATAACTATTGCCCAGGAAATCCGACCTAATTCTCTTACAAATACCATGTAGTTTTGTTAGGGACTAGCAAAAGATAAGCATGGGGGTGTGATGTAAACACGTTTATATCACATAAACGGTCTATTTTTGCGCGTTCTTAGACATAGAATTGCATCATATATTATAAATATTGCATAATATGCATCATCTTACATTTAGGTTAAGTTGTATAAAGTTTAGGTTATTTTCCCTTTTTGTGGTTAGGTAACAGGGCAACATTCAATCGGAGCCTTGGATTGAAGATCCAACCGTACGGCTCTGATCAGGGCGACGACTGGAGTTCAACGACTCCAAGATCACCTCGATCAGACTTCCGTAACATCAGATGCAGTCCGAGAAGGATCAGAGGTTAAGGGGAAAAGCTGGTGTAAATCTGCACTTCAGATGACAAATCCAACCACACGGATGGGTCCGGATCGATGATCGCATCCCAACGACGGGAAAATCGATCAAATTCGACATTCGTTGCACCATCTACAACACATAGAAGATGGACAGCCAAGATGGAGCCACGTGGCACCATCTCAGCCGCCCACATCGCCCAAAGGTGCTCACCCCCTCTCTCTCCTCGCACGCATGATCCGATCTGGGTCGTTGGATCTTGATCCAACGGCTATGAGCTTGCGCACCTCGGTTGGAAACACGACGAAGTCTCGACCTTGGCGTAGTGGTCGTGAGCGCACCTCTCAACCCACAAGTGCGAGTTCGAATCATGACGAGATGGGCGAAGGAAGCCACGGGTGCGCATAATAAAATTTAGCTGCACGATCCTCATTAAGTGGCCATGGAGGCGGCGACATGGCGTGCCAGTTGAAGACCGCGCTGCACGTGCGTGATGACGCGCTTTTGCATGTGCCATCTGACGTGCGGGTGCGCGACGAAGGCGCGGGCGAGATTGATTTTAAGCCGTCCGATCTCGCGATTGGACAGCTGAGAGCACGCATACGTGCGATGGCATTGAGGCGTGTGGTGCGCGCGCACGTCACCCACGATCTGGGCTTTAGTGATGGTTTTATCCATCACTGAAGACCTTGAAATTAATTTTTAAAGTGTAAAGACCTATTTGCGCCCTCCAATCTACACCTATATATAGTCCTACAACCCTCATACTTTCTTCATCGCTTCCTCTCTTCTCTCACCCCCTCTAAAGCTCAAGAGCTTATCCCAAACCCGAGATGCTCCATTAGAGTTAAAATTATAATTCTTCCACCTTCTCATCCCCTTTGTGGAGCATTCTGCGGTGGTCCTCTCACCGTCTTTTGTGAAGCGGATCTTGCTGCGACGTCGTCCTGCCCCGTTCTTCGTCATTAGTCTTCGTTCTCTTTCGTCCCGCATCTCACCAGCTTCGTCCAGGCACTTCGTCGTTGCGGCTCGACCTCAAAGCAGCCGTCGAGAAGGATAACTTCTCTCCACCTTCTGTTTACTGCTTTCTAGAGTAGATTTACTGCTTTCTAGTTGTAAGATTTCCTACTTTCTAGTGTAACAAGTAGTTGTAATAGACATGATATTCTGGTAAGGAAATTCTTGTTGATTCTCTCTCTATTTTGTCTTTATTTGTAATATTCTATCTCTCTCTTTTATTTATTATTCTTTAAGTAGATAGCTAGTTTAGATTCTATTCGATCAGCTAATATGCTTCGTGATAATAAAACAAATGCGATTTTTAATCAAACGTCCGCCTCCCTTTGTTCGACCTGGAATTCTTTTCGAGTTTCGGTAAAATTTATCTGTTGATGGTTTTTCTCGCAAATCGCACTACGACGGGTTTTCCAAACTTAACTTACGTTTGTGCAGATTTTCCGTACAACAGCCCATGAGATCAAAGCATGAGATAACCCATCCTGCCTTTGAACATCTGTTGCTAGAAACCCGAGTTTTTGATGAAACTAGGGTTAAAATATTTAAGGTAAAAGGATATCCTTGGTCTTGAAGGGATATCACCTAAATGTAAGTAAGCCCTTGAAGAATATGTTTTAAGCATACATAAGAGCCTTCTGGGCCATTTGAGCTTTTTTAGGTCTTGATCGATCGATCGAGCTTAGTTGGCTCTGTTTGGACACGAGGTTCATGGAGTTTTTTCTCATTGTAGGGTTTTTGTTGGAATTTTTTCCTTCAACACAAAATTGCACATAATTACTTTTGGTCACTCCAATCAAATCATAATAACCTTTACTCTCATTTTTATTATTAAATAAATATCCATTGCATCCTTCACTTCCACATTTACTATTAAATAAATTCCCAGTGCATCCTCTACTCTTACTTTTGATATTAAATAAATACTCACTTATATCACATAAATACACCAATCATTTATCCCACTCACCACTTAACCTCTCACTTATTCTGTCACCCAAATAAACACTATCTCCATCTTATTTCATATTAACTTATCCTTACATTATTGTATCCTACATTCAAATAAACCCTAAATTCACATCATTGAAGCCCCAACCTTTACATTTCTAAATGTACGTTGGGAATCGAAACAAGTTTTGCAGGATCGATCTCCATTTGGGATCGATTTCACATGGAGAGCTGAAGCATGACTTTACACTTCTTTTATATTTTTCTTAGCTATATATATTCCTTTGTATTTTCTTTAGCTAGATACTTAGATGTATATTTTTACATTATGATATAACTTTCTCGGTTAATGACTACTTTCTGTTATTATATATTGTGAGGTGTTGATTAGCATATATACGTATCATAGATATGTTTATGTATAATTTCTCGATTCGTATTATTAAAAAAGAAGATATATAACTAATGATGACAGTTGTAATTAAAACCGTCATTTACACCAAAAATCCTTCTCCTAATCATTAAATGCAGCCCTGTTCAAAATGTAAGAATGGTTTCCACGATGGTTTCTTTAATGAAAATTATCGTTAAAACCATCATGTACTGTCACAAACGACGACTTCTAAACTATAGTGAAATGTCAAGGTGACATTACGCATGGTTTGATTGATGACATAAACGACCGTTTACTGCCAGACGTTGGTTATTAATAGATGACGATTATACGTTAAATACAATGATTTCTTGAACCGTCGTCTATACTTAAGTATATACGACAGTTGTAACTCATAATCATCATATATTCCACATCGTGACAGACCCTTTCGTGATGGCTAGATACGATGGTGGCGTGTGTTTATGTGACGGTTTTCAATTGTCGTGATAAGTAATCCTTCCAGTAGTGCACCTGTTACCCATATTATACATGGAAAAAGAATAATATATTATTAACTCTATGAAAAAACCTAAATTCCTATGAAGTTGTCTTTTGCAAGGTTACTATGCTCTGTGTCTAAGAGTTTTTTTTTTCATTATATAATCAAAAGTGCCTCATGAGTACAGTTTAACCCATTGCACCTCTGCTACCCTACAAATATCAACGTTGTTTGAAAGGATAGTAGGACAACTTCACCATTCCATTCAAAGTTTTTTTATAAGCAATTATCCAAGAAAACAACGTATTATAACGCTGTAATAGCTAAAAGTTGATCTACGTTTTTCTAGCAGTTGCACGCGGATGACTGGGAACAAGATGCTTAAAGAATGGGAATTAATCTCATGAAATTCCACCTATTCCAGATGCTTGTAGGTAGCATTTGTTTTGTGGGTTTGTGATGTCTATCCCCCGTTTGGGAGAGTTGATCTCGGGATGGGACAATATTGGGTTAAAGGCCATTAACCTGATATTATGTGATTCCGTGGGGAGAGGGGGTGCGATGGTTTCATCTTGTGCCTAATTCTGTAGGGTTGGGTGTCGTGAGGGTGGGGTTGGGATGTTGATAGGGGCAAGCTTTGAGGATCTCACGGGAAAGTAGTAGCCACACCATGATAACCACAAACAGCAGTAGCAGCATCTCCACCAACAATGGCATCACCATCCTACCTAGAGGCAACAACGTTGTCCCTTTTCTCCCTCCCTTAAAAAAAAAATAGTGTTGTCCTTGCGACAAACAATAATAGCAACTACATTGCTTCCAATTGTAGTAGATATTTTCTAGTAGCCTATGGTGATTGTGGTTCCTACTTTAGGTTGGGTCCAATTTATAGCAGAAACGATGCCTAGGTTGTTTTCATGGATATAGACATGCAGCACTAGTATATCCATGAGAGGTATGGTTCTCCAATTTTAAAAGTTAAACCAACACTGTATTCCCAAGGAGTCTGAGAATCCATTGAATCCACCAGTTAAGTCTCCAAAAATGCCAAATACTCTAACTATGCCAAATATGGGATTACTCATTTTAATCACTGGGATTGACACCTATCAAAAACAAACACCAAAATCTTGCAATCCCTAGATTGCAACACAATCCCACTCCCATAAAATTCTATCTCGCTAAACCAATTCGCTAAATAAACAATGTCGTAATGTGCTTTCATACGCAACTGTCAAATAGTTCAAACTTTTGTGGGAGGATACTAAGGTCTCAACCTTAGAGACAAGTTATTTCTTGCATGTTAATTGTGATTTTTGAATATGGTAGCATCTCTTGATGCTTTTGTTAGGGTTGTTAGGAAACTTCAATGGCACAGTGCTATAATTAGTTTAGATTAATGTCCTAAAGTATGATGTAATTCCATGGCACTCCTTGTAATATCTCACACATGGGTGGATGGATAATTATGGCGGTTATCCACTATGTACAAACTATTGTAACCCTAGTTCTATAAATGCAATCGATAAGATGCATGTTGTTAAGTCGCCTCTAATATTTTTCTTTATCCATTTGTCACTATTGTCATCCTTACATGGTACCAGAGTGTTGAGCCTTGAGCTCAGGCTTGACTTGGGAGAAGGATGTTAGAGATCATCGATTCATCAAGATTCAGCTCCAGGAGCTCCTAAGGGATTCGTCTTCCTATAAACTTTCAGGGATTTTATTCGAGTTATGTGCCCTAAACAAGTCAACCTGAGTGGAATCACTCAATCTATAATTCGGATCTAATTGTCATATCATGTGGACACATTAATATGATTAGTTAGGTCCCTTAGTACAATAAAGAGAATGTGCTGAAGTGATGTTGGGCATACCAATGGCATGTATTGAAGATCTAAATGATTTGGATCGAGAATTTTGATAAGTCGTTAATATGAAATTGTACTAGAGGGAAGTGAATAATGAGATATAACAATAATGATGACCAAATAAAATATGAAATAATAAAATAAAACATTCACCACAATTTGCACAAGCCATTTTTAGGTAGAAACTCAACTGGGGTAAAAACCATTACCTAAGTTTTTCAACTTAGGATTTCTCGATCGATCGAATCAATCAAACAACTAATATATTACTTAAACAAGGGTGATACAGCCTCAATACAACAACACTACTTTATGCGAGGGTAGTGTATTTCAAAACCACTCTTCTCCATGAAGACTATTTTGTCTCCAATGGAGAGGGGAATTTGCAAGATGGATACCCAACAAAGACAAAATGAAACAACCTATAGAGCCTAAATATAAAGTAAACTAAGCTCCTATAGGCAAAGAGTTGTCCCTAAAATGGAAGTGTTTTGGTGTGATGTTGCAGTGAATTGGTGCTCTTTAAGATGACCTGTAGAGCTAGGAGAGCACCTTGACAATATTTCAATTTCAATCTTACTCTAAGTGGATGCAAGTGGAAGTATTAGTTCACAATAGTATATCTCACTTGATTTTCTCTTCTCTTATGTGTATCTAAGCTTAGGACTGTGTAAGACTATTTATGTAACTTATAGGAACACTCTAGAGGTGTGGATGACCAACATTTGGTATCAGACATCTTGAGATCAAGGCCAATATAGGATGTTTGACAAGCATGTTAGATAACCTACATTGTAAAATAAGTCATCTGATAATCGTGTCAAACGTCTAATGTGAAGACAAAAGTTGTTCTGTCTTCTATTTTATTCTGGCTTGAGTTCTAGATGTCTGATATATGTATTAGATGACTTTATTAATGAATTTAGTCATCTAATCAGTATGTCAGACATTCGATTAGAGAATATAATTGGTTTTTGATTCTTTGATCATGCTGGCTTAATACCTAGACATCTAATAATTGTTGTCAGATGTCTGATAAGTCCTGTTTTGGGCAAAAACTCTGATATTGAATAATATTTAAACCCAAAATCTGGATTCGATCCCACCTTTAATGGAAAACCTGATATGGATATTAGGGAAAATCCATTTATTTTTTAGCAACCTTGCTTGGTTTCTGGTTTTTTATCTATGTGCCTATTGATATAATATGTTATGATTTCATAGAATTAGGTTTGTAGAGATTTTCAAAACCTCAAACAAACTGTAAATCATTTTGAACAATAAATTTTCGATTTGTAATGGAATTATTTTTCTAGAATTAAGGTTTTTAAAATAATATGATGCCCGAATTCATTCCAAATGGATCTAAAATTACGATTTAACTAGTAATAATTAACCACGCTTACTTAATATGATTAAGCAATAATCATAGGAGATGCTAGTTTTGTGCAATGTTTGATGGTTTTGTGTTGTGGAACGATGATATGATCATGATGGCATGCAATGTGAAGTGTTGGTGAGTGGGTTGAGTTTTCTTTCCATATAATCCCTATAATTTGAGAGATTTTTGCATTTGATGTAATTTATGGAATGAAAGTATGTAAGTGCTTGAATGCATGGGGATGTGATCTTAAACATGACACATAGGAAAGATTAGAATGCGATTTTAATCTAGACTAAGTTGAGATTAGAAATTTATATGATTAAATTGACTCTTCTCAAACAGACCTAGTCGAACTAGTAAGATTAGATCCTTTAAGCATCAAGTTGATCATCGTGGCAATGTGAACACCTCATTTCTCGAAAGGGA
Source organism: Thalassia testudinum (assembly GCA_037157565.1). Taxonomy (NCBI): domain Eukaryota; kingdom Viridiplantae; phylum Streptophyta; class Magnoliopsida; order Alismatales; family Hydrocharitaceae; genus Thalassia; species Thalassia testudinum. The sequence continues at coordinate 63,915,695 of JAZHRO010000035.1, read as the reverse complement.
TGGGCCATATGTGAACCGGTCTTTTGTAGTTCCTAGCCCCTCGGCTAGGTGCATTTGGGAGTTCACGTACATAGTCGCGCACACACTCAACAGTGATTTGACATGCGTGGTGTAATGACACCAAAGGGCGAAAATAATACGAACACATGATGTGATGACTCGGGTTCCACCAACTGGTGAGACCCTAGTTGTCAAGTGCTAATATCAGGAATTACAAAATACAAGATTGTAGTCACCCAACATATAGTTATAGAACAAGCAATGAGTAGAAAACAGGAAAGAAAAGAAGTACTTAAAACTAGTACAATCACTAGAAACTTGGAAGGTAAATTGACTATAGCAAAGATAACTAATGACAAGACTACATAAGCAATTAGGCTTAGTATGGGCTATTGCCTAAAGTTGTGCTCGATCCCATAGTAGAAGGACCAACTATAGTGCCTACACCCAACTGCTTAGCAACACCTGAGTACAGAACACGTTAGTAAAAACTGAGTATAGTAGAAACAATAATAGAGTACAGTAATAGTAAACAAGAAGAACAAGAGGAAAGGTACTAATTCACAATTTAATCCATTTATTAGTCCTTATTTTATTCTGTTCATTTTGTAGGTTAAGCCCAATTGGTTACAGTCAAATCTTGTTAATCAACACCTCGGGGGATGGGCGATCTACACATGACATCCTAAGGCGCAAGGCTGGTATAAGCTACTTTCTTGGCCGAGAAAATGACCGACCCATTAAATCATCGCAATCCGTCACTCTTGTCATTATGGAAAGGAGTGGCTACACACATTGACCCACTCACCAGCCAAGAAAAACAACTCCAACTCTCGCCATGCATCCTGCTAACCCAATTGCTGCTAAGCTTAACTATGAGTTGTAGGGAGGCCAACACTCCCTAGACAACCTAAACTGGTCTAGAAGACCAAAGCTACAGCCGAAACCCTGACAGGAGGTAGTAGGGCTAAAACTAGTTGTCCCAATTTAATTCCTGACCAAAATCATCGTTATTACATTTGAAATTAATTTTGGATAACTAAGAAAGTTCAAGTTTAACAGTGTTGTAATATCAAAAAATCAAACAATAAATTTTCACCTTGATTGGACCCATTTATTACTAGATTAGATTACCAATAAACAACCTTGATTTTAGCATTTAAAACATCCTAAAAATCCTAAATTATCAATTCTAAAATTTGGTTTTAAATTTGTATAAGCTCTCACCCGAACCTACCTTTTTCAAGTTGACACCAATTGTTCAATTCTTAAATAAATCAAACCATCCATCATGTTAAAGATGCAAAATAATACTAAAAATAGTAAAAATATGCACAACTAGGGTTTTAATATCAACAAGAGATAGAACTGACACCAACAAAAAGCCCAAGTGAAGAAAATCATAGAAATGGGTCCAATCGTATGAACATAACTCAAAATACAAGTAATAGAAAAGATTACTGTATCTAATGTCATTAGGGCGTCATGGTGACTCCAAATCATGCGCAACATGCCTAGGGAAGTGATTGCATAGCAATCATTGGACTTAATCAATCTGAATTGAGTTAGATCCTAACTTAACGTAGGAATAATACATGCATAAGCTACATATCTTGCATCTTAACTGCTTTACTTAGCTATTCATAGAATAATGCTATTTTACCTTACTAATTAGAGAATAATTGTATTTGCAGATAATAAGAAGCTCAGGAGATGGCTTGAAGCTGAATAAAAGCTGGATAGAAGATGGAGCTGTAGCGGAGTTGGAGTGGGAGCTTGGAATAAAGCTAGGAATAAAGAAGAAAGGAAGATAGACAATAAGAAGGAGGTATACTAGGTTACTTGTAAGAATAATTGTAGAAATTAAAGCAAAGAAGAACTTAGAATAACCCTACCCCTATCCATAGGCCTTAGGATAACCTTATCCATGTCCCTATCCCTAGTTCATCCTCCTATTAGGTTACTTTAACTCAGGAAACCCTAAATGCACTTTCTAGCACACTTCTACAGAAACCCCAGCTAGAACCTAACACCAATACTGATGCAGAATTGGATGTCCAACCTATTCTCTAGACATCCAACATTGAAGTATAAGTTGTTTGACCACACTTTTGGATGTTTGGAGGCCCTCTCTGGTTCCTGTTTTGGAATCAGAAGCTTTATTTTGCTTCTTTTGACCTAGGAATCCTACCATACACCTTAGGAAATCCATTTAGAGAACTCCTAAGCCTATCCCACTTCCCTTAACCCTAACCTAATCAAAGAACCAAATGAGGTTCACACTAAACCTGATTGACTCAATGTTAGGCAATTAGTCTAACCCTTTGACTAATTGGGCTCATGGAATCCAATTGGAAGTCTACCTATGTCAATAAGACTACAATAAATCTAATTAGAGTCAAGTAAACCAAACCTAATCTAGGTGCATACCTAGTTGAACACCACTGATGGAGAAAATCATGCGATTTATAAAAATGGGTTTTTGTTGTTGTAATGTAAGAAATTCGATCGCTTTTAAAATTGTAAATTTACTAAGTACTCGGGGAGCATTCGGATCGTCTCAAGGGAGGCAGAAATGCGATTTGAATAACTCTTTCTTGCGACGAGGAAATCTCTCTTTTTTTTGGGTTTTTATATATGAAAATTTTGTTGGGTTTTGATTAGGGCAAAAACACACAATAGATAATTGCGAAGAAGTGGCAAAGCGAGAGAGAAGTAACAAAAGTGCCCTACTCTTCTAGCTACTCCAAGTATGGGTGAGTAATGGAAGGGTAGAGACACAGAATCAACCACGAAGCCAAAATTTGTCGAGGAATGCTTTTATAAAACTTAAAAAGCTATTTTACAAAATCTGGAGAGCTCACAAGTGGGAGGAGTTCCATACTTGTAATCTCTAGGAAATCTAACTAGCTACAATATAATGAAAGATGCTAAAGAGAAAGAAGGCTTAGTGAATGAAGATGCAGCTGCTGTGGAATTCTTGCTTCAACTTTGGTTGCCCTAGAGTTAAAGGAAGCTCCTCCTCCTGAACATCTCCTCCTGGCAAGCCCTGGTGGCTTGCCTCTGTGTCCTTATGGTGGATGCCCACCACCCTATTTCCTCCTTTTCCTAGACATCCTCTTGGTGATGTGACCCCTTGGCTTGGTGCAAGAGAGAAGGGAAGGGGAAGAAGGCACCGAGGAGATAGGGTTGTCTCCTTAATCTTCTTCTTCTCTTGGTTGTAGATGGGTAGGCTATAGGTGGATCTTGCACTAGAAAATGTGTAGCCAAGGGTACCTTGAATTATGGTAGGATGGGGGGTATATATAGGAGTTGAGAAGGGAGGGGGGTTGGAGTGGATTTGATGGACGGATAGGATGGGATTTTGGTGGCAGTTAGGTGATTCAATAGTTATGGGTGGATGGTGCCAACTCAAGGGGTGCAAGAGGGGTAGTTAAAGGTGGAAAGGTGGCATTTTTGGTGATGGTTACCTCCTTTATTGGCGCCAAAAGTAGGCCTTCTAGAAAGGTTCTTCTTAGCGCCAAGGATGGTTGAGATAGGGGTTGGTGGTGGATGGAGGGTGGAGATGGGAAGTCAAGTTGGCACCAAAATCAAGGTGGTTGAGGGGTGGTTTTGGCACCGAAATAAAGGTGTCTTTTGGTGTCAGAGAGGGGTGAAAGGGTGGCTAAGGTTGGTGCCAAAAGTAGGGTGGACTTGGTAGCTTAGGTGGGTTTAGGGTTACATGTGTTTGGTGGAGCTAGCTAGGTGGAGTTTTGGGGTTAGGGTTGGCCATGGTAGGTGAGTAGGAGCTGAGCTAGTAGGGTAGTGGAGTAGGAGGTAGAGGAGCTAGGATTTGTTGAGGGGGAGCTGAAAGGAGCTGCATTGGAGCTAGCTAGAGTAGACTACTGTTGAAGATAGCTGAAGTGGAACTTAGTAGCTAGCTTAGCTAGCTAGTTCTTTGCTAGTAGCTAAACTAAGCTAATCTAAGCTGGCTTTCTTCTATTCTAAGCTGAGGTGAGCTACAAGTGGTCTTGTCGAAGACTACCCAGCTAGCTGAGGTAGCTAGATTGGGTCAAGTAGCTCAGCTCAACTAAGTTAAGCTGATTTAAGTCTTTGGAAGCTGGAGTTGAGCTGACTTGAGCTAGTTGAGGAATTATTCAGCTAACTAGGTTTAGCTAGTTGATGGTAGTAGCTAACCCTAGTCAGATAGAACTTCTAGGAGCTGGATGGAGTTGAGAGGAGCTGGAATGGAGCTGAGGTTAGCTGAGTTGAGCTATCATGAGTTGCCATCTATCTAAAATGAACTGGATGGAGCTAAGATGAGCTAAACCCAAGCAAGTTGAGTTGGAATCTAGTTGTAATGAGTTGGATTCAGCTAGGATTCAACTAAATTGTGCTTCCTCATCTTTTACCTTCTAAAGTGCTAGGGTTTGTGGGATCTGTTTCTCTGCTCATTCTTGACACTCAAATACACTTATTAAAAAGACAAAAAATATGTAATGCATGCTAACCTAGTAGAATGCTTAAATACAACCCAGAAACCCATTTGTGGAGTTAAAATCTTAAGAGCTAGGTCTGTTTTAAGGCATAAAATGATGATAAATTGACGTTTATCACACCCCCATACTTATCTTTTGCTAGTCTCTTAGCAAAATTGATTTTTACAAAATAGATTTTTGGGAAAGACTAAATTTTTTACTTTTGAGGAGAACATTATCATGGGACTTTGGTTGATTGAAAACAGGAGAGGTATGGGATTTGTTGGAGAATAAACATCGGGATTCATCTTCGGATCAAAAGGTTAGATGAATCAGGATCAATAGATGTTTCAGAAATTCACAAGTTAACTCCTTTTAGATTCAAATGTCCTGATATCGTTTTTGCAGTTAGGAATTCCTTGGCTCTCGAATTCGACTTGCAACTTGCATAACCATTAAATGCTTATGTCAGTGCTCTGTGAAATGCCAACATTATTGGGATATGGTTGTGTTATTGAAACTTTTTTTTCTTTTTTTTTCTTTTTCTTTAATTCCCTCATGCTTATTCTTAGATTAATCATACTGTAGATGTGTTAGGATCATCATTCCTATTACCAATCCTCGAGGGGCCTTGGCGTCGGTATTTTGAGATAGTACCATCCATGACACACACCTAGGAGCTTATAACCCTAAAACATAATGCGGTGTAAAGGGACGCTCCAAGTGAACTCAGGCTCTTGCTCCGACGCTATAGGTAGAGCACCGTCGAAGACACCTGAGCTGCAAAATTGCATCTTAATGCTTCGTCTAAAGATATGAAATATAGATATGGAGCAGCGCCGAGGTGGTAACATGTTGACATCATGTCCTCAAAGGAGGTAGTTTCCTCCTCAGTGGTGGGAACTCGCACCAATCATCCGTCTCAGATTTTCACTGACAAAATAATGGGCTTTTCTAGATTCTCTAAATGTTTTTGGGCTTGGTTAGTGTTGGCTTTGTGTGTGAAATTTTTTTTTGGCACAAGAATTCTAAAAGACACAAGTTTTTGGTTTGGAAACTACGCCAAGTAATTTTCAAGTACTAAATGAGATCAAGTCACCTGAATCATCAAGAGTTCAGGAGGAATTTTTCAAAAGATGCTTGATCTATTCTACAGTAGACCTAGAAGTTCTAACAATTAGATCTGCATCCTAGTCTCTAGTTTGTTAATGGTTAAATCCCAGTGTACCTTGAAGTGAACCTTCAACCTCAGTCCCGATTTTTCAAAATTTCATCAAAAAGTTTTAATGATTTTTCTAATTTTTATGAAGATGCATGCAAAAAGGAAAAATTTTTTTGAATGTTTTTAGGTTTTGAAAATCCTGAAATGATCGTCAAAATTTAAAAACACCCCCTATGCTTATGATATGTGTTATTAGGGCTAGATCGAGGGTTTTGAAAGATGCATTCGTTGTAGTAATAAATCCTCAAAAATAACTCGAATAATAGATAAAATTTATAACTCGAATGAAAGTCCGAGGTTGTTTGCTGGGAGAAAATAGGAATTCACACACTAGTCTCAATAAATAATGTAAATGAGCATAATTAATGATAACAATTACTCGAAACTAATATTCAATATAGCACATGAGTATATCAAGAATCTATTGAGGCAAAAAGTCATCTAAGACAAAATAATGGTGATTTGAATCACCAATTATTAGCTTAGATACACATATAATAATTACTTAATCATCTAGATAAATGAACATTCAACCATGCAAACTTTAATGCATAGTGCACTTCATCAGACGACAAGGCACTCAATCAGACGACTTAAGTCAGCCCTGCTACAGTGCTAGGGAAGCACTGTGCTTCTTCTTCAGCCTTCTCTTCTTTCTCTGTTCTTCTTCTCTTCTTCTCTTTTAGGCTTCTGTTCTTCATGCACAGAGGCAGGCAATCCCTCCAGCAGCTAAGTGTTAGCCGACTCTCAAGAGAGAAAAATCGCCTGCCCCCACGCTCTCTTTCCTTTCTCTCTCTGGGTTTTCCTCCTTCCCCGCCTTTCCAAGGCCAATGTTCGGGTTATTGGGTAAATGGGTATACGCGCACCTGGGACTAGGGATGCCAGTCGTGAATGGCAGCCGAGGTGTGAGAGTAGGCTTAGGCAGATAATCGGGTGAGTGCCAGACCCGCGTGAGCAGTGTCACGGGCGAGGCAAGTGTCAGGTGAGTGGGGACCTCACCCCCTTGTGTTTGAGGTGATAAGCCCCAGGAAGAAAAATAATTTAAGTGACTGCGTTGCTTTGTGCGCTTCCAAGGTGGGACTAAATGTCCCACCTTCCTCTCACGAGCGTTTGCAGGTGGGATTCCGTCGAATTGCAGTGGTTGCTGAGGATATATCCCCCAATTGGAGACCTGGGTGCGTGCCTTGAGCAAAGCCACAGCGCCTGGAGGGTGTGGCCTGGAGCTTCGTGGCTAGAGCTTGAAGAACAAAGGCGATAATTGGCGGAGGGTGGTGGAAGTTTGGCGTGTACCTGAAAGGAGAAGCACGGCCTTTCGGCATTGTTAAAATACTTCAGGCGCTTCGCTAGAGGATGGAGAACGTAGTGGTGTGTGTGATGAGGTGAGTGCATGCGTGTAGGTGTAGGGCGAAGTCGGAGATGGCCGTGTGAAGGTGGGTTGTTCGGTGTAGTGGTTGGGTGCGTAATAGGGCGAAATAGGATGGGGGTTTTGTGTGGGTGGATGAGGTGAAGCTTATGAGGTGGTTGGCAAGGCGGATGAAGGGGTGTAGCGGCGGATATGCCTTGCCGGAGGAGAGGTCGGAGACGGGGAAGATGATGGTGAACGGCGACATCGAGGGTTGAAACTAGGATAGGAATAAGGGAATCTAACCTGAAGGTGCAGAGGAACTAATCTAACCTAATCTAATCAAATGAAAGGGGAGGATTCTCCTTACTGGGGGTACGCTGGCTCTGGAGAAGACGAAGTGCTCCGGTGAGGGTAGGACGGTGCGGATGGAGATGGAGGTGCTCGCTGGTATGGCGCGACGCGAAGGAAGACAAGGAAGGAATATCTGCCGCTGGTATTGCAGTCAGACGGTGAGGGGAGATGGAGGAACTTGCCAGACATCGAGGAGCTTCGGTCAGATTAGGAGGGAAGAATTTGGGGGTAACTCTAGTCGAATTCGAGTGTGGGATGGACGGTATGCATTGGGGCTTCTTTTATAGGCCTCTGGAGGACGATTTGAGCTTGGGAAGCAAGCTTCCCAATCTTGGAAGGTTCACCGAAGATGGGGGCTTGAAAGATACTCGAATCTCTCATGCATTTGCATGAGAGATTGGGAAGGTTGTTGGGCTTCGGATCTGATTCAAAAGGAAGAGAATTCCTTGAAGAACTTTCCTTTCAAATCTGAGAGGGATTCGTCAAGGAATCAAGGAGAAAATGCCAAATCAAGCTCGCTGGAGTTGCAGGATTAGGATTTCATGGTGGAAGGGACCTATTTGAAGAAGGAGACGATAAATTTGGGGTCCTATTTGTAAAGGATTCGAAAGTTAGGGGGATATATGTGAGAAAAAAGAGTCAGATAGGACTAAATTGCAAACTAGGTCAAGATGATCTCAAATTGGATCCAAATTTTGGTACAAACCTAATTTGGACCCAAGGAATCCAATGATGAAGTTACATTTAGGTTTTGACTAAGTTTGACTAGATAAATTGCATAGTTACCCAAATTAGGGCAAAAGTTTACCTGTGGCTTTATTTTAGGTCAAGATAGGTTTTAATGGTTAAATTGATGGTACCAAATCCTAGAGAATATTTTTATATAAATTTTAGAGGATTTAGGTGAGTTTTATCCTGACCAAAACCTCAGTTAATTAAGCAGGTTTATTTTTAGGGTTTCAGATGTCATTTAATTCTTGAAATACGTGAAAATACTTTTCTGTCTGTACAGACTCACTTGTTAGACATTTAAGACTATTTGCCTCTTAATTAACCCCTGGAGAAACCCACGGTTGTACTGCAATTGAGATATGCTGTTAAAACTATAATTTTATCCCTATTTTCTTGTCTTTCTCTTAGAATGGATTTGTAGTGAATTATGGTCCTCTGGTGGTTATGCAGGAGCATTTAATGATGAAATATGACTAAATAAAGCTAGATAGGACTGATGACATTATCATCAATATGCAATGTCCTCATGCAGTAGGAAGGGAAAAGAGATCATCTTAGTGAAAGGCGGTTGATGAGTCCTATTGATTGGACTATTATTCAACCTAAGTACTCTTTAATTATATGTGCTTAGTTTCTAATTGCTTAAGAGTTAAATGGTAATTCATCTTAGTATGCGTATAATTTTATGCGCCAATTTGACATTTAATAACTTATGGTTATGATAACCTATTTGATGGTTGTAAGCTAGATGCAAGGACATCATTCGCAAGTAGGGTTTGCACACACCAACTCCGTGTTTCAGTCGGCCTTTCAGATAAAGCTATAGATGTCCAATTTCGTTCTATAAGATGTCTTGAGCCCAGTTTGGATGTCTGATAACCATCCATCGTCGACTCACTGCTATCTACATTTTTAAGACATTTAGAATTCAATCTGGATTTTTAATGATCTAACGGCACCGCCACCCAATTCTACCGCCTCACCACTATCGCAGATCTGTCGGAAGAGCTGAGTCTTCGGGGAGAGGAAGAAGATCGAGAGGGAAAGCCACAACAGCAAGATATTTCTTTTTTTTTTAACGGAAAGAAGCATGCGGTCTGGGGGGGATCATCTTCTTTTCCTCGCACCTTCACCGTGAACTCAAGTGCACTATGTGGAAACCAGTGTGCACTGTGAACCTCAAGCGCACACAGTGGCTGCCTCTCCTCTTCTCACCTAGACGTGATGGTGCTCAGTGACAGAGAGCACCATCACCCCTCACCACCGTTTCCTACACCCCCATCACCACCGCAAAAACCCATCACCATCACCCACATCCTCTCCTTCATTTTTTTTCCACAGTCGCACTATTCATCATCTTCCTCCAAATAAAAACCCAACACCACTCCCACAGACACCACCTCTTGACTGCCCTCACCCAAACCCACAGTCTTTTCCCCTCGCCGCGACCCCTTGTCGCCAACCAACGTCGAGAACCAGCCGTCCATGCCGACCACTCCACCATTAGCCATCCATGCCTACCCTTTTCTTCCTCTTCTTCCTTTTCTTCTCTTCTTCCCCTCCCTGTTTTCCACTACAAAGAACCCATCAGTAGCCCCTACCACGCCACACCACAACAACACCTCCAGCCCTCATTCTCATCGTCGGCAACACCAGAGCGTCCACGGCATGCTCGCCGTCGAGGCCCTCACCTCCATGCGAACCTCCAACCATCCACACGAGCCACGACCACCCGTGGTCATTCGCCCATTGCCAGCCTGTCCAACTCTGACCGGCCATCGACGGCCATTCTGACTAATGTTGAGGGCACCAATGCGAAGCCTGTGATCTGAAGAGTCACTACCGAGAACCTTGAACCCGACCACAGCTCCTCCTCCTTGTGCGAGCAAAGAGATAAAATGCTTTGTTTTGCAGTGAATTAAAATTTACATCCTCTGCCATTGCCATTAGCTATTCAAATATTTAAGGGATTTTTTATTTAAGAGAATTTGCATAGAAGCTCTTTTGATCTTGTCTAATTGTCTATTTTTATTTTCTTTCTATGAATGAATATTCCAACCTTCAAAGCAGGAAATATCAAATATAGTGAACAGGTTAAGTAACCTTCCTGAGTTTATTGGGTTTGTGTCTCCCTGTGGATACAACCTAACACATGTGGTTAGATATAAATTAATTTTGATGGAGAGACTTTCCACCACATAAAATACAACAATTGATCATTTCTATTACTATTTTAATCAAGCAAAAATATCTGTCAAATGAAAGTCCTAAAATTTTTGAATGTTTTTAGGTTTTGAAAATCCTGAAATGATTGTCAAAATTTAAAAACACCCCCTATGCTTATGATATGCAATGTCCTCATGCATTAGGAAGGGAAAAGAGATCATCTTAATGAAAGGTGATTTGGTTCAAGATGATCAAAACCTCTGAAATGAAAGAGAAAAGGAAAGCAGGAAAAAATGATGGGTTACCTCTCATCCAGTGCTATCTTTTATGCCATTCAGCCAGGTGTGAAGTGCATCAAGGGTCATTGGGTAAGTCATTTAAATCAAGAGAGTCTAAAGGGAGATTCAGAGAGTTGTCCAAATAAGGCTTTAATCGTTGGCCATTGACTTGAAACAAAGTATTTGTTTTTGGATCCAAAAAATCAACTGCGTCGTAGGGATAAGTTTTTAGGACAATATTTGGGCTGGTCCACTTGGATTTGAGTTTTCCTGGAAAAGTGTGTAGTCGCGCATTGAAAAGCCAAATGGGTTGATTGATTTCAAAATATTTCCGAACTATATATTTATCATGAAATTGTTTGGTTTGATCTTTGTAAATTCACATGTTTTCGTAAGTAAAATTATGTAGTTCTTCCAGTTCAGTTAATTGCAATTTCCTTTGTTTACTATCTTCAGATAAATCCATATTAAGTTGTTTAATTGCCTAAAAAGCCATATGTTCAAGCTCTACCGGGAGATGGCATGCTTTTCCACAAATGAGATGGAATGGGGACATGCCCAGAGGAGTTTTAAACACCGTATGGTAGGCCCATAAAGCATCGTTCAGTTTACTGAACTAGTCCTTAGGATCGGGCCTAACCAATTTTTGTAAAATATTTTTGATCTCTCGGTTAGAAACTTCAGCTTGGCATTTGTCTGGGGGTGGTAAGGCATGGAGATTTTGTGATTAACCCCATACTTAGATAAGAGGTGATAGAATTGAGAGTGAGTGAAATGGGATCCTTCCTCGCTAATGATGGCCTTGGGAACTCTGAATCTCGAGAAAATGTTTTTCTTGATAAAGTCCATGACTACCCTGTGATCATTGGTGTGAGTGGGCATTGCTTCAATCCACTTAGATACATAGTCCACTGCTACTGGTATGTATAGGTACCCATAAGAATTGGTGAACGATCCTATGAAGTCTATGCCCCAGACATTAAAGATTTTGACTTCCAAGATAGGGTTCATGGGCATCATATCCTTTTTGCTCATGTTGTTGATGCTCTGGCGATGCACACAGGACAGTATGAAAGAGTGAGTATCTTTGTGTAAGCTAGGCCAAAAGAATCCAGGGTTTAAGATTTTTGTTGCAGTTTTCTTGCCCAAAAAATGTCTACCACAGGCCATTGAATGACAGTGTATTAGAATGCTATGAAATTCTGAGTGGGGTACATACAGTTGGATGATTTGATTGGCACAAATGCGAAAAAGATCCGGCTCCTCCCAAAAATAGTATTTGATATTAGCAAAGAACTTATCCCATTTGGTTTTTGGCCAATTAGAGGGGATTCATCTTGTTGCTAAGTAGTTTGCGATAGGGGCAAACCAAGGGAGGGTATTGGAAGCTAAGAGGTTTCATCTGGAAAGACATCTGGTGGGGTAAGTACGTTGTTCATCATAAGACAAGAGAGATGATCGACTACTACATTTTGCAACCCCTCCTTATCCTTGATTTCTAGATCAAATTCTTCTAGCAAAAGGTTCCAACTAATAAGGCAAGGTTTGGTATCTTTTTTCTTCAGCAGGTACTTAAGTGTCGAGTGGTCGGTATAAATAGTGACATGCGACCCCAATAGATAGGAGTAGAATTTCTCAAAGGCAAACACAATGGCAAGAAGTTCTTTTTCAGTTACTGTGAAATTTTGTTGTGTGTCATCTAGAGTTTTACTAGCATAGTAGATCACAACAGGCTTTTTGTCAAGGTGCTGCCCTAGAACGACCCCCATAGCGTAATATGAGGCATCAATCATTAATTCAAAGGGAAAATTCCAATTAGGTCCCTATAAAATAGGTGCCTCAATGACTTCTTTCTTCACTTTGTTAAAACTTTGTAGGCATTGATTAGTGAAGTCAAATAGTGAGTAGCTAATTTAAGGGTTTGGAGATTTTAGAGAAGTCTTTAATGAAATAGCAGTAGAAACCCACAAGCCCTAAGAATGATCGAATTTGTTTTACAGAGTTAGGTGGTGGGAGTCTAGAGATGGCATCAATTTTGGCTTTATCTATTGCAATTCCATCTTTAGATATGACATAGCCCAGGATGATGCCTTCCTGGACCATGAAGTGACTTTTTTCCTAGGTGAGGACCAAATTGGCTTCTATGCATTTTTGAAGTGTCTTTTCAAGATTGTTAAGACATAAATCAAAGGAGTCTCCAAAAATAGAGAAGTCGTCCATAAAAACTTCTAAGCATTCACTTACCAGATCTGAAAAAATTGAAAGCATACACCTTTGAAAAGTTGCAGGTGCATTGCACAGACCAAAATGCATCCTTTGGAAAGCAGAGGTTCTGAAGGGGTAGGTGAATGTAGTTTTTCTTGATCCTCAGGGTGGATTGCTACTTGATTGTAGCCAGAGTAACCATGGAGAAAACAGTAATAGTCTCATTCGGCTAAACGCTCCATGATTTGATTGATAAATGCTAATGGAAAATGGTCCTTCTTGGTAGCGGTGTTCAATTTGCGATAATAGATGCACACGTGCTAAGAGGAAGCTATCCGAGTGGCTATATTTTCCCCATTTTCATTAGTAATGACGGTTAGTCCTACCTTTTTGGGAACAACTTACGTAGGACTAACCCAAGAGCTATCTGAAATTGGGTAAATGATGTTAGTGTCAAGTCACTTAATGATCTCCTTTTTACCTCCTCCTGCATGTTAGGATTTAATCTCCTTTGTGGGTGGCAGGAGGGGCGAGAGTCGTCCTTAAGATATATTCGATGAATACAATAGGGCAAATTGATTCCCTTAAGATAAGATAAAATCCAACCAATGACTTTTCTGTTTTTGTTCAGAACCTGGAGAAGTTTTTCCTCTTGCGCCCTTATGAGATTGACATTGATAATTAGGGGCATTATGTTATTAGGACCCAGGCAAACATATTTTAAGGAGTCGGGAAAAGGTTTTAACTCTAGTTGTGGGTCCGGCTCAGAAAGAATTTTTGATTTGTGGTCCATGGGGGAGGGGGGAGAGAAAGAGTTAGGTGAAGAGTTAGATGTAGAAGGTGAAGTTAGGGTGGGAGGGTGAGATGAATCAAAAGTGGATTTAGGAACTGTTTCAACTACAAAACAGGAGCCCACATGTGAAATTTGCATGGTTTCCTCCACTATGTTTTCTATTTTCGAATTTGAGTAATCAAAGAAATTGGGTTCTTGGAATCTCTTGGAGGCTTGAAATATATTTAATGTGATAGATTCGCCACTGCTCTTGATTTTCATCTTTCCAGAATCACAATCAATGTTCACTTTTGTGGTGGCTAAGAAGGGTCTTCCAAGAATAATTGGGGCATTTTTCAGAGCTTTTGGTACCTCAATATCCAGGATCAAAAAGTCTACAACAAATAGAAAATTTTGGACTTGGACAATAACATCCTTAGCAATTCCCTTTGGTTTGATTGTAGATTGATCAACTAATTGTAATGTAACCTCTATAGGTTTCAATTCACTAATCTTGAATTCCTCAAATACGACTATAAGGATAAGATTTATAGAGGCACCAAGATCAAAGGAAGTGTCATTAATGACCACTTGAATTAAGGGAGCGCCTAGATCTTTCTTTTTAATAGGTAGTTTACTCTACACAACTGAGCTAACTGTCTTAGGAAGGATCACCTTTCCTAGCTTTCTAGGCTGCCTTGTGGGAGTGCATAAATCTTTTAAAAATTTATCATAGGCAGGGATGTATTTTATGGCATCTAGAAGAGGGATGTTTATTTCTACTTGCCCAAAAAAGTTCCATTAATTCCTTATCAATGTGCTCAGATTTCTTTTTATTGTTATTCGTGGAGTGAAGGGCTTGTGGAAAAGGTATGGGGCTGTCTTTTTCTACAGTTGAAGGTTCCTGATTGGGTTAGAGGGAGAAGAGTTGATTCGCTTATTTTTGATTTTGGTTTCTGTTGTGGATTTAGGAGGCTCAAAATTTCGGAGTATTTTCCCACTCCTCAAATTAACTGCATTCGCAGTGTGATTATTCTTGGGAGGAGGTTGGGAAGCTTGATTTTGATGGAAACCCGGAGGATACTGAGGAGCAGGCTGATTGGGGTGATTAGGGTTTCCACCCTAAAAGTGGTTCCTTTGATTGGTAGGATTAAGCATAGATTGAGAAGGCAAATTTCCTGCAGGTTGTTGATCTAGTGTAACCCCAATATGGTTTTGTAAGTTGGTGACAACGCGGGTTACCTCATTCATTTGGTTTTGCATGCCCTGCAAGGTCTTCATCATTTAGGCATTGATATCTTCTTGAGAAGGCTCAGATGAAAAATGATTTTGCCTATAAATCCCTTGTTGAGCTTGTCTTTGGGAAGGAACTTGATTTAGGGCCTTCCAAGATGGGTTCAGGTTATTCCTCCAATTTTGATTGTACGAGTTGGAAGAATTTCTAAATTGATACTGGAGGGCTGAGATGTTCTCTATGGTAGGGCAGAAAAGGTTTTGATTAAATAGATCATAGGTGATAGGTCGACTTTTCGCTTAGCGTTATAGTATTTAAGTGGTGGAAAAATCGACGAATCAAAAATAATGAAAATAACCACTCGCAGAAGAGCGGGTCGTGTCCACAGGGAGGCAATGATGCAAACAATACTTAATTATTTAATGTTATTTTGGATAGTGCGAAATTCCTTTTCAAATTGGACTTAAAATGTGAAGGAAAGTAGATTTGCAATAACCTAGAAAGTTAAGGGTGTAAGTGCAGTTTTCCCTCACAGAAATCCTCAATAAATTTAGGATGAATTAGTGCAATTTTCACGTAATGTGTATTAAAGACAATTAGTACTTAAATCAAGTCCAAAATCAATCTTTAAACTAGCCAATATTAATACCATGCAATTAGAAAGAACTGTGAGTGCTTGAATGCAATTCTTCCAGAATATAATATTAATAAAAAATGAAATTGCTGGCAATGGCATTGAATGTAATTTCTAATTCCAACAAAAATAGATCTTTTCCTCTCTCTCTTCCTCACGAGAGAGAGAGAGATCTGCGGGGGTAGATGCAGGGCTTCAGAGGACGGCGAGGTCGAGAGCTTTCTGACGGTGGCAGCGGCTGCGGCGGAGGTGGCCGGAGGAGGTGGCCGGAGCTCTGGCCTGTGGAGCAAGATAGCGGCTGCTACTGCGGCTGTTCGAGCGGCTGTGGCGTGCAGCTTGCGTGCGCGTGCCTATGCGCGGAGACGCAGCGCCTGCTGTGGCGCTTGGAGGCGCGTTGGAGGAGAGGCAGCGCCTGCTGTGGCAATTGGAGGCGCGCAGGGTGGAGATGCAGCGCCTGTTGTGGCGGTGGGGCGCGTTGGAGGAGAGGCAGCGCCTGCTGTGGCGCTTGGAGGCGTGCAGGGTGGAGATGCAGCGCCTGTTGTGGCGGTGGGGTGCACTGGAGGAGAGGCGCTGGCTTGGGTGCGAGCGCCCGCTGTGTCGTGGGGGCGGTGGAGGCAGGAAGGCGTGCACACTGGTGTGAGAACTGTAGGGACGTAGAGAGGGCGCTGGGGCGCGCGGTTGCCTTCAGTAGCGAGAGGGCTGCAGGGACGTAGCAAGGAGGCCGTGCGGGCGTTGTGGGCGGCGTGGCTTTACAGATCTACAGGAGATGGAGAGGGTGTTGGTGCTGGCGCGCGGTTGCTTGCAGCGTGCAAGGAGGATGCGCCGGTGGCGGAGTGCGGGCGGAGAGACTTTTTCCCCGCAAGGGGAAAGAGGATGCAGTGCGGCACAGTGCACGCTTTTCTTCTTTCTCTCGATAGCCTTCTTCTCTCCCCGCCTCTTCTTTTTAAGTTCTCCCCTCACCGCGTGAGTTCAGGGATTTTCCAAGATCCCCAGTCATGGCTGTTGAGAAAGGCGGCGCCGAAAGTTTTGCCCAATGTCCGGCGGGGGAGGGGGAAAAGAGAGTTGTGGTTGTTTTGGGAATTTTATCCCCCCACCATTGCTCTTTGTGTATTTTAGTACCTGCACATAAAAACCATAGAATTATGAAGTTATAGAATGTTATAACTTAAATTATGAGGTGTATAAATCTTCTATAACTTAATTACCATTATTAACACACCTAAATTGTATAATTAAAGATACTTAGGCTTAATAATAGTCCAATTTAATGGACTCATCAAATACCTCCATGCCTAAGATTTGCTAGTCCCTAGCAGAAATGAATAATAGAAGTAATCAGAAGACTTCTTCTTTTCCTATTTCAAAATTTTAGAAAATCAGACAAATATGAAGTGCTGATAGCCTAGGTCACAGATCCAAGTGAAAGAGCCGATTCGCATTAGGAGTTCGTACATCACCCTTGGCAAAAATTTCTGATGAGATAGGCAACTACTTCCCTCGGGGATAAAGCAGACGATAATCTGTAATTTGACCTCGGTATTTGGCTTAGGTAGGAGATAATAAGTTGAAAGGATTTATATTTGGTGGCACACACTCTATTGGTGCTACATATAGTCTAGTACTGCAGACTCTAGCTCTCTAGACTATTAGACAAGTCAACCCTGAGAGAGGCTACATAACTGTGCTCTCCTGATGTTCCTGGGCACTCTCTCTCTCTCTTTTTTTTTTTTTTTTCTGAGATCACGAATCTCGCCAGATTTTGAAATTGTACTCACTATTTGGTGGCCTCTTATGGCATCCACACTTCAATTAAAGTCCTAATAACTCTATAACTAAGTTAGAGTCCTCAACCAGTATTCGGGCGATCAGAAATACTAGTATGTAGGTATGGGTCATATTTGGTGGAACTCAATAGGTGTTCTGTTGCCTCAAAAACATTAGAAACTTCGACTTTTTTTCTCTTTTTTTTTTTATAATATAACTTTTTTTTTCTTTTTCTTCTTTCTGTTTCTTCGTTTTCTTCTTTTCTCTTTTTTTTTTTCTAATTTCTTCTTGTTTTTGTTTCTTTTTCAATCAGCACAACACGATACATACTTTTATTTACGAGGCATTATTAGGGATGATGACGGCCAAGAGGAAGTTGTGTGGCTTATTTGGTGGAAGTGCCTATTCTCGGCACCGGGAAAGAATGGATAGGATAGGCGTATTTCTGACCTTTGACACTATTACCCTCCTTCAGCTGAGGACTCTATGAAGGACGGTCATAACCATCCACCATAGTTACAGCTTTATTAAGACTCAATCTCTGTGTATCTGCCTTATTTGGTGACTCTCAGGAATTCACTCAAAGTACGCACCCAGGAACAGAGAGTGAAAACTACACCTAACTCTGAAGTATCATCATCTAATTATCCAGAACTTAAGAGTCCTTGCACTAGACTTAGCGCACTAGTAATCTCTCTACTCCTCACAAATATGAGGTGGATTTACTAGAAGATAGTATGCCTGACTCTCTATGAACTGTCCAAGGGTTCAGTAGACTACAAATGCTTATTGGTTTTCCCAAAGGATCCATTACCAAGTCTACGTGCTCGTGAAATAAATGTACTGGATTCTAAACTTAAGAAATAATTCCGGAAGAAAAACCTCCACTAAAGGTATTATGCTAGGGACTAACCCAATCAGCTCAAGAAAAGAGATTTTTTTTTTTTAAATATGTATGCAAATATTTATAAATGCTATAAACACTATAAACATTCTCAGGTTATATCCCCCCATGCCTAAGACTGACAATGTCCTCATTGGAAAAATATAGACATAGAAGAATATCACCTGAGGAGGTGAGTGGAAGGAGCTAAGGCTCCTCAAGTCATAGTGCGTCCAAAACCTGGCCAGCTGAAAGAGTAATATACGGTTTAAGTCGCTGGCCATTTACTTTAAAGTTCGCACCTGAAATAGGGTTCCTGATCTCTACAGCTCCATGAGAGAAGGAATTAATCACAATTGAAGGCCCATCCCAACAGGATTTGAGCTTTCCAGGAAATAATTTAAGTCTAGAATTGAAAAGCCAGATCCACTGGTTGGGCTCAAAAGTCTTTCTAATGATGTGCTTGTCATGGAAGACTTTTGTACGTTGCTTGTAAGCTTGAGAAGTTTCATAAGCTTCATTACGAAGCTCCTCAAGCTCACTTAATTCTAATATACTTGCTCTTCCCGCTTTATCCAGATTTAAGTTAACGTTTTTAATGGCCCAATAAGCTTTTTGTTGGATTTCAACGGGAAGGTGGCATGCTTTTCCATAGACAAGACGGAAAGGAGACATACCCAAGGGAGTTTTATATGCAGTTCTATAGGCCCAAAGAGCGTCATTTAGTTTTTTAGACCAATCCTTTCTATCAGGCCTGACAGTTTTTTCTAAAATTCTCTTAATCTCCCTATTAGACACTTCCACTTGCCCACTCATTTGGGGATGATAAGGTGTGGCTATCATGTGATTTACTCCCAAATTTTGGAGTAGTCTAGTGAAGTGTACATTCTTAAAGTGAGGTCCTCCATCACTTATGATCGTCCTTGGGCACCCATACCGAGAAATGATATTAGCCTTAATAAAGCCAAGACCACAGAATGGTCATTGGTTCGCGTGGGGATGGCTTCTATCCATTTTGATACATAATCAACAGCCACAAGGATGTATTCATATCCGAAGGACACAGGAAAGGGACCCATGAAGTTAATGCCCCAAATATCAAAGATTTCAACAGGGAGGATAGGTTGTTGGGGCATCTCATCCCTTTTTCCAATGGTTCCCGTCTGCTGGCAACGTAGACATGTGCCCACATACGTATGTGCATCTCGGAATAATGTGGGCCACCAAAAACCAGACTGAAGAACCTTATGAGCAGTCTTCTTCCCACTAAAATGTCCCCTACAGTGGAGGTCATGGCAGAAACTCAGAACACTTCTTTGTTCCTCATCAGGGACGCAACGGCAAAACAGCTGGTCAGGGCCTATTCTAAAAAGCTCGAGTTCCTCCTAGTGATAAAATTTAGCATTAGCGATAAACCTATCTCGCTTTTGCTTGCCCCAAGTACTAGGGGTGATGCCCGTGACCAGATAGTTCACTATGTCAGCGAACAAAGGAGTTTTAGTTTCCACGGCCATTAGAGACTCATCAGGGAAAGTCTCTTGAATACCGCCAGTGGAGTTTGATGCCTCAATAGGGATCCTAGACAAGTGGTCTGCTACCACATTCTCAACTCCTTTCTTGTCTTTAATTTCTAGGTCAAATTCTTGGAGTAGCAAAATCCAACGAATTAGGCGAGGTTTGGTGTCCTTTTTAGCCAGAAGATGCTTAAGGGCCGAATGATCAGTGAACATGACGACCTTGGATCCCAAAAGATAAGACCGAAACTTGTCCAAAGCAAATACTACAGCAAGTAATTCCTTTTCCGTGACCATGTAGTTTTGCTGAGGATCCGTAAGGGTCTTGCTGGCATAATGCAGCACATGAGGTTTGCCATCAACCCTTTGACCTAAGACCGCTCCCACTGCAAAATCAGAAGCATTGCACATAAGCTCAAATGGGAGGGTCCAATCTGGCGCTTGGAGAATCGGTGCGGTAATGAGGGCTTTCTTCAAAGCATGGAAAGCCTCGCCACATCTATCATCAAAATCGAAGGAAACATCCTTCACTAATAGGTCGCAGAGTGGCTTAGAGATTTTACTGAAGTCTCTAATGAAGCGCCTATAAAATCCAGCATGGCCAAGGAAAGATCTAACCTGACGAACATTGGCGGGCAATGGAAGCTTAGAGATGGAATCGATTTTTGCGGTGTCCACCTCTAATCCTTTCTCGGAAACTACATGCCCTAACACAATGCCCTGCTAGACCATAAAGTGGCTTTTCTCCCAACTAAGCACTAGTTTTGCCTCTTCGCAACGGGTTAAGACTTTATCAAGGTGAGAAAGGCATAGGTCAAACGACGAGCCATAAATGGAGAAGTCATCCATGAAAATTTCAACGAACTCGCTGATCATATCAGAGAAGATAGCCATCATACAACATTGGAAGGTGGCAGGAGCATTACATAACCGGAATGGCATTCGGCGGAATGCAAAAGTCCCATAAGGACTCGTGAAGGTGGTACGCTCCTGATCATCAGGAAAAACAGCTATCTGATTGTACCCAGAGTACCCATCAAGAAAACAAAAGTACCTGTTCCCCGCTAATCGTTCCAAAATTTGATCGATAAATGGTAAGGGGAAATGGTCTTTCTAGGTAGCCATGTTTAAACGGCGGTAATCAATGCAGACCCTCCAACCAGTTGAGGGTCTAGTGGTCACCAGTTCTCCTTGGTCATTCTCCTCCACAGTAATTCCTGCCTTTTTTTGAACTACATGAATCGGACTGACCCATTTACTATCTGAAATGGGATAGATAATCCCTGCATCTAGCCATTTCAGAATCTCCTTTTTAACAACCTCCCACATATTTGGATTGAGCCTTCTCTGCATGTCTCGGAAAGGCTTCATGGACTCGTTCGTGTAAATATGATGCATGCAAAGAGAGGGATCAACACCCTTAATATCAGCAATTGTCCAGGCAATTGCTTCCTTGTGCCTTTGTAAACACTCAAGCAGAGCTCCCTCCTGCAATTTAGATAATGCAGACGAGATAATAACAGGGAGCGTGTTATTAGGGCCAAGGAAAGCATATTTCAATGTGCTCGGGAGGGGTTTCAACTCCAATTCAAGAGCCTTTTGGATTGAGGGTTTTAGTTGAGATGTCCCCGCATTAGGCAACGGATCTACCTTCACAGTCCAGGGTGGGGACAGAGACTTAGTGTGTATCTCCAGCAACTCTTCTAGTTTGGGCATTTTCTTTTCAGTTTCTTTGATAATCGAGGGATGGTCCTGAGTTATGACATTCTGAAGGGGATCTCTACATAAGAGTGCTGGAGTAGTCTCTTCAATTATTTCATCAACAACCTCAATCTGAGAACAATCTTCAAATCCGGGTTGTTTATAAGTATCAAAAACATTCAATCGGATCTTCTTGTTCCCAAAGCCCATTTTAAGTGCCTCGGATCTACAATTTATAGAGGCATTGGCTGTGGCCAAAAAGGGGCGTCCTAGGATAATGGACGGCTTTGTGGGCTTATTAGACGGGTCAGTATCAAGTACCAGAAAGTCAACGGGGAAGAAGAAATCCTCCACTCTCACAAGGACATCTTCCAACAATCCCCGCGGTATCTTAAGCGATCTGTCTGCAACCTGGAGGATTACTGGACTAGGCTTCAGCTTTCCTCCTCCCAATAGGTCGTAGACAGAGCTCGGTAGAATGTTTACCCCCGCACCCAGATCGAGCAGAGCCTCGTCAATGTGTTGGCTACCTATAACCACTGAAATATACGAGGCCCTTGGGTCTTTCATTTTGGGGGGTGTTCCATGCTGAAGAACTGAGCTAATGTGGTCAGGCAGGATGACCTTGGTTTGGACCTGTTTCCTAGATTGGCACTTCTGGGTGCATAGGTCCTTCAGAAACTTGTCATAGGACGGAATCTGTTTAATCGCTTCCAACAGAGGCAAGTTAATCTGGACTTGCCTAAAAGTATCCATAATCTCTTCAGTCCTATCCTTGGCTCCAGACGAGCCAACAGAAGACTCCCCAGGAGCAGATAGGCGCTCTGGATAAGGCACCCTTGGCTTCTGAGTAAAGGGGTCGTCATGGCGGGAAAGGGGTGGTGGTAGGATGACATCCTCATTGTGGATGATTTTTTGTGAGGGAGAGTGCTGTGGCTCTTCCTCGGGTGAGATGGAGTTAGGGTCAGGTGTGGAAGGGGAATTCTGAGATGTAACCGTAGGAGTGTTATCAGGCTTGTCAATCTTTTTTCCACTCCTCAACACGGTCACTGCTTGGGCGTGCTCCCTGAATACAACCCCCTTGCCCTTAGGGTTCTCCTCAGAAGAGCTAGGCAGCTTCCCCAGATCACATTGCCTAATTGCCTCAGTAAGATGACCAATTTGGGATTGCATATCAGTAATCATCTTATTCTGAGATTGGATAACCATATTCTAATGCTCTTGCATCGCTTTCATCATGGCCTTCAGTTCATCCATCTCAGAGGGCTTATTCGGAACAGGGTTTTCATAAGAAGGTTGGTAAGTGGGCTAGGGAGGTAAGGGGCTTGTATTCCCTGAGTTAGAAGCATCAGCTTGCTTCCAAGAGAAGTTTGGATGGTTCCGCCACCCTGGATTATAAGTGTTGGAGTAAGGGTTATTGTGAGGGGGCGGAAACCTTGGGCCGCATTCAAGTCGGCCTGAATCAACTTAGGGAATTGGGTTGCCTGATGGCACTCCGCAGTGGCGTGCGTTTTGCTTTGGCAAATGGAGCATTCTCTTGAAACCTGAAAAATAGAGGCTGCTTGTGGGTTCATGGCGGGGTTTGCTAAAAGCCTATCAAAGTTTTTATTCAATAGTTGAATCTGATAAGCCAAATCCTGAGAAGCCCCGACTTCATGGGCCTCTATCTTCCTCTGCAAGATTGATGGTTTTCTCTCTTGATACGCAAAGGACAAATGTATGGAGTTGTCGCTTAAAGTTTCAAATAATGCCTAGGCTTCATCCTCAGTTCTGGTCATGAAGGTTCCTGCACAGGCTGCATCAATGGTTTGCCTATGCCTTTCAGATAATCCGTTATAGAACCTTTCGACCAACTGCCATCTTGGCACTTGATGGTGGGGGCATAACCTAAGAAGGTCATTAAAGCGCTCCCAAGTCTCATGAAATTACTCCCCTTCTTGTTGAGTAAAACCCAGAATCTCTCTTCTGTAATGGTTGGTTTTACTCATAGGAAAATACTTTTTTAAAAATTCTCCCTTAAGGGTAGCCCAATCATTTACCCTTGCATTGAGGGTATGATACCAGTGCTTGGCCTTATCCTTTAGGGAGAAAGGAAATAGAGTCCTCATCAGGGCTTCATCAGTAAAGTCCTGGAGCTTCACTGTGGAACAGACCTCGATGAATTCCTCCAGATGCCGGTAGGGGTCCTCCCTAGTAGTACCATAAAAAGAGGGCAATAAATATATGGTACTACTCTTGATCTCATATGGATTATCCCCTGTCGGTCATCTTAGTGCTTGTGCAGGTTGGTTGGTAGGAATAAAATAGTCCCTTAGGGTCCTTTGTTGATTTGCACCTTGCTCAGCCATTTCCTCTCTTTCTTCTCCTAGGTGAGCTCTCCTAAGAATTCTCTCAGGCTCAGGATCAAACACTAAACTACCCTCAAGAGAGCGTCTACCAAGCATACAAAACACAATTCAGCAAAATTTTTATTTTATTATTGAGTAAGTCAAACCTCCACTCTAAAGATAAGTCAAAAGATCAAGACTTATCCCTCCGTTCCCACGTAAGTGGTATAAGAGGGGTGTGGACTTGAAATCTTAACCTTCTTTATTGTGGATGTTGAATTAGTAAAAATAAATGGCTAAACAAGTTTTTCACTGTAATTACATGCCTTAATTCAACCTTCGAGTGCCCTAGGACCTATACTTTGCTTAGATGATACTCCCAGGTGATCAAGGGAGAAGTTACTCCAAGGACGAACAAAGGGATGCAAGTAGGGCGAACCCTTCCTTTGAGGCGATGCGTATGCGGTGCCCCTTAACTACCCTTTTGTTCCTTTAAGGGGTGTCCCCCTCCGTGGAGTATCAAAACACTTAATCAAAAGATAGTATCACCACTACCACAAAGCACAATAGGAGGGTCTGCATCGATAAAGAGATCGGTGCCTATAGCCTTAAGGGATTGAGCCTTTGTGCGGTGCCTAATGTGCGTGCTCAGTGTCAAAAGTGTGCAAAACACCGTAAATCTTTGTAATTTCTTTTTGAAATCGCAGACAAGTCCCTTAGAATCAGATCAAAAGCGTATTGCTTTTAGGGTTGAATCTGATTATTAGTTTTGCTTTTAGTTATGTGACCACTTAATTAGTAAATTCAAACAATTTGGTGGTCTTGAATTTAAATCAGAATGCAAATGAGTGAACAGAAGCTGGATGCAAAAGTTAGAAAGATATACCTGTCTCCAGCAATCTTCATGCTAAGATTCTTGCAATGCAATAATAAGATCTAATATGCTGCTCAATCACCCCTAAATGCGCGCACCTAAGGGCATGCAACTTCTAAATAGGCAGTTCGATATTTTTTATTGGTTTTTAAAAGCAAGCAAGTGGAAAGTATAATCATGCATGTACCAGAAATACTGTAAGCCCTAGTAGTTAAAGAATGCGGGGACAAACCCCCAAAAATTTAACCCCAAATTACAAGGGCGAAAAGACAGAATTAAATTGTGACGACGGAGAATCCTCTGCGAAACAAGATCTTGGTCTCCTTCGTCTTTTCCTCGTGTGGCTTAACTCGTGGTTGCTGTCGCTCCTCTATTGCGCCTCGTCGCTTCGGTGGATTCCTTGCATAATAATCAAAATGATTAGATAATTTCGCAACTCAAAAGATTCAAAAATAACAAAGTAATTCTATTGCGTCTGTTGCATCCCTGGCAACGACTCCAATTTGATAGGTCGACTTTTCACTTAGCGTTATAGTATTTAAGTGGTGGAAAAATCGACGAATCAAAAATAATGAAAATAACCACTCGTAGAAGAGCGGGTCGTGTCCACAGGGAGGCAATGATGCAAACAATACTTAATTATTTAATGTTATTTTGGATAGTGCGAAATTCCTTTTCAAATTGGACTTAAAATGTGAAGGAAAGTAGATTTGCAATAACCTAGAAAGTTAAGGGTGTAAGTGCAGTTTTCCCTCACAGAAATCCTCAATAAATTTAGGATGAATTAGTGCAATTTTCACGTATTGTGTACTAAAGACAATTAGTACTTAAATCAAGTCCAAAATCAATCTTTAAACTAGCCAATATTAATACCATGCAATTAGAAAGAACTGTGAGTGCTTGAATGCAATTCTGCTAGAATATAATATTAATAAAAAAAATGAAATTGCTGGCAATGCCATTGGATGTAATTTCTAATTCCAACAAAAACAGAGCTTTTCCTCTCTCTCTTCCTCGCGAGAGAGAGAGGGAGATCTGCGGGGGTCGATGCAGGGCTTCAGAGGACGGCGAGGTCGAGAGCTTTCTGACGGTGGCAGCGGCTGCGGCGGAGGTGGCTGGAGGCGGCCGGCGGCGGTGGCCGAAGCTCCGGCTTATGGAGCAAGATAGCGGCTGCTGCTGCGGCTGTTCGAGTGGCTGTGGCGTGCAGGCTTGCGCGTGCGTGCCTGTGCGCGGAGACGCAGCGCCTGCTGCGGCGCTTGGAGGCACGCTGGAGGAGAGGCAGTGCCTGCTGTGGCGCTTGGAGGCGCGCAGGATGGAGATGCAGCGCCTTTTGTGGCGGTGGGGTGCGCTGGAGGAGAGGCACTGGCTTGGGTGCGAGCGCCCACTGTGTCGTGGGGGCGGTGGAGGCAGGAAAGTGCGCACACTGGTGTGCGGACTGCAGGGATGCAGAGAGGGTGTTGGGGCACGCGGTTGCCTTTAGTAGTGAGCGGGCTGCAGGGACGTAGCAAGGAGGCCGTGCGGGCGTTGTGGGCGCCATGGCTTTGCAGATTTGTAGGCGATGGAGAGGGTGTTGGTGCTGGCGCGCGGATGCCTGCAGCGCGCAAGGAGGATGCGCCGGCGGCGGTGTGCGGGCGGAGAGACTTTTTCCCCGCAAGGGGAAAGAGGACGCAGTGCGGCAAGTGCATGCTTTTCTTCTTTCTCTCGATATCCTTCTTCTCTCCCCGCCTCTTCTTTTTAAGTTCTCCCCTCACCGCGTGAGTTCAGGGATTTTCCAAAATCCCCGGTCATGGCTATTGAGAAAGGCGGAGCGGGAAGTTTTGCCCAATGTCCGGCTGGGGAGGGGAAAAGAGAGTTGTGGTTGTTTTGGGAATTTTATCCCCCCACCCTTGCTCTTTGTGTATTTTAGTACCTGCACATAAAAACCATAGAATTACGAAGTTATAGAATGTTATAACTTAAATTATGAGGTGTATAAATCTTCTATAACTTAATTACCATTATTAACACACCTAAATTGTATAATTAAAGATACTTAGGCTTAATAATAGTCCCATTTAATGGACTCATCAATAGGTCCCAGTCAAATCCTATGAACCTCAAAAAAGCAAGGTTGCTTAGCTAGGATAGCACCAATGTCGTGCAAATATTCTCTTCTCATGATGTTAGGGGGGTTAGGGTGTGGAGCTTGTTTGAGATTCAGCTTTTCTTCGATCTTTTTCTGGTGAACTTACATCTGATCCAATCTTTGTGCAATCATTTGTAAATCATCTCGTGTGACTAGAATAGATGCAGATTTGGAGTCAATTTCATTAAGAGTCTTGGGTTTGCAATCCTACCAAAGGTATCCATCAATGCCAAATTAAATGAGTTTTCACTCATTTCCTCAAATAGTAGGTAGGCACTATTAGTGTTTGGTAAGAAAATTACCCCCATATGAAGCATCCACGAATCATTTTAATTGATCTTCTAATCTGTGATAGAAGATTTGCACTAGCTTCCATCGTGGAATTTCATGGTGGGGACAACTTAGCAATTCTTGAAACCTCTCCCAAGACTTGTGGAGAGATTCACCAGATTTTTGTTGAAAGGTCATAATAGATTGTCTCAAAAGCATTCATATGACTGATCAAGAAAAATTTCTTTAGAAAAGTAATTTTTAATTGAGGTTAGGTGGTAATAGGATGCCCAATTGTCTTAAACCAATATGCAGCCTTGTCTTTCAGGGAGATAGGGAAGAGTCTCATGAACCATAAATCTTCCCACACATTACGAGAATGGGTTGTTTGTGTGAGGACAGTTAGCCCCTTAAGGTGGATGAAAGGGTCCTCTCTCGGAAGACAATGGAAGTGTTTGATGAGGTTTAGGATAGCAGGCTTGATTTCGAAATCCCCTTTGGGTATAACCACCCTGGGTCTCTCTTTGTAGTTAGTAGGATAGTAAAATTCCTTAAGTGGTATGAGAGGTTCCCCGAATGGCTAACCCAATCTTTGGTTGGCTAGGTTTGTGACTGTCCTAGCCAACTATTGCTGATTCAGTTGAAGTTGAGCCAATTAGTCAACCATCATGAACAGGGGATTAGGTGAATTTGGATTTTGCTCTGGTTGTTCTGGGTTTTGTGGTAGCTCTAAACCTGGGAAGTTAGGGATGGGAAAGTCAGCATGCGAGTTAGCTGATGGGTTTTGTACATTGAGGTTAGGGTTGGGTTGGGAGGTGGAAGTGAAAGTGGCAAAATTTCTGGATCAATTTTGAACCTTTTCTATTTTTTTATTAAAGGGATAATGCAAAGAAGAAGAAAGAGATCTTTTTGTGAGGGGGGCGAAATCAAATGGTCACTTGAGATGTGGATTCTGGGACTTTTACCCATTCATACACTGGAAGACGGGGAGGGGATGAGAAGGAAAAAGATGAGGAGAAGTGTACAAATCAAGCAATCAAAAACTAAACCTGTCTTAAGGTTGACTTCCTATGAAAACCTAAGACTTGGGAACTTGGAAAACAAGAAATTAGTAAGTGGACCCACTTCCCAAAGTGAACCCGGCTAGACTACAGAGGCGGCTTGGGCCTAAGCATGTCTTGGGAAAATCACCAAGGGCTTGTATAAACCCGTACCTGTCGTTTGCTCTCCTTTTAGTCTATCGTTGCATTTACTAAGGGAATTAGGAACGATTAAGGATTCTTGAATTCTGGATATCAAGGCTAATTTGATGAAGTCCTTAAGTGGTCAAATGACTACTTTTTTTAATTAGGCTTAGGATACCTGAAGTGCATGGAATGTGGAGGGTATTGATTGGGGTAGATGCCCAATTATTTCTTTTTTAGAGCGTGTGCGTATTGGACGAAGTGAGTCCAATGCCAACACAAGGGTTGTCACACAAAATTTTGTTTTTTTCTTTCCTTTTAGGGTTTGATATTGTTTAGTGTATTTTAGGGTTTCTCTTGTTATGATTTCAAGACGAGTTTGATTTCAACAATCACAAGGAAAACAAGTTGTATCGGTGATAATAAATTTCCTTTATAGATTGTGGGACTAACAAGATGAAAGAAACCCTAATTGATTTGAACCCTAGGTAGGTAATTAACTACCAATGAATCTCTTTTATATTTTCTTTTAAAGTAGTCATCCAAATAAGGCAAACAATACCATTACCGGAAGGAAAATCAAACAAGGATTCCAAAAAATATTTTTTTATGATTTTCGAAATTCATTTGATATTTTTTTGGAATGTTTCTTTGTACTAATGTCACTATCTAGAAATGATATCTGAGGGTATTTTAGACTTTTCAGTAACATCACCAGCCACCAAAAATTTTGAGGATTTTATATATTGTAAGAAATTTTTCATGAATTCTAGAAATTTAAATTTCAAAAAAATTGAATGAGTAGAAAAATTCCTAAAATTTGTGAACAGTAGAAAAGTAATGAAATCAGAAGGGCTGATACCTCTGTGGTCCACAAATTTTTCAAACTTTTCTACTGGTCGAAATGCTCTAAAATTTGGAACGTATGTTTCCAACTTAATTTGGAACCTTTGGGTGAAATTTCACAATTTAAGAAGGCTTGTGAGGTTGAGACTTGATTTTTGAAGTCCAAACAAAAGTTTAGCTCTGAAAATCAGTACACCAACACTTTGAGTGGGGTGGTGGTAAATAAGACAATCAAGCAACAATTGATTTTTCAAAATCCACCACCCTCCAATTTTTTTTTATGTTTTTGATTCTGAAAGCCTTTTTTAATATTTTTTTGATGGTTTTTTAGAATTTATGTGATAAGACTAAGAGACACTAACCTCAAAATTTGCAGGAAGAAAAGACACTTTGAGCTCTTGCTCCAAAATCCCACCTTCTTCCTGTGTATACTTGCACACACGAAATGAAAGAGAGAAAGGGGGATGAGACCCAAGTATCAAGCAAGAGTGAATTGCAAAGCCATGCTTGTTTGGCAACGGTGCCAAAAAGTGATGGCAAAAATCATGCGATTTATAAAAATGGGTTTTTGTCATTGTAACGCGTGAAATTCGATCACTGTTAAATTTGTAAATTTACCGAGTACTCGAGGAGTATTTGGGTCATCCCAAGGGAGGCAGAAATGCGATTTGAATAACTCTTACTTGCGATGAGGAAATCTCTCTTTTTTTATGGTTTTTATATATGAAAAATTTT
This sequence comes from Thalassia testudinum, assembly GCA_037157565.1. Classification (NCBI taxonomy): domain Eukaryota; kingdom Viridiplantae; phylum Streptophyta; class Magnoliopsida; order Alismatales; family Hydrocharitaceae; genus Thalassia; species Thalassia testudinum. The sequence continues at coordinate 63,886,076 of JAZHRO010000035.1, read as the reverse complement.
TTGGATTTTGATTAGCAGAAAAACACACAACAAATAATTGTGGAGAAGTGGGAAAGTAAGGGAGAAGCAACAAAAGTGACCTACTCTTCTAGGTCACTCTAAGTATGGATGACTTGGAGTAATGGAAGGGTAGAGGCACGAAATCAACCACGAAGCCAAAATTTGTCGAGGAATCTAACTATTTTACAAAATCCAGACAGCTTACAAGTGGAAGGAGTTCCACACTAGCTACAGCAGAATGAAAGAGGTTGAAGAGAAAGAAGGCTTAGTGAATGAAGATGAAGCTGCTGCGAAGCTTTGCTCCAACTCTGGTTGCCCTAGAGTTAAAGGAAGCTCCTCCTCCTAAACGTCTCCGCCTGGCAAGCCTTGGTGGCATGCCTCTGTGTCCTCATTAGTTTGGACATCCACCACCCTATTTCCTCCTCTGCTTGGCCGTCCTCTTGGTGATGTGACCCCTTGGCTTGGCGCAAGAGAGAACGGAAGGGGAAGAAGGCACCAAGGAGACAGGGTTGTCTCCTTAATCTTCTTCTTCTTCTTTTCACTGTAGATGGGTAGGCTAAAGGTAGATTTTGCACTAGAAAATATGTAGCCAAGGGTACCTTGAATTATGGTAGGATGGGGGTATATATAGGAGTTGAGAAGGGAGGGGGGGTTGGCATGGATTTGATGGATGGATAGAATGGGATTTTGGTGGTGGTTAGGTGATCCAATGGTTATGGGTAGATGGCACCAACTATAGGGTTGCAAGAAGGGTAGTTAAGGGTGGAAAGGTGGCATTTTTGGTGGTGGCTACCTCCTTTGTTGGTGCCAAAAGTAGTCCTTCTAGAAGGGTTCTTCTTGGTGCCAACTTTGGATGGTTGAGATGGGGGTTGGTGGTGGATGAAGGGTGGAGATCGGGGGTTAAGTTGGCGCCAAAATCAAGGTGCTTGAGGGGTGGTTTTGGTGCTTAAATGAAGGTGTATTTTGGTGTTGGAGAGGGGTGAAAGGGTGGCTAAGGTTGGTGTTGTATAGGTGAGAGTCGTTGTTTAAAGAATGTATCGCGTCATAGTATAATGACGAAAATCGCTACAACATTTAAATTCGTAAAGTGCTCGAAAATAGGAAATGAGTTCGAGGTCGTTGGCAGGGAGCAAATATGGAATTCACAGCACTAATCGCATTTAGAAATAATGAGCACAATCAATTAAGCACAAGAAAGATATTCAATGAATATTCTACTCAAATAATGTATTCAATAATAATTAATAGTATCTCAAGAAATTAGTGGGATAAAAAGAATAAATCCCTAAAAATGGTGATTTAAATCACCACTTAAATCCCCACATTAAGCACATATTCAATGTAAGCAATTAATTGAAATCAATATCTCAATAGTGGTCTTGAACCACTAATCCTCAAATAGCCACATCAGCATAGATATCAAATAACTCCATAATACTCAGAACCAAGCCCAAGTCAGACGTCGGGCATAACCATAAGACGACTTAAGTATCAAGCCATAACAGGCACAAGGGTGCCAAGCACATTGTAGAAGCCTCTCAGAGATGCTAAGTGTTTAGCACATAGGCACAAATATCGGGGCAAAACATACCCCTAACCTCCTCAAATCTCTTTCTTCCTGAACTAGGTATTTAATTAGGTAATAGGGTTTGAGCAATACCGGGTTGCGGGTTTAGGCTCATCGGGGGTGGTGCTAAGCAAGAAGTGAAGGCAGGAGTGAAAGGGACCTCACCCCTCAGTGTAGAGGCGACAAGGCTCCTTCACAAAATCTTCTTATACCACGGTTGCAGCCTTCCCACATACGATGTGGGACTATCAGGCCACCTCTTCTCCACGCGCAGTTGATGATGGAAGGGAATGTAATTGCTGTTGCTGTTGTCTTGCTTTTGCTCGATTGGAGCGGCTGGAAGGTTTAGGAGATCAGGCCGCTTCGATAGCGGGTGGCAGCAGTGGTGACGACAGCTGAAGGACAGCAGATAAAGGCGAAGTTGTCGGCGATGGCGACGAACACCTATAATGAGCAACACGGTCTATAAGCCCTAATTAGATTGTTCAGAAGAGTCGTCGGAGGTCGGCGAGTGCAACGTTGGTCTTGATTTGGTGTGTGAGTGATTGTGGCAGCCGGATGGTGATTGTTAGGGCAGCGGACGGTGGGTTTGTCCAGTGGGGTGAAGGAGCGAGTGAATGGTGAAATTGGTTGAGGGGTTTTGATGGAGGTTGTATATACACGTTTGAGTCGAATGTTGGAAGATGCACATTGTAGTATGATCTACAAAAATGCAACAACATGTAAATTAGTAAAAGTGCTCGAAAACAAAGAATTGAGTCCGAGGTCGTTCGCAGGGAACAAATATGGAATTCACGCACTAATCACAATATAAATCAATGAGCACAATAATAAAGATATGCAATGAATATAAAATGTACTCAAAAATATATTCATTCTACTCAAAATGATATTCAATTGTATCACAAGTTATTAGGGTAAAAAGAATCAGGAATCCAAAAAGAATGGTGATTTGAATCACCACTTAATTAAGCACATATCCCATGTTTCAAGCCAATTCAAATATCTCAACAGTGGTTAGAACCACTTATATAGCCACATCAGATTCATAGCCAAATAACTCCACAGTGCCTCAACAATATCAGACGTCGGGTATAACCCCCAGATGACTTAAACTACTAATAGCACGCCAAGGCACAAGGCCTCAGCAACCTCAAGGATTAACCCTCTTGAAATCTTGCTAAGTGTTCACATATATGGGTAGGAATTTCGAGGCTTAAGTGCAAAACCTACCCCTACCTTCCTAAAAAATTCCTCATTTTTCTCTCAGAATCGGGTATATAAGCGGGTAATCGGATCATGAGCATAGGGAACCAAGCTCACCAGGCATGTGAGGTGAGCGAGGTGTGAGGCACGTGAGTGAGAGGGACCTTACCCCGTGTCTGAGGCGATAAGCCTTGGACACGAAATCCCTTTATACCGCGTTGGCATGTTGCGACATATGAGGTGGGACTATCTACTCCTCTTCTTCGTGTGCTGCAGCAGGAAACATTTCTCTTGATTGAGAGCTATAGCTATTGGAAGAAACTCAATTGAAGACTTGGAGAGTGTCGTGAGGGTATTCTGCAGGTCCTGGAGAAGGTAGCAAAGTCGAAGTCGGTCGGAGTACTGCGAACGAAGGCGGAGATAGGCGACCTATGTAGCAGCTCTGGTGAGGGTACCTAAAGACAAGAAAATGACCTCTCAGCCTAGTTAAAAATGCTCAAGAGCTTCACCGAGTTGCATGGAATGCAACGATGGTGTTGGCGTGGTGTTTCGTGGTCGGTGGAGGGCTATTGGTGATGGAGATGCTGAATGGAAGTGGATTTGTTCGTCGGGGAATTTTTTGTGGATGGAAGAGCCAATAAGGAGAGGGCTTTTGATGATGGAGTCACGACAAAGCTTTTGGGAGTGGCAGCATGGTGTTTGGGTGTGTGTGGTGGCTGGGCGACTACGCTAGAGGTGTGACCGGAGGCGGAGAAGGTGGTGAGGGAGAGAGGTGAATGGCAGCGGAATTGTGAATCTAAGTGTCTAGGATTAATCTAAGGAGAAAGAGAAAGAAAGTGAACCTATTTTAACGGATGAAAGGGGAGGAATGGTGCCAACTTTGATTGGTCGACGCCAGAGAGGATGAATGCTATGGTGGTGAGGATGATGAGGAGGAAAGGTCGAGGCGGCTCCTGCTTGGTACAGCGAGAAGCGGAAGACTTCGGGGAAGACGTTCCCTCTGCCTATTGTATGTGCCAGAGGGTGACAAAGGAAAAACAAGGAGTTCACTGGAGCTTGGTCGGAGCAGGCTGAGGAAGGAGGAGAAGAGGGTTTTCTAGTCTAAAACCTTGCTAGGGAGGACGGTTGTGACAAGAGGACTCCTTATGGAGCTCAAACTCGAGCTCTAAACTAGGGAATTCATGTGATTGAGCGGAGATTTCTAATCAATAACCCCACAATTTCATGAATCTCGCTGGAGCTCCTTACTCCAAATCAGGGTCTGGGATTGCATTTGTATGATTCTTCATGGTCTGAACTCCATTCCCACCAATTTTGGTGGGATTTGGAGATGATTTGATGAGGATTTTCCTGAGTCAAAGTCTTCTATAGGTAAGTTGACCTAACAATGGAGGTAGGGACTAAAACATGAATAAGACTAGAAAGAAGGGCCTTTTTGCAAGGAATTTTAGAAATTAGGGGTCTAATTGAGAAAAATAGAGATTTAAGGGACTGAAATGCAAACTAGGTCAAGATGAACTTTGATTGGGCCCAGATTTTGGTATTAACCTAATTTTAACCCAAGGAATCTACTGGTGAAATTGGATTTGATTTTTGACTACGTTTGACTGAGTAATTTGCATAGAATCCTAAATTAGGGTAGAATTTCATCTAAAACTCTATTGTAGGTTAAAATAGGTTCAGATGATCAAACCAAGTGTATCAAACCTCCTAGAATATTTTTATATGAATTGTAGGAGGTTTAGATGAATTTTATCTTGACTAGAACCTCTTCAATTCAAGTAAGTCTGAAATTAGGATTTTGGTGTGCTGTTTTGGTTCTTGGAATGCGTGATTTTTGTCTGTGTGGACCCACTCTTTGGACTTTAATGCTAAATTGACCTTTAATTCACCCATGGGTGACCCCGTGGTTACTCTACATTTATGATGTGATGTTAAAATTGCAGATTTAGCCCTATTTTAATGTTTTCTTCTCAAAATGGATTTGAGTGGAACTATAGTCCTCAAGCAATCAATCAGGAGCATTTATCTCGTGATTTTGACTAATTTAAGATAGTTTTGGCGAATGATGGTGTTACCATCAGAGGTGAGGCAAAGATAATGGGAGTGGTGGCGTGAAGTTTGGTGGGCTGTAGTAGTGTGGTGGCTTCGCCGGTTGCATCATCGTCATTGGAGAAGATGAAGGGGGAGGCAGTGATTAGTTGGTTGAATTGAGTTGTGAATGGGTTGATTCTAACCTAAAGAAGGAGAGGAGGAAGAGTGGCTTATCTACCGACGAAGGGGAGTTTTGTGTTGGCTTTGATTGGTTGACATTGGAGGAGATGAAGGCTTCAATGGTGAAAAGCGACGATAAAAATGGGGTAGACATTGCTAGCTGATGTGCACTAGATGCGGAAGACTTTGGGGAGGAAGTGCCCTCTGCCTATTGTATGTGGCAGAGGGCGATGAAGGGGGAACAGAGAGTTCATTGGAGCTGAGGTTGGAGCTGGTCGGAGGAGGAGAAGAGGTCTTTTGGCCTTAAAACCTAGCTAGGGTGTAACCTGGGACCTAGAGTAGTTTATATAAATGTTGATTAGGGCTTGAGTCATCTTAAATCAATGTGGATTCCTCACGAAATTCACAAGGAAAACCCACTAGGTTTCAAGAGTTCGCTAGAGCTTTTGGCTTGTGATTTGGATTTGGAATTGGGTTCAATCGATAGAGGATCTCCTGGGGATTGTTTCTTCCAAATTTGGGAGCGTTTGATTGAGAAATCAAGGAGTTTTCCAAGTTTCAAGCCAATGACTACTCGATATGGCAGTGATGCGAAGTGCCATACATCATTCCAGAGAGGGTTGAGGTAGGATACTCTCAACAACAAACTTGGGAGCTTTCTCTCAATGCGAAGACAATGAACGCATTATATTGCACGTTAAGTGCATGCGGAGGAGTTTAATCGCATCTCGCAATGCGCCACCGCATAAGAGATATGGCATACTCTAAAGGTAACACATGAAGGTATTTCAAAGGTAAAATCCTCTAAAATAAATTTACTTTCTCAAGAATTTGAATCATTCTTTATGAAATCTAATGAATCCTTGAGTGAGATGTATACTAGGTTCACTCTTGTAGTGAACAACCTAAAGGCCTTAGGGAAGACCTTTATAAAGGGTGAGCTTCAAGGAAAGCTTCTTTGTTCCCTCGGATCGGAATGAGAACAAAAGGTCACTACCATCGAGGAGGCGAATGAAGTTGAGGAGCTCAACCTGGAGGATCTCTTAGGAAATCTTATGGTCTATGAGAAGAAGTTGAAGCAAAAGAAGGACACATCGGAGATGAAGCCAAGGAAGACTCTCACCTTCAAAGTCGCTTCAGATAGTGAGGTAAGTTCTGATGACGAGGATCTTAGATCTTTATTTAAAAAATTTTCTAAGTTTTATAGGGATTCAAAGAAAGAGAAGGAGAAGGAGAAGGAGAAGAAGTATACGAAGAAAGCATTCCAAGCCACCTGGGATGACTCGACCTCGGAGGAGGAAGAAGAGGATCTTGAGAAGAAAAATAAAGTTGCTTGCATGGGTTTCATGGCTTTTGCAAGCGATGGCAAAAGTGAAGATGACAACAAGGAGGTAAGCTCTTTTAATGAATTACAAGATGCGTTTGATGAATTATATGAGCTTAGTAAGTCACTAAAAATAGAAAACAAGAGCATTAAAAAGAATCTTAGCCTTCTTAGAGTTGAAAATGAAAGGTTAGAGATTCAAATTAAGGATCTAGAAATTAGTTCTAGTCCTAACATTTCTAAAAATGATAATTTGTTAGAAATAAGAACCTAATCAATAAAAATAGTAAATTGATCGAGGAGAATATTAGCTTAAAAACTAAAATTTCTAATTTAAAATCTAAGATGCATGTTGTAGAAAAAAACTTGCATGCCTTAGGGAAGATTCTAATAATTTGATGAATAAGTTAGATAATTTCTCTAATGATAAAGTTATCACTAGTCATAAGGTTGGGAAAGGATCTCCTTCAAGGAGACTCGCTAACAAATATGGATCCAAATTGACTTGGATGCTGAAAAGAGAACTTGAAACTTATTTTGTAGGTTTCAAGGGAGATTACAATATGAGAGATTGGACCTACAAGGTGAAGGATGGTCTACTCAAGCTAGGTGGACCAACGTCAAGACCAAAGAACAAGACAAGAAGATCGGCAGGTGATCGAATCGCCATGCGTCGACTGATCAATTGGAGATCAGCTCCAATGCCAAGACCTTTAAGCTTCATATGAGAGCCCCATCCATTTTGGCATCAACCTCCATTTGGGCCTTGTTATTAGCCATTGTAGTGAGGTACACCCTTTACCCTATCTTTTCATCTATAGCATTTAGATAGGGGGAGTTAAAATTTGATAATGCTATTTGTCCATCATTAAGGGAGAGATTTTAAATGGTGTTAGCAATATTCCATTAGAAAGGGGGAGTTAATGGATAAAATTACATAGCTATCATGTTATGTGAAAAAGATGGAATTAGAAGAGTATGTTTTAAGGGGGAGTATAGAAGAAAATTATTAAAATTGATTAAACCTTTTTGATAATGTCAAAAAGGGAAAGAATTTTTTGGATTAATATTTATGGTTTTGTCATCATCAAAAAGGGGAGATTGTTGGTGCAAGAGCACCACGATCGTTAATTTTGATGATAACAAAACACTTGTTATTTAATGTTTGCATTTGAGTTATAGTTTTAGGATAAATGCAAATGATTACAAGTGTGAAGGAGCTTAAGCTCGCATCCATGGCTAATTGAAGGAGATTGAGTTTTGCATGGAGCGAAAGCTTGAAGACAAGAAGAATAGGATAGATTCCTTTTTCCTTGTTCTTTGTTTTTGTCTTTTTATTCTTCTCTCTTTATTTTTGCTTAGAATAATTGTTAAAGAGACCAAAGTAACAAACAGTAGACCTAGGAACACTTACACAATCCTAGGATACTTAGACATCTCGTAGAGAACTTACAAAACCAAAGTAGGGATCAGACAACCTAATCAAATGTCCAATCTGGACATCAGACATTTGATCTTAGACTTTAAGACATCTGACTGCTTGATTTCCAGCTTAAGTGTTTTGGATGTCTGATCTTAGACTTTATGACGTCTGACTATTTGATCAAACATCCAAAGCACTTAGGTTGGAAACCCACTCTCTGTTTGCCAGTTTCAAATGTCTAGCCCTTAGCCCAGATGTCTTAGAAGACATCTATGGACCTTGCCAGATGTCCAACTAGAGGACTGTTGGCATCTCAGACTAAATCGTTGAGTAACCCTTAATCAGATTTACATCTACTTTCAGACATATGTAGTACATCTCAGACGTTTAATAAATATATGTTAGGCTCAATCTAAACCAAATCACTTTTGTCAGATGATTATAGCCGTTTGAGCCTCGGGAAATCCATTCCCGCAGAGATTTTTGTTTCGAGACATCCAGACATATTACCAAATGTTCGACCTATTGTCTGGGCAACTAAATCCTAGAACCTTGTTTAGGTATGGACAAAATAGGAAGGAAACTCGTCTAGAATTAGACGTCTAATTATTCTCCTAGACGTTGAATCTTAGACATCCGTCTTGATCCAACTCCATCCAGAAGATCCACCCTTCTAGATTAGACAACTGATTGTTGGTGCTAGAGCACCACGATCATTTGTTTTGATGATAACAAAACACGTGTTATTTAACATTTGCACTTGGAGTCTTAGATTTCAGGTCAATTGCAAATGTAGACGTGTTTAGACGGAATTCGAGCTCGCATCCAAGACGGATTGGAGGAGCTTGATGGAGAACAGAGGAGATTCGCGAGGAGTGCTAGATTGAAGATGGAAGGACAAGAAGAATATGATAGAATTTTGTTTAATCCTTTCATGTACTTTTATCTTTATTTTGCTTGCTCTTTTTATTTCCTTAGAACTTTATGTTAACAACCCTGGGATACTTAGGTTTTCTGTAGAATACTTAGAAAACCAATATAGGGTTCAAACAGAGTTTCCAGACGTCTAATTCCGAAATCAGACGCCTGATAAAGTATTTTAAGACGTCTGACTGTTGTTTCAGACGTCTGATAAATATTAGGCTGGACTTAGTATTCTATCTGATGAAATCAGATGTCCAGAACTTAGACTAGACGTCTTAGGAGACGTCTGATGACTTTGCCAAACGTCCAATTAGTGGACCGTTGGCTGGCTTAACAACCACTCAAGAATATGACCGTTAGAGCCTTATCAGACGTCCTTAGGCCTTTCCAGACGTCTGGTAATTGACCGTTTTGCTTCGACTGACCAGAAAATCTCTTCTCAGAGATTTTCTAGCCGTTGCAAATCCATTCCCACGAAAAAGTAGGTTTCCAAACGTCCAGACATAGTGCTAGACGTCTTGTATGTCGTCTGATGGACTTGCACAAAAACCCTGTTTAGATCTGATTCAAGTCAGGAAGAGACCCGCCCAAAATCAGACGTCTGACCTTGAAATCAGATGTCTTAAAGTGAACTTCCAGACGTCTGATGCCAGAATTAGACGTCTGATAAGCCTGTCAGTGCAATGATTGTTCCTGATTTCGGGCTGATTCACTTGGGCTTTGTACCCAACGGCTATGGAAGCTTTTCTAAGCCTTCCAAAGCCTTCCTAAGGCCTCTATAAATAAAGGGGAGCCTTTAGACACCTAGATACACAAGATACACACTAAGAGAAATAAGAGACACACCTAAGCAACTTAGTTCCACTCTCTTGTGTCCTAGCTAGCTCTTGTTCTCCAAGCTCAAGCTCCATTCTCTTGAGAGCATCAAGCTGTTGCGCACCTGCTCTCCCGCCATTGTTCACGAGAGCGAAGTTGCGCCGTCGCATGGCTCACGCACCGCGTCATCAACTCGACGCACTCCTTGCAAAGGGGAGTTTCCTAATTCCTATAGAAGCTAGGTTTAAAATTACTTTGTTGGCTCTATAGGATTACTTGTTTATTTTATCTTTGTTATTTGGTTGGGTATTCGCTTTATGAATTCCTGTCTCCTTCGCGAGACAAAATCCTTCTCGTGGAGAGAAGGGGTTGAGGTACGCTACCCTCGTCTAAGTAGCGTGGTTGTAATTGAGGTTGAATCACCCTCGTTTTAAAGTGATTCGGTTTAGTGGATTTTGATCAACTTGGTTGATCGGAAAATCCTAACTCGAGAGGGTTAGGTGGTGGTTTTCACCCGATTTGGGTTTCCACCTAAAAATTCTTGTGTACTTGTGTGATTGCTTATTTGTGAGATTATTTATATTTCAATTCAGCATTTTTTGTCGTCACACTGATCTCACCCCCTCCAAGTACGAACCTACACTGATCCCTAAATCAGACAACTACCCAGATGTCTGATAATAGATCCAGACATCTACTCTCCCTATTAGAATCATAAATGACCTTAATTTCGACCTAATTTGCCTTGGATTTATTCCCAATGGTTATAGAAGCCTTCAAAGGCCTTCTAAACCCTTCTTAGAACCTCAATAAATAGAGGAGCACCATTCCTAAGACATATACACAAAAGAATACTTCTTCCACTCATTTTGTGTCCTAGAAGAGATTATAATCAAAGAAGAAAGTGTTGTTGCTCTCCATGCCCTCTATCATCCATCAGAGAGCATCATCACGCTATCGACTTCACGTCGCACCACTTTCGTCTAGGGGAAGTCCTTTATCTTATAGTAGCTAGATTAACATTATTACTTTGTGGCTCCATAGGACTGTTGTAATTTTCATTTGTGGTTGAGTATTTGCCTTACGAATACCTATCTCCCTCGTGAGACAAAATACTCTTCTTGAAGAGGAGGGGTTTTGAGGAACGCTATCCTCGTACATAATAGAGTTGTTGTATTGAGGTTGAGTTACCCTCGTTTAAGTGACTTGGTTGGTGGATTTGATTGACTAGGTCGATTGGAAAATCCTAAGTCGAGAGACTTCGGTGGTGGCTTTTACTCGGGTTTGGGTTTCCACCTAAAAATTCTTGTGTACTTGTGTAATTGCTCTTTTTGTGAGATTGTTGCATATTTATTTCTGCATTATTTATTTATCATGCAAATCTCGCCCCCTCCGTCAGAACCTACAAGGTAGGCTTAGGGTTAGGTGTATTTGGTGGAGCTAGCTAGGTGGAGTTTTAGGCTTAGGGTTGGCCATGGTAGGTAAACAGGAGCTGAGCTAAGATAGCTAAGCTAACTTAGCTAGTAGGATAGTGGAGCAGGAGGTAGAGGAGCTAGAATTTGTTGGAGGGGAGATAACAGGAGCTACATCGGAGCTAGCTGGAGTAGATTGTTGCTGAAGATAGCTAAAGTGGGGTTTAGTAGCTAGCTTAGCTAGCTAGTTCTTTGCTAGTAGCTAAACTAAGCTAATCTGAGCTGGCTTTCTTATGTTCTTTGCTGAGGTGAGCTATGATGACTCTACATATAATGACAATAATTACATCAATTAGAGTCAAGTTCTATGGCATAGGCACATAAATATTATGATATAGCGGGTTTGGGAGCTTTGCATGCATTCTACATTATTTTGTGTTGATATTGCTCGGATTTAACGTTCAATGGCCAGGTTATAAAAGGTGCATATTGAAACAAGTCTCAGATGAGCAATCCAACTGTATGAATGGATTTGGATCGACTATTGTAGCCCAACAACGCAAAAATCGCCTCAATCTGACCTCCATAGCTCCCATAAGCCCGAGAAAGCTTGTCCATTGATTTAATGATCAACGGCTAGAATCACTACTTGCCTCCACCATTCTCAGCCGGTCGCACCCCCACTTGGGTGACCGACTAACTGAGGAATGAGCTGGTCACCTGACGCTCGCGTTCTCTGATGCAGGTAACCGGTTAGCTCGTGAAGCCACTGCCTAACTTCTCAGTTAGCCGGTGGCAAGCCACGTCTGTGTGTGCGTTCATCCAACCATGCGATGAAGATCAAGCGACCTACATCTTCTCCTGCCGAATGCCTAAGAGCGCACATTTTGAAGGGAAATCCTCACCGTTGGCATGCGATCAGGGAGCGGGGATCATGCCACGCAGCCAGCTGGGGAGCATGTGATCTCACGATCATGATGCATGTAATTTAAAGGTGCAATGCTCGCGTTTCCTCAATCATCAGATGAAGAATGGGCAATTGGCATCCATCCTCGAGGCCCAGTTGTGTGTAGGTGTAACCCAACATGGGCATGTGCGAGGGAGCCGACCTAGCATAGTTTGAGGCATAGTCTCAGGCCGATCCATCGCCGAGAAGACCCCTTTGCAACACTATATAAAGGCCCCCATGACCTCCCTTTGCAATCATCTTCTAGTAAGCTCTCCTCCACCTCTTTAGAGCTCAAGCAAAGTCCTTAGAGTCTTCGAGCTGCCAACGGAAGCTTCCTCCACCATTGTGGCTGCCTCGTTGCCTCCTCTTTCTCACATTTTGCTTATAGTTTTATATAGATTGTAGTTTATTTTTCTTTAAGTACTCCTCTAGTTTTGTTGCCTGCAATTGCAAGGCCATTTTTAAAGAAGATTTTGATATCGTAATTATTGTCTTGTGTTCATTGTAAGCTAGGTTCGATTTACACCATTTTGTGCTTCATCATGTCTTATTATGTGTAGTTAGCAACCATATCCTTCTACGGATTTCTAACCCTACCCTCTCTCTTTCTCTATTCTCCACGCAAGTAAACAAATCATCATGTGGAAATAAAAATAAGTGACTAATTGATTCAGTTTTCGCCTCCTTAAGATCGACACTCGTACTCATCTTTATATTCTTCCTAAAATAGATGTTGTATTTGCACTCTAGAACGAACATATTATCACATCGCATCTCTTGATGTTAGTTTTTGGTGCCGTTGCTGGGGAGGCAATGGATCTTTTAGTTGCTCTAATTTTTTTTGCATTAGTGGTACTCGCATTTTCTAACTCACATTTCTCTCTTCCTACTTATTGGTTGCAGGAATCCAGTGCATCGGCGATGGGAGGAACGTGGACCAAGATAGTAGATTGGAGCAAGGTGTGGTGAAGACCTTGTTGGTACTAAAGGAGCAAAGGAAGTGTAAGAGAAGACCGTCATCAACCCGAGGATTTGATATGTTGTCTTCCTATGATCCAAAGGTAACCCCTCATCGGTGGATCAAGGAAAACACTTAAAAAAAATTTTCAAAATAAAAAAAAAGGGGAACTTGTGAGTGGTGGTGCTTAAAAAATACCTCTCTTGTGTTTGTTGAAGAAAACACCACCACTAGGTTCTCAACCCATCAATTTTGCAACTCTGTTTTTTGGACTCGGGTTGAGCACACTATTATAGGATCCTTAATACCTCTAAAAATTATAAAAAAATCTCAGATGTGCTCCTTCCAGAGAAAAAACTCCATGTAAAATTTAATAGCCAAACTCTTTGTGGTTTGGCCGTGAGAAATTCGTTACTGGGAGTGCACAAGGTTGTCTTGATTTCTGGAGACCCATAGGTTGTTGCTGTTGCTACAAACTCCATGCAGCTTGTATTTGTGTGAAGTTTATATTTATATAAAGCTCTTGAAGTGCTCTATACTTCTTCTGAAGACTATTTTTGCATTTGAAAAAGATTAGTGCTTGTTCTGACTCCATTCCTAAACTCGTGCATTGATCTACAGGTTCTGGACAGATTGACCCCCTCTTGAAAAAACATAAATTTGGGTGGTTTATCATCCTCTAAAAACTCTGAAATTGATTTTGTTGGAAAGCTTGTTTGATTTTGGTCAGGATAGGGTCATTGCTTGCTTTGTTTGGACCCTTCTTGATAAGGTCTGAATTAAAAAGAAGATTCATTCAGTAGAAGTTGCATACCCTAGGATCTTCCACACTAGGGTTGCTTTTAACTTCATAGTCACACAAAAGACCCTAAAGAAAAATCAATCTTCACCAATTGTGTGACTACATCTTTGCGCCTTGATTGAACTTGTAAACAAGTGAAATCCTAAAATTTAATAAAGCAAGGATCAAACTCTAAAAATCCACTCATCATAATCTTGCTTGATAAAAAAAACACTTGTTTTGGCATTGGGTCCTTGCACCCAATTATGCACACAATTTAATTGGAATTTTTAAGGGCACCAACCCCCCTAACGCCCTTCACATAATCCCTGAGCACAACCACTGACCTAGCCTATATTAAAATCGAGTGGACGTGCCCTAGGTAGGATTGATCTAAGTCTTGGAAGTGTGATTGGATTTGTTAAGCACTTGGGCTTAATTCCCATTATGGAATCCAGTGTCTAAGGCTGCAACCATGGTTAGGGGGTATTAAGGAACCGGCGGTGCGATCCAAATGTTGAACCTTCCCCTCAATGCCCTCGTAATCAACTTGGCCAGTTTAACTTTGGGAAGAGGGGTTTAAGTACTTACAGATTTGATTATTCTTCCAAGGCTTCTAGGTCACCTAAGTCTACACTATAGGGCCTAGATTTTTTGCTTGGTTGTGCACACGCTATTCTCTCACCTATCTCCTTCACATCCCTCCCTGTTCTTCTCTAGTGCATGCACGGAAGACGTTCACTTCATCCTGAATTGGTTGCATTAGAGAGAAACCCTAGAAGGAGACTAAGCTATTCAAGGGCAAGAATTACTGAAGTGGCCAATTTGATAATTGAGGATATAGAAGACCAACCCCAACCTGACGCTATGGCCATTATTCAGGCTCAAATCACAGTCAACCACCAACTCCAGCAACAACAAATCCAGACCATCATGCAGGCCATACACCAATTGTAGAACCCTCAAGGTCAGCCCCCACTTAACCCACCACAACCCCCTGAGGGCCAACCAAGGCATCTCCGTGATTTTTACGATCCGTCTGCCATCTGAGTTGAGCTATATCTTAGGGTCCCCAAAGGGGGAGATGATTTTGGGTTGAAACCCAATGTCCTTAGCTTAATCCAAAGCCACTTTCATGGGTGCTCAAATGAGGACCCTTTCCAACACTTGGAGGACCTAGATTGGATTGCCTGGACCATGAAACCGAGGAACATCAGCCTTGGTATTGTTTAATGAAGATGTTCCCATTCTCCTTGAAAGACAAAGCCTCTCATTGGCTTAGAACTATAGGAAGACCCATCTCCACTTTCGAGGAACTGAGGCATGCATTCTTGAAGAAGTTTTTCCCCATAGGAAAGACCAATGCCCTTAGAAAAGCCATTACCACATTCACCTTACAAAGTGGAGAGCAATTTCATGAGGTGTGGGAATGATTTAATGAACTATTGAGGAAATGCCCACACCACGAAGTTCCAAGGTGGCAATTGGCCCAGATATTCTACCATGGTCTGAACAACACCCTTAGGAACTTCGTTGATGCCTCATGTGGAGGCAATTTTTTGAATAAGGACGAGGAAAGCATGTTTGAACTCTTTGAGTCCATGAGTGAGAACTCGCTTAATAACACCTCCATGACCACATTCAATAGGTCTAGTCTACCCCATGGTAGGATTTACGAAGTACAAACTAATTCGGGAATGGTTGACTTGGACATCATAGTAAAGAAACTGGATCAAGTTGAGTTGGTGGATAAAAAGATTGATGAGCTTCTGAACCAAACTACAAACCTTCTCCCTAGCAAAGGGAGCTCACAATGTTGACTTGGTTCAACCTATGAACCAGATGCACCTGGAACAACCCCTAACTATGTTCCATGGAGGGACCTTTGCTCCCTCATACTCTAATTATTCTTTCCCATCCCCTCTGGCACCTTCTACCTTTGAAGATGCCAACTCCATCAAGGGCTACTCAAAGCTTGACCCTTTCTCCAATACCTACAACCTTGGATGGCGCGATCACCCAAGTTTTTCCTGGTCGAACCAAAAATTGAACCAATTCCAGAACCAACCCAGGTCGAACCTTTCCTCTTATCAGCAGGGTCCACCTAATAGACTACCCTATAACCAGAATAGGGCGGCTCCTACATAGCAAAGCCAAATGGACACCCCGATTAAAATAATGGTTGACATGAATCAGAAACATCAGGAGGAAATGACTTTGGTGAAGGGACAATTGAGCTAGCTGTTGGATACTGAACAACAGGGGTCCTTTCCATCTCAGCCACAATCGAACCCAAGGAATGCAATGAACAAAGGCTGCAATCCTCAAGGGTTCCAACAAAATCAGGGGCAAGCCCATATGATTTTACAAGCCCTGTAAACGCCCCTTGGGTTTGCTGCTTCTTGTTCTCAAGGACCCAACCTTGGTTGCAATGCCTCAGCCAATGCGATTACCTTGAGAAGCGGCAGCCAAACCTAAGACCCCAAATGGCCGACCCCTCCTGTGACTACACTACCTGAGATAATTGATGATTCTGAGGATGAGCAGGAGAAATCCAAGGATCAGGAGCCCAACCTTGTTCAAACCCAAGTTCCATACCCTAAAGCCTTAGATAAGGTCAAAAAGAAGAAAAATGTGGCTGAAAACAAGGAGTTACTGGAGATATTCAAACAAGTGCATATCAATATACCCCTCCTCAAGGCAATCAAACATATCTCGATTTACTTAAAGTTTTTTAATGATGTTTGCACACCCAAGCTTAAGCCAAGAACCCAAGCACCTAGGAAGGTAGTGCTATCTGAGTAAGCCAGTTTGGTGATTTTGAGTAGCCAACCTCCTAAAAGAATAGACCCTGGAGTGCCTTTGATCTCTTGTAATATTGTGATTTGACTTTTGACAGAGTGCTCCTGGATTTAGGTGCTTCAATAAACTTGATCCCGACTACCCTTTACCACTAGTTCGGATTTGGAGAACTAAAGCCTACACTTGTGACTATCCAACTGGTCGATCAATCTGTGAAAACCCCCGAAAGGGGTAGTCGAGGATGTAATTGTTTGGGTTAAGGACTTCTACTTCCTAGTTGACTTCTTAGTCCTTGACATGGAAGCCTCCGAACAACTACAAAATACGCCCATCATTCTAGGTAGACCTTTCTTCTATGACCAAAGAAAACATCGACTGCGACACGGAATGTATGGAAATTGCCTTTGGAGATAAGAAGATGCAATTGGCGTTAGTTCAAGGCAAGATGCTCTTAAAGAGAGACGATATTAATTATAGATAATTCAAGGCCACAGATGATATATTAGACCATATGGATTGATCAGGACGACGACGGGAGTCGAACGCTTTTGGAATCGTCTTGATCAGACATCTGTAGCATCACATCAACTCGTAGAAGATTAGAGGCCAAGGAGCAAGATAGCAGAGATACAAACCTCAGATGTCAAATCCGATTGCATGGATGAATCTGGATCAATGATCGCAATCCAATGATGTGAAAATCAGCTCAATCGGAGCCTTGTAGCATCAACTACAAAGGCGGGAAGATGAACGATTAGGATGGTGACACATGGCACCATCCCAACAATCCACCGCCGTGCGCCCAACCAATGAAGGTAGAACGTGGGCCATTGGATCATCATCCATCGACCATGAAGAGGCCACATAGCCTACTACCACGCGCCCTTCATCGAAGAAGAACGCATCCAACTATTGGATCTTCATCCAAAATCTGAGATCAACTGAACTTGAAAACCAAAATGCGACACAAGGATGCGCGTAGTGTGTTGGTCTCAGTGCTCGCATGCAAGTGAGTGGCGTGAGTTCGAGTCATGCTCAACGCTAAATCGAGAAGGAGGTGTGCTCACACGAAATTAGGCCATGCGATGGAGATCAAGCGACCCGCGATGGACCATGTGGTGCAACTGATGTGGTAGTGCAGATGATCTCGATCCAACGCTCGAACTAATGCCCCGCCACATGCAAGTTCTTAAGGCGGTTGATGGAAACACCATCATAAGCCCTAACTAGCTCATTTTGACCCAGAAAAGAGAACAAAAGCTCCTACATAACCAACTGGAGGTCCTAATTCCATGAATAACCATTCTAAGATAAAAGTAAGAAATAAGGGGTAAAACTGTAATTTTACCATTGCAGTACAACAACGGGCTTTCTCATGGGCTAAATACAGGTTAAATGGTCTTAACAAGATAAAAAGTGGGTTGGTTTAAATAGAAAAGGGTTCATGTAAATTCTGGGAATTAAATGACTTCTTGTAACCCTAAAATAGACTCACTTGATTTAACAAGGTTATGGTCATGATAAAATTCCCATAAACCCTCTAAAAATCATAAAAAATATTCTCTAGGGTTTAGAACCTTCAAGTTGGCCCTTGGAACCTATTTTGACCTAAATTGGGGTCTCAAACAAACATTTGCCCTAAATTAGATTTTTACATAAATTACCCAGTCAAACGTGGTCAAACCCAAAATCCAACTTAACCATTGGATTCCTTAGGTCCAAATTAAGTTTTTACCAAAATTTGGACCTAGGAGGAATTCATCTTGACCCACTTTGCAAATAGGTCTAGCCCAATTACATTTCTACCCCTATCTTTCGAAAACCTCTGCAGAAACCCCCCTATCTTCCTCATCGTTCTTTGCAATTAGGTCCCTCCACCATTATAGTGGAGGGAATCCTACTCCAGCAAGCTTTAGAAGGAGGATTCTCCTTAATTGCTCAGAGAATCCCTCCCAAAATTGGAAGAGAGATTCTCTGAGTAATCCTCTTTAATCCACACCCATTGATGAGCCCTAATTTATATCCAATCTCTCATGCGAACACATGAGCGATTTGGGTCTTTTTGAACTTCCAACTCCGACGAGCTTTCCGTCCTTGGAAGCTTGGCTTCCAAGCATAAACCCAACTTCCAAAACCTATTTAAGAAACCCTAATTCATTCCGCACCTCCTCAGCTTGGAATTGGGCCGGTCCACCCCACTTTATTCTCTCCACGCTGGCCACAACCTCTCCACAAGCTCCGGCGGCTCCGTCCCCTCTCTCTCGTCGCCCAACCACAACACCAGTGGTTGGGTTGCCTTCCTCTCGTTCATCCGCGTTGGTCATACCTGCCTGATGCCGCCTGACGCCACCTTTTCCCCTGTTGTTGCTGCCACCTCATCTACGGAGAGCTTCGTCTCCGGCGACGGCAATACGAGCCAGCCGCCTCTCCTGCCTCCTTCATCCTTAGGTTAGGTCAGATAACTTCTCTCTCTCTCCTCTTCCTGTTCCCCCTCTTTATTTCTTGAAAATATCCCTCGACGCCACCAATCACCACCACCTTCTCCACCTCCGGTCAAACCTCCGGCGAGGCATTGATAAACGCCAGTTTATCATCATTCTTATGCATTAAAATAAACCTAGCTCTTAGGATTTTACTTCGCAAATGGGTTTTTGGGCTGCATTTAGGCATAAATTAGGTTAGGCATGCATTGCATTTTTTATTGTCTTTTTGATATGTTTTTGTGAGTGTTAGGGATGAACAGATATACAGATCCCTAAAACCTTAGCACTCAAGAAGGCAAATGGTGAAGGAGAAGCTCAGACTAGCTGAAACTCAGCTTGATCTAGCTCACCATAGCTGGAACCTAGCTCACTTGAACTAGGGTTAGCTCATCCCAGCTCCATTCAGCTAATCTCAGCTGAATGGCAGCTCAAGAGAGTTTATCTTAGCTCACCCTAGCTCAAGTCAGCTCAGATCCAGCTCAACTTAGCTGAGTCTAGCTCATCTTAGCTCCCACTAGTCCACAGGGAGCTCTAGCTAGCTCAGTTGAGTTGACGGGAGTTCACTCCAGCTCAAACCCAGCTACATCCAGCCCTACTCAACTCCAGCCAGCTGAAGAAGAACTCATCTCAGCTCAGGAAGCTCAAGTCCAGCTCCCGGGGATTTAGCTTAGCTCAACTCAGTTGAGCTAAGCTACCTCAACTGCCTCAACCAGCTTGATCCTCCTCGGGAGCACCAGACCCAGCTCACCGTAGCTCATTATGGTAGAAGCCAGTTCATTTTAGCTTGGATTAGCAGCTAGCAAAGAACTAGCAAGCTAAGCCAGCTAGAGTAGCTCTATGCCAGCCTCTTCAGCAGCTGCCAGCTCCAGTTCCAGCTCCAGACTTCTCCTCCTCAGCTCCTCTCTCCAAACCCTACTCCAATACCTCCTCCTCTACTCCATAGCTAGCTAAGCTAGCTTAGCTTAGCTAGCAACTAGCTCCTTGGCCATTCGCCACCTTCAAATTTAACCCTAGCTAGCTCCACCAACTTAAGCCCTACCTAAGCTAGCTATCCTACTCAAGTTGGCGCCACCTCCTAGCCACCTCTTCACCCCATTATCACCACCAAAAGGCACCAATTTTGGCGCCAAAACCTAACCCTAACTACCCCTCTTTTTGGCACCAACGTCCACCCCCACATCCACTATACACCTAACCCTACAACCCATCCTAGCCACCCACCTACCCCTCCTTCTAGAACCCTTCTTGGCGCCACCTAAGACCCCCTCTAGAAGCCATTTTGGCACCAACATCAAGGGGTGCCACCACCCATAACCGCCCCCTAGGCGTCCCTTGTGTTGGCGCCAATTGACCTTAGCCATAGGATCCCCAACCACCTCCATCTCTCCATCTTAGCCCTCCATTCCAAGAGTCACCTTAGCCCCCTTCCTATTCTATAAAAACCCACCACCTACCACCATTTGGGAGCATCTTCCATTAGTGTATTTTGCTACCTATACCACCTACACCTACGGCCAAGAAGAAGGAGTAGAGAAGGAGATTAAAGGGGCACACCACCAGCCCTTTTGGTGCCTTCTTCTCCCCACTCTCTTCAACTAGGGCCACGCCAAGGAGGAGGACTTTTCTACTTCAAGGAGGATGGCCAAGGAAAGGAGAACGACCTAGGATGGACGTCCACCCTTGGAGAGAAGCTTAGGGCACGCCCCCTTAGGGCTTGCCTTGGAGGACATCACCTTGGCAGAGCATAGCAAGGAAGGAGTTGGAGGACTCTTTTCAAGCTTGGGAGCTACCAAGCTTGGAGCAAGAAGCCCTCTTCTTCACCATCTACCTAGAGGATTTGTGTTTGCTTTTATTTATTGTAATTTTTCTAGTAGTAGAAGCATTCCTCTAGTAGGCTTTTTTGTAAAACACTTTTTCATTAATCTAGTTGCCTTCTTTGCAATTTCTTTATTTGCATTTCTAATTGCTTTGCTTTTAGCATTCTTCACTCTCTCTCCCTAATTATTCTAGGCCTCCACTTGCTTAGAGTGAGCTTAGGGAGAGGCTCTACTTGCCACTTTAGAAGTAGTATATTGAGTTGAAGTGTAAGTCACTTTTCTGCCATAATTTCGCATGTTGCCTTAATTTCAAAAATAAAAAAATGATATATTGAAAAATACCAAAAAGAAAGTTGAGATCTATTTTGTAAGCAAGAGAATCAATTTTGCAAACATTTGGCCTCCTTGGACGACCCTAGATACCCCACTATTTAGGATATAAATTTAAAAGTGAAAGCGGATTTACGTGTTACAACGACACTAAATTACCTAATTAACAAACCGCATATTTTTGCTATCAGGCATCCCCATCGCTCTGCACCTCCATCCACCTCGCCAACCATCCCATAAGCTCCGCAACACCTCACTGAACGTAACCCCTCACCTCACTCATCGCTCCACACACCCAAACCGCTCCTCGAACACATCCATACACACGGCCACAGGTTGCCCTAGATTCGCCACCACAACCACCCACACGCCACATCGGCCCCTGCAACACACTCGTCGTGTCTCGGCGAAGCCTCCTGAGCTTTCTGATGAGGCCGCAACTACCACCAGAGCCTCAGAGCCCCAGTTGATAGGAAACTTCCACCAAACACATCTCTAGCCTCTCTCTCTCTGCAACATCTCACTGATCTTCCTTTGGGTGCTTTAGATTTGAAGCATTGCCGCACCTCACACAAGCATCCCATAAGCAGTGCCATTCTTCATCTATTTTTTTCTCTCTTTATTCTTTAGCATAGTTTTAATTCCTAGTTTGAAAATTGTTTCCAAGTAGTAATAAAAATCTGATTCTCTGAATAACTGGTCTCTACTTCCATGCTTTCATTAGGTTAGATTAGTTAGTATGAAGAGGTTTAAAAATCGTGTTTTTCCGCCCTTCGAACAACTTGGTACTTACCAAAATATTTATAAATTTATTTGCTTTGACATGATTCGCACTACAATAATAGAAATAATCTTTTGTGTGTTTCACAATGAATAAGCTGGCGTTGTTGCCGGGGAGGCAACGGAAATTTTTAAAGCTTTTCCTCCTATTGCTTATTTGAGATTTCTAACTTACTTTATTTTTGTTGATTACGTGTGTGCAGGAAACGTAGAAATCCGAGAAGAAACATAACAATGAAAAATTTCTAGGTTTCTAATCTTAGGTAAGACTCGTATCTTAGATTAAGTTAGATTTCCTTTCGAAAAAAAGAAAGTTAAGAAAAAAAGTAAATTAGGTGTTTTACTTGAAGCTTAGGATTAGCATTTGCTTGCTTTGTGAAAAAAAAAAATCTCTTGTTGGTGGGAATTGACAAAATCACCTCCTATATTTTCAGGCTGAAATAAACTCTCATCTTAAAAATTCAATTCCCAAAAATTCACACGTCCAAAAATTCTAATATTTTTATTGGATGTGGGTTTTGAAATCAGGAACAACATAACAAAATTTCAAACTATTCTGAGCTATATAAAAATTTTAAAAATTTGTGAACTCAATTGCTATCAAATCTATTATTGTTCCTAATTTTTTAGAGTTAAAAAAAATCATAGGAATTTTTTATACAACTATGATTTATTTGAAATTTGTTGCATTGGATTCCTGTGATAATATAGAATCTCAAAAAATTCTAAAAAAATATTTTCTATACGATTGATTTCAAGTACTATTCAATCACTAACTGAGGGTCAAAGCAGACTGCAAAACCCTTAGTTCACTTTAAATATGAAAAAATAGAAAATGTGCATTAAAATTCTTGAAAAAATATTTTCTAAGTGCCTAGTTAGTGGTGAAATAAGATCAATTGATTACATTATTTGGGTCGCACAACTTCCTTGATTTTGGACTTAAAAGGATCATCTAGCAGCTACTTTTTTTTAGGGTTTCAAACCTTAAGGTAGAGCACCCTTTGCATTGCATACTTCTAAAGGAAGTCTATATCATATATTGGGACTTTCAAAGAAACTCTTGTGTGCTCATCAAAACCTTGCTTGAATTTATCTAACTACGAAACCCTAAAGTACAATTGTACAAGCAATTGAACCTTAAAATTCACTTCATCATAAAAAATTACCTGTGAACCCTTTGCATATGCATTTCACACTTCTAAAATAAACTTTAAGGGTAACACCCCCCTAACATCCATTATATTCCAAAGCACCTCAAGCCTAAGCTTAAAATTGAGTAGACGTGCCCTAGGTAGGTGTAACGAGCGC
Organism: Thalassia testudinum; assembly: GCA_037157565.1. Lineage (NCBI taxonomy): Eukaryota > Viridiplantae > Streptophyta > Magnoliopsida > Alismatales > Hydrocharitaceae > Thalassia > Thalassia testudinum. The sequence continues at coordinate 63,862,979 of JAZHRO010000035.1, read as the reverse complement.
GTGCCCCAGACGCATTTTAAGACGTCTGGGAGGTGGCCCAGACGTTTGTCAAGACGTCTGGGATCACATCCAGACGTCTGACCAGACGTCCGGGATAGTTTACAGACGTCTGGAGAACAGTTATGCTCGCACGGGAGATTCGTCTGCGCGCCTGTGCGCGCAGACCTGCATTTCTGCCCTCTTTCTCTGCGGCTGCAGGCGGCTGCGACCGCCTTCTCTCTCCTCTCCGCGCGGCGTTAAAAGGGGGGGCACGCCTCCCCTCCCGTCTCCACCATCTTCCTCCTTCTTCTCCTACCTGTGCGCGAGAGCGAGCGGACGCGAGGGCGCAGTGGCAGCGGCAGCCGCAGTGAGCGCGGAGGAGCTGCGGCGTGCGAGGGCGGGGCTCTGCCGTGAGGGCGAGCTCGCCAGGAGCGGCTTGGCCGGCCGGCGGAGGGTGCAGGGGGTGCGGAGCGTCGCGGAGAGGGACCTGTGCTGGCTGAGCAGCAGACGCGCGAGGTGCGACGCGGGCGGCGTCGCGAGCGGAGGCCGAGCAGGGCTCTGTTTCTGGAAAATTTTCCAGAATCAGACGTCTGGATTGATATCCAGACGGCAAGGTCGACGTCTGTGAGTTCATACAGACATCTGAAAGGTGAGTTTCCGCTTTCTTCTTCCTTCTTGTCGACTGACCGTACTGAGGGAGGGGGGTTGGCTGTGCGCAGGTTCGCTGATTCGTCATCCTTTGCGAATCAAACGTCTGGAAGTTGTACCAGACGGCGGGAGTGACCTCCAGACGTCCGGAGGGACCATCGGACGTCTTGGATCTAGGCAGACATCCCCGCAGACTTCTGGACGTCCGGGGAACCAAGCCGAACAGGTAATTCTCTGATCCACCGTTTAAGACGTCTGGAAGGAGTTCCAGACGTCTGATTTTGCACAGTATCGTCTTTCTCGACCCGTTTAGGGCCCGTTTGGGCTCCGTTTTTCCGCGATTCGAGTTGCGTTCGTTTTAGAATTAATTCCTCTACCTGCCTACAGTAGCTATACACTGTTTTGAGACACTCCTTGTGTTTGATCCTTGTGATAGGACCTCGTTCGGTTGCAGTCTTGAGAGTCGCGGAGGCGCGCGGGATTCCCGATCACGCCCCCATTACTCCCGTTGTACCTGGTAGAGTGGCTTTAAGTATTAATAAAATCTGTTAAAGTATGGAACCATAACTAGAACCTAGGGCATTGCATGAATCCTAGGAATGAGAAATATATGGAATGATAGCTCCTAGGTGTTGCATGAATCCTAGGGCCGGAAAACTAGATTGTATGATAGATCCTAGGATATGGCATGAATCCTAGGATGGAAAAACTAGTGGAATGTATATTACTGCAGTCTTGGAAAAATGGAAAGGAATATATAAAGCTGCCTGTGAATTTAATTAACAGCTGCCTGTTATGAACAAAGAAACATGTTTGAGATCATGGAATTTGAGAACGTGAATCTGGAAAGTGAAACATATGATGTTCTGAAATAAAGAGCTGGAACCCTACGGGAAATTAGGAGTGGAACTCCTGGAAAGAAAAAGGAATGGAACTGAGATGTAGTTTGTACTGTCTCTTGGGTACGCAGTACCAAGGGAAGTACCTGTACCTGTTTAGTGCAGAGTGGGGCCAGCCGCCCCAGGGACCCGGGGTTAGGATTTGCCGCTCTGTACCGACTTGTTGGCCCTCGTGTACGTAGTACCGAGGAGAGCTAGTAGTGTTAGGAGAGTACTAGCTACCCCACGGGCCCTGGGGTTCTGCTAGCCTCCTTCACCGACTTGTTAGGCCCACTAGGGCAAACCAGGGTAGTCAGGCGAGGGTGCGCGGACTGTGGAGGGGCAAGGCCCCGGTTTGGTTACTGTGGAGGGGTTGGACCCCTGTTACTGAGAGGGCTCTGCCCTGGTTTCGTGCTGTGCTTTGGGCGCATCCGTTAACGGAAACGACTGACCGCGTGCCAGTGCGGGCTAGCTACCTGTGCGTTTATCGCGCGTGCCGTAGTCACCGTTACGTCTGTCAGTGACCTTGGGGTGGTTGACTGAGGGTAGGATCACCACGGGGGACTCTCCCGGCCAGGAGAGCACCACGTGCTACTTCTACTTTTGGAAAAGACTGCAATCAAGATCATCCCACGAGGACATCCGAGATCAAGTAAAGGATCTGAGAAATAAATGAAATAGTGAGAAAAATTGAAAGATGTAAATAAAGGAAGTAATAGAACATAACAGCTCCTGTACACTCTACTGTTGCCTTTAGTTAGTTTGCCACTCTACTCAGCGTTTTGCTGACGTGTTACACTCGTTACCTTTTTCAGGACCAGGTGTTGAGCAGCCAGGGTCGGCGGCTGCAGAGGACGCTGGGCCGAGTAGGGTCCAGTAGAGTTACCACAGCTTTGTATCCCTTTTTGTTTCTGTTCTAGTGAGTAGTTTTTGTTTCCGCTGTACCTTCTTTACCTGCAGTTTTTGTTATATGATAAATGTTGTTTTACTGTTGTGGTGGTGCCTACTGTAGTAGTTTCTTTCCTTACTGCTGTACTTTCTTACTGTTAGTTATATTCATGCTGAATGTGGTTTATTTTACTGTCTTTTGGTTACTTCCTCATTGGACGACTGGGTCTTGGGATTAGTCGAGTCGGTCCGGTTCTCGTGTCTCGTAGGGACTCGGGAATCGGGTCGTTACAGTAGGACTAATTATCATGGTGACTTGAAATTAGATTGGGATAAGGTCAAGACCTTGTCTACTTGGACCCACTGGTGACAAGAAAGGTCGATCGGTAATCGTGTTAACCCTTAGTGGTGTCCCGCTATGCGGGGTGTCCCAGGGGGTCCCACCCTTCTTGCCAGCCAAGTAATTCAAGGGTTGATCTAACCTAGTCATATTTTAGGAAGCCAAGATTAGGTCTAATTAGGGCTTATACTCTAAGGATTAGCTTGATTCTTTGTACTGTGAGTACTGTGAGGGTGGGGATTTTTTCATCTATCTTCTCTCTCTCATCCATTAACTTTCTTTTGGTACAAGGACGCTAGAAGGTCTCTGAACCCTGATTTGGTACCACCTTTAGAGAGTAATCTAAGGAGAAGACCTAATTTTTCTGTGTCTGAATCCTGTCCCATGAGTAATTACCATGAGGAAGAACCGATTGAGGAGGACAACTTGGACCCATACTCTTTTGCTTCCCACTATTCCTCCTTTTCTCCCTATCCCAACCCATCCCTTATTCCAACTTCTTTGGGATGGGAGAACCTTCCTCAACACCCGGGACTTAATTCCCTTGCTTACACCTCATATTCCCTAGGTATATCCAGGCCTACCTCATCCTTACGGAATTCCACACAAATTTCTGGTTATCAAGGATCTCTACAATCTCAAGAGACACTCTCCATACAGGACCATCACCTAATTGGCATGACCAACTATCTTGACCGAACTCATCTCTTCCCTAGTCAGGGATATGCCTCAGAGTCCCCATACCTAGGATATCAATCCTATCCTCGAAATCACTTTGCAAATTATCCCAATTTCACCCAAACCACTCCACCTTCTTATTGGGATAACCCTACACCACCCAACCAAGGATATGATTCTTACCCTAGGTATTCAAATGATAGATATCCTAATTTGACTGAGGTTAGAAATCCTGGATATTATTATCCTCAGCCTACTCAAACCCCTAACCATGGCGGTAATCCTGAGATTACCCAATTGCTCCAAGTAGTCCAGGAGATGAGAGAAGCTAATAAAAGAAATATGGATAACCTGACAAAAGAACTTTATAGAATATGGGAAGCACAACGTGATAAACCTAGTCAGAGTGTGCCACAAGTTGGTGGTAAGCCACTTAAGGTTGAGGATCCAACCTTAAGTATGACATCTTATTCCATCCCAACCTCTATATACGCCAAGCCCACCCACCAATCCTGTGATTATCCAGAACAGATCCTACCCAGACCTACATCTGAACTAATTGATAATTCTAATATCCCAAAGATTGACTCTGAGGAGAAAGACTTACTTGAGGATCTAAATCTTGATTCAGAACTTGAATTACAATCCTTTATGTCAAAAGACGCACAATTGGACCACGCAGATGATACAGATTTGGATACCTCAAAAAATTTGGGAGAGTCAAAACAAGATTATGAAGAGCCCCATCAAGAAGATAGAAGGATTGGGGATGGTGACACTCCTAGCTAGGCACGGTTGGATGGTTCTGATATGATTTTGTCTGAGGATTACCATGATCAGATGTGCTTAAACGATTCAATATCTGGATTCGGCGGTACTAATCATTCTGAGATATTCCATATAGAAGCCGAATCTGCCTTCACTTCTGTATCAACTAATTTGCACCCTTCTCTTCCCATCCACCAGTGTCCTAAGGAAAACCTTGACTCTTATCCCCAACATCTCGAGATTGAACAGAACAGACAATCCCCTTATGAAAAAGATGCTCAAGAGATTGTAGAATTATTGGGGATGACTTATGATGATTTATATGAGGAAGCAAAGAATTTAGATGAATCATGGAATTTTGAGGAACTTGATTTGATTGATGAGACACAAGAAGACATTCCCTCAGAAGATTTGGTTCAAGAGAAAGACAACTGGGATCAAATTTATAATCCTACTTAGAAATTCACAAAACAAAAAGGATTTGAGGCCTTGATTAATCTAGATTCCGATCTTACTCTCCCTGGCAAATAATTCTAAGGAAAAATGAATTTTTGCCCATTACATTTTTGCATCATGAATTAAGATAGGATTTGGGTGACTCATATGAGATTTTTTATCACCCCAGTTATGAGCTTGAGGATTCTGATGTGGATATCTAGCATGATTTGGGTGAATCTGGAACTATTGAGATGGACCACTAGATTTTATTTGACTCATCTACTCTACATCCATCCACGCCTGACTTGACTTACGAAGTTGTTTCTTATACCATTTCAGATTACACCACTCGTGTTCCTCCTTTCATTTCCCATCGCTTTCAGGACCCGTATGATTTATTCCCCACTAACTGCTCTTTATCCACCTCATTTGCCTTACTTATGCACCACTTATTAGAGTTTCCACTATCTACTTTCCACTCTAGCACCCGCACTTATTTTTCTCTCTTTTGTAGCACTCGACTGCAAATAATTCCAAGCCTGTTTATTTTATTTTTTCAACCTTTTATGGTTGGTATTCACCATCAGCTGATCCACATATGTGGATTACTGACTCTTGGGCTGCATGATCATATCTTCATTTTAATCCTGGCTCAACCCATTAATTTGATAATTCATTTTTGGGTTTAGATTCGACAAATGACGTTAAACTTAGCGCTGGCTGGGAGGCAACCTAGTATTCTGTATAGATATTTTTCTATCCAAGCTAACCCGGATTAACAGGTTCTATCAGGTGATATCCCCTCCTCTTGCTTATTACATTTTAATGTCTCTGCATACATTTCAATGAGGACATTGTAATGAATATGCACGGAGGGGTGGGGACGTTGCATGTCTTATTTTTATGTCAGAAAAAAAAATTACATTCATGCATAAAGAATTTTTATCAAGAAGGTTTTATTAGGGATTTATTCTTAGCTAGATTCCTGAATTTAGAATCCAGTACAATTTCACACTTACACGTAGAATTTGCAATGGATCATCTGTAACGACTGATAGACATCTTTAGTTTGTTGAGAAGACTTCTTATCCTGAGCCCTTGGATAGTAATTAGGGAGTCAGGAAAATCATCTTTTAGTAGATCCACCAAACAAGTGTGAGGTGCGAGTAGAGAGTCTTCTGGTACTCTAAGGCTAGTATAAAGAATCTTAGTTTCTGGGTAATTGGATAATGATACTCGGAGTTAGGCATAGTTTTCGCTCTCAGTTCCTACGTACAAATTCTTAGTGTGAGAATTTTTGGAGAGCCACCAAATAAGGCAAATACGAAAAAAGTGGGTTTAATAAAATTAGGACTAAGGTGGATGATTATGACCATCCTTTATGAAATCCTTCGCTGAAGGAGGGTATTAATATTAAGGTTAGAAATACGTTATCCCATCCATTCCATTGCTGGTGCCAAAAGTAGGCACTTCTACCAAATAAGCCACCCGATATCCTCTTGAACACCCCCAATCTTGAATAATACCTCGTGAATAAAAATGTGCATGGGTGTTGCATTACGTTGTGTTGGTAAAAAAAAAGAAAAAGAAAAAAAAGAAGAAAAGCAGAAGAAAAAAAATATATAGAAAAAAAAGAAAAATAGAAAAAAGAGAGTGTTAATTGCGTTGTGTTTATTTCATGTCAAGCACATTGAGGCAATAATACCCATTCCCTTTACAATCCACCAAATAAAGCCTTGACCTACTTTTTTTGTATTTCTGACCGTTCGAATATTGGTCAAGGATTGCTGACTTAGTCATAGGATTATCAGAACTTAATCAAAGTGCTAATACCATGAGAGGCCACCAAATATATTGATAAATCTGGTGAGAGTGTGAGCTCTAAAAGAAAAAGAAAAGAAAAGAGAAGAAAAAGAGACAAAAAAAAAGAAAGAAAAAGAAAGAGAGAATGAGTGCAAAGGAACTAAAAGAGAGCATAGTTTCTCTACCTCTCTTTGAGTTGAATTACTGAATAAATTCAGAAATCTAGGTTATGTAGTACTAGTCTATGTGTAGTACTAGAGGAGTGTGAGCCACCAAGTACAAACCCACTTGACTCAAACATCTTCTACCTAAGCCAAAAATTGAGGTTGAAATTTCAGATTATTTTATAACCCCGAGGGAAGAAGTTTGCCTATCCTAATAGAATTTTACTAAGGGTCAAGTACATGCTTTAGATGTTGATTGACTTTTCACTTTGATCTGTTGCATAAGCTACAACACTACACTTTCATGATTGTTTGGATTTCTAAAGTTTTGGATGAAAATAAAAAGAAATAAATCTCTAGTCAAGCTATTGATAGAAATTATTCATTTAGGACCACTTTTCATTTAGTCTTGCATTTGCTAGGGACTAGCAAGATTCAGGCATGGGGGTATGATTGCATAGCAATCATAAGACTTAATCTACCTGAATTAAGTTAGATTTTAACATAACTTAGGAACAATGCATGCATGAGAATCATAATTTGCTTCATAGTTAATTTGTTAGCTTTATAGATAATAATGCTATTTTATGCTCTAAAAGAGAGATATTAATTGCAGATGATTCGGGGCCTTAGATGATAGATCAAACCATACAGATTTGATCAGGATGACAACGGGAGTCCAACGCTTCCGGAATCGTCTTGATCAGACATTCGTAGCATCACATACAACCTGTAGAAGATTAGAGGCCAAGGAGCAAGATAGCAGCCATCCAAACCTCATAGTCATATCCACAGATGGATTCGAATCAACGATTGCAGTCCAACGACACAAAAATCGACTTAATCAGAGCCCTGTAGCATCAACTACAAAGGCGGGAAGATGAATGGTCGGGATGGTGCCACGTGGCACCATCCCGACAATCCACCACCATGCCCCCAACCACTGAAGGAAAAACGTGGGTCGTTGGATGACCATGTAGCCCACTACCGTGTGCCCTTCAAAGAAGAAGAATGCATCTCAACTGTTGGATCTTCATCCAACGCTTAAGAGCAGCCACGCTTGAAAACCAAAACCTGACATAAGGACACGTGTAGTGCATTGGTCTCAGCGCTCGCACGCAAGCGAGCGACGTGAGTTCAACTCGCGTGTAGCATTAAATCGAGAAGGTGGTGCGCTCGTACGAAATCCGACCGTGCGATGGAGATCAAGCGACGCGTGATGGATCACGTAGCGCAACATGGTGCGACGGATGCGACGGTGTGGATGACGCTTGATCTGATGCTCAAACTAATGCCCTGCCACACGTGGGTTCTTAAGGCGGTGTTGCATTCATTTTAACTCGTCCGATTGTGAGATTAGACAACTGAGATTGAAAGCGCATGTAAAGACCCAAGCGTGCGTGTGATGAGCACGAATGGTACAACGCAATTGGATCCAGTGGCTGCGCATGCGCCACATGGCGCAATTTGGTGAATTTTGCGTGTTTAAGGCATGTGGAAGGTTATTTTGAGTTGCAATTTGGTCTGTTGATCTCTCAATCGATGGATCTTATGGCTCCAAGGGTGTTGTATGATTTTGGGGGCCTAAATACCTGTTTTGCCTCTCATTGAAGCTATAAAAAGAGCCCCAGAGCCCCCAGTTGGAAAGCAACTTCCACCAGACACGTCTCCAACCTCTCTCTTTCTTCGCAATATCTCTCCAATTTTCCTCCCGACGCTCTAGATTTGAAGTGCTGCCGTACTTCACACAAGCAGTGCCATCCTTCATCTATTTTTCTCTCCTTATTCTTTAGCATAGTTGTTTTAATTCCTAGTTTGAACACTGTTTCCAAGTAGTAATAAAAATCTGATTCTCTGAATAACTAGTCTCTACTTCCATGCTTTTATTAGGTTAGATTAGTTAGTACAGAGAGCTTTAAAAATCATGTTTTGCCTCTCTGTGAACGAATCAGCACTTACTGAAATATTTATAAATTTATTTGTTTCGACGTAATTCATATACAACGATAGAAATAATCTTTTACGTGTTTTACGATGAACAACGTTGCAGGTATGTTTAGGTGAATTGCACACCGACCCAAATGGGCAAACTTATGTGAACATTGCAGACAAACCCATAAGTGATTAAAGTAGAACAACGCGGTCCTCAAAATATTTCAGATAGGTCCCTGGCAGTTATCAAAGAGGTCCTTAAGACTTTTTAGCTTAATTAAATGTATAAGATGAAGGACCTACTTGTAATCTATTGAATGCATGGTTTTAATGATGCCTAAATGCAACCAAGTTTTTATTATAGCACAATGGAACTTTTAGGAAGTTAATTCAACCTTTGATTTATACTTTTGAACTCAAACATGTGTTTAATTTGCAAGTGGATCATTATTTTATATTTTTAAATAGAATATCTCAATTTGTTGGCCTAATTATGTGTTTTTAACACTGATTTGCTGTTTTAGGTCATTTCTGCTAATTCCCACACTTAACTTATTTCTTATGTTAATTATATAGTGTTTAACTTAGTTTCTAACTTAACTTGATTATTTTAGCTTTGATGAGCCACACCACATCATACCCCTATACTTAGGTTCTGCTAGTCCCTTAGCAAACAACTCATTAAAGTGCAAAGCATTCAACATTAGCTAGGTAAGTGTGATGAGTTATTTATTTTTCTCTCTTTCAAATTGTTAAGTGTTTAAGGATGATCTTTAAGCTAAAATTTTCCTGATAAGTCAACTGTGTTTATGTCTGGACATTGTGAGAACCAATCGCTTAGGAAGATTGACCAGAACTTAAGATTTATATGACATAGACCATCTCTCGACCAATAAGGACTCTTGATATTTAAACCTTAAGTGCGATTTCCAGGACTCAGAAGGTTTACAAAGCTTAAAAGCTAAGTGGTTATGGTTGTGCTCAGTGAAAGGTTAGGACTAACCAAGTGAACTTTAAAACTCAATCTCGAGGTTTCACTTCCTTTTAAGTCCATGTTGGTCCTAGCTTCAGCTCATGTCTTTGGATCAACTCTCAAAAATGAGGACTCAAACCCAACTCTTATTGCATTGTGGCTTAGAGAATATTTGGTGGAAACAGGGTATTTGTAATGCACCCTGAAAATATTTTTGGTGGAAAGATATTTACAAGACTTGGAGAAAATACTTGACTTATTAAAAAAAAAAATCTTTTTTTGAAAATTCTTTTTGACTTTTTCTGATTTTTTTTTGAGCAAATAAATGTCAGTATTCTTTGACAACTTTATTTGGTAGAGCACATTTATTTGATGGGTGAGTACTTTGGTGGAAAGAGCTGAAAGTTCCCTACTTGGAGGGGTGAGATCAGCGTGACAAAAAAAAGCGGAATTGAACTATATAAAGCAATATCACAAAAAATAAGCAATCACAAAATGTACACAGGTATTTTTAGGTGGAAACCCAAACTGGGTGAAAACCACCACCTAACCCTCTCGAGTTAGGATTTTCCGATCAACCTAGTTGATCAAATCCACTAAACCGAATCACTTAAAACGAGGGTGATTCAACCTCAATACAACCACGCTACAAGTACGAGGGTAGCGTTCCTCAACCCCTTCTCTCCACGAGAAGGATTTTGTCCCACGAAGGAGACGGGAATTCGCAAAGCGAATACCCAACCAAAATAACAAAGATAAAATAAAACAACAGGTCCTATAGAGCCAACAAAGTAATTAAGAACCTAGCTTCTATAGGAATAAGGAAACTCCCCTTTGCAAGGAGTGCGTCGACGATGATGTGGGTGCGTGAGCCACGCAACGGTGCAATGTCGCTCTCGTAGACAACGGCGGGAGAGCGGGTGCGCGAAGGGAATGATGCTCTCAAGATGTAGAACTTGAGCTTAGAGAGCAAGAGCTTCTTGGACACAAGAGAGTGGAAGTATGTTGCTTAAGTGTGTCTTGTGTTTTTCTAAGTGTGTATCTTGTGTGTTTTGGTGTGTAAAGGCTCCCCTCTATTTATAGAGGCCTTAGGAAGGCTTTGGAAGGCTTGGAAATGCTTCCATAGCCATTGGGTGCAACGCCCAAGAGAATCAGGCCGAAATCAGGACAATGATTACATTTGACAGGGTTATCAGACGTCTAACTCTGGCATCAGACGTCTGGAAGGCCACTTTAAGACGTCTGATTCCAAGGTAAGACGTCTGATTCTATGCGGGTTTCTCCCTGACTTGAATCAGATCTAAACAGGGTTTTTGCGCAAGTCCATCAGACGACATACAGGACGTCTGGTACTATGTCTGGATGTCTGGAAACCTACTTTTACTATGGGAATTGATTTCCAAACGTTGCAACGGCTAGAAAATCTCTGAGAAGAGATTTTGGGTCAGCCGAGGCAAAACGGTCATTTATCAGACGTCTGGAAAGTCCTATGGACGTCTGGCAAAGTCATCAGACATCTCCTAAGACGTCTGGTCTAAGGTCTGGACGTCTGAATTCATCAGACAGAACTAACTATGTCCAGCCTAACAGTTATCAGACATCTGAAACAACAGTCAGACGTCTTAAAATGCTTTATCAGACGTCTGATTTGGGAATTAGACGTCTGGAAGTGCTGTTTGAATCCTATATTGGTTTTCTAAGTATTCTACAGAAAACCTAAGTATCCTAGGGTTGTGCCGGTGTTCTTAGGACTACTGTTAGGGTTCTTTGAGGCTCTTTAACATAATTTTCTAAGGAAAAATAAAGAGCAACAAAAGAAGCGAAAAAATACAACAAGTACAAAAGAAGGAAATCTATCCTATTCTTCATTTCCTTCCATCTTCAATCTTTCGTTCCACGCGAACCTCCTCTGTTTTCCGTCATGCTCTTCCAATCCGTCCTGGATGCGAGCTCGAGTTCCGTCTAAACACGTCCACATTTGCAATTGACCTGAAATCTAGGACTCAAATTGCAAATGTTAAATAACACGTGTTTTGTTATCATCAAAACAAATGATCGTGGTGCTCTAGCACCAACAATCTCCCCCTTTTTGATGATGACAAAACCGTAAATAATAATGCAGAAAAAAAACCTCCCCCTTTTTGACATTATCAAAAAGGTTTAATTGGTTTTACATTTCCTATAACTCCCCCTTAAAACATGCTCTTCTATGAGTTTCTTTTGACAAAGGTAATGTCCTCCCCCTTTTTGTAACAATGAGATAGCTATTATTTTTCTCTCCCTTTCTAAAGGAAATTTAGCTACCTTATATCTCCCCCTTAAAAATTGACAATTAGCTCATTAATTTTTAACTCCCCCTATCTAAATGCTTATAAAAAGATAGGGTTAAGAATTTGACCTCACCTACCATGGCCAATAAAATGGCCTGAATGGTGGTGGTGGATGCCACATCGGATGGGGCTCCCATCCGTAGCTTGGAGGCCCGGGCATTGGCGCCGGTCTCCAATCTGGTGGTCGACGTGCGGCGGGTCCGTCGTTTGTTCGCCGTCTCGTTGGTCTTCTTGTTCTCCTCCTTGGTCTACTCTTTGGTTCTCCCAACTCGAGTTGACCAGACTTGAGCTTGTAGGTCCAGTCCTTTATGTTGTAATTATCCCTGAACCCTACAAAACAAGATTCTAATTCTTTTTTCGGTATCCAAGTGGGCTTGGATCCCGATTTGTTAGAAGGTCTCCTTGATGGAGATCCTTTCTCAACCTTAGGGCTATAAAAATCATCTACTTTATTGATTAGTTTGTTAGAGTTTTCCCTAAGACATGCAATTTCTTTTTCTATAGTATTCATCTTAGTCTTTAAATCAGAAATTTCTAACTTAAGACTATCATTTTCCTCAATCAACTTATTATTTTCATTGATGAGGTTATGATTTTCTAATAACAGGTTATTATCCTTAGCACTAGTTTCTATGTCCTTAAGTTATTTTTCTAACCTATCATTTTCAGATTTAAGAAAACTAAGGTTCTTTTTAATACTTTTGTTTTCTATTTTAAGTGATTTACTAATCTCAAAAAGTTCATTAAATGCTTCTTGAAGATCGAGATTTACCTCGTTGTCTGAGTCGCTTTCGCTTTCACTTTCTCCAATTGCCATGAAACCAAGGCACGTGGTTTCCTTCTCCCCGAGATCTTCTTCCGAGCTCGTCTCCTCATGAGTGCCTTGCAACCTCCTCCATATCTCGTGGGCGGTGGTGCACTCTTGGATTCGTTCGAATTCTTTTGGACTCAATGCGCAATACAAGGCATTCATTGCCTTTGCGTTGAGTGAGAGCTCTAGAATCTGCACCTGCGAGTAGCCTCCTTGGGGTCGCTTCGGGATCTTGTATGGGGTTTCGCAACATCCCCATACCTCGAATTCAGTGGCTTGGAGCCACGTCTTCATCCTCAGCTTCCAGTAGCTGTAGTTGTTCCCGTCAAAGTAGGGCGGACGGGTTGTGGACTGCCCCTCGGAAAATTTGATCGCTGATGTGCTTCCCTCCATTTGATCTCTTGCCGGGTGTTACTCCGATCTCGCAAGACCTGCTCTGATACCAATTGAAAGTTCCCTACTTGGAGGGGTGAGATCAGCGTGACAAAAAAAAGCGGAATTGAACTATATAAAGCAATATCACAAAAAATAAGCAATCACAAAATGTACACAGGTATTTTTAGGTGGAAACCCAAACCGGGTGAAAACCACCACCTAACCCTCTCGAGTTAGGATTTTCCGATCAACCTAGTTGATCAAATCCACTAAACCGAATCACTTAAAACGAGGGTGATTCAACCTCAATACAACCACGCTACAAGTACGAGGGTAGCGTTCCTCAACCCCTTCTCTCCACGAGAAGGATTTTGTCCCACGAAGGAGACGGAAATTCGCAAAGCGAATACCCAACCAAAATAACAAAGATAAAATAAAACAACAGGTCCTATAGAGCCAACAAAGTAATTAAGAACCTAGCTTCTATAGGAATAAGGAAACTCCCCTTTGCAAGGAGTGCATCGACGATGACGTGGGTGCGTGAGCCACGCAACGGCGCAATGTCGCTCTCGTAGACAACGGCGGGAGAGCGGGTGCGCGAAGGGAATGATGCTCTCAAGATGTAGAACTTGAGCTTAGAGAGCAAGAGCTTCTTGGACACAAGAGAGTGGAAGTATGTTGCTTAAGTGTGTCTTGTGTTTTTCTAAGTGTGTATCTTGTGTGTTTTGGTGTGTAAAGGCTCCCCTCTATTTATAGAGGCCTTAGGAAGGCTTTGGAAGGCTTGGAAATGCTTCCATAGCCGTTGGGTGCAAAGCCCAAGAGAATCAGGCCGAAATCAGGACAATGATTACATTTGACAGGGTTATCAGACGTCTAACTCTGGCATCAGACGTCTGGAAGGCCACTTTAAGACGTCTGATTCCAAGGTAAGACGTCTGATTCTATGCAGGTTTCTCCCTGACTTGAATCAGATTTAAACAGGGTTTTTGCGCAAGTCCATCAGACGACATACAGGACGTCTGGTACTATGTCTGGACGTCTGGAAACCTACTTTTACTGTGGGAATTGATTTCCAAACGTTGCAACGGCTAGAAAATCTCTGAGAAGAGATTTTGGGTCAGCCGAGGCAAAACGGTCATTTATCAGACGTCTGGAAAGTCCTATGGACGTCTGATAAGGCTCTAACGGTCATAATCTTGAGTGTTTTCTAAGCCAGCCAACGGTCCACTAATTGGACGTCTGGCAAAGTCATCAGACGTCTCCTAAGACGTCTGGTCTAAGGTCTGGACGTCTGAATTCATCAGACAGAACTAACTATGTCCAGCCTAACAGTTATCAGACGTCTGAAACAACAGTCAGACGTCTTAAAATGCTTTATCAGACGTCTGATTTGGGAATTAGACGTCTGGAAGTGCTGTTTGAACCCTATATTGGTTTTCTAAGTATTCTACAGAAAACCTAAGTATCCTAGGGTTGTGCCGGTGTTCCTAGGACTACTGTTAGGGTTCTTTGAGGCTCTTTAACATAATTTTCTAAGGAAAAATAAAGAGCAACAAAAGAAATGAAAAAATACAACAAGTACAAAAGAAGGAAATCTATCCTATTCTTCATTTCCTTCTATCTTCAATCTTTCGCTCCACGCGAACCTCCTCTGTTTTCTGTCATGCTCTTCCAATCCGTCCTGGATGCGAGCTCGAGTTCCGTCTAAACACGTCCACATTTGCAATTGACCTGAAATCTAGGACTCAAATTGCAAATGTTAAATAACACGTGTTTTGTTATCATCAAAACAAATGATCGTGGTGCTCTAGCACCAACAAGAGCTTCTCCTAAACACAAGACTAAAGACTAGGACAAAGAATCTACTTGCACGCATAGGTAAGGCTTCCACCTTCCCTAATGAACACTAGGGTTGAATTTCAAGTTCACAAGGTCTTTCTCAACATTGTGTAGTGTAAACTAAAGTTACTTAGACTTCTAAGCCAAAGCAAACTAGTGAATCCTTTACTGGTGACTCAGGTACAAGAATGAGTCCTAAGTTAGGAGAGATTCTGGTCTATCTTGTCAAAGCTTGAAGTGTATTAAGCCAAAACTTGAGCGAATCAAGATACAGTGGCTCGGAAAGTCTAGCCAGCAAAGGTTGAATATTCATAAACACTTATTCTATTTTTGTTTTCAGCTATAAGATCATAATTAAACACTTAAGATTCTTTTAATGCTTTTTCTCTCTCCTTAATTTAAATTTTGGAGTTCTGCCTCAACAATAGGTATAGTAGGTCCCTTATTATATTTTTGAAATTTTTGTTTTTGACATTTTTTTTGCATTTTTGACTTTGTAATTTTTTCAAATGTTTCAATTTTTTCAATTTTTTTGGTATTTTTGATAGAACTATACTATGTACACTACATGTGTGTCTATGATTGCATTTCAGTAAATGATTTCACCATTTATACATCCCCATGCTTAAATGATGCAATGTCCTCATTGTATGAATAGGGTGTATGCAAATGCATGCTCTACTTTTCACTAACTTAGGCTAGGTGATGGAAGGAAGTCAGAATAAGGAGATAAAAATCTCTGTGGGGACGATTTCTAGTCTGATACAAGATCAGAGTAGGAAGTCAGGCTAAGTAGTGAAATGCATGACATATATGACTATGGATGTATGCTAAAAATGCAAAGGTTGACACCTAATGAAAGAAAGGTGAAAACAACTATATACAAGAGATAGGTTGCTAAGTTTAACGACTTCAGTTAGGCGCAAACCCAGATGGTAAAAGTTCAAAATATTGGAGAGAAATGATTTAATTGACAAGTTTGAGATCATGCGGCTCAATGAAGGGTTTTAATCTTTGTCCATTAACAGTGAAAGGTTTAGATTTGTCAATCTCGATGATCTCATTGGCTCCATCATCAAAGATTCTCAAGATTTTGAAAGGTCCAGTCCATTTCAATCTAAGTTTCTTTAGGAAGAGTTTAAGCCTTGAGTCAAACAAAAGGACTTTCTGACCAAGGTGAATTGACTTCCTATGAATGTGACGGTGATGGAAGGCCTTTAATTTATCCTTATAAATCCTCGAACTTTCATAAGATTCATTCCTTAATTCATCTAGCTTAGAAATTTGAAGTCTTCTATGATCATCGGCCTTCTCTAAGTCCAGGTTACACTTTTTGATGGCCCAATAGGCTTTGTGCTCAAGTTCTACAGGAAGATGACAGGGTTTCCCATACACAAGTCTAAAAGGAGACATGCCTAATGGGGTCTTGTGAGCTGTCCTATATGCCCACAACGCATCAGAATGGTGGGAAGACCAATCGTTTCTATCAGGTCAGATGGCAGTCTGTAAAATCTTTTTGATTCCCTGTTGTACAATTCAGCCAGTCCATTGGTTTGAGGGTGGTATGGTGTAGCAATCCTATGTGTCACCCCATACTTCTGAAGTAGGGACTGGAAATGTGTGTTCCTAAAATGAGACTTGATGACTCTACAATTATTAGTATTAATTATATCAATTAGAGTCAATTTTGAGGGCACATGTGCATTAATATCATATTATAGTGGGCTTGGGAGCAATGTATGCACATTGTGTAATATCTACATTTAGATTGCTTTAAATCAATGTTTAATGACCTTGTGTACACGTGCATGTTCAAACAGGTCTTAGATGAACAATCGGACCATACGGATGGATTCGGATTGACGAACGGAGTCCAACGAACTCAAAGTCACTTCAATATGACCTCTGTAGCTCTCACAATAAGCCAAAGAAGTTTTGGCCATTGATTTGATGATCAACGATCCAAAATCGACCATGTGTCACTCATCCGCGTGCCAACAACCTGGTGCTATTCATCGGTGTGCCTTCATCAAGAGATCTCGGCTGTTGGATCTTGATTCGATGGCTGAGAACACATAAGAATTATGAGAACTCGACAAACTCGCGCCTGTAGCGCAGCGGTCCGCACCTCAACCCACGCACTAGTGGCGTGAGTTCAATCCCTTGCGAGGCTCAAATTCATGGCACGTAAGCGGCCGACAAAATTGGACTGCCCGATTGAAGACGAACGGTGGCCATAGCGGCTACTTGGCACCTCCGGAAGCGCATGATTCATCCACATGTAGTCTGACGCCCGATCGTACGCATGCCCAAGGCGCGATCCAAAGCGCGATCTCACGCACAATCTCAGCCTTCCGCATGCAATCCGACGGCTGTGATTTCTTCCTGCACAATGAATGTGATGGGTGCGACAGATAAGTCATCTGGATGCATCCTCGACCATCTGATGGCGATCTGTATTATTGATCCAACGACCTGCGGTTCTCGCAGGCACCAGCTGTGCATGTGCAGCGCCAGCGAGCATGTGCGTTGCCTACAGCGACGCTTGCAACTACCTACAGCGACGTCTTAGCTATCACTAATGGTGCAATACTTATTTTGGCCATCCCTCTTCCATTATAAATAACCCTATGGACCTCCATTGCAAGCCATCTCTCATCATCTACTGCCAAGCACACACTCCCATGTCCATAGAGTTGCAAACACCATCCCGGAGTTGCCGAGTCGTCGAAGGAGCATCGTCCACCACCGTGACTGCCTCGACATTCCATTTAGTTGCTAATTTCTTTAGTTTAATGTTTATGTTGTTTTAAGCTTTCATATAGCATTATAGTGGTAAAATGATCTTGTCTTTTTCAATATATTATCATTTGCTTGGTTTCATGCATAGTTATCAATCACCATATTATTATCACAAATTTCTAACCCTAATCTCTCTCTCCCTCTCTCTCTCTCTTTCTCTTTTCGCAAGCAAACAAAATGAAATATTTTGTGACATAAAGCGACTAATTGATCTGATTCCACGCCACCTCATGTTCGACACTCGTACTCACATTCGATTCTTATTTTAAAATTGATGTCGTAAACGCATGCTACAATGAACAACTTAATCAAACACGTTTTCTGATGTCAGTTTTAGCGCCGTTGCAGGGAGGCAACAGATCTTTTTGTCGCTTTCATTCTTGCATTAGTGATATTTCTATCTAACCCTCTTTTCTTCTCTCTCTCTTCATTGGTTGCAGGAACTCGACGCCTCGGCAATGGGAGGAGCGTGATCCAAGGTGGTAGATTGGGAATAAGGTGTGGTGAAGATCATAGTAAGTATCACTCTAATCTTTGTTTTAATTTTGAAAAAAAAATTGCATTTAGGCTCGTGATGAAATGCTAAGATAGTTTGATTATTTGCCGACTTATAAAAAAAATCTAAAAATTCAAAAAAATTGGCATGGTGAATGATTACTTTACCCACATCTCAAATCCATTACCCAAATAAAAAATACACTCTGATGTTCTTAAAGAAAAAAAAATCTTTTTGGAGTGCTCTTTTCCTTTTGAGTGGTGTTTGTGAAACTACTCGGGCTTTGTATTTGGCTGCACCACTCCAATTAAAATCAATTCACCTGATAGAATTGCATAAACTTTAGGGTGAATACATTAGGGTTATTTATTTCTAGGGCCACATCATTTTCTCTAAAGGAAATTGACTATCATCTGTTGTGTGCAAAACATTTTGTGCCCATTGTAAACATTGCTTGAATCTACTTAGAAATTTTACTCTAAAAAGCACTAAAGCAAGGATGAATCATTAAAAGACACCACATCCTAAAAACCTTTCTTGAAAATCATGTTTTGTTGAGTTCACACACATGCTCATAGATTAATGAAGAGGCATAAACCCCAACAACACCTCATCATATACCTTGAGCACAAACACTAACCTAACCCTCAATAAAATTGAGTAGACGTTGGCCCTAGGATTCATTGAGTTCGTTTCAGGGTATTCTCCTGAATGCATCACGAATTAGTGATGACTGCTTGCTTCAAAAGGTGTTAAGTTGGGAGGCCTAATTGTCAAATGACTTAAGTATGCAGCGGTTTGGCATAATTAGCGGCCCTCGGGACACGCTCCCCTTGCTTCGCCTCCCCAACTTTACCACCTTTGGGAGTAAGGACAACACCGAATTCGTCGTGTGTTACGAGCTTATTTCTAAAGCATAGGTCACCTAGGTCTACACTATAGGGCCTAGATTTATTTGCTTGATTGTGCACACACTTTTCTCACACCGCTCTCCCTTCGCATCCCTCCTTGGTCTTCTCTAGTGTATGCATGGAAGACAATCACTTCATCCTGAATTGGTCACTTTAGAGAGAGAGATTGGGAGGAGACTTGATTCCTCAAGGGATAGGATTGAGGAAATGGCTGACCCAAGAGTTGAGGAGATTGAGGACCAACCTCAACCTGATGCCATGGCCATTATCCAAGTTCAAATTACCTCCAACCACCAACTCCAACAAAAATAGATCCAAACCATCATGCAGGCCATAGATTGACTGTAGAACCCTCAAGGGCAGAACCGTCAAGGGAAACCCCCACCTAATCCACCACAACCCCCTGAGGGCCAAGCAAGGCCTCTCCGTGATTTCCATGATTCATTTGCCATCCATGTAGAGCCACATCTTAGGGTCCCCAAAGGGGGAGATGATTTTGAGCTAAAACCTAATGTCCTTATCCTAATTCAAAGCCATTTCCATGGGAGCTCAAATGAAGACCCTTTCCAACACCTGGAGGAGCTAGATCGGATTGCTCAGACCGTAAAACCAAGGAACATCTGTTTGGATATTGTTTTAATCAAGATGTTCCCGTTCTCCCTGAGAGACAAAGCTTCTCATTGGCTTAGAATCTTAGGGAGTCCTATATCCAATTGGGATGAATTAAGGCATGCATTCCTGAAGAAGTTTTTTCCCATAGGAAAGACTAATGCCCTTAGAAGGGCCATCACTACATTCACCTTACAAAGTGGAGAGCAATTCCATGAGGCGTGGGAAAGATTTAATGAGTTATTGAGGAAATGCCCACCCCACGAGGTTCCGAGGTGGTAATTGGCCCAGATTTTCTACCATGGTCTGAACAACAACCTTAGGAATTTCATTGATCCTCATGTGGACGCAATTTTCTGAACAAAGACGAGGAAAGCGTGTTCGAGATCTTTGAGTCAATGAGTGAGAACTCGCTTAATAATGCCTCCATGACCCAATTTAATAGGTCTAGTCAACCCCGTGGTGGGATTTATGAGGTGCAAACTAATTCAGGGATGGTAGACATGGACATTATAGCAAAGAAACTAGATCAGGTTGAGATGGTGGATAAGAAAATTGATGAGCTTTTGAATCAATACCGAGCCCCACTGTAAACCTTGTAAACCTTCTCCTTAGTGAAGGGAGCACACAATGTTGACTTGGTTCAGTCTATGAACCAAGTGCACCTGGAACAACCCCTGACCATGTTCTAGGGAGCGACCTTTGCTCCCTTAAGCCCTAGTTATTCTTTCCCCTCCCCTTCGGCACCTTCTACCTTTGAAGATGCCCATTCCATCCAGGGATACTCTAAGCCTGATCCTTTCTCTAACACTTACAACCCTGGATGGCACAACCACCCTAATTTTGCCTAGTCGAACCAAAAACCAAACCAATTCCAAAACCAACCTAGGCCAAACTCTCCCTCTTGTCAGCAAGGTCCACCTACTAGACCACCCTATAACCATAATATGGCGATTCCTACACAACAAAACCAAGTGGACACTCTGATCAAGATGATAGTTGATATGAATCAGAAACATCAGGAGGAGATGGCTTTAGTGAAGGGACAATTGAGCCAGCTGTTAGATAACAAACAACAGGGGTCCCTTCCATCTCAGCCACAATTGAACCCTAGGAATGTAATGAACAAAGGCCACAATCCTTAAGGGTTCCAACAAAATTAGGGGCAAGCCCATATGATTTTACAAGCCCCACAGACACCCTTTGGGTTTAGTACTTCTTAAGGACCCAACCCTGGTTCCAATGACTCAGCTAATGCTGTTACTTTAAGAAGCGACGCTCAAACCCAGGACCCTAAATGGCCGACCCCTCCTGTGACCACTTTACCCGAGATAATTGATTTTGAGGATGAGCAGGAGGAACCCAATGATCAGGAACCTGTCCCGGTTCAAACTCAAATCCCATACCTTGAAATCTTGAATAAGGTCAAGAAGAAGAGAAATGTGGCTGAGAACAAGGAGTTGTTAGAAATTTTCAAACAAGTATAAATCAATATACCCCTCCTTGAAGCAATCAAACATTTCCTGGCTTACGCGAAGTTTCTAAAGGATGTTTGCACACCCAAGCATAAGCCAATAACCTAAGCACTTAGGAAGGCGGTGCTATCTGAGTAGGCTAGTTCAGTGATATTGAGTAGTCTACATCCTAAAAGGACTGACCTTGGAGCACCTTTGATCTCGTGTAATATTGGTGATTTGACTTTTGACAAAGCGCTCCTAGATTTAGGTGCTTCAATAAACTTGATCTCGACTACCCTTTATCAGCAGTTGGATTTGGAGAATTAAAGCCTACACCTGTGATTATCCAACTGGCCGATCGATCTGTGAAAACCTTGAAAGGGGTAGTCGAGCATGTAATTGTTCGGGTTAAGGACTTCTAATTCCCGGTTGACTTCTTAGTCCTTGACATGGAAGTCCCTAAACAATTACAAAACACACCCATCATCCTAGGCAGACCCTTTTTGGCTACGGTCAAGGCTAACATTGACTGTGACACAGGATGTATAGAAATTGCCTTTGGAGATAAGAAGATGCAATTGGATATCTTCAAGGCAACTAAGTCTTTTGATTGTTGTTAAGTTGAGGAATGTGATCCCGTGGAAATCCTGGTTGAAGAATGCTTGACAGTAAGCTCTTTAGAGGACCATATGACTCAACTAGCTTTTGACCACTACCTTGACCCATTCCAATCTTTGGAGGTTGCAGAACTTTGCAGAATTGATTACCATCAGTGATGAGCCCATATTTGTGGGCTATTTATGTATTTTAATGCCTAGATATTAGATTATTAATAATATATAAATATCATACAATAAGATGTAAATAGATTAGTCTATATATTCACTAGTTTGCATATTTCATGCATTGCATTTATATCTAAATACATTTAGAATTCACTTAGAATAAGTATGCGTTAGCATAGTTAATCAATTAGGTTGCATTACATGCAATATTTTATTTCAAATTTCTTTTGAGGGCTTATGGATAAATAACCCTCATTTCTTTATTCAATCTCTTATTCTTCTTCATGCAGAAAGGAATCACTCCTCTACAACAAGGCATTCATGGCCAGATCTGCAATGAAGGCAGCATTGAAGAGGAGAGGAGGATGTGGATTTGAACGTTACTCCTCCTCCATCTGTTTCTCTTCCCATACAACTTTAAGAGAGGAGAGGAAGCCACCAAGCTCGAGAGGCCTCCACCCCACTCCAACACTGTGTAGAGAGTTCAAGCTCTCACTCACTCCATCATTGTCGACCTCAACCGTGTGCACAAGTTCACACCATCGCGGGCAGGAGGGGTGACAAACCATCGCGCCACTAGTGACTTGTGCAGCTCGCTGTGAACGTGTGCCTAAAGGCCAGTCAGTTATCCTTCTTCATTTTCTTTTTATTCTTCTGTGTCCTCAAGGAACTCACCACCACCACCTTTAGCAGCCCACATCACCGTCCTCCTCAAGCTCCACTGCACAACACCACCAACTTTATGCACCACCACCATCTCTATCACCTCTTCTTCTTCCTTGTCCTTTTCCTTGTCATTCACCACTTTCCTTCCTCTTCTCATCTTCCTTTCCTCCTTCCCTACGAACCCAATTGACCCACCATCGTTGCCGACCACCTCACTGCCACCGCCCAAGACAAGTGGCAAGCAATAGCTGACCAGCTCACCCCCTTCTCCACGTGCCTTACCCCTCCAGTGCTGGACTCTCCTCATCACACGTGACCGTCCACCACTGCCAGAGCAGTCGCCCGCGTGTGGAGTTGCTCCAACAACAACTTAAGCCCCACTGCACCTAACATCCACTTCTCCTTGCTGCGGCCTGCACTAGCCACCATTCTCCATGCCACCATTGCCATCGCGAAGCCCATGGTGAAAACTACCTCTAGCAAGCTTCACGTCTCCGGCCATTGACATGGAGTGGAAATTGCGAGTTTAAGGAAAACAACCTCGTAGTATAGTCGCGAAATCCACTCATCAAAATAATTTTTATAATAATGAGACTTGGAGTCTCGGTTGTCCGTCTCTGGGAGGCATTTTGGAAATGCAAATTCAAATTCGATCTCGCTTACTCTACTCATTCAAAATTGCATGTCGATTTATACTAAATACATATTGATATACGACATGCTGTTGCCAGAATATCAGAAATTGAATGCATGCAACTTTAATCACACCAAAAGATGATAATTAGGCACATGGTGATTTTCAACATATATATATATTTTCATTGAGGCATGATGGTGGTTACAGCACAGGTAGCGGAATGCTTGTACTAGGAAATTTAAATCTAGCTAACCGAAAATGTGTGCATGTGCGAATCTACAAGAGACTGCTCGTGCACCATGCAGGAGGGAGAGATAGCTACACTACTAGGCAGTAAATAAAGAAATAAATCTATTAAGAACTATGCTACTTATCTAGCTAACAGAACGAAGGGCATTCGGAGGTGGGCTCCAATGGCCTTTGAGTGGGTGAGAGGAGAAAGAGGGGTGGCCAATGGTGCTTAGGTCATCCCTTGGAGAGAGGTTGGAGAAGGTGATTTAGGCTCTTGGCATGGAGGTGGTGATGGCCATGGTGTACTCGTGGATATGGAGGTGTAGGTGGAATGAGTGGAATGGAGCCAAAGAGCCAAGATTGACCAAATGGCCACCCCTTAGGTCTTTTTGTAGGCCTAAGGGATGCTATGTAGAGAATTATGGAATTCTCTAGAGAGGCCTATGGTGGGAGCTCGTGGGAGAGGGAGAGAGAGGGTGGATGGGTGGATTTTAGTTCCACATTTGGTGGATCTAAAAATTGAATGCATCTTGGTTGCTATTTTTACCAACCAAGGCAACAACAAATGGTAGAGAGTTCTAGAGAACTCTAGCTAGGCTAATTTCATGTAGGTGGTGTGTGTGGGTCAAAACCTAGGTTGATTAGGTTAGGTTCTAGTGGGTTTAGGTCAATGTAGGTCTCAAATTAGGGTTGCAAACCCAAATTCACTAAGGTAAAATGCAATTAAACTTTATACAAGTTTAATTGTGTGTGTGAAAACCTAATTAAGAGTAGAAAAACTCAATTAAGTCAGGTTTAGGTCAATTGGACTCTCACTAAGTCCAATTGGGCTGTGTGTGCCGAGATCAGGGCTCAATTGGACTCATTGAGTCCAATTGAGTAGGCTGATGAAATTGACTATGATCCAAGTCAATTAGGTTTAGTGAGACCTAATTAGGCCCTTAAGGAGGTCTAGAGGTGATGTACTAGGGTTAGGGCACCTTAATTTAGTCTCCTAGGGGGTTAGAATTGGGTTTAGAGACGTAAGAACTGAAGATCAAGGCTTGAATTTCAAAACAGGAACTAGAGAATAGTTCTAGATGTCCAATAAAGTTATCAAACATCGTATAACGAAAAATCAAAAGTCTAGACTTATTGTTTGGACATCCAATCAGAGTTAGGAGAGATTTTGGGTTCTGTCTTGGGTATTCTGCAGAAATTGAACGTCTGACCAAATGTCTGAACGTCCAATAATGCTGTAGATGTAGGTTTGAGGTGTGCAGGTTGTGGCTAAGGGTTTTGGACATCCTATAACTCATCTGGACGTCTAGGAATAGGTTGGAATTAGGGTTTTAGGGCTTCCTAGGGTGCAGTGACCTAATCTAAGGGTACCTAAGGCTTGGGGAAGCTTCTAGGTTGTCTTAGGGCTAGGGTGGACCTAAGTTCTTCACAATTTACTGCTTTATTCCTACTTAACAGAATAGCATACCTCAACTCCCTTACATTATTGTCTATTACATCTACTCTAGGTCTTCTGCTCTAGCTCTGCTGCAACTCTAGCTTCATGTCCAGCTTCAGATCGAGTCTCAAATCCAGCTCCTGAGCTTCTTATTACCTGTAAATTATATAATGCATTTAATCAGTACATTATAGAATTATTTTATGCATAGCTAAAGGAAAGCAATAAGGATGCAAGTAATGCTTATGCATGCATGAATTACACTAGCTTATGCTAAGTTCTAGCCTAATTTAGGTCAATTAAGACTTATCATTGCTGCGCAATCATACCCCCATGCCTAAATCTTGCTAATCCCTAGTAAATGCAAAATTAAGTTATTTATAGAAGGGTCCTTGAGGGACTAATTTTTATCAAGCGTATGACTAGTGATTCTTTTCCTTTTTGTTTTCTTCCTATGCTCTAGAAATCCAGACAATCGTGAAAGTGTAGCTATGTAGCTTTTGCAATGGATTGGAGTGAAAAGCCTGATTCACCTTTAAAGCTTGTACTTGACCCCTAATAAAATTCTAGCGAGATAGGCAAATTTCTTCCCTCGGGGTATTAAGGATATTTTATGAATTCCACCCCAGCTTTAAGCTTAGGTAGAGAATCTCAGAGGTAAATGGGTGTTTAGTGGGTGGCTCTCTTTGGTTCCTTTGTATTCATTCTCTCTTTCTCTCTTTTCTTTCTTTTTTCCTCTTCTTTTTTTTTTATATATATAGAGCTCACAATCTCACCAGATTTACACATGTGTTTCGTATTTGGTGGTCTCATATGGCATTAACACTTTAATTGAGTTCCAATAACCTTAACACTAAGTTGAAATTCCTCAACTAGTATTTGGGCGGTCAGAAACATAGAAAAAAATGGGTTAAGGCCATATTTGGTGGGTCTCAATTTTATTTGGTGGTATTGCCTCAATGCAAATAAAATAAATACTAGACACTCAACTCTTTTTCATTTTTTTTCTTTTCATTTTTTCTCTTTTTTTTCTTTTTCTCATTTTTTTCATATATATATATATTTTTTATGTAACACAATCTAACAACACATTCATAAATTTTACTGAGGAGGCATTATTAGGGATTGGTGGTACTTAAGAGATATTGGGTCGATTATTTGGTGGAAGTGCCTACTCTTGGCACCGGGAAGGATGGATAGGACAGTGTATTCCTGACCTTAATATCAGTACCCTCCTTCAGTCGAGGATTCTGTAGAGAATGGTTGTAACCATCCACCTTAGCCCTAGTTTTATCAGAACTCGCTCTCTGCGTATTTGCCTTGATTGGTGCCTCTCAATATTTCACACAAAATGTATACGCAGGATCCAAGAGTGAAAACTATGCCTAATCTCTGAGTATCATTACCTAATTATCTAGGATTCCAGATTCCTTGCACTAATCTTAGAGCACCAGTAGTACACTCTATTCTCATTTCACACTATTTGGTGGATTTTTAGAAGAAAATTTGCCTGACTCCCAAAACACTGTCTAGTGGTTCAGGAGAAGAAGCGCTGCTTCTTCTTGACAGACTAAAGACATATATCAGTTTTCACCGTGAATCCATTGCAAATTCTATGTGTGGGTCCGAAAATTATACTGGATTCCAGATTACAGGAATCAACTAGTGGATAAAATCCCTAATTCATTATCCTAATAAAAATAATCTTATTCATGAATGCACTATGTATATATGCTATAAACAAGTAACCTCTTTCATTTGTACCCCATAAATTCCCTTATCGGGTTACATTCAGCTTAGTCCTAAATTTATAACAAATGGGTGAGCGAGTGAGTCGGAAATGGCTATTGCGGATGATTTCTAGCTCCAATGCAAGCGTTGGAGGTGGAGTCGGTTGTTCTTATATTTAGGATCCTAAAGTATGTTTGACATGCTGCTTCGAGGTTTTCTAAGTGTTGGCATAAAAATTTTTCAGTTTTGCTGTATATCTACCCCCCCATGACTAAGTTCTTACATGTCCTCATGCATGAATATAAAAGAAAATAAATATGGCTGGGAGTAAGTGGGTAGAGATCACCTGGAATTGCTCCTGAATTTGAATGTTCAGCACCGGCCATCCTGATAGCATGCAATATGCAAAGAGGAAAAATGCTAAAAGAAAATTATGCTATGTATAAAGCGAGTATGTATATGGTGTTGAAGAATGTGGGTAGATGCTGAGTTTAATGCCTCCAGCTCG
Organism: Thalassia testudinum; assembly: GCA_037157565.1. NCBI lineage: Eukaryota > Viridiplantae > Streptophyta > Magnoliopsida > Alismatales > Hydrocharitaceae > Thalassia > Thalassia testudinum. The sequence continues at coordinate 63,835,864 of JAZHRO010000035.1, read as the reverse complement.
ATAAAAACTCAATCAGATGGATCATTAATTGCATAAGAGCATGTCAAGATCAATAGAAAGATATGTTCGTGTGTCCCCAGAATCAGTGGTCCACAAATACAAACCAGCTGATTATGCACCCCTACTCCAAAAAGTCTAGCTATAATAGAGTGTGGAGTAGTGGTGGAGATAGAGGATAATCATAAGGGGGATCATGATGTTGACTCAGCTGATTTATCATGTCCCAAAATTCAGCAGGAGGTTGTTGAGGGAGTGGATCAAAATGTATCTCAGGACCAGAATCTGAGTCATAGGGGTCTTCATAATGATAATTGACATCAAAGATCATGCCCTCTCCGGGCTCTGGATCCTATGGGGGTATCCGTGAAAGTAAAAGATTAGTGGGGAGGCCACTGAAATCCTTGTCAGAAATCACTTCGTCCTCATCAGTACTTATCTCTGACTCATCAAAGGATGACTCTTCCAGCTTCGAGTCGAGCCATCCATTAGTCTGACTAGGATGGTAGGTAAGTCCCCAGTTCATTCTGCTTAGTGCTTCGCCCTCATATGCATGAGGCTCCCCATTACTTCCTGCTTCAGATATCATGTCCATTTCTTCAGGCAAGATGTCCCTAGCTGTCTCTGTTCTTTGGGTATCAAAATCGAAAGGTGTAGTCTCAAAGACTCCAACATCACCTTGATAGGTGAAAGAAGGGTGCAAATCGGCTGATGTTGGGTCAAGAACAGGTATAAATTGATCAGTGGTGTTACATGGAATGCTCGCCTCCAGATCCATATCCTCAGATGGATCTTCATCCTTTGTCTCAGGCAAGTTGTCTGACTCATAATGTGTCTCCTAGGGTCCAGAGTAATCAGTCCTTTCCTCATCATTTTCTCGAATGGAGTTTCCAGCTGAATCCATTCGGGATGTTTCCTACTCCTGTTCTTCTTCCCCTGAATTTCTTACGAGTATTTGCTCTGTGAATTGTCTTCAGGCATGGTCAATTCAGGTTCTTCAAGATTGTTCAGGCTATTTTCCACTTGATAATGCAAAAGCAACATCTCCTAAAGTGTGCGATTCTGTTTAAGTGCCCTTGTTATTGATGCCGCTTCCTGAAGGGCTTCCATTAAAGTTTCTTGATAGGGAATCCAACCTCATCTTTGTCCCGGATCCGTAATAACCTGGATTCTGTGCAGATAGGATGTGACTCTGTCTCTCATCCCAGTTATAGCTCACTGTAATCTATAATGTGGTCGCATATACACTGGTAGTTCCTCAGGGGTTCTAGAGGGCGAATCATATCTACCCATATTCCATGGGTGAGATGGAGTAGTATGGAAATTGTATCCAGGGTCACAAGATTGGATCCTTTGTGGAGCTGATTGGTATGGGTCATAGTATCCAGGGTCAGGATATGGGTTAACCATTTCGGCAACCTGAGAAGAAGGATTAGAAGGTCATAGTATCCAGGGTCAGGCTATTCTTCTTCAGTGACCTAGGCTCCTAGATGAGCCCTTGGGTCTAGATTACCTGGATTCTGACCAGGTCTAGATCCAGGATTAGCATTTCGGCTAAGGGGATAGAAGGGTGAGAAGATGGTTCAGGCGATACGACGAATTGCCTTCGCCTCTTTGGGATTGGCTCCCAAGGTCCAACTAGTTGAGGTCTCAGTGACCTCCTTCCTTGCATACACCAGCCAACCCCTAGGTTGGTGCAGCCAGTCAGACAAGGCTAAGGTCTTGTCAATTAGATGGTCTTTATGATCAGATGATGGGATTTTTTGTTTTGGGTTCGAATTCCTAAAGAAAAATTCGTTGAGAACCGAATGAAAGTGATTCTCGCCTCTCAAGTTAACCCAGCCAGTCTGGTTACGAGGGGACTAGGGGGAAGGTTCTTCCTTTGGCTCACGCCTCCGATTTCGTTAACCCCTAAGTTGCGATCATTTGACACTAACTTGCAGACTTAGTCACTAGGTTTGGCCAGAGAGGTTGAAAACACTCAGTAGTATGACAATGAATTTGGGTTGATTTTGTGTTTTAAAATTTATTTTAACCCTTTTTTCTTCATTGGGGTTTGGGGTGAGTGGTCCACAAGGTGACCAGGCTCATCAGCTAAACACTAGACTTAGCTAAGTCTAGGTTAGCTTAAGTGTGGTCTCTAGAGTATAACCTTAAAGGTGTAACCTAGGGTTCATGCAATTCTAGATTTTTTTTTTCTTCCTTTTTAGCATACCACAAGAATAAAATTAGTTTTTTGAATAAAATCAGAATCCAAATGAATTGAAATTTGGAAAGTAGATTTCCTTTTCAATTATATTTTTATAAAATATTTTTTTATAATTTTTACTATTTCAATCGAATTTATAGAGATTTTTAATTATCAGGGGGTCATATCTGAAATTTTGACCCTTGGTCGATTTTTTGCTTTGAAACAATATCAAATGATTTTCAAAAATTTGAAACAAATATGGAAATTAAAGCAAATGAGATCAGCTGTCAAATCCCATCATTTTTATACAAAACAAATTTGCAGATTGCTCGGAATTGATTTTTAAATTTTTAAAAATTTTAAATCTGGGTTAGTTTAACCCCTTTACACTTCGTGAATTTTTAGAAATTTATACTTGAAAATTTTTCAAATAAACGGTGTCGTTTGAAAGATGGTTTGAAAATGAAGTACTTGCCTGAATTTCAGAATTTTTTGCTCATTAATTTTTTGGCAAATGAATTTTTAATTCAAAAAATGAAGACTGGCTGAATTTCAACAAGTGCTGGAAAAGCTTTTAAAAAGGTGTTTGAAATTCAAATTAAAATTCCACCAAAATATTTTTTTCCTTTTTTTTCAAATGTTTTTTTTCAAAAATTTTTGAATTTTTTTTTTGGAGGGAAAAATTTTTCAAATTTTTTTTATTTTTTCCTTTTTTTTTCCTAAACTAACCTAAGATTTAAATGGAAACCTAATCTAACAACCTAAAGGAAAAATATTTTTGTTATTTTTTTTTCAAGATATGCAAGTTTTTTTTTAGAAAGAAATTTCTAACCTAGAGTTCAAACAAAAATCCTAAGCTAAGGGAGAGATGTGCACCTGCATATTTTTTCTCCGCGCTCGATGTGTGTGCAGATCTCGTTTTTCTTGATTTCCTACACATCCAACAAACAAGCAAAGGAAGATTTGTCACTAAAAGCTTTAGATTGAAAATCAATTGCGTTGCCTTCCCGACAACGGTGCAATTTGACACGGCATGGAAATCGTGAGTTTAAGGAAAACAACGTCGTAGTATAGTCGCGAAATCCACTTGTCAAAAATAATTTTTATAATAAGGAGACTTGGAGTCCCGGTCGTTCCTCTTTGGGAGGCATTTTGAAAATACAAATTCAAATTCGATCTCGCTCTCTCCACTCATTCAAAATCGCATGTCGATTTATACTAAATACGTATTGATATACGACATGCTGTTGCCAGAATATCAGAAATTGAATGCATGCAACTTTAATCACACCAAAAGATGATAATCAGGCACATGGTGATTTTCAACATATATATATATTTTCATTGAGGCATGATGGTGGTTACAACACAGGTAGCGGAATGCTTGTACAGGGAAATTTAAATCTAGCTAACAGAAAATGTGTGCACGTGCGAATCTATAAGAGATTGCTCATGCACCATGCAGGAGGGAGAGATAGCTACGCTACTAAGTAGTAAATAAAGCAATAAATCTACGAAGAACTATGCTACTTATCTAGCTAATAGAACGAAGGGCATTCAGAGGTGGGCTCCGATGGCCTTTGAGTGGGTTAGAGGAGAAAGAGGGGCAGCCAATGGTGCTTAGGACAACCCTTGGAGAGAGGTTGGAGAAGGTGATCTAGGCTCTTGGCATGGAGGTGGTGATGGCCATGGTGTACTCTTGGAGATGGAGGTGGAGGTGTAGGTGGAATGAGTGGAATGGAGCTAAAGAGCCAAGATTGACCAAATGGCCACCCCTTAGGTCTTTTTATAGGCCTAAGGGATGCTCTCTAGAGAATTATGGAATTCTCTAAAGAGGCCTATGGTGGGATCTTGTGGGAGAGGGAGAGAGAGGGTGAATGGGTGGTTTTTAGATCCACATTTGGTGAATCTAAAAATTGAATGCATCTTGGTTGCTATTTTTAGCAACCAAGGCAACAACACATGGTAGAGAGTTCTAGGGAACTCTAGCTAGGCTAATTTCATGTAGGTGGTGTGTGTGAGTATGTGTGGGTGTGTGTGGGTCGAAACCTAGGTGGCTAGGTTGATTAGGTTAGGTTCTAGTGGGTTTAGGTCAATGTAAGTCTCAAATTAGGGTTGCAAACACCAATTCACTAAGGTAAAATGCAATTAAACTTTATACAAGTTTAATTGGGTGTGTGAAAACCTAATTGAGAGTAAAACACCTCAATTAAGTTAGGTTTAGTCCAATTGAACTCTCACTAAGTCCAATTGGGCTGTGTGTGCCGAGATCAGGGCTCAATTGGACTCACTGAGTCTAATTGAGTAGGCTGATGAAATTGACTATGATCCAAGTGAGAGTTGTTCCCCGCCATTGGTTTAAGACCCGTGTTCTGGGGTATATTCTAGGGGTTTGTTCCCCGCCATTATTTTAGGCCCCTACGCAGGTAATTTTTCGAGAGGTTGTTCCCGTTTCTTTAGCTTTAGGTGTTTTGCTTTATTTTGTGGTTAGTTTATCCTTTTATGGATTATGCATAAGTAGGAACACAAAAAAAGAAAAAAAAACCACGTGCTACCTGTGAAAAGCTGCCTACCCCTAGGGACAATCATTTAGGATTGTATGAGTAACATCTAGACTTTATTTTTTTGCATTGCGTGCATTCTTGCATTGTTGATTGTTGGAAGCAGGGTATGTATCCTCTTACTTTGCATCCATATCTTGATCATGCATTTGTATCTAGATTTAATTGCAAGACCGCCTAATTGAATTAAAAGATTTAACAAGTGGTCACATATTTTTCTTGAAAAAGGACTTTAAGTTAAGGAGGAACATTTAAAAACTAAGGACTTGATTTTCAAACTTGGTGTGCGATTCAAAATTCAAAATCCTTTTATGATGAATGCACACGTGTATGATTGTGCACTAAGGCACGCATTTAGACACTGCTAGGTTTTTGAGCTGCTAGGAAAGAACCCTTCTACTGTTGGTTTTCGAAGTGCTTGAAACTCAAGATCAAAGGTTTTGTAACTCCAAGGAGGGGGATACCCTATCACGGATTTTTGAGGGTACTTAAGAAGCACCACGAAAAGCATAGCTTCAAAGGAAGGCTTAGGCTTACTTGCATTTCTCGATCTTCCGTCCTTGGAGTACTTTACCATTTGAACTTTAAGGAAGAGAACCTAAGTTCCAACTAGGTCTTCTTAGGCATATCGTAGGTCGACAAGTAGGCATGTAACTGTTTAGATAACTTGATTTGTCACCTACAACTAGACTTAAATCTCAATAGCCTTAACTAATTAAAGACCTAAAATGTCCTTTGATTTGTGTTTGCTTGGGGAAATCTGACTGTGGTGTGAATAAGAATGGAACACTTTGACCACCACCCTTTCACCTCTTGCCCACACCCTTACCCCCATTCTACGATCTTCGATCCCTCAAGCCGAGATGGTCCATCCTTTGATGGACAAAATGACAATCATTGGGATCCTTTATACATCTATTGTAGGAATATTGGTTTAATTAAGCCCCAAATCAATGAGCAGAACCTAGGAACGGGATTTGCCTTGCCCAATATCACACACCATAGAAATAACCAACCCACCCTCCTTTAATGATTGTAATGGTTGGACAAAAGCTCCTAGGTATTATACCCCTGAGCCTGACTTCTCTCTTGAAAATAGTGATGACTTCACCTTGAAACTAGAAATACAGAAAATGCAAGACGAAATGATTGAATTATTAGGAGAATCTTTGAGAGTAGGTCAACAAGAAAGAGAAGACATTAGCCATCCAACCTACCCCATTGAGGATGATGTGCACCCCTCTACACTAGATGCATCTCCCGTGGGAGAGCCACACCCTAAGTTAGAGGGGAATTTTGGGGATTATGTAAGGGAGAATAACTACTTTTCGAGGATTAATTTTGAACCTTCCCCATTAGATGACACTTCCTTGAGAGGTCTACACCTTAAGTGCGAGAAGGATAGCTATACATTGGATGAAGAAAGGTGGCAACCTGAGGATGACATTGAGGTTAAGTGCCTAGTTGAGCTATATTGGAGTCAAAAGAAGGGAATGATGGTACCATTGGAAAACCTTGACCTAGACGATAGTATTTTCATGACATTTAATGAAGTGGGTCGAAGTCAAGTTGTTAATCCTATCCTCCCTTCTGATGATGATCAACTAATGGAACTTAAATCCACCCTTAGGGAACCTAATCCTGAAGAAATTCACCTATTTGAGGAGTTTAATGTTACTAGTGTGAACCTTTTACCCTAGATAGAGTGCCCTAGGGATCTATAGAGATTTTAGATGATTCTAGACCTCGGGTACATGATTAATTGTATGATGAGGAGAATGATGAATTATTTGAGGAACCTGCACTTAGGATTTGGTGTGACACTAAGGGTGATTATGTCTTGTTTTAAGAATTAAGACCCGAGAATGCCATAAATTTGATCAAATCAGGTTTCCTTAATAAAGCCATTGATGATATCCCTCCTCATAATGAAATAATGGACAATCTGGAAGCAACTTCTGAGATTTATGTGGATTCACATGTAGACTCTGGGGAGGATTTGAGTAAAGAACAAGAACCCGGGGATGAGATTGATAGGTTAATCCCTAAATCTGTTGCTTCCAACCTGCCTTCATTTGACTGGGAGTCACCCTTTGATTCGCCTATGTTTGAAGGTGAAATTTTGACTCCATACCTTAAACTGATCACTAATGAAGAGTAGGTAGATACTTAGGTTATTACAAGGGATGCTAGGGATGTGATTGAGGAACTAGAAAGGCTATTAGGAATGGATACTAAGCCGATTGGATGAAATCTCGACCTTATGGCCCTTCACCAGCCACGAAACTTGGATACCCTAGACAATCCTTGGCTTAAAAACATGCTCACTACTGTTTTGATCGGGGGGCTTATCAAGCCAACATTTCCTGTATTGGGGTATTGGGTATGGATTGATGCTTTCTATGGTCAGTCCATCATCCTGGGAGTATATCTTTGCATTATCCCTTCCCCATTTCTCTTGGAGGAACCTTGTCATCCTCCTACCCCTTTGAAGGTTATTATTCATGCCCATCATTTAAAGCCTCCTTTGGTGACCTGGGAAGATTTCATTCCCATCTTGGTTGGGCGAGCATTTTCTATTAGGATTCATCATCAGCTTGCCAACATCCTAGGTTACTTGTTTTCTAGGCCAGTGTTACTTCATTCATTTTTTGGCCCTATTTCTTTGGTTTTGGCACCTAACTTGCAAGTTCTTTGGCTACTCGGTTGCCAACAAAATAATGGCAGCCCAACTCTAACCTAGGTAATATCCTTCTATGTAATGGGGACATTGCAGATTTTAAGCATGGGGCGTGTACTTAGGGGATATCATAGCATGTATACATAATTGCATACGTTTGCATTGCATACATTTGCATTTATTAAAAAAAAAATTTGCATTTAGGCCTATGGTAGAATTGAGCTTAGTCGGTTGGGCCCTGCATTCTTAGGCATAAGACCAGGACTTTGGGTTAGATTAAGTTGACTCTAGGTGTCTGACTTTAGAAGCTAAGTTGAGCTACTAGCTTTAGACCCTTAGGGTCCTTTGTGGACTTAAAAACATAAGTAGGAGTTAACTTGCGGACCATTCCTCAAGATTTGAGGAAGGAAAGCTAGGGATTAAGTAAAAGGCTGGGTAGTACCTGATGTCTTTTCTACCTTTTGGTTTACGGGTCCTCGTAACTTAAGCATCCACATTTAACACACACTTGGTCTTGTGTAAATAGTGATCACTTTAATTCCTTTCTTGAAGAAAATTTGGTTCTCTCGGTTCTAACTTAGGAGAAGCTTGAACACACATCTTGATTGGATGAGTTCCTACCACATGAGAGGTGGACTGTATACTAGCATGTTACCTCCTCGATGCTTGTCTCTTAGGATGTCCATCCTATTGGGGGTATGTAAGCGCATTGTGCTGTTCAGGTACCATGGGTGGCTTTATCTTGAAGTACCGATTGCCACAGGCCTAAATTCACTTAAGAAATCCATGGGTGATACTATCTCGAAGTGTTGATTGCTAGGAGTTCTTGGGGTTGCCATAAGCAGTGTTATCTCAAAGCTTCGAAAGCTAGACACCCTTCAAGGTTCGGTGATGGGGACAATGAATACGACACAGACCGTGTTGATAGCTAATCTAAGGTTAGACTTAGAGGAATCAAACAAAAAAAATATAAATACAAAAAAAAAACATTTCGCTTTCTTTCTAGTTGGCAATCATACCAACCTCAAATAACTAAGATCTATGCACATGCACGGATGCTTTCATCTCTAGGACCAATAGACCTTCGAGTAGGATTAGAGACCAAGGTAACCTATGTCTGCAACTTGCCCTTAGCCGACCTAGTTTGTAACTAGGCTTCTACTTGGGTACCTTAGGTCTAAAGTCTATAACTTAACATATTTCTAAGGGAAGACCGATTGGGTTGACTAGTCTACTTTGAGTGCTAGGATTTTGCTTGAGTTTGCTAAGGACTAGCAAAAACTAGGCATAGGGGCATTTGACGAGCCCATATTTGTGGGCTATTTATGTATTTTAATGCCTAGATATTAGATTATTAATAATACAATAAGATGTAAATAGATTAGTCTATATATTCACTTGTTTGCATATTTCATGCATTGCATTTATATCTAAATACATTTAGAATTCACTTAGAATAAATATGCATTAACATAGTTAATCAATTAGGTTGCATTACATGCATTATTTTATTTCACATTTCTTTTGAGGTCTAAGGGATAAATAACCCTCATTTCTTTATTCAATCTCTTATTCTTCTTCATGTAGCAAGGAACCTCTCCTCTACGATAAGGCATTCATGGACAGATCTGGCAATGAAGGCGACAGTGAAGAGGAGAGGAGGATGTGGATATGAATGTTACTCCTCCTCCATCTGTTTCTCTTCCCCTACAACTTTAAGAGAGGAGAGGAAGCCACCAAGCTCGAGAGGCCTCCACCCCACTCCAACACTATGTAGAGAGTTCAAACTCTCATCCACTCCATCATCACCGACCTCAACCGTGTGCACAAGTTCACACCACCGTAGGCAAGCGAGGTAACAGACTGCTGCACCATTAGTGACTTGTGTAGCTCACCGTGAGTGTGTGCCTGAAGGCCATGCAGTTATCCTTCTTCATCTTCCTTTTATTCTTCTGCATCCTCAAGGAATCCATGACCACCACCTTCAGCAGCCTGCACCACCGTCCTCCTCAAGCTCCACCCCACAACACCACCAACTCCACGCACCACCACCATCTCTATCTCCTCTTCTTCTTCCTTGTCCTTTTCCTTTTCATTCATCACATTCCTTCCTCTGCTCATCTTCCTTTCCTCCTTCCCCATAAACCCAATAGACCCACCACCATTACCGACTGCCTCATTGCCACTACCTAAGACTAGCAGCTAGCAACAGCCGACCAGCTCGCTCCCTCCTTTGCTCGCCTCGCCCCTCCAGCGCTGGACTCTCCTCATCGTGCATGACTGTCCACCGTCGCTAGAGTAGCCGCTCGCACACGGTGCTGGTCCAACAACAACTCAAGCCCCACTGCACCTAACATCCACTTCTCGCCGCACCCCACTCTGGCAGTGATTCTCCGTGCCACTATTGCCATCGCGAAGCCCTCGGCAGCAACTACCTTTGACGAGCTTCACATCTTCGGCCATCCTCTCCTCGTCGTGCATGGTCAAGGGGAATGTTTTCCCCTATTTTGCTTCATAATAAAAATTACATTGTTTTGCCATTGCAGGGCAGTTGGATTTTTATTAAACAATATTCTAATATGGTGATTTTGTAAGAACTTCCTCTATCTTTCATGTAATGTAATATCAGCTTATCTTATCATTGTTCTTGATTTAAAGGAAGTTTTGATTCGATTTCTTGGAGAAATTAATTGTGAACATTTATTTTTTTGACTCTTGCGAGTTTTGATAGCCTTATTCCTCCCCGTGGATATGACCCGCTCTTCTCAAGTGTTTATTTCTTTAGTTTTGATGGTCTATTTTCCACCACTCCTTACTATTTTGGCAGGTCATTTCATGTGCGAAAATTCTTCCAAAGCGAAAGCTGTCTCCTCAACTGACAACCTCCCTTTGAGGAGATTGATGTTACTCAACTCCCTCCCTTCCCTTACCCATCAAATATATTGTACCACCTGCACTTGAACTGAAACCTCTGCCCAATAACCTCAAGTATGTCTTCCTAGGACCTGATCATACTTTCCCTGTGATTATCAATGTACACCTGACCAAGGACCAAGAACTTGGGTTGACTACAACTCTCTCTAAACATCAGGCAGTAATTGGGTGGACAATTTCTGACTTAAGGGGAATTAGCCCTAGCTATTGTACACACAAGATTTATTTGGAAGATGGGGCTTGACCTTCTCGCCAGATGTAAAGGCAACTGAACTTGAACATGCAAGAGGTCATTAAAAAAGAAATAATTAAATGGCTCGATGCGGAAATCATCTATCCAATTTCCAACAGCCCTTGGGTGAGCCCTACTCAAGTAGCACCAAAGAAGGCCGGGCTCACCGTGGTCACAAATGACCAAGGCAAATCCATCCCTACCCGCACCACCACTGCATGGTGGGTGTGTATTGACTATAGGAAGCTTAATGAAGCTACTAAGAAGTATCATTTCCCCTTGCCATTCATTGACTAGATTCTCAAACAATTGGTAGGGCAGAAATATTTTTGCTTCTTGGATGGATATGCAGGATATAACCAGGTTTCTATTGCACCTGAGGACCAAGAAAAGACCACGTTCACTTGCTCGTATGGCACGTTTGCATTCCACCGTATGCCATTCGGGTTATGTAATGCCCTCGCTACCTTTCAGTGTTGCAAGTTAGACATCTTTTCAGAGATGGTGGGTGAATACTTAGAGGTCTTTGTGGATGATTTCTCAATTTTTGGAGACTCATCGACCATTGCCTTAGTAACCTGGAGAAACTCCTGAAATGATGTATCGAGATCAACTTGGTTTTAAGTTGGGAAAAGAGCCCTTTTATGGTTGAACGCGACAATCATCTTTTAGAAATATGCACCGTAGTATAAGACAAAAATCGCGACAACACTGAAATTTATGCAACTCAAAATTAAGAAATTGAGTCCGAGGTCGTTCGCAGGAAGCAAAATGGCAATTCAATCACTAATCACAATTATTAAGAGAGATATGCAAGAATAACCAAGATAATGCTCAATATAAATCAGAATAATATCTCAAGAATCAAGTGCAAAAAGATAGGGTTAAAATGGTGGTTTGAACCACCAATTTAACCTTAATGTTAAGCTCTACAATCAACTTAAATATATGAACAGTATCCTCAATCAATTATCCACGTCAATATTAAAACCAATCAAGCACCAAAGTTAAACATCAGAATTAAGGCTTGGACACCTTATCCTTAGAGAACCAAGCACCAACAGAATAGCACAAGGCACAAGGGCCTTATCTCATAAGTCTCAACAAGGCTAAGTGTTGAGAAGGGGGAAGGGCATAATTCCCGAGGGTGCTACAATGCAAAACCCCCCTCCCCCCTCTTAGAATTTCCTTCCTCAGAACCAAGTCAGACCTGGGTATCTAGGTTAATAGAATTCGGCCCAGACCCGCGGGCGCGATCGCGGGTGAGGGTGCGTGAGCGAGCACGTACGTTTGGGTGTGCGTGGGGGACCTCACCCCCCGTGCGTTCGAGGCAAGCAGCTATCAACACCGTTGCGTAATATACGCTACAATAACTTTGTAAATGCCCGATTTGGGACTAAACCCCAGGATTCTTCCTCGTGAGCAGTTGCAGCAGATGGGTTGCCAAATTGAGGTTGCCGCTGTTGATGGTTTCCTTGTTGGAAAACTTGGGCAGCTTCAACACCTTGAATCGCTCTGGATGCGCACTGCAACTGGGTGATTGAAGGTTAGATGATGGCGATCACCATTGAAGAAGACACCTATAGCAGTGGAGCTTTGGAGTACACCTGAAAGAGAGAATACGGCCTTGCGACCTTGTCAGAAATGCTCAGAAGTGTCACCGTGAAGAGGCGAGTGCAACACTGGTGGTTTTAGGGCGTGGCATGGTCAGAGGAGATTTGTCGATGATGGAGAAGGTGTACGTGAGTGCGTGTGTTCGGTGGAGTGCAAATGTGATCAAAGCCCTAAATTTCTTTGGGACTTTTGATCAGTGGAGCGTGGGGATGCTTCTGGATGTGGAAGCGGGTAGATTGGTGGTCTGTGGAGGATGCATGACATCGCCGGAGGTTCACCAACACTAAGGAAGATGGAGATGGGGCGGTGTGTGTGGTGATCGAACCTAGATTCTAAGGGGTTGGAGAGAATCAGGGAGGTAAGAGGAAGAGAGAAGAGAGGCTTAGAGCGAGAGATGGAGAGAGATCGAGGTTAGCTGTGATGGGCTAGTGTTGGAGAAGATGAAGGAGATGGCGAGGGAGCGACAAGGCAGAGAGGGTTAGGTGTGCACTTTCTTTGACTGGAAAGTTGCGTGACGAGGAAAGGGAGATGTTGAGCCAGTCAATTTGACCACTGGATGGCTCGATGAAGGAGATGGAGAGGCTCACCAGAGCTTGAGGAATCGTCAGCCAGAGGAGAGAAGAAGAGGTTGTTTTTGGCCTTTTCAAAGCTAAGGAGCACAATCATTGCATGAGGGTCTTTTATAGAGCTTCAGATTGAGCTCTAAATAAGGGAGAGAGCTTGATCGAGTCGAGATTTCAGGGAAACAAGATCCCCTGAAATCTCATGCTGGCTTGAGATCTAGGGATAGTTGTAGGGTTTCCTAGTTGGTTCAATAGATCAGGAAGGTGCTCATGATCAATCCCTCCAATTTTGGAGGGATTTGGATCTGATTGAGGGAGGAATCCTCCCTCGAATCTTAGCTGCATTGCTTTCACACTAACATCGGTGGTAGGGACCAAAATGAAGAAAATGATGAAAAGTTAGGGACCCATTTACAAAGAATTCGGAACCTAAGGATCTAAATGTAAGAAATAGAGTTTTAAAGGGTTAAATTGCAAACTAGGTCAAGATGGACTCTGATTGAGCCCAAATTTTTGCCTTAACCTAATTTGAACCCAAGAAATCCAATGGTGAAGTTAGATTTCAGTTTTTACCAGGTTTGAATAGGAAGTTTGCATAAAAGCCCAAATTAGGGTAAAATCCCATCTTCAACTCTGTTCTAGGTCAAAATAGGTTCAGATGGTCAACCCAAGGGTACTAAACCTCTTAGAATATTTTTATATGAATTTTAGGAGGTTTAGATGAATTATATTCTGACCATAACCTCTTTAATTTAAGTAGGTCTGAAATTAGGGTTCTGTGTGCTGTTGCGATTCTCGAAACGAGTGAAACCCCGTTTCTATCTGTGTTGACCCACATTTTTGGACTTTTGAGCTCATTTGACCTTCATTTAATCCTTGAGTGACCCCATGGTTAATCTGTGTTTTTGATGTGCTATTAAAATTGCAGAATTAACCTTGATTTCCTATTCTCTCAAATTAGAATAATACGGAATTATGACCCTCAAATTATTATGCAGGAGCTTTTAACGATCAATCCTGACTAAATGTGGCTAGTTAAGGCTCATGATGATGTTCCCATCAGATTGTCCTCGGTCACATCGTCTCGCATAGGGGCATAGAAGTTATGATGTTCCCATTAGATTGTCCTCGGTCACATCGTCTCGCATAGGGGCATAGAAGTTGACCGAGCTAAAGTTGACTTAATTTCCAAACTTCCACCTCCTAGCTCTGTTAAACAATTCAGGTCTTTCTTAGGACACGTTGGCTTCTATAGAAGTTTCATAAAAGACTTCTCCAAGATATCCAAGCCTTTAACCAACCTTCTAGCCAATGATATGCATTTTGACATGACACCTGATTGTATCAAAGCCTACACCACTCTAAGGGATACAGTCTCCACTACACCTATTTTACAATCACCAGACTGGTCCTAGGACTTTGAAATAATGTGTGATGCATCAGACTTTGCTATTGGAGCAATCCTAGAACGACAAGAGAAGAAACCAGTGGTGATCTACTACGCGAGCAAAACCTTGGATGAGGCTCAACGGAATTACACTATCACAGAAAAGGAGCTACTCGCTATAGTTTTCAGATTAGAAAAGTTTTGATCATACCTTCTAGGATTCCACGTGTTCATTTACACTGACCTCGTGGTTATCTGACATTTGTTAGCCAAAAAGGATGCTAAACCCAGGCTGATTAGATGGATCCTACTCCTGCAGAAATTTAACCTGGAAATACGAGACAAGATCGGATCCAAGAATGTTGTGGTCCACCACCTATCTAGACTTCATCCGGAGCATATTGGACCTTCATTACCCTTAAGTGACACATTTCCTGATGAGCAAATTCTAGCTGTGCATGGAAAGAGTCTCCCCTAGTATGCAGACTTAGTTAATTATTTAGTGGTAGGACAGATTTTGCATGACTGGTCTAGACAGCAGTAGGACAAGTTCTTGGCTGAGGTCGAACATTATTTCTGGGATGATCCCATGCTATTTAGACTTTGTGCTGATCAAATCATTAGGAGATGTATCCCCAAAGAGGAGGTTCAAAGTGTGTTATCCTTCTGTCATGATCAAGCCCGCGGTGGCCATTTCTTTGGGAAACAGATGGTTGCAAAAGTTTTGCAGTCTGATTTTTACTGGCCATCACTATTCAAGGATGCACATAATTTTGCGAAGACTTGCACTAGATGCCAGGCCCTAGGGACCAAGACCAAGAAAGATATGATGCCTTTACAACCCATTCTTATCATCAGAATATTCGATGTCTGGGGCATCGATTTCATGGGTCCCTTTCCACTATCAAATGTCTATGAGTATATACCAGTCTCAATGGACTACATCTCGAAATGGATTGAAGCCATGCCTATTCAGAAATGTGATCATAAGGCCATCATGTACTTTGTTAAAAAGAATATCTTTTCTTGGTTTGGGATACCTAAGGCCATGATCAGCGATGGTGGGAGTCACTTCATCAACGCCTAGTTTCGTGCTTCACTTAAGAAATACAAGGTCACTCACTGCATTGCCACCTCGTATCACTTGCAAATAAATGGGCAAACTGAGGTCTCAAATAGGCAGATTAAGAATATTCTGCAAAAGACTGTGAAACTAGATTGGAAGGATTGGTCAACTTGATTGGATGATGCCCTTTGGGCATACAGGATCACTTATAAGTCCCCGATAGGCATGTTGCCATATCGATTGGTCTTTGGCAAAGCTTGCCACCTTTCGGTAGAGCTAGAGCATCGGGCATATTGGGTCGTCAGGCAATGTAATATTGATTCCTATATGGCCGGAACTCAAAGGAAGGTCCAACTCTCTGAGCTCGAAGAGATTTGCCGGGACGCTTATGAGAATAGTAGACTTTATAAGGAGAAAATGAAGCTGTCCATGACAAAGACATTAATAGAAAAACCTTCGAGCTGAATCAGCAAGTTTGGCTTTTTGATGCGAGACTTAAACTCTTTCCCAGGAAGTTGAGATCCAAGTGGATGGGACCTTACAGAGTGGTCAAACCATTTTCCAACGGGGTAGTAGAAATTGCTGATCCTAAGACTAGGCAAAACTTTACAGTTAATTGCAAAGATTAAAACACTTTCTTAGCTAGGTTCCTCCGAAGGAAGTTGTACTCCTCTGCAGCTACAATGCTTCTTCCTCTTTCCTTGAATTCTGCCTTCAAGCCCTTCTTCCTTCTTCCTTAGCCGCTTCTGACTTCTGCCTTCAAGTCTCTGTACTGCATCCAGGTCCTTCTTTCTCCATCCTCTGCCCTTAGCTTCTTCCGCAGCTTCCCCTTCCTTCTCCTTCTTTCCCTGCATAACATAGAGCAAAACCTACCCCTACCCTCCCCTGTGTCGCTCTCTCTCTATTTCTCTCTTCACTCTCTCAGAGCCAGCCAGGTAATCGGGTCGGGTTACGCTTGCCCAGGTCCAGGCGCATCAGCGTGGGTGGTGTGCGAGGAGTGAAGGGTAAACGGGTCGACTAGGTCCACGTGGGTGTGGTCGCGGACGAGGCAAGTGGAGTGGGTGAGGGACCTCATCCCATGTTACTTGAGGCGATCAACATAGAACATAAAAACAATTTAAGTAACTTACCTGTGTTGAGAACTTCCGAGGTGGGACTAAAGTCCCACCCGCTTCTGCATGCACCTACAGGAGGAAGGTCTGTCCAATTGGGCAGCTGCAATCGATGAAGGCCCTGATTGCCAGGTGCGAAAGGCTCGTAGAGGGATTCTGCGCACCTGGGATGCGTCTGCCTGGAGTGGGTTGACCTAGAGTGAGCGAGCAAGCTCCTTCACGCCTTCACTAATGGTAGCGAAGGCTCAAACCTGAAATGCACGAACACGGCCTCGCAGCCCTGTCAAACAACTTGGGAAGCTTCACCGTGTCACGGCGAAGGTGAGGCGGGGTTTGGTGTGGTGCAGAATGACCTAGGCATGCGTGCCTAGGTCAGACTGTGACCGTGGAAATGCATGTGTCAGGTGAGGGTGTGGGGCGTGTGTGGCGGTCAATGGAAGAGTGGATGATGATCAATGAGTGATGACGAAGGTTCTGAGGTTGGTGGTGAGGCGTGTGGAGGGGTGAAGCGACGGATTCGCCTCACCGGTGGTCGGTCGAAGGTGAGGGAGATGAAGGTGATTGGCAACTGTTGAGGGGAGTTTTCTGAAATTAAGTGGGGGAAAATGAAGAGTAGAGAGATACTGAGGGTAGTTGGACGAAGGGGGAAAGACGAAGGACGAGCGGTGCATAGGTGCCGCTGTCGGAGAAGAAAGCCCTGAGGTAAGGGTGACGGCAACGAGGAAGGGGTCGGAGAGGCACGCTCGGGTACGGCGCGACGCGGAGGAGTAAGGCAGAGATAACTTTGCCACTGGTATGGTGGCAGAGCGACGAGAAGAGGGAGGAGGGATCGCCGGAGCTTGCGAGCAGTTGGCCGAAGATGAGGGAGGAAGAAATTAAGGGGGTATCCATGGCCAAAATAAGCTTAGAAGATGTGTCAGTCCTTTTATAGCTGTTGGCCAAGACCTTTGTGCTTGGAAGGCAAGCCTCCAATCGCAAAGATCTCACCAAAGATGGAAGGTGTGAATGATACCCAATCCTCTTGACCGTTTGCACTAGAGATTGGTTGCAAATCCGATCTTGGGATCACGTTCAGACGGTAGAGAATTCATCAGAGAATCTCCCTTCCAAATCTGGGAGGAGATATTTGAGGATTCGGGGAGAAATCCCCCTCAAATCCTTTTCGGAGTAGGATTCCTCCGTTGTAATGGCAGAGGGACCTGAATGAAAAGAGTGGCGAGGAAGATAGGGGGGTCTGTGTAAGGATTTTCAAAAGCTAGGGGTTAAAATGTAATTGGGTGGATTATTTTGCAAGGTAGGTCAAGGTGACCTTCTCTTAGGCCCAAAATTTGTTAAAAACCTAATTTAGATCTAAGGAATCCAATGGTGAAGTTGAATTTTAGGTTTGACCACGTTTGACTGGACATTTTGCACAAAAACCTAAATTAGGTCAAGTAATGAGCTAGGACCCCAATCTAAGTCAAAATAGGTTTCAAAGGACAAATTGAAGGTTATAAACCATAGGGGATATTTTTTCATGATTTTTAGAGGGTTTAGTTGATTTTTATCTTGACCAAAACCTTGTGAAATTAAGTGGGTTTGTTTTAGGGTTACAAAATGTCATTTAATTCTTAAATCTCTCAATAACCCTTTTCTGACTGAACCATCCCACTTTTCCTCTTATTAAGTCCAATTGACCTATGTTTAGCCCTTGAGAAATCCCGTTGATGTACTGCAATGGTAAAATTATAGTTTTACCCTTTAGTTCATGTTTTCTTCCCAGAATAGTAATCCATTGAATTAGGCCTTCCTTTAGGTTATGTAGGAGCTTTTGTTTACTTTCTCAAGTCAAAATGAGCTAGTTAGGGCTCATGATGGTGTTCCCATCATACCCCCATGCCTAGCTTTTGCTAGTCCCTTAGCAAAATTTCAATATTTTAACTTCTGTTCTAGACCATGAGTTTCTTTCAACAGTTATGATAAGTGCTTTTTCTTCTTCTTTTGTGACTAGATCAGAATGCCGACAATAGGCTTAGAGGTACTCAAGTGCCAACAAAAATCCGGACCTGACCAGCTTTAGCCTCAGTCCTCTATAAAGGTTTTTAAGGCCTGCAGAAACTACCCCAGGGTTCGTTGGACTCCGCGGTTAAAGCACCCGTGCTTGAGACATTTTTAGCCTTGGCTTAGCTTGCAGTGCGTTTTTGTAAGAGAGAGACAGAGGATTTATTTGTTTGGAGAGTTTTCTCTCTCTTTTCTTTTTATTTCTAGGTTCAAATTGGCTTCTCAACATGGTTTGTATTGGATTTCTCGTCCCCATCATTAATCCTCAAAGGTCCCTAGCAATCGATGCTTTGTGATAGCACCACCCATGGCAACCCCTAGAATCCTGGCTTTCAAGATTTCGAGATAATCCCGCCCATGGTGTTCTGTGGCTGAATCCAGACCCTGGTAATCGACATTTCGTGATAATGCTGCCCATGGTATCTGAACCTGTAGAGTGCTTACATGCCCCTGGTAGGATATGTAGATATCCTAAGAGACAAGCACCAAGGATACGATATGTTGTTATGCATCTTTAAGGGGAATTTCCTACCTCTCCACGTCGGGAACTCATCCAAATCAACTTGTGTTGATCGGCCGCTACTAATCTAGGCAACTTTTTCAGAACATTAAAATGCTTTTGCGTGATTTTGATAATTATGCGCACTGAACCAGACTATGTGTGGATTGGGGTGCTTAGGTTACTGAGTCTTGCAAATTGAAGGTCAGTTAATGAGGTCGAATACTCCCTAAGCCTTAGACCTAATACTTAAGCTTCTCATTTTCCCCAATCTCTTGGGGATTATCCAGATATTAGCGGATACTTGAATTTTTAAGCCTAACGAGAAAATCTAACCTAATCTTTCTCTCATGCCATAGACAACATAAAGAGAAGGATCAAATCAGATCTTAAACTCCACTGAAAATAGGCTCAAATCTTCCAATGCCTGAAATCAAGAATTAATCCAAAGAATGTGGAAGAGATTAAACCAGAAATCACATGATCAAGCAATTGTTTAAAACATGATCAATCTGAAAATTTATTCAAAGTAAAATTCAAACGTTGAAATCTTCATCAAACACTCTTAAAATTCATGAAATTTCTTCTCAGATCATCTTTAAAACCAACAAAAGTTTCAGATAAGTCTCCCACAAAATCTTTGAGATCCTAATATGATCCTCATATTACATTATAGACACTATAAGATGAAGATACAAATTAAGATTTCAATGGTGATAAATCCAAATTCAAAAGTACTTCAGATATTCTCTGCTAGATCTGGGACACATTCACTCTCGATTAAAGCTCAAAAAAAAAGAAAAACTCTGATTTACTCTCTCTTGCCCCATAGACATCACAAAGAGAGAGTTTAAATCATTCGATGAAATCCAATAAAATTGAATCCCAAATCCTCAGATCTTTCAAAAACTAGGAGTTACTTCATTCAGAATCATGTGAGGATCATTGTGGTTAGGTGGAATGAAGGGAGTGATCCTCATATGAGGTTTGGCGCTCAAATCAGATCTGAATGCTCAAGAGTATCAGATCTAATTTGATGCCTTGATGAATGGTTGTTGGCGAATAAAATGTGAGTGAATATGGACAATGTGATGTAGAGGGAGATTAGGGGGTCGAAGTGAAAGTGGAAAATGACCTCCCTGATTTGAATTGATCAGAGAGGGTGAAAATCAGATCTACTCTGATCTAACTAAGACATCAATCAATTCATCATCTAAACAACTCTAACTAAACTACAGTACATTAATCACTATTCTAAATTACTGTAGAAAGCGAGGAAATCCTAATCTAAAAGGAAGAATAGGACCTGTGGATCCAAAGCCGACAGTTAAGGAGGAAGAATCTCCAGCAAAGTGAAAACTTGCTGGTGGAGTTCTGGGTTGCCCTCAGGTGCTAAGAAGTCCTTAGAGGTGAGGAGTGATTGTAGGAAGGTGGTGTTCCACTGCCAAGGTAGTAGAACAGGGGTGTATGGGGAGAGGGCACTGGAGAGGATGAAGATGCTCGACTCAAGAATGTAGGAGGGAGTTAATGCTCGTGCGAGATCTGGCACCATTATGGTGTATTTACACGAGTTTAGGGTAAACGGTGGTGATGAGCTTGAGGAAGGCACGGAGGGTTTAAATCAATTTTCCACTGTTAGTTGGGTTCTGGGAGGTGAGGTGATTCTACGCGCAAAAGTGTGGGAAAATTGGTCAAGGATTGATCGCTGGATCATGGGTGTAAAGAATCAACGGTCACGATGGCACATGTTCTTCGCCATGAATAGTGTTCGAGCACTGCAGGTATGTTTAGGTGAATTGCACAATGACCCAAATGGGTGAACCGATGTGAACATTGCAGACAAGCCCATAAGTGATAAAAAGTAGAACAACGTGGTCCTCAACATATTTCAGATAGGTCCTTGGTGGTTATCAAAGAGGTCCCTAACACATTTTAGCTTAATTAAATGTATAAGATGAAGGACCTAATTGTAATCTACTAAATTCATGGTCCTAATGATGTCCAAATGCAACCATGTTTTTATTGTAGCACAATTGAACATTTAGGAAGTTAATTCAACCTTTGATTTATACTTTTGAACTCAAACATGTGTTCAATTTGCAAGTGGATCATCATTTTACATTTTTAAATAGAATATCTCAATTTGTTGACCTAATTATGTGTTTTCAACATTGATTTGCTGTTTTAGGTCATTTCTGTTAATTGTCACACTTAACCAATTTCTTATGTTAATTATGTAGTGTTTAACCTAGTTTCTAGCTTAACTTGGGCATTTTAGCTATGATGAGCCATACCTCATCAGGTAACCATAAAAATTTGCCTCAAAACTCACAACTCCAAAATCCAAAAAAATCAGAAAAGGG
This sequence comes from Thalassia testudinum, assembly GCA_037157565.1. Taxonomy (NCBI): domain Eukaryota; kingdom Viridiplantae; phylum Streptophyta; class Magnoliopsida; order Alismatales; family Hydrocharitaceae; genus Thalassia; species Thalassia testudinum. Next base: position 63,814,625 of record JAZHRO010000035.1, on the reverse strand, counting down.
AAAAAAATGCTTTTATACAGAGTAAGGTGAGGACTTGGGTGGTCAGCATTTTGGCAGGCACCTGGATGTTGTTGAGTCTATGGGGTAGGTTCTTTGTAGAAATTTCTTTCCGTTGACAAGTAACTTGTGCATGAGCGATCGATTCTTGATTCTAATTATAGATAGCATTTAGGTAGGGACTAGCAAGGGGTGGGCATGGGGGTATGATGACTCTACGTATAATGATGATAATTACATCAATTAGAGTCAAGCTCAAGGGCATAAGTGCATAAATATCATAATATAGCAGGTTTGGGAGCATTGCATGCATTCTACATTATTTTGTGTTAATATTGCTTGGAATTAACATTCAATGGATAGGTTATAAAAAGTGCATATTGAAAAAGGTCTCAAATGAGCAATCCAACTATACAGATGGATTCAGATTGACGATCGTAGCCCAATGGCATAAAAATCACCTTAATGCAACCTCCGTAGCTCCCACAACAAACTCGAGAAATCCTGATTGTTGATCTAATGATCAACGGTCAGGATCGCTGCTTGCCTCCACCATTCACATCTAGTTGCACCCTCACCTGGGTGACCACCTAACTGAGGAATGAGCCGGTCGCCCAGTGCTCGTGCTCTCTGATTGAGGTGATCGGTTGGCTTGTAAAGCCATCGCCTAACTTCTCAGTTAGCTGGTGGCAAACCACGCCCGCGTACGTGTTCATCCAACAGTGCGATGAAGATTGAGTGGCTTACATCTTCTCCCACCAAATGCCCAAGTGTGCGTGCATTTTGAAGGGAAATCCTCACCACTGGCGTGCAATCGAGGGGTGGGGATCATGCCATGTGGCCAGTTGGGGAGTGTGCGATCTCACAATTGCGATGCACACGATTCAGAGGCACAATGTTTGCACTTCCTCGATCATCAGATGAAGAATGGACGATTGGCAATCATCCTCGAGGCCTAGCAGTGTGTAAGTGCGAAAGAAACTTGGGCATTTATTACTTGGACTATATATGCAATTTATTTACATACTAAAACAAACCCCAATTTTCAAGGGATTCCTTCGGCAATTGTAGCTTCCATAGGATTTATTATCATTTGGATATGTTATTTTGGGGTGAATTTAGTAGGAATAGGTTTACATAGTTATGCATGGGCGTGTGTGAGGGAGCCGACCCAACACAGTTTGAGGCACGGTTTGGGGCCTATCCATGGCTAAGAAGACCCCTTTGCACCACTATATAAAGGCCTCTGTGACCTCCCTTTGCAATCATCTTCTACTAAGCTCTCCTCCACCTCTCTAGAGCTCAAGCAAAGTCCTTGGAGTTGCCGAGCCACCGACGTAAGCATCCTCCACAGCTGTGGCTGCCTCAATGCCTCCTCTTTGTCTCATTTAGCTTATAGTTTTAGCTTGTAGTTTATTTTTCTTTAAGCATTCATTTAGTTTTGTTGCCTACAATTGCAAGACCATTTTTAAAGAAGATTTTGATATTGTAATTGTTGTCTTGTGTTCATTCTAAGCTAGGTTCTATTTACACCATTTTATGCTTCATCATGTCTTCTTATTATGTGTAGTTAGCAATCATATCCTTCTACGGATTTCTAACCCTACTCTCTTTCTCTCTCTATATTCTCCACGCAAGCATATAAATCATCATGTGGAAATAAAAATAAGTGACTAATTGATTTGGTTTTCACCTCCCTGAGATCGATACTTGTACTCATCTTTATATTCTTCTTAAAATTGACGTCATATTTGCATGCTACAACAAACATATATCACATCGCATTTCCTGACGTCAAGCTGGAGTTGGTCTTCCAGAAGACTACCCAGCTAGTTGAGGTAGCTAGCTTCGGTCAAGTAGCTCAGCTCAACTAAGTTGAGCTGATTTGAGTCTTTGGGAGCTGGAGTTGAGTTGAACCGAGCTAGTTGAGGACTTCTTCAGCTAACTAGGCTTAGCTAGTTGATGACAGTAGCTAACCTTAGTCAAATAGAACTTTTAAGAGCTGGATGGAGCTTAGAGGAGCTGGAATGGAGTTGAGGTTAGCTGAGTTGAGCTATCATGAGTTGCCATCCAGCTGAAATGAGTTGAATGGAGCTGAGATGAGATAAACCCAACCAAGTTGAGTTGGAATCCAACTGTGATTAGCTAAATTCAACTAGGATCCAACTCAATTGTGCTTCCTCTTCATCTTCTACCTTCTAAAGCGCTAGGGTTTATGGGATCAGTTTCTCTTCTCATCCCTGACACTCAAATACACTTATCAAAAAAGCAAAAAATATGCAATGCATGCCTAACCTAGTAGAATTCCTAAATGCAACCCAGAAACCCATTTGCATTGATAAAACCCTAAGAGTTAGGTCTATTTTAAGGCATAAGAATGATGATAAATTGGCATTTGTCAACCACTTCCTCGCTTCTTAAGGTGGTGCTGAAGGCTCTCTTTTAGAGCCTTCCAATGCCAACCCTAAGGCTCCTCCCATCTTTATAAAAAGCCTCTCCAAGAGGCTGCCTACATCCATCATGCATCTCCACCTCCATAGTTTTCCCTCCTCCTACTCAAGTACACCTCCACCACCTCCAAGTAGGCAACCACCACTACCTTGTGGTTGTCCTCCTCCCTCCCTCCCCCTTCAATCACATGGCCACCAAGGACCACCCTGGGTGCCCATTGGTTCTAGTAGTAGTAGTTCTTTTAATGCTTTATTTTTTGCATTTTATTGCTTACTAGTAGCTAGTTTATTCTCTATTCTAGTGGCACGCCTAAGCTCTCTTTGGAACATAGGCGTGCTCCTCTCTGTGTGGTCTAAACGGGTCCCCATGCCCATGGTCTAGCCATTGCCATCCTCCAATGTTGATGGCTCCCAGAGCATTCCTGGCGAGATGGATTTTTGTTAGCTGTAGTTGATTTTATTCTCCATGTACAAGCATTCCTCTACCATTGTTTTGTGAATAGTAATGATGATTCAATGAAATAGAATTCCTTATCTCCATTTGTGGATCATCTTTGCTTTGTTTGAAAGAAAAAGAGAAGAAATTTAAAAAAATTAAAGTAATGAATCATGGCAGTTCTAAACCATATCAATGAAATGGCACTTGATATAAGTGCGGTTGGTAGTCATCGTTTTATTGAGGTTGTGCGCACTGACACTCACACTTTCATGTTTGTTATCTACCTCATGCATGTACACTCATGTTTTTCACACACATAATATTATCGGCGAAGTGTTTATTCGTAATATCAAAATTGGATTGCGATTTTAGGTGGAGTCTCAATCTATAAAAATCAGAATCAATTTGCCATTATCGCCTCCCTGAGATCGACTGGTACTTACTATGAGTTTCATTATAAATTAATTGTTTAGGCTTGTTTAGACTCACAAAATCTACTATTTTGCATAAAATAAACCAAACAAATGCTGCTGTTGTCGAGGAGGCAAGGCGAATATGATTTCTGATTTATGCCATCATTTCTGACATCTTTGCATTTGCTCGTCTTTGGTGTGCAGGGAATCAAGTGGGAATCTACGCACACATCAAGTGCAAGTGAAGATTTATTCAGGTGCACACTATCTATCTTAGGTTTAGGATTTTTGCTTGAATCTTAGGTTATGTGTTTTTCTTTTGGAAAAAAAAAATAATAATCTGAAAATTTTGAAAAGAAAAAAAATTTTGAGTAAAAGGCTTATTCTCTTTCAAAAACCTCTTGAAAAGCCTTTTTATTATCTCTTGGAATTCGACCAAAAATTTGTCAACGATTTGAAAATTATTTTGCCAAATATCTACTAATCCAAGAATTTCAAAATTCAGGCTGAATGTAGATTTTCAAACTAGCTTTCCAATGCCACCTTTCATGTTGAAAAATTCACGCTATGCAATTTTTGAAAATTCGCACTGTGCAAATTTTGAAAATTCACGAAGTGCAAGAGGTCAAACAGATTGAAAATCTATTTCTTTTAATCTTGAAAGATTTATTTTGAACATACAAATTGGATTGACCTGAAATTTGTGGGGTTTGAAATCTGTTCAAATATGATTTAATTTGAATATTTTTTTTTCTCAATTTTTGGATATGAGTTGCTAGTGTTTCAAGGAGAAAAGCTAACAAGGGGTCGATTTGCCTTATCCAACCTCCTATCAGTTGGAAATTAATATAAAATCACTCAAAATAGTAAAAATCACGTAAAAATATTCTCTGGAAAGATAATTTGAAAAGGAATCTACTTGTGAAATTTCATTCAATTTGGATTTCGTATCTATTGGAGAGAATGTTTTCAAGTTGATTGATTAGTCTGCTGCCTAATCTTGGTAGAAGTTGCATGAACCCTAGGTACCACCTTTAGGGTTCTTAATCAATTGTAGAGACAAATTGACTAGGATTGGACTCATTTGAGTCCATTGCCTAGTGGGTGAGTCTAGTCACTTGGTTGACCACCTCACCCAATTCAATTAGTGGAAGTAAGGTTAAAAAGCAAAAAGAAATCGTAATTTTAACCCACATTTGTTATTTAACTACTGGCTAATCACAATTTCCTTAGCCAAACCCAGTGACCAAGTCTGTGGTGTAGTACTAGACGGTCGTGTCTAAGGGTATCAAGGACCTAGAGGCATAAGCCAAAGGAAGAACCTTTCTCTTAGTCCCCTCGTATTAAGACTGGTTAGGTTAGCTTAGGAAATGGGAATTATTTTCAGTCAATTTTATAAGAAATACACTTCAGGAATTTGAACGTGAACGAAAAATCTGGTCATCTGACTCTAAGGACCACATTTGATTGTAAGGCCTTAGCCTTATTGGCTTGACTGCACCAACCCTTATTGCTGGTGCATGCAAGGGAGAAGGTCTTTAAGACCTGACTTGGTTGGACCTTGGGAACCTAACCCAAGGTGGTGTAGGCAACTCTTCGCATCGCCTTCTTCTTCCTCCTCCCACCCATCTATTTCGCTAGCTAAAATTGCTAACCCTCTCTGAAACCCTGGCCCCGAGGACCAAGATTTGATGGCTCGTCTAGAGGCCGTGTCGCTACATTTGAGGAGTGACACTAGCAGAGCATTGATTGGATATTAAATACCTTGGACAGAATGCAACATCCACCACAAGGAGAACAACTGTGAGACTTCTACGATCTGGCTGCACTAGTCATGGCATCTCAGGTTTGGATACCTATAGGCGAAGATGCATTCGAGCTCAAGCCAATTGTAATAAGTCTAATTCAGACTTATTTCCATGGACACTCGAATGAGGATCCCTTCTAGCATATAGAGGATCTGAGTCAAATCGCTGAAATGGTTCGACCTAGAAATGTTGATCTTGGAATTATTCTCATGAAGCTTTTCCCATTGTTACTAAGGGATAAAGCTTCTTTTTGGTTTAAGACCATTGGGAGACTAGTTGGTACATGGGGGGAATTACACCAAGAATTCCTCCAAAAGTTCTTCCCAATTAGTCAAACAAATGCGATGAGGCAACTGATCATGACTTTTTCCCAAGGACCAGGGGAAAGGCTACGTGACGCAAGGGATCGATTTCATGATCTTCTTAGGAAATGTCCCCACCATGGTGTGACCAGATGGCACTTAGCTCAGATCTTTTAACATGGTCTAGATGACACACATCGGATTTGGTCGATGCATCTAGTGGCGGGAACTTCCTCGTTAAAGAGGAGAATGATGCCTTTGAGTTGTTCGAGTCTTTAGCAAAGAACTCCATGAATGCTGCTTCCATGAACCAATTCTAGCAACTTGGACAACGAGTTAATGTCCACGAGGCTCATGTTGAGTCAACCCGAGCTGACATGGATATTACCACCAAGAAGCTGGATAAGGTGGACTTGCTTGACAAGAAGATAGATGAATTAATTCATTCTCAATGAGGGCATCCAAGAAATGCTGCTGCATCCCACCCTGCATCCCGAGCCCCTCCTACTCAAGTACATCTGCTCACTCTGGAGCTACCTTCTCCATCTATTCCTTCGCAGGATCCTACGTATCAAGAACCCATGAATAATCTGGATCTGGTACCTTATGATCAGGGTTATGCACCTCATGATGATTATGGTACGTATTCCCTTGATGAATATACATCTCAAACATCTTCGACCTACGAGGATGTTAATGCTATTTAGGGATACATGCGTAATAACTTGTACTCTGAGATGTATAACCCTTCTTGGTGCCAGTATCCAAACTTCTCCTGGTCTAGTGATTACACAGTAATCATAGGACCTAATCTACCTAAATAAAGTCAGATCTTAGCTTAACTTAGGAATAATGCATGCATGAGCAACATATTTTGCATTGTAGTTGATTTGTTTAGCTATGTAAAAAATGATGCTATTTTATGTTCTACTTGATATGCAATAATAATTGTAGATGATTCAGGGCCACAGATAATAAATCCAACCGTACAGATCTTATCAGGATGACGATCGGAGTCCAACACTCCGAAATTGTCTTGATTGGACTTTCTGTAGCATCATATACAGTTCAAGGAAGATCAAAGGCCAAGGAGCAAGGTGGCACAAATCCAAACCTTAGATGCCAAATCTGATTGCATTGATGGATCTAGATCAATGATCGTAGCCCAACAAGGTGAAAATCAATCCAATTGAACATCTGTGGCATCATCTACGAAGCAAAGAAGATGGATGGCCAGGATGGCGCCATCATAGCAGGCTAACGTTGTCGCCTCCTCGCTCTTCATCTAGGAGGACTTCATCTCAACTGTTGGATCTTCATCCAACACTTGAGGGCACGCGTGTGCTAAAATGTAAATGCAACCATTTGTGGTTGCAGCATAATGGAGACCGCCTTCAAACAAGAGGCAAGTGTGCGCGATCGAAATGCACGACACGGCCAAATTTACGCTCAGTGCTTAGCGCTAAAATTCTGCTGCTAGATCTCGATCGGGCAACGTGGGACGAGATGCATGGCACACAGTGGTGTGTTAGATGCACACACGCGTGATGATGCGCAGCTGCACGCGGATGCAGTAAAGCGGTGACGTGCACGCTACGTGGGTCGATCACAACCATCGATCATCAAGATCGGATGACCGAGATTGAAAGCTTGCGTGCGCATGTGATGAGCGCTAAGGCGGTGGATCAGGCAGCATAGCGAGTGCCATGTGACGCAATCTAGTGGCAATGCGCATTGGGCGCACGATGGAGGCGTATGTGCGTGAGTTTTGGATGCGATCTGAGCCGTAGATCTCTAGATCGATGGCTCCTGTTGCTCCAAAGTGTTTGCATGGATTGAGGGTCTAAAAACCCTATTTTTCTCCTCACTTTGGCTATAAAATGGACCCCAGACCCCCCATTTGAGAGGCAATTCCACCTTTGCACATCTGCTGCTCCCTTCTCCTCCGAAGAGCCCTCTTCCTTCGAGACGTCCACCAAGGCCACCCTTGGTGCATCACTGCTGCTCCTCCACACCTCTCCAAAGGCCACCAAGGACAACTCCTTGGTGCCCTTGTTCTAGTAGAATAGATAGTCGCCTTTTTAATTATTCTAGTAATTCTAGTTCTAGTAGTTTTTGTTTTAGTTGTTCTAATTTATGTCTAGTTATTTTTCTTATCAAGCATTCAACTAGATGGAAAACTTGCTTGATTATTATTTGAAAAGAGTTGATTTGCTTCATATCTATCTTGCTTACTATTCTAGTTCTAGTTAGATTAGATCGTTATTAAGTCAAGTCACATTTTCGTCTCCTTGAGTTCGATTGGGACCTACAAGTTTCATAAAATTATTTGTCGATGTGTTTTTGCGCTATACTATGATGAAAGTATTTCAAAAGCACGATTCCACTGACCCAAAAAAATGGTACCATTGTTGGGGAGGCAAGGCGATTCTTGATTTGATATTTGATTTATTGTATTTGGTGTGTAGATACGAAATGCGGATTCTGCACACACATTGTGCGTAGTTGAAGAAATTCAGGTACACACCATCACTTAGGTTAGGATTCATTTTTGAAAAAAAAATTGCAAAATTTCAAAAGAAAAGAAGATTTTTGGTGAAAAGGCTTAGTTTGGATTGAAGACACTTTAAAAAGCCTTATTACTATTTTTAGAAATTCAGCTAGAGTTTTGATACGAATTTGAAAAAGCATTTGATGCGTTTCTAGTGATCCAAAAATTTGGAAATTCAAGTAGGTACTAGATTTTCAAATTATATTTCCAACGCTACCATTCCCTTAAAAAAATCAATTTGTAAAATTTTAAAAAATTTACGAAGTACACGGGGGTCAAACAGATTGAGATCTAGATTTTCTGAACTTCAAAAACCAATTTTGAACAACACACAAATCTGATTAACCCAAAAATGAAAGGCTTGAAGGATAATCAAGTTAGCTTTCATTTCCATATTTTTCCCGAATTTTTGGATCATGTTTGATACTATTTCAAAAAGAAAAACCAACACGGGGGCAAAATCCTAGATAAGACCCTCTATTATTTAAAAATTTGTATTTATTTATTTAAAATAGTAAAAATTCTGAAAAATTATTCTCTAAAAATCTTATTGAAAAAGGAATCTTCCTGCCAATTTTTATATCATTTTGATTCCAATTGCATCTTAGAGAGTATTTTGAATTTAATTTGTGGTCAGTTGCCTGATTTTTAGTCAAATTGCATGAACCTTAGGTTTAACCTTTAGGGTCACATTTAGAGACCACATTGGATTAACCTATACTCAATCGAGTCCAATGACTAGTTAGTGAGTTGAGTCACCTTGTGGATCACTCACTGAACACTCAAATTGAAGAAAATGTTAAGAAAAAAATTCGTAAAAATATATCAATTAACTTGCATTCGTCTTTTAACTACTTGGAGAGTCTCAACCTCTTTGGAAAAACTGAGTGTCTAGCCTGCGGGGTAGTGTCAAACGATCATGTCTATGGGGAATTAAGGACCCAGAGGCGAAAGCTGATGGAAGAACCTTCCTCTTAGTCCCTTTGTAATAGACTGGCTCAGTTAGCTTATGAGGTAGAAATCATCTTCAGTCGGTCTCTCGACAAATTTTCTTCAACAAATTAAACCTTAACAAAATATCTGGTCATTTGATTCTAAAGGACCAACTTGATTAACAAGGCCTTAGCCTTGTTTGGCTTAGCCACACCAACCTTTGTCGTTGCTGTTTGCAAGGAAGGGGGTCTTTAAGACCTAAATTAGTTGGGCCTTGGGAACCAAACCTAAGGCGGCGAAGCCAACTTTTCACATCACCTGTTTCTTCTTCTTAACCCTCTTCTTCTCCTTGATTAGCTGAGATGGCTAATCTTGGTCCTAAATTTGGTTAGGACCCTAAAAATCTAGACCCGATGGCTCATTTGGAATCTACGGTCTTGGAATCAAAACAGAATATCAGTAGAATGTTGATAGGATTCTCATCACACTAGATAGAATGTACCATCCACCATGTGGAGAACAACTACGGGACTTCTATGATCCAACAACTATGATTCTGGCACCCCAAGTCTAGATTCCCACAGACAGAGATGCATTCGAGTTGAAGCCGAATATAATAAGTCTGATTCATACTTATTTTCATGGAAACTCGAATGAAGATCCCTTCCCACATGAGGATTTGAGTCGAATTGTGGAAACGGTTTGACCCAAAAATGTTGATTTAGGGATTGTTCTAATGAAGCTTTTTCCATTCTCTCTTAAGGATAAAGCCTCTTATTAGTTCAAGACCATCGGGAGGCTAATTGGAACATGGGTGGAATTACGTTGTGAATTTCTCAAAAAGTTCTTCCCGATTGGTTGGACAAACACGATGAGGTGTGCAATTACTACTTTCTCTTAGGGACCAGGGGAGAAATTGCATGACGCCTGGGATAGATTTCATGATCTTCTTAGGAAATGCCTGCACCATGGTGTGCCCAGATGACCCTTAGCTCAAATCTTCTACTATGGGCTGGATTACACACATCAGTACCTGGCTAATACATCTAGCGGCGGGAATTTCCTCGCGAAGGATGAAAACATCACATTCAAGTTGTTTGAGTCCTTAGCAGAGAATTTAATGAATGTCCGTCTATGAACTAGTTCCAGTGACCTGGAGAATAGTGGGTTAATGTCCATGAAGCTCATGCCGAATCTGCCAGAGTTGATATGGACATTATCACCAAGAAGCTGAATAAGGTGAGCTACTTGACAAGAAGGTCGACGAATTGATTAGAGCTTGACTTGGATTTTCTGTCAATTCAGCTGCACCTCATTCTTCTTTCGCATCCCAAGTCTCTCCTACTTGAGTACATTTACTCGCTTGAGATGTATCTTCATCTTCATGGGACCCTAGATATCAGGAACCCGTGAATAATCTGGATCTGGCACTGTATATCAGGGTTATGCACCGCACAACGATTTTAATGCATATTCCCTTGACTAATATACATCTCAGACATCTTTGGCTTACGAAGATATTAATGCCATCCACAGATACAGGCGTAATAACGCATACTTGGAGACGTATAATCTTGTTGGCGCCAACATCCTAACTTTTCCTGGTCTGATAACTCATAATGACCAAATCAAGATCCACACTACCAGACCAGATAATACGGGAATGCGCAAAACACGTACATGAGGCAGCAGCCATTCCCATCTCAACAACAATCTTGCTCTATTTATCAATTGCTACACTAAGCTACCAATCACCCTCCAAAGTAGGCCGACCCTTTGGAGGCATTAAAAGAGGAATTGCAAGAGTCAATGTGGAAATTGGCTCATGACAGTTTGCAGATTATGAAAGCTATGACTGATCAGATATAGAGCATATACAATACGCAGAATCAGTTGCTGCAGGAGCATAGATTGTAGGGAGCCTTGTCCTCCGAACCTGTCCCTAACTCAAGATATGTGTAGAATCAGGGTGCCCCACCTAGGTTTCAACCACCTCAGGGACAGGCGCATGCTGTATTACAAGCACCTCCTGCACCACCTGGTTATGGATAGAGTCAGCCACCTTTGCTGCAAAATCCTGCTTATTCTACCCCTTCCTCTCCTCTGCTACCTTATGGACAGTACGCCGATGCAAAAGCTGTCACATTGAGGAGTGGGAAGACCACACAAGACCCACCACTTAGGCAAGTGGGTCATGATTTTTCATGCCCTCTACCGCAGGATGGCTCGTCTCCTTCTTCCTTTTAGGAGCCACCTACTATAGACAAGGGCAAAAGACTAGTTGACCATAAGATTCCCATCCCTTTTCCTGAGACTCTGACATGAGATTTAGCCTAGAAAAAGGGTACGCAGAATTTCGAGCACCTGAGAACCATGCTCAAAGAGGCTCACATTTAGGTCCCTCTCCTCGACGCAATAGATCACATCCCTACTGTCGCTAGGTTCTTCAAAGACTATTGTACCCCGAAGCAACAATAAAAAATTGGACGACAGACAGTATTGTCAAAAGAGGCTAGCACCGTGATTCTAGTCGACTTACCACCTAAAAAGAAAGACCCTGGTACCCCACTCATTTCCTTCTTTTTGCAGGATTCTCCATTTGATTGAGCCCTTGTTGATTTGGGTTTGTCCATTAACCTAACTCCCATAGTAGTATTTGATCGCTTCTAATTTGGGGAGTTGAAGCCAACCTCAATTACCATACAGTTGGCGAACCAATTGGTAAAAACACCAAGGGGGCCGATTGAGAACGTGATCATAAAGGTCCATGGATTCTGCTTTTCAGCGGACTATTTTGTTCTTGATATGGAGATTCCTCCTAATCTCCACAATGCACCAATTATTTTGGGTCGCCCATTTTTGGCGACAGCTCATGTGAACATTAACTGTGCATCTGGGTGTATGGAGATCACCCTGGGAAATGAGAAACTCAGATCGGATATTTTTAAAGTGAACAAGAACCCACATTGTGATTTTATCGAGGAGGACTCAGATGATGATGAATCTAAGCATTGTACGAACATAGGCTTCTTTGTGAGTTGAGTCCATAGACAACTTTTGTCAGGCTCATTGATTTGGTCCAAGTTAGGGCTGCCAAAGATCTGGATGAGATGATTGCTGTTGATCCCATTTTTGTTGTACCACCTCTTGACTTTGACACTCTAGATTTGATTTATAATGATTCCGACACCGTGGTGAACATTAATTTGCCAAAGGCAATTGATGAGGCACATGATTTGGATTCTGAAAGATCTGGAGTGGAATTACATGAAAACCCCATGACAAGCTCAAATGATAAATACATTGAGGACATAGATTTACATGAGATTCCATACATCTATGGGGTTAATTTTGAATTATCAAAGAATCCAACCAAAGTTGAGGAAGAATCTGATAAAAACCCTATTTCTGATTATGAGGAAAATCTGAAAAATCTTGAGGCATTTTTGGATTTGGGATCGGATGAATCTATTACTTCCTCTTTCACATCCTCACTCTTGGATTCCAACATTGAGGATTTCACAAAAACCATAGAACTGAAAATGAAAGAATTATAGGCCTTATTGCATTTAGAATCTGATTTTCCACACCTTGAGGATAATGAATTGTTGCCTATTATATTTGAGGATTTGCGCCATGAACAGAATTTGGGCGATTCGTACAAGATTTCTGATCAACCCAAGGATGAGATTGATTTGGGTGAATTGAGAGTTGTTGGGATGGAATACTAGGTCTTATTTGACACACCTACTACGCATCCACCCACACCCAGAGCCACTCATGAAATGGTTCCTTATACCATTTCAGATTAAACCACTCGGGTCCCTCCGTTTATTTCTCACCAATTTCAAGACCCATATGATTTGTTTCCCACTTTCATCTCTATATCCACCTCATCTACATTACTCGTACACCATTCTATAGGGTTACCACTCTCTACCTTTCACCCTGGCACCCAGATTTATCTTTGTTTCCCTTGTAGCACCTGGCTACAACTGACTGCAAGTCCCGTTATTGTATTTTTTCGACCTTATGAGCTTGGTGTTCATGGGCAGTTTATCTGTGTTTATAGCCCACTATTGGCATCGGAACTCAAAATCCTTATCATTTTGATTGCCCTCTCTTCTACAATCACTGATCATCCGATTGAGTTTTTCACCCAGTTGAAGGGGTTAAACTCAGCATTTATACATAACATCTGCTTTCTATTCTATACATAGCATATTGCTTTTTTTGCATATTGTTCTGCATATTGTGTTTTCTGTCATTTGGTTGGCACATGCTGGATGAAGAATCAGGAGCAATTCCAGGTGATTTCTATCAACTTACCCCCTATCATACATTATTTTCCTTTTATTCATGCATAAGGACATGCAAAAACTTAGGCATGAGGGGGTAGTTCACATAAACTGAAACATTTTCCTGCCAACACCTTAAAAAATAGATTGTTATCAAGAGATTTTATTAGGGATTTTATTCTTTAATTGATTCCTAAATTTAGAATCCAGTATAATTTCATACTTGCATGTAGAATTTGCAATGGATCCACTATGAAGGCAGATAGACATCTTTAGTTTGTCAAGAAGAAGCATTGCTTGTTTTCCTAAACCCTTGGACAGTAATTAGGGAGTCAGGCAAACCATCTTCTATTAGATCCACCAAATAATTGCGAGGTGAGAGTAGAAGGTCTACTGGTGCTCTAAGTCTAGTACAAGGAATCTTAGTTTTTGGATAATTGGATAATGTTACTTGGAGTTAGGCATAGATTTTGCTCTTGGTTCTTGCGTAGAAATTCTTTGTGTGAATTTTTGAGAGCCACTAAATAAGGCAAATACGCAGAGAGTGGGTTCTAATAAAACTAGGACTAAGGTGGATGGTTATGATCATCCTTTTTGGAATCCTCAGCTGAAGGAGGGTGTTAGTGTCAAAGGTCAAAAAATACATTGTCTTATCCATTCCTTTCCCGGTGTTGAGAGTAGGCACTTCCACCAAATAGTTACTCGATATCCTCTTGAACATCATCAATCCCCAATAATGCCTCGTGAATAAAAATTTGCACGTGTGTGTTGTATTGCATTGTGTTGGTAGATTTGAAAAAAAAAATAGAGAAAAAAAGAGAAATAGAGAAAAAGACTGGAAAAAAAAGTGTTGAGTTATGTGTCAAGTACATTGAGGCAACAATACCTACTACCATTAGGATCCACCAAATATAGCCTTGACCTACTTTTCTGTATTTCTGACCATCCAAATACTAGTTGAGGATTTTTGACTTAGTTATAGGGTTATCAGAACTTAATTAAACTGTTAATGCCATGTAAGATCACCAAATATTGAGTATATTTACAAATTTGGTGAGATTGTGAGTTCAAAGAAAAAAGGAAAAGAAATGAAAAAGAAAATAAAAAAAGAAAAGGAAAAAGAGAGAGAGTGAGTACAAAGGAACTAAAGATAGCATAGTTTCTCTACCTCTCTCTAAGTTGATTTATTTGATAGTCTGGAAATCTAGGTTTTGTGGTACTAGTCTATATGTAGCACCAGAGGAGTGTAAGCCATCAAACACAAACCTACTTGACTCAGACATCCTCTACCTAAGCCAAAAATTGGGGCTGAAATTACAGATTATTTTGTTATATCCTCGAGGGAAGAAGTTTGCCTATCCCAATAAAGTTTTACTAGGGGTTGAGTATGAGCTTTAGTTATGGATTGGCTTTTCACTTGGATCCGTTGCATAGGCTACAACACTATACTTTCACAATTATCTAGATTTCTAAGTTTTTGGATGAAAACAAAAGAAATGGATCTCTCATCAAACTCTTGATAGAAATCAACTATTTAAGGACTAATTTGCATTTAGTCTTGCATTTGCTAGGGATTAGCAAGATTTAGGCATGAGGGCATTATTGCGTAGCAATCATAGGACCTAATGTACCTAAATTAAGTTAGATCCTAGCTTAACTTAGGAATAATGAGTGCATGAGCATCATATTTTGCATCGTAGTTGATTTATTTAGATATGTAAATAATGATGCTATTTTTATGTTATGATTGATATGCAATAATAATTGCATATGATTCAGGCTATGGATGATAAATCCAACCGTATGGATTTGATCAGGACAACGATTGGAGTCCAACACTTCTGAAATCGTCATGATATGCAATAATAATTGCATATGATTCAGGGCTATGGATGATAAATCTAACCGTATGGATTTGATCAGGACAACGATTGGAGTCCAACACTTCTGAAATCGTCTTGATTAGACTTCCGTAGCATCATATGCAGTCCGAGGAAGATCAAAGGCCAAGGGGAAAGGTGGCACAAATCTGAACCTCAGATGCCAAACCTGACCACACGGATGGATCTGTATCAAAGATCGTAGCCCAACGTCGTGAAAATCAATCCAATCCAACATCCATGGAGTCATTTACAAAGCAAAGAAGATGGACAACCATGATAGCGCTAAGTGGTGCCATCATGGCCACTCAATGTCGCCGCCTCCCCATTCTTCATTAAGGAGGACTTCAACTCATTTGTTGGATCTTCATCCATTGGCTGAGGGCATGTGCACGTTAAAACATAAACGTGGCCATTCGCGGCCGCAGCAGAACAGAGACCACCTTTAAACAAGAGCCAAGTGCACGTGATTGAAATGCACGGTGCGACCAAATTCACGCTCAGCACGAGGTGCTGAAATTCAGCTGTCAGATCTCATCGGGTGGCACGAGACAAGACCGGTGGCGCGAAGGGTACGTTTGATGCACACGCATGCGATGATGTGCGGCTGCACGTGGGTACAGTGAGGCGATTGCGCGTGCGCGACATGGGTCGATCTCAGCCGTCAATCATCAAGATCGGATGGTCGAGATCGAAAGCGCGTGCATGCGTGATGAGAGCTAAGGCGGTGGTTTGGGTAGCGCAGCGAGCGCCATGCGGCACAATCTAGTGGTAACGCGCGTTGGGTGAGCGATGGAGGCGCGTGTGCATGCGTTTTGGATGCGATCTAAGTCATAGGTCTCTAGATCGATGGCTCTTGTTGCTCCAAAGTGTTTGCATGGATTGCTGGTCTAAAAAACCCATTTTGCCCCTCAGTTTGGCTATGAGAAGGACCCCAGATCCCCCATTTGAGAGGCAATTCCACCTCCACACATCTCTCGCCCCCTTCTCCTCCGAAGGGCCCTCTTCCTCTGAGATGTCCACCAAGGCCACCCTTGGTGCACCGTTTCTACTCCTCCACGCCTCTCTAAAGGCCACCAAGGACCACTCCTTAGTGCCCTTATTCTAGTAGAATAGATAGCCACCTTTTTAATTATTCCAGTAATTCTAGTTCTAATAGTTTTTGTTCTAGTTGTTCTAATTTAGTTATTTTCTTGCCAAGCATTCATCTAGATGGAAAACTTGCCTGATTATTATTTGAACAGAGTTGTTTTGCTTCATATCTATCTTGCTTATTGTTCTAGTTCTAGTTAGATTAGATAGTTATTAAATCAAGCCACATTTCTGCCTCTGAGAGTTCGATCAGGACTTATCAAGTTTTGTAAAATTATTTGTCGAAGTGTTTTTGCACTATACTATGATGAAAGTATGTCAAAAACACGATTCCACGAACTCGACAAAATCTAGTAATGCACATAGACCAAATCAAGATTCTCAATGCTAGACCAGGCAATACGGGAATGCGCATAACACATACCCTAGGCAGCATCCATTCTCATCTCAACAGCAGTCGCGGTCAATTTACCAGCCACTGCATAATGTTGCCAACAAGGAGGGCCAACCCTTTGGAGGAATTAAAAGAGGAGTTAAAAGAATTAGTGCGGAAATCGAATCATGACAATATGAAGATCATGAAAGCAATGGCCGACCAAATATAGAACATCCAAAATACTCAGAACCAGTTACTGCAGGAACATAGATCATAGGGAGCCTTGCCCTCCCAACCCGTCCTGAACCTGAGATATGTGTAGAACCAAGGCACCCTGCCTAGGTTTTAAGCACCACAGGGATAGGCACATGCAATACTCCAGCCACCTCTTGCACCACCTGGTCATGCGCAAGGTCAGCTAGTTTTGTTGTCGAACCCAGCCTATTCTTCCCCTTCCGCACCACCTCCACCTCAAGGACAGTATATCGATGCAAAAGTTGTCTCTTTAAGGAGTGGAAAGATTATACAAGATCCACCATGTAGGTAGCTGGGTCATGATTCTTCTTGTCCTCTACCACAAGATGGCTCATCCTCTTCCTCTCAAGAGCTGCCTAAGGTAGATAAGGGCAAACGACCTCTAATAAACCCTGAGATTCCCATCCCTCTTCCCAAAGCTCTTACACAGGATTTAGTGAAGAAAAAGGGATTGCAGAATTTTGAGGACTTGAAAGCCATGTTTAAGTCCACATTCAGGTCCCCCTCATCGAAGCAATTGATCGCATTCTTGCTGTCGCTAGGTTCTTTAAGGACTATTGTACCCCGAGGCAACAATAGAAAATAGGATGACAGGAGGTACTGTCAGAAGAGGCTCGTGCTGTTATTCTGGCTAACTTACTGCCAAAGAAGAAAGACCCTAGTACACCACTCATTTCCTACCTTTTGTAGGATTCTCCATTTGACCAGGCCCTTCTAGATTTGGGTTTGTTCATCAACCTAACTCCCATTGTTGTATTTGACTGATTTCTATTTGGGAAGTTAGAGCCCACCTCGGTAACCATTCAGTTGGCTGACAGATCGGTAAAAATGCTAAGGGGGTGGTTGAAAATGTTATCGTAAAAGTCCTTGGATTCTGCTTTCCAGTGAACTTTTTCATATTAGGCATGGAGGTTCTGAGGGTGCCTGTGGATCTTAATGGTATACTAGAGGGGATGGGTGAATAGTATTGCTTAAAAATTTAAATGAAATAAACTCAGATTAATCCACAAAATAATCAAGCATAGATAAGACCTAGATTTATAGTGGAAACCCTTCCCAGGTGAAAACCATTACCTAAGCCTCTTAGCTTAGGATTTTTCCGACTAGTCAAGGCTAGTCAATCCACTAAAGTACCACTTGAATGAGGGTGTCACAAACTCTTACAATGATCCCTTCTCTTACTAACCTAAAGAGAAGCACAATAATAACAACAACGGATTTCTCCCAACAGCTTGGGATTTGTAATAAAAAATAAGATATAAGAATGGTATAAACCTATGGAACCTCAATAAAAGCCAAACTAGAATTTTAGCGGAGGTTTGAATCGTCATGCTTTGGAAGGTGTAAAAGCAGAAGCACAGAATCACTTAAAGAGAAGCACAGAAAGCTCTTTCTTTTGAATGGATTTCTACTTGAGAGTGTGTTTTTAAAAGGCTGCGTATGACCTCTATTTATACTAGCAAATCGACCTGAAAAGGAAACCAAATTGGTCAATCAATTAAGGTAGTTTGGTCGATCAAAATGGGTTTTGGTCGATCAAACTAGTTATTTGATTGATCAATGATTAGTTGATTAATTAACCTAAATGGTTGATCAATAGTGTATATTCAACTTCCTAAAATGGGTTGATTTGATCGATTAATTAAGTTGGTTGGTCGATTATGGACTTTTATCGATCAATTAAATTATTTGGTTGATCAATAACCCTAAAAATTTGCTTTTACAAAAATTTGTTTGAAACTTATTTCAAGGTTCCTTACAAAATATTCTAGACTCAATAAAGATAAAAAGACACAGAGACAAAGGCTAGCATTCTTCTAGCTTTAATCCATGAGAGAGTCCTAAAATATTAGTTTTGTAGGTAGCATAATTTTAGTGCATCAAAATAGAGGTACTTACATTCTCCGCCTTTTTGATGACAACAAAATTATAATTATGTAAAAGAGTTATGCATAAAATCTCCCCGTTTTTGTTTCAGCAAAAGTTAAAACATGTAGCTATTAATATGAAATTTCTCCCCCTTAAACATGCAATTGAAGCAGTAAAAATTATAACAAGCAAATTAAAGAGAGAAATATTTACCTTAGAGATATAACCATGCCTATAACTAAGTAGAAAGCAAAGTGAGTCCATATAAATGTAGCAGGATAAAATAGTCTGCATGAATTAAAGAGTACTACAAACCAGAAAGTTATAACAATACTGTTAGAAAGAAACTAAGTGAAACTACTCCAAAGAAGCCATAAAGGCATCCATTGTGCTCTAGACGTCTATATCTTTCTCAAGGTCCATTGAGTCAGATCTCTCTGATGAAGCAGGGTAGCCAAGACAAAGGCACCTCTGAGCTGATGATCTGGGGGTTGGCTACTTAGATTTCTGGGAGGAGGTGTCACCTACAGATCTGTCGCTGTTGTAGTAGTAGGAGGAGGAGGTGCTGCTAATGATGGAGGCACTATAGTAGATCAGCGAGGACAAGGAGGCCTGGAAGCTTCTGCTGAATCTCGAGAATAGACTCTCTAAGTCTATCCAAAAACTGGCCTTGAGCATTTAGGTATTTGGATGCGTGATGCCCATGTCTCATCATCACCATTCTGTCTCTCTTTGTTGGTGCATCATCAAGGAAATACCATCAATAACATCCTAAATATTGATGTAGTCTCAGCCTGTAAGCGGTTTGTCAAGAAGGCCCCACTCCTGGTCGTAGAAGGATGGAGTAGGTCACACTGGAGGAGGATAGGTCACTGTAAAGTGCTCATATGGCAGGAAAGGAGGTACGACAGAAGAGTCCTAAGGTTACTATAGCTGGTGGTCTACATCCTCACCACGGGCTCCCTGAGCTTGCTCCATCTTGGTATAAGTGAGCTTATCAAATATGGAGACTCTTGTAATGAACTATTTATGGTTAATATCCATTAGAACACTAAAATGTAGGAAGTTGTGAGAGAGGAGTGTCCCAAACTAGAGGGAGCTGGTGGGTTGCTTGCTCATCAAATACAAAATCAAGTGGTTCCAATTGAACTACTTATTCTCAAGAAATGCATAGAGGGTGATGAGCATGATACCAGGGAAGTTCTCAAAGGAGGTAGACTTAGACATGAAATTCCATAGAAAAACTTTATTAAGAAAATGTGGAAGACGACGAAAATAAGCTGACTTGCCAGGATGCCCTAAGTCATAATGTGTGGGAGTGAGCAGGGTCTCCCGAATAGAATCTGTCTGTCTACTGGTGAAGCTCAAGAAAAGTAGGTCTAACAAACGAACACCCAAGAATCTCAAAAATGACATTTGCATTAACCAAAACCTCTATGCTGTAGACATTCAAGGTAAGCTCGATGTTGAAACCCTCACCTATATTCTTGAGATTGGCATAAAATAGGTGACAAGCCATGTGATCAACACCGGGTATGCGACTGTTCTTGGAACCCACATAAAAGTTCCGCTCAAAAAGACGTAAAATCTAGTGATATGAAATTTTTTGCGAATCCTTGGAAAGATAGACTCAAAGTAAGGAAAGTCAACACGATGACCGACGTGCGGGGAAAGCTTTGCAAGTATGGAGAAACACTCACAGGCGGCCTCAGTGAAGAACAATCGATCAAAAGTGTCATCACAAGAACCTGAAGAGGAGGCACATGCACGTTTAGGAGCCATTTCAGATCAGAAAAACCACATTGGTTGATCAATTACGAAATATTGGTTGATCAAAGGTAGACAGGATAGACTTCTGGAAAATTGATTTTTGTCGATCAACCAAGGAATTTGGTCAACCAAAGGCGAATAGACTGGAAAAAAATGAGGTTTCCATGAGTGATAAGCTCACAAATACTATCAAAATGCCATGCAAACACAAGATCATACAAGAATACCATAAGATCAAGTCATAGCACATCTATACTTAAGAGAAATCTAAAAGAAACAGATTTAATTCAAGTTGTAGAGTGTACCATGATCGATCAAAATGGTTGACCAAAGAGAGTCGTGGTCGTCGGAGTCAGTGAGCATGTCTGGCGAGGGAGGACGCACGGTGTGTGGCATGGACATGCATCAAGGAGGACGCACGGCCGGCGAGATCGTTGGTTCGCGTCGACGGCAAGGTCAAATGCAACTTTGATGGTCGTGCGACATGGCTTGTTCTCGTGAGGTACGACGGTGGTTAGCGGTATTGGAGGTCATTGATCGACCACAGTGGCCGGAGGAGAGAATGAGGGGTCGGGAGGGGGAGTGTTTGGTCAGTGGTGGAGAGAGGATGTGGGAACGTATGTGGGGTATAGTGTTTGTGAAAAAATAGGTTGTGTGGTAAAAAATTGATGAGTTTTATATAATGTCAAGTTAGCAAAATAGGTAAATACATTTAGGGTAGGTAATCGAGTAGATTAGGTATGGTTTAGATGATTAGGGATGAGATTAGAGGAGATTTGGATCGTAATTGCAAAAAGCAAATCTGCCTCATTTTTTTCAATCAAAACAGAAATTGATAGATCAATTAAGCTCATTAGTCGATCAGGGTGAGGGAAAATTCTCGCCCAACTAGATTGGTTGATCAAATAATTAAGTTGATCGATCAAACTTCAAATTTTTTGTGGAAAATTCTCACCAAAGATTTTTGTTGATCAATCACGGTACATTGATTGATCAAACAGTTTGGTTGAACAATTTTTAACCTTTTGTCGATTAAAGGTTGAAAACAAAGCAATCAAAATTATCAAGTAAGCTCTTTCAACCTAGATAGTCTTAGTGCATGGTAGATACGATTAAATCTTTCTTTTGATAAAGGTTTTGGAAACATGTCAGCTAATTGATCTTCAATTTTAACAAATTCTAAGTTGATCTCACCTTTTAGGACATAATCCCTTAGGAAATGATGCCTAACATAAAATTGTTTAGTCCTAAAGTGTTGAACAGGATTTTTAGATAGATTTATGGCACTAGTGTTGTCACAAAGTATTTTGTTATTCTTATAGGATAGGCCAAAATCTTCTAATAGGCTAAAGATGCAACTACATATTTGGCTTCTGTTGTTGATAATGAAATAGTGTGTTGTTTTCTAGAGAATCAAGAGACTAGGGAATTTTCGAGAAATTGACATGTTCCACTAGTACCCTTTCGGTCGATAAAGCTACCTGCATAATCAGCATCACAAAAGGAATAAAGATCCAATGTAGTTGACTTTGGATAGAAAAGTCTTAGATCTGGTGAGTGGTTTAGGTATTTAAGTATTCTTTTAAAAACATTTAGGTGTACTTCTTTAGGGTTAACTTGAAAACGAGCACACAAGCAAGTGCTAAAGAGAATATCAAGTCTACTAGCAGTTAAATACAATAAAGAACCTATCATGCTTCTATCAACTTTTGATCTATAGATTTACCTGTCTCATCAGATTTTAGCTGTGTAGAAGTTGCCATAGGCGTTTCTTTTCCTTTTACCTTGTCCATGGAGAATTTCTTCAAGATCTCCGTGGTGTACTTGGATTGAGATATGTATATTCTAGAGGATAGCTAGTCAATTTGAAGTCCAAGAAGGAACTGAAGTTCTCCCATCATACTCATCTCAAATTGATCTTGCATTACCTTTGCGAATTCTTGGCATAAAAGATCATTAGTAGCATCGAAAATGATATCGTCTACATAGATTTATATTATCAAGAGATCATTTTCTTTTTTTTTTTGTGAATAGAGTTGGATCTATTTTGCTAATTTTAAAATCATTTTCAATTAGATAAGTTTTTAATTTGTCATACCAAGCTCGTGGAGCTTGTTTTAGATCATATAATGCTTTGTTTAGTTTATATATGTATTTTGGATGATTTGCGTCTTCAAAACCTGGAGGTTGTTTAACATAGACTTCCTTGATAAACCCATTTAGAAAGGTGCTTTTGACGTCCATCTTAAAGAGTGTAAACTCCATGTGGGCGGCAAAGGCTAACAACATTCTAATGGATTCTAGGCGAGCCACTGGCGCATATGTTTCATCAAAATCTATTTCTTCTTCTCTATTATACCCTTAGGCCACAAGTTTAGCCTTATTCTTAACTACTCCTGATTCATTCAGTTTATTCCTAAAATCCCATTTGGTTCCTATGATGGTCTGAGAGTCAGGTTTTGCAACAAGTTCCATACTTATTTCTTTTAAACTAATTCAATTCATCTTCCATTGCAATAATCCAGCAATTATTAGAAAAAGCATCCTTAACATTTTTAGGTTCTAACTGAGAAACAAAAGCTATGAAAGCTAAGTTGTTGATGGAAGATCTGGTCTGAACTTGTTTGGATAGTTCTCCTATCACCAATTCTTTTGGATGATCCTTCATATAAGATATATCTTTTAGTAGTTCATTAGAAATGTTTTCCTCTGGTATGTTTGAAGGATCTTCTATTTGGTCATCATCATCATTTATAGAAGATTGTGGTTGAACTAGTGTCTCGTCAAATGATACATACATAGTTTCCTCAACGATAAAATTGTTCTCGTTAAATACTCTATAGGCTTTGCTTCTGGTTGAGTAACTTAGGTAAATTCCTTTTGAGCTCTTAGCATTAAATTTATCAAGATTATCCTTGGTGTTAAGTATAAAGCATCTACAACCAAATATCTTGAAATAGGAAATTCTAAGTGTTCTTCCATGATAGAGTTCAAAAGTTGTTTTGTTTAGGATTGGTCTAATTAGGGATCTATTTTGGATATAGCAGGAAATGCTTACAACCTCAACCCAAAAATATCGAGGCAGCTTTGACTTGCACAGCAACGTGCGAGCACCCTTGCAAGGTCCTATTTTTCATTTCAACTACTCCATTCTGAGGTGCAGCTCTAGGGAAAGCAAACTCATGTTTTATCCCATATTGATCAAAAAAATCAGAAAAAGATTTATTCTTAAATTCTCCACCATGATCACTTCTAATCCTAATGACTTTAGATCTTTTCTCATATTGTAGTCTTTTTACTAGTTTACTAAAAATATCAATAGTTAGATCCTTACTTTTTAAGGAGAATACCCAGGTAAATCTTAAAAAATCATCGATTATGACTAAACGACATCCGCACCTGCTCAAGCTTTCGGATTTGGTTGGTCCGAGCAAGTCTAAGTGAAGTAATTCCAGGGGTTGAGAGGTACTAACCATCCTTTTTTGTTTAAAATGATTTTTAGTTTGTTTACCAACTTGACAAGAATCGCAGACTTGCTTTTCTTGAAGTTGATCTTTGGCAGGCCTTTGACAAGCTCATATTTCACAAGTCTACTGATGTTCCTCATGTGAACATGACCTAGCCGTTTGTGCCAAGTATTGCCTCTTCGTCAGATGTGACAAGACATTCAAGGTTGTTGCATTTGTCGATGTTGACAGTATAAATATCTTCATGTCTGTTTCCTTTTAGAAGAATTTGCTTGGTTTCTTTATCCCTTATTTTAAAATCATTTGAGGTGAAGGCAATTTTATATCCTTTATCATAGATTTGACTTACACTAAGATGATTGTGTTTTAATCCACTGACTAGTACACATTATCAAAGGATGTAGAGGAGTTACCAACTTGGCTAGTACCAATAATACGTCCCTTGTGTTTGTTCCCAAACATGACTGTACCACCTTCCTGGTGGTGGAGTTGTAGGAATAGGCCTTGCTCTCCTATCATATGCTTGGAACACCCACTATCCATGATCCACCTTCTTTCTTCTTGATCTTGTCATGTGTTTGCATTTGCGAGGTCTTGGATTGTTGGATCTATAAAGTGGCTTCAGGTTTTCATTTGTTTCTTGATATGTTTGCCTCTTATAATCTACTTGACCTACAAAATAGGATTTCAAGAGTGCTTTTGGTACCCATTTTTGTTTGGGTCCACGGTGGTTAGCTGGTGTCACTTGTTTAGGCAAGCTACCTTTCTCCTTCCTTTGGCTAGAACTAGATGCTTCATGATCATTTTTAGGTATATATCCTAACCCAAATTTTGTGGTGTTTTGCGTTTGTGTTCCGAAGAGTTTATGCAAAATTTGACCACCTTTAGTGAATTTAGCTAGATCATTTAAGAAAATAGCAGAATTTTCTTTTAGTTTGTCTATATCTATTGTCAAGTTATCTATTTGTGATCTTAGTGAAGTAATTTCAATAGATAACTCTTTATTTTGTAAAGAAAATGTATCTTTTTGTGCTTTCTCTTCTCCTAAGGCTTTTTCTAAGCTTTTATTTTCTATTTTTAGTGATTTAGCTATGACATGAATTTCAAAGAAAGCTTCTAATAATTCATCTTGTGAAAAAGATGTCACCTCATCTTCTAGAGCCATATGTCCTAGAAGAGCTTCTTCTTTGGAGGTCTCTTCTTCCTCTGAGCTTGAGTTTGACTCATCCTAGGTGGCTTGAAGAGCCTTTTTCTTTCCATCCATTCTAGGGAATTTCTTCTTCTTCTCTGATTCCTTCTTGAGAAGTGGACAATCCTTTTTGATGTGTCCCTTCCATTTACAGTTGTAGCTGACGATGGTGTCTGCCTTAGATTATTCTTTCTTCTTTCTCCAACTCTTGTTTTTGAGGAACTTCTTAAACTTCTTGGAGAGGAGCTATGTCTTCCTCTTCATCTTCGCTTGAAGAGTCTTCAGATTGATCATTGGCTTCGAGTGCCGCAGACTTCCTCTTAACTCCTTCATTTTCATGCTCCTTCATGTGTTGAAGCTGAACTTCGTATGCCATCAAACTGCCAATAAGATCATCTAGTCTTAAAGTAGATAGATCCTTTGATTCCTGTATGGCTATGGTCTTTGTCTCCCAATTTCTAGTGAGAGATCGGAGGATCTTCCTCACTAGAGCTTCATTCTTGATTTCTTGGTCTAGGTTTTGTAGGGAGTTTACGATGTCCATGATTCTCGTAAACATCTCTTTAATTGATTCTCCTTTTTTCATTCTAAAAAGCTCATAATTTTGGGTCAGTAAATTGACTATGGTTTCTTTTACCTTGGATGTCCCCTCGTGGGTGACTTCGAGGATGATCTAGATTTCGTAGGTTGTCTTGCAGGCTGATACATGATTGAATTTTGCTTTAGGAAGTCCATGGCCTTCGCATTATGTGTCGCCATTTTCTTCTGATCTGGAGTTACTGCCACCCCCTCCTTGGGCGTGTGTATTTGGAGGCAATGACATCCCACACCTTGAAGACCATTGATTCCAGGAAGATCAGCATCTTGGTCTTCCAGTATCCGTAGTTTGTTTCGTCAAATAATGGAGGTCGAACTACTGACTGTCCCTCTGCATACGTGTCAACAGATGATTTCGACATCTTTTGGATGACGAGGCTCTGATACCAAGTGAAGGTGCTTGCGGATCTTAATGGTACACTAGAGGGGAGGGACGAATAGTATTGCTTAAAAATTTAAATGAAATATACTCAGATCAATCCACAAAAGAACCAAGCACAAATAAGACCTGGATTTATAGTGGAAACCCTTCCTAGGTGAAAACCACTGCCTAAGCCTCTTAGCTTAGGATTTTCCTAATTAGTCAAGGCTAGTCAATCCACTAAAGTACCACTTGAACGAGGGTGGCACAACCTCTTACAATGATCTCTTCTCTTACTAACCTGAAGAGAAGCACAACAGCAACAACAATGGATTTCTCCCAACAGCTTGGGATCCGTAAGGAAAAATAACAAGATATAAGAATAGTATAAACCATGGAACCTCAGTAAAGCCAAACCAGAATTTCAGTAGAGGTTTGAATCGTCGTGCTTTGGAAGGCGTGAAAGCAGAAGCATAGAAGCACTTAGAGGGAAGCACGGAAAGCTCTTTCTTTTGAATGGATTTCCACTTGAGAGTGTGCTTTTAAAAGCCTGCATATGACCTCTATTTATACTAGCAAATCGGCCTGAAAAGGAAATCAAATTGGTCGATCA
Organism: Thalassia testudinum; assembly: GCA_037157565.1. Classification (NCBI taxonomy): domain Eukaryota; kingdom Viridiplantae; phylum Streptophyta; class Magnoliopsida; order Alismatales; family Hydrocharitaceae; genus Thalassia; species Thalassia testudinum. The sequence goes on along the minus strand of JAZHRO010000035.1, from coordinate 63,787,965 downwards.
ATTAAGGCCAGACTAGGTTGCGTCACGTGGTGCGATCTGGGCCATCCATCTTCTTTCCATTGTAGGGGCTACTACAAAGGTCAGATTGAGTCGATTTTTGCACTGTTGGGCTGCGATGACTCGAATCCATCTGTGTGGTCTGATTTGTCATTTGAAGCTTCGAATTATGTCACCTAGTCCCTTGGCCGTTGATCTTCTTAAGACTGCATATGGTGCTACAGAACTCCGATCAAAGCGATTTCGGAGGCATTGGACTCCGATTGTCATCCTGATCAGATCTGTACAGTTGGATCGTCAATCCAAGGTTCCGAAATAAATCTCCTTCTCTCTTAACCACAAAAAGAACACAATTAACCTAAAATATATACAACTACTCTAAATGCAGAATGATGCATGCTATGCATTATTTATAATATGGAATGTAAATCTACGCCTAGGAACATGCATAAATAGTCATTTTAACCTAAGTGGATGTGTCTACATCAGGAGAGCTTAGGCATGCCACTAGACTAGAGAATAAACTAGCTACTAGTAAGCAATAAAATGCAGAAAATAAAGCATTAGAAGAACTACTACTACTAGAACCAATGGGCACCAAGGGTAGTCCTTGGTGGTCGTATGCATTGGAGGTGGAGGGAGGGAGGAGGATGGCTACAAGGTGGTAGTGGTCGGCCTCTTTGAGGTGATGGAGGTGTGCTTGAGTGGGAGGAGGGACAGCTATGGGATGTGGAGGTGCATGATGGATGTGGGTGGCCTCTTAGAGAGGCCTTTTGTAGAGATTGGAGGAGCCTTAGGGTTGGCATTGGAAGGCTCTGCAAGAAAGCCTTAGGTGCCACCTTAAGGAGGGAGGAAGTGGTCTTCAAGATCCACTTTTGGTGGAAGAGGTTGGGGGGTGATTACGCAGCAATCATAGGTCTTAATCTACATAAATTAAGTTAGATCCTAGCTTAACTAAGGAATAATGCATGCATGAGTAGTATAATTTGCATCATAGTTGATTTGTTAGCTTTGTGACTATATTATGTTTTAATTGAGACGTAATAATAATTGCAGGTAATTCAGGGCCACAAATGATAAATCTGACCATGCAGATCTGTTCAGGATGACGATGGAAGTCCAACGCTTCCGAGATCGTCTTGATTGGACTCCTGTAGCATCTTATGAAGATCGTGGAAGAGCAAAGTCCAAGAAGCAAAATGGCTCAAATCCAAACCTTAAATGCCAAATCCAACCGCACAGATGAATTCGGATCATCGTAGTCCAACGATGCAAAAATCAACTCGATCGGAGCCCTGCAGCACCATCTACAAAGCAAAGAAGATGGACGGCCATGATGGCACCACATGGCGCCATCATAGCCACCCAAGGCCGTTGCCCCCATCCATTGAAGCATATGATACGTGCTTTGTGGGTTGTTGGATCATCATCCAACGGCCACAAGAGTACCACATTGACACCTACCCAATGCTCCATCAAAGAGAAGATCATCTTAGTCGTTGGATCTCCATCTAACGCTGAGAGCAGCTGAACGTTAAATCATAATCGCGACCATTCGCGAATGCAGCGCAGCGGAGAGCACGCTCGTGCAAGAATGAGTGGCTAGCGTTTGACTCGTGCTAAGTGTTAAATCAGAGAGGCAGTGGGGCGCTGGTGTGATTAGACTGCACGATCTTCAATCAACGGCACGGGCATGAATGCATGGCACATGGAGAGGCACTGGATCAGGTGGTGTAGATGAACACGTGATGCAACGCACAGTTGGATGCCCCGCTGTACCCATACCTAAAGGTGGCGCAGTGCGTGTTCTTAGTCGTTGATCATCACAATCGAACGACCAAGATCAAGCACATGCACGTACGGGAGAAAAAAATGAAGGCGGTGCAGTGCGTACTTTAAGCCATTTGATCTCATAATCAAACGACTAAAATTTGAATGGCGTGCACGAGAGCACGATGAAAATGCAAATGTGGTGAGCGGCGCACGGTCACGACCATTCGATCGGGATTCGAGGGCCCAGAGCATGCCACGTGTTGCAATAAGAGGCAATCTTCACGTTTAAGGGGCAATAGAGGTTATTTTGAGGCGCAATTTGATCCATTGATCTCCCAATTGATGGATCTGATAGATCCAAGGCTATTGCATGGTTTGGAGGGCCAAATACCTGCTTTTCCCCTCAGTTTAACTATAAAAAGAACCCTAGAGCCCCCATTTGAAGGCATCTCATCCTCCAGTCAACACATCTCTCCCTCTAGACTCTCTTCCTCTGAAGCATACATCAAGACCACCTTGGTACACCATTGCTGCTCTCCTAAACCTCTCCAAAGGCCACCAAGGACCACCCTTGGTGCCCTCGTTCTAGTAGAACTAGATAGCTATTTTTATTTCCAATAGTTCTAGTAATTTCTTTTAGTTCTAATTCTAGTTATTCTTATATTTGAACAATCTGATATGAACAAATTTGCTTCATATATATATATATGTCTGATTATTCTAGCTATAATTTATTCTAAATTGGTATTTAAATCAAGATGTTTTTCTGCCTCCTTGAGTTCGACTAGGACTCACAATCTCATTATTTTTTATTTCTTTCAACGTATTTTCGCCCTATACTACAACTTAATCATCCTAAAATGAGATTTTATGCCTGAATAGGGGGGGCGTGGACTTGGTTGAAGGCACTCTAGAGTATTCTAGAGTGGCCGTCCAAGTGGTGGAGGGGATGGGTGCATTGGGTTTAGTCGTAGGTGTTGGAGTAAGGGCACCACGATTGTTAATTTTGATGATAACAGAACACTTGTAATTTAACATTTGCATTGAGTTTAAGGTTTTAGGACAAATGCAAATGGTTACAAGTGTGGAGGAGGATCTCAAGCTCACATCCATGGAGAATTGGAGGAGCTTGATGAAGGAGAAGGAGCTTCGCATGGAGCGAAAGCTTGAAGATAAGAAGAATAGGATAGATTCCTTTTTCGTCTTGTTCTTTGTATTTGTCTCTTTATGTTCTTTACTTTTTATTTGCTTAGATTATTTGTTAAACAGCTCTAAAGTAACAAACAGTAGTCTGAGGAACACATACACAACCTTAAGATACTTAGACAAACTCCTAGATAAATTAGAAAACCAAAGTAGGCATCAGACAACCTGATCAGACGTCTAATCTGGACATCAGATGTCTGATCTTAGACTTTAAGACATCTGACTGATTGATTAGACATACAAAACACTTAGGCTGGAAACCCACTCTCTGTCTGTCACCTTTAGACGTCTAGCCCTTAGTTCAGACATCCTAGAAGTCGTCTGAGGACCTTCCCAAATGTCCAACTAAAAGACCGTTGGCTTGTCAAACTTAATCGTTGAGGATTAACCCTTAATCTGATTTACATCTACTTTCAGATGCCTGTAGTACATCCCAGACGTTTGATAAATAGAAGTTAAGCTCAATCTATCCCAAATCACTTTTGTCAAATGATTATAGCCATTTGAGCCTTGGGAAATCCATTCTCGCAGTAATTTGTGTTTCCAGATGTCTAGACATATTGCCAAACGTTCGACTCGTCATCTGTGCAACTTAGACCTAGAACCCTATTTTGATCTAATGAAAACAGGAAGGAAACCATCTTAGGATTAGACGTCTAATTATTCTCCCAGACGTCTTATAATTGAATCTTAGACTCCCATCTTGATCCAACTCAGTTTAGATCTTCCACCCTTCTAGATCAGACAACCAATCTCTAGATCAGACGATGATCTAGACATCTGATAACCCTGTCAGAATCATAAATGATCCTAATTTCTACCTGATTTTGCTTGGATTTATTCCCAACGGCTATAGAAGCCTTCCAAGGCCTTCTAAACCCTTCTTAGGACCTTTATAAATAGAGGAGCACCCTTCCTAAGCCACACAGACTTAGAGAAACTACATCCACTCATATTGTGCCTTTAAAAGAGAAGTTCCAAGTGCTAGAAGTGCCATTGCTCTCCCGTCTACACAATCTTCATTCGAGAGCGCTGATTTGCTACGTACTTCACTTCCATCTCAGGGAAGTACCCGTTGCCTATAGTAGCTAAGCTTTAAGCCATTTACTTTGAGGCTTTATAGGATATTGTGATTATTTTTGTTTGAGTATTTGCTTTGTGAATTCCCATCTCCATCGCGAGACAAAATACTCTACTTGAAGAGGAGGGGTTTTGAGGAACACTATCCTTGTACATAGTAGCGTGGTTGCATTGAAGTTGAGTCACCCTCGTTTGAGTGACTTGGATAGTGGATTTGATCGACTAGGTTGATCAGAAAATCCTAAGTCGAGAGACTTAGGTGGCGATTTTTACTTGGGTTTGGGTTTCCACCTAGAAATCCTTTGTATGCTTTGTGAGATTGCTTTTTGTGTGATTGTCATATTTATATTTTTGCATTATTTCATTTCACGCAAATCTCACCCCCCTCCATTAGAACCTACACTTGGTGGGTTAGGTTAACCTAAGGTCTAGTGGGTTGGGTCTAGTTAGTAGTGTCCTAGTCTAATTAGGTTCATGTGTGTGTAATTGGGTTAGGAATTATCTAATTAGGTTCTCCATCAACCTAATTGGATTGTGGATGAGTCAATTGGATTCTAATTGGATCCAATTAGACTTGCATGGGTGGAAACGTAGTCAATCAAGTCTTGTGTGAACTTGATTGTATTTGGGTGCAACCACTCAACTAGGTATGCACCTAGATTAGGCTAGGTTTACTTGACTCTAATTAGACTTATTGTAGTCTAATTGACAAAGGTAAACTTCCAATTGGGTTCCATGAGCCCAATTAATCGAAGGGTTAGCCTAATTGACTCACATTGAGTCAATCAGGTTTAGTGTGAACCTCATTAGGTTCTTGGATTATGATTAGGTTCTAACCTATTTAGGTTAGGGTTAAGGGTAGTGGGATTGGCTTAGGAGGTCTCTAAATGGGTTTCCTAAGGTGTATGGTAGGATTCCTAAGTCAAAAGGAGCAAATACAATTTTTAATTCCAAAACAGGAATTAGAGAGGGCCTCCATACGTCTAGAAGTGTAGTCAGACGACTTATACTTCAAAGTTGGACATCTGAAGAGTATGTTGGACACCCAATTCTATATCAGTATTTAAGTTAGGTTCAGGCTGGGGTTTCTACAGAGATTGGATGTCTAGACACACTGTCTGGATGTCCAGAAGTGTGCCAGAAAGTGCATTTAGGGTTTCCTAAGCTAAACTAACTTAATAGAAGGATGGATTAGGGATAGGGACATGGGTAAGGTTATCCTAAGGCCTATGGCTAGGGGTAGGGTTATCCTAAGTTCTTTAATTTAATTGCTACAATTATTCTTACAAGTAACCTAGTATACCTCTTTCTTACTCTCTGTCTTCCTTTCTTCTTTATTCCTAGCTTTATTCCAAGCTCCTGCTCTAGCTCTACTGTAGCGCCATCTTCTATCCAGCTTTTATTCATCTTCAGGCCATCTCCTGAGCTTCTTATTATCTACAAATATAATTATTCTCTAATTAGTAAGGTAAAACAACATTATTCTCTGAATAGCTAAGTAAAGCAGTTAAGATGCAAGATATGCAGCTTATGCGTGTATTATTCCTACGTTAAGCTAGGATGTAACTTAATTCAGGTTGATTAAGTCCTATGATTTCTGCGCAATCATACCCCCATGCCTAAATTTTACTAGTCCCTAGTAAAACCAACATACGAAAATCTCGTGTGAGAGATGCGAAAATCAACTTTGGGGAAATTTTTTTAATTTTATTTATTTACAGGAGCAAAGGGGAAACAACTCTCTATTTATGTACAAAATACTTTTATTGAAAAATGAGTTGTTATGGAATCAGGCGAGTTAGAATAAAAAATCTCAATACAATTTTTTAGCAACGAAAAGAACTCAGACAAATCCTTAATGACAGAGACTTCAACAATTCTCAAGTACTAACTCAAATTCTGACTGCCCAAATGAAATCAAGAACCCTATTATCCTGCAGACTTGGGTCGCGAGGGTAACTTTCTCTGACTCAATCAACCTACCCAAGACTTGAAGTGAAAGTGAGAAATCCAGCATCTTGTGTGTGAAATAGTTTGACTCGCTGTAGAAGACAGCTAAATTGACTCCTAGCATTCAATCAAACTTAAAATGTTTCTAAGTTCTTATTGGGACAATTCTCTCTTTGATTAAGGCATACTAGGATTTGGCAACTTTCTCCCCACCACTTTTCTACTCCGAAGTCAACACACTAGGTGTATATCTCCCTGGCCGGACCTATTGGTCTCTTACTCCTAATTTTTTTCTCCATCTATGTTTTCTCTCATTTTTTTCTATGGGATAAACACCCATTATAGAGCGGTGTTTTTATTTAGGAAAGGAAAGGAGTAGCATCCATATGTAGTGAGATGCTTTATTGTGTGGGATGTGTATAAATATATTTTTTTTCTTTTTTTCTGCATATATATCTTTTCTCTCCAAATCATTTTTCTTGGCGGGTGGCTCTCCATCCATTCTAAATGCATCCCCTACAAACAAGAATAGTCCTAAGAGCTAGAAACCCAGTAAGGTCACTAGATCTGTAGGCCTAGACTCAATCTTATTGACCACTGAGGACTCAATAAAGTCGTCAAGAAGATGAGTCAGTGCATAGTGTAATTGAAGATGCTTGGGGCCCAAAGACCATCCAAATCAAAGGGTGGGAAGATAACTCATTCACTTATCGCCCTTTTGACTTAATACTTTAAGCTTTTCCGGGTTCCTTCAAAAACACAGGCAAACCAATCCAAATTTAGGTAAATACTCGAAAAATTAAGCCCTTTAGGACCTGAAGAGTCTAGGCAGAAAAACTTTATTCCGCAGTTCTTAGCATCGATAAATCCTCAAAATCCAAAATTCTTGATTCTTCCTAACCTAATTTCTAAAACAACACTGAAAATGATATATATATATATAAAAGAACCTTTCAGAGTCACACTTTAATGTCTTCCCTCAATTGGCTTCACATTTAGCTTGGTTCATAATTTTAGAATAGGAAGGTGAGTGGACGAGTCGGAAATGACTATTGCGGACAATTTCTAGCTCCAATGCGAACATTGGAGGGGGGGTCAATTGTTCTTGCATTAAGAACCCTAAAGTGCAATTAGCATGATGTTCAAGAAAAAATACGAAAAGTTTTTTTCTAAGTGTTGGTAGGAATTATTCAGTGTAAGTAGACTAGCCCCAACCCCCATGCCTACTTTCTTGCATGTCCTCATGCATGAATATAACAAAAATATATGAAAGACAAGAGGTATAAAAGGATAGAAATCACCTGGAATGGCTCTTGAATTTGTCGTTCAGCTTAATTCAACACCTATGACATGAGTCACAACAACTATGCTATATATATAAGGATATTTACATATGTATAAGTGTTAGTTTAACGCCTCTAGTTGGGTGAAAACTCAATCACACATCCTCAAGAAGGTTGATGACTTCATCAGCGGGAGGAGGTTCCTAGGCCATAAATGGCTCGAGGCGTTGGCTATTTACAGTGTGTTATGGCCCATTCCATCAGTAGAAATATGCCCAATTTTTGGGTCCATAATCTGGACAGCCCCATTAGGATATGGGTGAATCACAATGTAAGGGCCAGTCCACTTGGACTTCAGCTTGCCTGCAAAGAATTTCAACTTGGAGTCGAATAACCAGACTTGTTGGTTAGGCGTAAAAGATTTTCTTCGGATGTGGCGGTCATGAAAGGCCTTAGTCTTATCCTTATAAATATTCTCATTCTTGTAGGCCTCCCGTCGGATTTCTTCCAATTCGCTGAGTTGGAGCTTCCTTTCATAACCTCCTGCATCGAGGTTAAAATTACATTTCTGCACTACCCAAAAGGCACAATTCTCCAGCTCAACCGGAAGGTGAATGACCTTTCCATACACCATGCGATATGGCGACATTCCAAGTGGGGCTTTATATGTAGTCTGATATGCCCATAATGCATCAATCAATCGATCAGACCAATACTTCCAATCGGGTCTAACTGTCTTTTAGAGGATGAGTTTTATTTGATGGTTAGACACCTCAGCCTGCCCATTGGTCTGCGGATGATATGGGGTCGTAATGCGGTGATGTACCCCATATTTCTTTAATAATGATCGAAAATGGTCATGGATGAAGTGACTTCCCTTGTCACTAATCAGAGAATGGGGGACACCAAATCTCACAAAAATGAATTCCCTAATGAAAGATATGACAGTTTGCCTTGTTGGGACATCCTCAACCCACTTCGAGACATAATCAACTACGAGAAGAATGTACTTGAATCTATGTGAGTTTGGGAATGGGCCCATAAAATCGATGCCCCAGACGTCAAACACTTCTACGACCAAAATAGGTTGGAGAGGCATCTTGTCTCCCCTGGTCATAGAACCAACCAGCTGGCATTGCTTAAAAATGGTTGGCCAGAAGAAACCCGACTGCAAAATCTTTGTAGCGATTTTCTGCTAGAAAAATGACCACCACAGGCATCACTGTGGCAACAAGATAACACACTCAAGATTTCTGAGTTGAGGACACACCTCCTGATTATCTGATTAGATCCAATGTAGAAAAGAAGGGGGTCGTCCCAAAAATAGAATTTGGATTCTGATAAGAATTTGAGATTCTAGTCCTTGGATAATCCCACGGGTATCTTTCCTGAGACAAGATAATTTGCGATATCCGCATACTAAGGAAACTCTAATGAATCTACAGCGAACAAAAATTCATCCGAAAAATTATCTGAGATAGGTAGGGAATACGGGATGTTGACTGGGTCAACTTGAGATAAGTGATCTGCCACTACATTATGTGCTCTAGCTTTCTTGTGGATTTCAACATCAAATTCCTGCAACAGAATGATCCATTTGATCAAATGGGGTTTGGCATCCTTCTTTTCCAACAAATGTCGAAGGGCAGAGTGATCAGTAAGTATGATCACTTTTGACCTAAGAAGATAGGAACATAATTTCTCCAACATCAATACTACGGCTAGTAGCTCCTTCTTAGTAACGGTGTAATTACGTTGAGCATCATTCAACATTTTGCTAGCGTAGTATATGACGAAGGGGTAGCATTCCCAACACTGGCCTAGAATGGCTCTGATGGTGAAATCGAAGGTGTCACACATCATCTCGAAATCGAGAGACCAATCGGGTGGCTAGAGAATTGGGGAATCAAAAATAGCGATTCGTAAAGTCTCGAAAGCGCTGAGACACGAGGAATCAAAATTGAATGGGATGTCGGCTACAAGAAGATTCATCAATAGACGAGTGATTTTCAACAAATCTTGAATGAATCTCCTGTAAAATCCAACGTGACCCAAGAAGGATCTAATCAATTTGACCAAACTAGGTGGAAGTAATCAACAAATAATTGATTTAGCTTGGTCAACCTTGAGTCCATTCATGGAGATCCTATGACCTAGTATTCTGTCGTCCCTTACCATAAAATGGCTTTTCTCCAGTGAAAGTAATAGGTTAACTTCAATACACCTCCTCAGGATCTCAGTGAGGTTATCAAGATAAGATTGAAAATTATCTCCAAAAATGGAGAAATCATCCATAAATACTTCCACGAAATCCCCAATCATATCAAAGAATGTGGCCAAAGTGTATTGTAGATGGCCATCATATCCGCCCACCAATCACCCCATCCTCTAGCTAAGGAGTATTCAAGAAGCTCAACCCCAGATCACCTTAGCTCCAGACAAGTTAAAGTCAACTCCATTCAGCTAAACACTACTCAGCTTAGCAGCTAGCAAAGCACTAGCTAGCTAAGCTAGTCACTGAGTTCATTGGCAGCAGCTCTTCATCAACTTCTTATAGCTCCATGCAGACATACTCCAGCTCAAACCAGCTCCTCGTAGCTATTCCTAGCTCCGACCCTCTGCTAGTAGCTAGTAGCTAAGCTGGCTCCTACTCCACCTCCTCTCCACTTCATGGCTAGCCACCTAGCTCCACAAAACCCTAGCCAACCACCATCTTCCTTCTCCCCTTTTGGTGCCAACATATGGTGTAACCACCACCACCTCCACACCTATTCAAAGATGGTGCCACCCATGACATCCCTTCACCACCATAACTACCCTTAACCACCCCCTTTTGGTGCCAACTTCAAGGAAACCACCACCTATACACCCCTCCATATATGGCGCCAAAAACCCACCCTACATCCACCCTCCATTCTCCATAAAACCCTATCCTAGCCCTCCTTTCTGGTGCCATCTTCTAGAACCCTAGGTCGGCGCCAACCTTAACCTAACCCTACCTAAACCCTACCTCCCTACACCCTTCCATTCGGTGCCAACTTATATCCACCCTCCATCCCTTAACCACCACCACAAGATCCTATCCTAGCCTTCCATATAACCCACACCACCTAACCCTAAGCCCACTAAACTTGGCACTAACCACCAACACCCTTAGCCTATATAATGACTTACAACCTTCCTATCTATACTCTTGTTATCCAAAAAACAAGACTTAGCCTCTGTTGGATTTTCAAATGTCCTATATTACCTTCAGACGTCTGAGTCTGCTTTTTCAGACGACTAACCGACTCATCATACATCTGGTCAAGGTCAAGACTTTTAGACGTCTCTACCTATAAGACATCTCTTAGATGCCTCTTTTCTTTAGATTATCAATGGTAAAAAAATTTCTTATATTTCAGATGTTTGATTTACTTATAAGATATCTGGAAATGATCAATATTCATTTCTTATCCAATGTTTAAATTTGACGGCAATTGGTTATGTCTGTTATGCATTGAAATTGGAACGTTGTAAGCCTTCAAACATCTACACTTTTCTTTAGATGTCTAATCTTTCATCTTAAGACATCTATCTCTTTGCTTAGATGTCGCTGTATTCAAATTTGTAAAATCTAGTAACGATCACTTTGATACTGAGGCCTTTTCAGACGTTCTATTTTCATCTCAGACATTTGAAACATTCCATTCAGATGTTTGTCCTAGTTTTTAGATGTTTGGTCCAGTCAACTTATACTTAGATGATTTGTAGCCATTCTACCTCAATTTAATTCTCTCAAATTTGAATTCCAATGACTCCTAAGGCCTACATCTGACCTCCTACACCTATAAATACCCCCCATCGGTTGCCTTAAGCCTACACACCAAGAGAAAACAATCTATTTATTCAAAAAGGTTCTTGCTCTCATTTGTGCTCCTTTTAGTGCTCTCTTGTGCTTTAGCATCCTTAGCAAATTCTTGAGAACTACATTACTCCCACTCTAATTTTCAGCTTCTTGTAGGCTTGCAAAGGGAGTATTCTAGCCTAATTTATTTTCTATATTTTTCAAGGCTCTTAGGATTATTTACATTATATTGCTTTTGTTAGTTTGTTTGGGTACCCAAGCTGTGGGCTTCCCGTTTCCTCTTAGTAGAGGGACAAAATTCTTCTTGGGGTTTGTCCACGAGGAGGGGATTTATAAAATTGTTGTTAGTAATTCCTACTTGGGTAGTATTTCATATCTAAGTTTTGGTCGTATTTAGACCTCAAAATAGTCCCCTTAAACCTTACCAACCCATCCATAAGTAGCTCCATTAAGGTAGGCCTACACCCATCTAGTCTTTAGGTTTACATTTTAGCCAACCCAAGCCTAGCCTAAACCACCCCAAATTCAGACTTGATACTACCCACTTTCGACACCTTTATTTTTTATTTCCTATCTTAATGGCATGCTGGCATGTTCACTCTCATTTTCAATAGCATGAATATATGTTGCCTCCCTGTTGGATTGACCCTACTCTCGCTATGCTTTGTTCTTCATTTATTAGCAAGAAAGGATTTTAAATTTGATTGTAATTTTGCGTGCGATGACATCATTTAATTTTCCACCATGAAATAATGCCATCATTTTTTTAGTATTGTTGCCGATGAGGTAACAGATTTTTATTTGCATGCTATCCTTTTTCATCCTTGATTTTGCATTTGTTTCTTTGTCTCAGGTACATTGTCTCAAAGAAGTCCACTGATATGGAGGAACTTGGCATGGTAGGTTGGAGACGAAGAGACACGATGTCGTCGCCATTTTTTTTTTGCTTTCTCAATTATAGGTTGTGAGTGTTTAGGAATGCAATTTTATTTCATAGACTTGATGTTGAGGATTTGTGTGAGGTTATTTGGCATGTAATAATTTTGGATTTGGACTCTCTTTTTATTCTCTCCATCACTATCTCCCTAGCTAGATTTTTATTTCATGAATTAGATTAGCTAGATTAATTGTTTACTTATCTTATTTGAAAAAAAAAATAACACACAAAAATTCCTATTAACAGTAGCATATTTTGGAACACCCATTTTAAGATCTTTGCCTCTAGAATTTAATTTTTGTCAATGTATTGCATGGTAGAGAGTTCGATTGACGTACTCATCTTTATCTTTATGATCTGCTTGTCACTTGCATTGCAATTTGATTTGGACTTAATTTCAAGACCATCAAAATTGTTTGAATTGGTTAAATAAGTGGACATCAATTGCATGCAACTAGTTAACTAAGGGTCTGACCTTAAAATCAATTTATAATGTGCCTAAAGAAAATTTTTATCTATTTGCAGATAAATTCTATATGTCATGTGATTACACACAAATTAGGCACCGTACTAAGGCTTGGAACCTTAAGGCTTTAGGCACTGATCTCTTTATCGGTGCAAGCCCACCTATTCCACTTTGAGTTGATAATATCATCCTTTAATATGGCTTCTTGGTAATTTGAGGAGGGGGACACCCCTTAAAGGAATGATGGGTAGTTAAGGGGCACTGCGAAAGCATTACTTCAAAGGAAGGGTTCACCCTACTTGCATTGCAAACTTCCATCCTTGAGTTACCTTTTTGCGAGATTATTTGATGGTATTAATCAAGCAAGGTACAGGTTCAACTAGGGCACTTGTAGGTTTCTTTTAGGGTGCGTAATTGTTTTGATCACTTGCTTCCTAACAAGAAAAAGAGAAAAAAAAAGCAAAAAAAACTCAATCTTGCTTTGTGTTTGATTGTGTTCTTGGTATATGCAAGGAAGAGGGTCGCTAAGACCTATTTTATCTAACCCATTGGAAAGAGAATGCAAGAGACGTCAGACACTCTTCCCTCCCATCCCTTTTGTTCCAATGGAGCACCATGATAACCATGAGAGCTTTGACCAAGCCATCTTTAACGAACAACTCATGAATAATTTGGATGTGCTCCAAAACCAATTGCAAATACTCATTGAAATCCAGAATCAACCTCCTCCCCCTACCATCTGGGATCATTATAATCTCGCAAACCATGTCCCAGAACCTTTTATCCAAGCTCCACGGGTAGAAGGGAACTTTGAAATCAAGCCTACCACTATATCCCTTCTACCTCATTTTCATGGACATAATTCGGAGGATCCATTTCAATGTCTAGAAAAGTTCCTCACAATAAGTCAAACTATGAACTTTCAGAACATGGGTGATGATGCCTTGAGACTTAAACTGTTTCCTTTCTCCCTAAAGGTTAAAGCTAATCACTGGCTGAGAACAATTGGAAGGCCCGTGATAACAACATATTTTATTTTCCTAATATGCTTAATCTTGGGTTAGTTCCTAGGTTAAAACATGCATTTAGGTTGTAAATAAAGTAATACATGTATGCATGCATAATATAGGACCTAGTGTGTTTTGTAATTAAATGTGGCTAATTATATGTTTTTGTGAATAATGTAGGTAGTGAGAATGCTGAATAAAGAGTGAAGGACTTGAAGGTCTACTTGGGAGAAGAGAAAGACTCATGGGAAGACTAAACAAAGAAGAAGAAAATAAATAAAGACAAGGTGCTTCAAGAAATAAAGACAAGAAAAGAGGAGGAAGACAAAGAAAGACAATGCACTGCAACAAAATATGCTTGTAGTAACCAATGATTAAAAACCCTATTTATAAAATCGTGTATTTCCCACACCACTTTATAATTCTCCTCTACATCTAAAGTAAAAGTAAGAATAAGAGGTTCCATCACATTTTCATCAAATCAATTATTTAGTTCCTATACTTGTGTGTCAACTACTGCAATAAAAATGTCAATCCTATAATGGAGTTCTAATGTGATAGGATCTTGTTTTTTTCAATCTTGACCTCTTCCTGTAGTATACTCAGCATTCATGTCAGGAATGCTTATGTTGTATTTACCACAAAAGGCAATCACATTCTCAATTAAGGGATTCCATCCAGACTCCCTGAGCTTCTAAATGAGTTTTATTTTTGTGGAGACCAAATACATAGCATTTACAATATCTTGAGATTGTCTTTGCAAAGCCTAACAAAGTTCATGAGTAATTGATAATATTTCTTTCATTGTAGGTATTATGAGAATAAACTCAAAGGACATCATGATGAACCTTCATTGATAATGGTCTTAAGAGCCTCACAAGTGGCACCAATCATAGTTATCAAGCTATTAATAGGTGTTAAATGAGAACTCCATCTACTATCTCTTTCCCTTTGTAATGTTCCAGTTTGATTAAATCCTTTACCTGTGTGAAGCTCATCAGATGCCAATTTATCTACCAATTGAATGGTTTGAGCAACGTGCAGCTCATCATTACATTTAAAAGAGGTTGTGACAATATTTGTAACAAAAGATAATTTGGAAAAAAACTTATGAATAGGGATGACATCCCTACAAGCTATAACCAATGCCAACTGCAAACAATGTGCTAAGCAAATATGCATATAGGAACTCTTTCAAAAATAGTGCTTGAAGACAATTCCATTTCCTCCCACATTACTAGCATCGCCATATCCTTGACCTTGAATATTTGTAACATTGAGATTATGAAGGGATAAGGCAGAGGATATTTCTTTCTTTAGTGTACAGAAAGAAGTATCAGGTACATGAATAATATCAAAAAATTGCTCTCTAATGTAGCTGTTATTGTCTACAAATCGTAAAATAATTGACATTTGCTCATTTTTTGATTCATCTCATGCTTCATCAACAATTAAGCAAAATTTTGCATCATCAATTTTTTCTCGAATTGCATTTCTTACTTTCATTGATAAAATACTCAATATTTCTTTCTGTACTTTGGTGAAGTATATTTTGCATTTCAAGGTGCATCTTTCTAAAACAACTTCAGCCCCATCTTCATTATAAGAGGCCAACATTTGTATTAACTCAATAAAGTTTCCACGATTTTTAGAGTTTGGATGTGCACCATGACCACTGAATGAACAAGCCTAAGAAGCAAGCCATCTAATAGAATCAATAGAAGTCTTTAGCCGCACACACCATCGCATGTGCACAGCAACACAGGCATGCATGGAGGTACGCATGCATAGCAGCAAGTGGGCGTGCATGGGCACCTGCGTGGAGGCACGCGACATGGGTGCACGGAGTGCACGCCAGCGTAGTGGTTGGTGGGAGTGTGGGATATCTTTAGCAACGTTTGCGATGGATCTTTAGTGACGTTTATGACCGACACTAAATGTCCTGTATATGAAATTGATCCTTTCCTCTACCATAAAAGGACCCTTACCCCTCCTATTCTTCCTCATCTCTTCCTTTCTTCCTCTCACCACCTCCAAGGCTCTAGAGAGAGCTTGTCCCAAGCCCGGGATGCTCCTCTAGAGTAGAATCAAATATTTTTCCCTCCCCTCATCCCTATTCGTGGAGCATCCCACGGCTGCCCTCTCACCTCCCTTCGGGAAGAAGATCCTCGCTGCGACGCTGTCCTGCCCCGCCCTCCATCCTTCGGCTCCGTCATCGTTCATTCTACTCTTCACCACCTTTCTCCAGGTGACGTCAGAGCGAGTCGTCCTCCGAGCAACCATCGAGGGGGATTCTCTCACCTATATCTTTCTTTTTGCTTTTGTAGTGTAGTCTTTCCTGCTTTCATAGTTGTAGAAACACTTATTGAGATATATGTGATTGTTTCTCTCTCTCTCTCTCTTATATTTTGCAAGTAGATTAGTTAGATAAGAATTCATTGACCTGATCTCTTGCCTTATTAAAAATACCAAAAAAATTAGAAAAGACAAAAATGACAAAAACAAAGAAAAGTGGAAAGCGGATTTTCATAAAACCAGACGTATGCCTCCCCGTGTTTGACCCAAGACTCACTTTTCGAGTTTCGGTTATAAATATTATCTAATCGAAGGATTTTCTTGCGAATCAAACTTCGACAACGGGTTTTCCAAATCCAATCCTTTTCGTGTGCGAATCCGTCGCAATCACCTCCCAAAGGCTCTTTGGAACCCTCTTTGGAGAGGACACCTTCTCCTCTATCTTCTTCTATTTATGTTTCTTGTAGCTAGATTTACTTTCTTGCATGTTTTTATAGTCCTCTTCATTTTATGCAAGTAGATTAGTTTGTTTTTTAGCTAATTATTTCCCTTTCTTTCATTTCAATTAGTTGCTTAATGCTCTTTACTTACTGTTTTTATCTTTCTTGATATTCCATAGACTACCCACACCATCACTACCACATTCACTCTTCCATTCCATCACCATAACCATCTCCATCACCTCTACACCATCCACCAATAGCACTATCCTTTCGACCAATCAAAACCCTCCCTAAACCTCCCATTAGATAAGTCATCCAACCCTTGGCCATCCCCCATTAGCCCCTGAAAACCTAAGACCCATTCCTAATCCCTAAACACACCCATAAACCCAGCTAGAGCACATTAGACATCCAGAACCACTCTTTGGATGTCCAATTTCTGCAGATAGAGCCCAAACTCAACTCCAGGAACCACAACGCTCACCTTGATTCATTTTCAGATGTATAGACTACACTCTGGACGTCCAATGCTGACACTTAAGTCATCCAGAGAAGTTTATGGATGTTTGATTTACTCTGTTTAATTTGGAACCTCTCGGGCGATACTTAGTTCATTCCTCTACCCCTTAGGAAACCCATATAAATCATCCTACCACCATTCTAAACACTCTTCCCTAACCTACATCTTACACTTAACCTATAGAATCCCACAACCAACACCTAATCCACCTCTTAGATCCCTTCAAATCTGAGTGTAGGTCACCACATAGGTGTTTGATTTTAAGCTTGACCTAACTACCTAAGTCACCTATGGTCATCCCTGAACCATTTCACATTCCCCATCAGGTAGATTCCTTTAAAACACACTCCATTCACTATGTTGTCACTTTCTCGAACCAATGCCCCCATCTAACCATTGATGTCTATGTCCAACTTAACACCATCATCATCATCACCATGTTTCACGATACCCACACCACCTATAACACCACTCGCACCACCAACCCTTAAACACCACTCCAACACTACCTTTACTTAGCTCACTTCCACACACCACTCACCATATCATTCATCATCATGTTGAATGTGTCTATCCAAGCATTGTAAATACTCTTTTGTTTTTCTTTCTTCTGAGTTGTGTAAGTGGTTCATATGACATTTTGAGTTGTAATGGAAGCTTTCTCTTGTGATGTAATGGTCTTGTAAATATTCAAGTTTAATGAAATTTGTTGTTTCAAGTTACAAAGTGTTCTTGCTTTAGTTGCTTGCTTGTTCCTTCATCAAAATACAAAAAAATCGTTGTTTCTTTTCTTGTGTAAAAAACCTAAAATATCGCAAAAGTAAAACACCAAAAATATCATATTTGGAGAGATGAAAAGACAGAATGAACACATCCAAAAGCACCTTCCCATGGATCGACTCGGGGTCTTAAACTCTATTCTAATCAATTGAGCCCAATTTTAAAGAATTTTGATGATGCGCGACACTACAATGAAGCAATTTTAACAATGATATTTGTGTGAATCATCATTGGGGCCATTCTATCCTAATTCCATATGATTTTGAAATTTTCATTTTTTTCTTGGTAGAGGCTATAAAGGGGAGCTCAAGAGACAAGAGGCAAGAGAAATTGGAACCAATAATCACCCCATCCAAATTTCTTACATCACATAAGTAATATAAAAAATATTTTACTCTTGTTATCCAGTATAATCGACTTATTTTCTAGAATGGTCATCGAGGACGTATTTATTATAGGGACTAAAAAGAGGTGGGTGATTGATGACTCTACAATTACAAGTGTTAATAACATCAATTAGAGTCAATTTTGAGGGTACTTGTGCGATAATGTCAGATTATAATGGGCTTGGGAGCATTGCATGCATATTGCATGATCTTTACATTTTAATCACTTAGAATCAATGTTTAATGACCATGTACACAAGTTTATTTTTAAGTAGGTCTTAGATGAGCGATCAAACCATATGGATGGATCAGGATTGACGAATGGAGTCCAACGGACTCAAAATCACTTCGATCCGACCTCCGTAGCTCCTACAACAAGCTTGAGAAAGATCAATAGCTAGGGGGTAATGCAACATCCTTACAAGCCTTAGATGAAAAATCCAACCATACGGATGGATCTGAAGTGACGATCATAGCTCGGAAGTGTGGGAATCATCTCGATTTGAGCACCATGGCACCCTTTACAATAGAAAGAAGATGGACAGCCCAGATGGTGCCATGTGGTGCCATCCAGGCCCCCCTCACACCCCTAGCAGCACAATGCACATGGCACGCGTGAAGCGACAGCGTAGCAGCGCGCATGCGGGAGCAAGGCAGTGCAGCAGCGTAGCGACGTGGGTGGTATCGTGCGCGTGCACGTGGAGTAGAGTGCGGGCATATGTGCGTAGACTAGCATGCACCAGCACATGCACGTGCAACAAGGAGCGCGAGGCACACACTAGTGGGGCATGAGCGGGGGGTGCGTCTTTAGCGACAGCTGCAGGGGCCTTTAGTGACGGTTGCAGCTGTCACTAAAGATCTGGATTTGAATTTGAGCCCTCTTCTCACTTATAAAAAGGGTCCTACCCCACCCATTTGCACCAAGCTTCCACCCACGAGATACCACCACCTTCTAGAGTTCCATGCAAGGTCCCGAAGCTGCTGAGCCACCAACGGAAGCCCCTCCACTGCTGTGGCTGTCTCGACGCGTTCTTCTTCCTTGTCTTAGTGTTATTTTATTTTGTAGTGTAGTTCATGTCTTCATTTTGTTAAAGCATTCATCTACATTATGTTTGATTATGAATTTGATAAGAAATTGTTGGCACATTGATCTTATGATATGGTTCTCTAACCCTTTTCTCTCTCTCTTTTTCTCTCCCTCTCTCTTGTTTTCTCAAATCGATTTTCAAGCGCATAAATGACATATTTACGTGACACGAAAGCGAGTATTTGATCTAATTATTGCCTCCCTGTGTTTGATACTCGGACTCACCTTCGATTCTTTATTTAATATTGACATCATAAGCGCACTACAACAAACAATTTTACGTAATGTGTCCAGCGAACGTCAGTTTTTGGTGTCGTTGCTGCCAAATCTCTTATTCGCTTTCATTTTCTTGGTTATTATTTATACTTGTGTTATCTAACTTGCTCTTTTCTCTCTTGTGGTTGCAGGAACCTTGTGCATCGGCAACGGGAGGAGAACAAGTCAGGTTGGATCGAAAGGAAGCACAAAAGGAAGACTGCCATTGACCCGAAGGCTTGATCTTGTCTTCCCATGATCCAAAGTTAACTTTCCATCTTTGGACCAAGAAATGGTGGTGTTATAAAAAAACTCTCTTTTGTTTGACGAAGAAAAATACCACCACTAAGTCTTCAACCCATTAACTTTGAAAAAAATCATTTTCTGGACTTGGGTTGAGGACACGATTAAAGGACCCTCTACACCTCTAAAATTTTGAAAAAAATCTTAAAGGTGTCCCTTCTAGTAGTAGAACTCCCCTTAAAATTTCAGAGCCAAAATCCTTGTGGTTTGGCCATGAGAAATTTGCTACTGGAAGTGCACAAGGTTGTCCAAAGTTTTGGAGATCTGTAGGGTGTTCTTACTATTGCAAACTCCACGTAGCTCAGATTTGCGAGAGATTTATATTTCTAGAAAGATCTTGAAATTCTCTACACTTCATCTGAAGAACACTTTTGCATTTAAAATTTCTTAGTTCTTGTTCTAATCAAGATATTAAACTTGCGCATTGATTTAGAGGTTTTGGACAGATTGACCCCCTCTTGGAAAAACGTGAGTTTGGGTGGTCTACTATCCTCAAAAAAATTATGAAATTGATTTTGTTGAAAATCTCATTCGATTTTGGTCAGGATAGGGTCATTGTTTGTTTTGATTGGACCCTTCTTGACAAAATCTTAAAAAAGATTCATTGAATAGAAGCTGCACACCCTAGGATCTTCTGAACTAGGGAGTTTTGATTTTATATAATCATACGAAAGTCCTTAAAGAAAATCAATTTTCACCAACCATGTAACTATACATTTGTGCTGGTTTTGAAGGTGTAAACAAGTGAGAACTTTAAAAGCCATTAAAGCAAGATTTAAATCCTAAAAATCACACATCTTAATCTTTCTTGTGAAGGAACACTTGTTTTGGCATTGGATCCTTGCACCCAATTGTGCACACTTAGTTTGCTCATCCCTCTACTTCCAAACCATGGATTTCAATGCCTATCCTTCATTACCAAACTATCTCCAACATGATTTCTATGCTAACCCAAGTGGGCTGTATCCACAGTTTACTTGGGATGACCAACCACCTAGTCGGGGACTTAATCTAGGACCTGAGTACCCAAAATACCTCCCTTATCCCAACTATCCCAATTTTACTCAACATGCATCAACTTCCTATTGGGATACTTCCAACCCACCCACTTAGGGGTATGATCCAAACCTTGAGGATCCTTACCTTGACTCTCCTTTTGATGGCTCTTCTTTTAGGTCCTACCCACCCACTGACCAATTTGATAAGACCTACACTTTAGGAGAACACCAAGACCCCTACCCAACCCAGGACCCTAACCAAGATAGGTCATCTAAATTCAAGGATCTCTCTTACTTGACCTATGGATTGGAAGGGATTTTAGAAAAATCGAAATCAAATGATGATCATAAACCTGGAAAATCAAGAATGATCAAACCCTGATTTGGACCCTTGATGAAGAATCTGACTGGGAGGAGGACTTAGAACCTCAATTATTCTGGAGGAGGACAAAACAAAAAATGGTTCCTCTTGAAGAATTGGGCCCTGAAAATGATAGAATAGAGGACCCACCCAAGAACTTAAACCCCTGTATGGACTCTAGCACACATCCTCAACCATACCCTCCCAACTCTAATTTAAATACTAAGGAGCAAATCCAAGGGAAACCTAATGACACCCGATCAGTTCGTGATAGCCTTCAGTTGGAGTTACAAAGATAGAATCTAGAATTGGTTAAAGGGCAACAAGCCATGATGGATATGTTCCAACAGCTGGAAGAAGAGGGCTAAAGAAAACTGTTGAAAACAACCTGTCTTACTGAATCCAGGAAGCAAGGCCCCATAATGATCAATTGGACTACACCTAGTTGCCCAAAATTGGTTCAGTCCACCGTTGATATGCCTCCATTGTTGGACAACTCATTAGAAAATGTCATTAAGGATTCCTTGGGGAAGGTTGAGGGAAAAAATTAACGGAAACTAAGAATTTGGGGGATGATGTCTTTGAATCCAAATCTAATCTTCCCAAGGAAAGTGATTTGGTGAAAGAGGCATCCAAAATTGAATATGGGGAGTGGGATTAAAATTCTGAAATAACCTATTTCGAATCATTTGAAACCCCCATCACAAGTTTAGAGGAGGGCCAAGGGAAGGAATCTGAGGTAGAGGATGAGATTAGCCCTACCTCTAATGCAACCTCGAAAATTGAGTTTGATATGAAAGAGGTTGAAGAAAATATTCTTGGGTCACGGAATGGGAGGGAATAAGCAATGAAACTCTAGTTGAAAAAGGGATGGATTTTTATTTGGGGAGAGACCTCACACTTGATTTTAGGGCTCATTGTGAAACTCTTGATTTGGTTACATGCCCTATCAAAATTGAAATCTCGCAACCAGAAGGCATTGGAATTGATATACCTTTGAGGGATTACAATT
This sequence comes from Thalassia testudinum, assembly GCA_037157565.1. NCBI lineage: Eukaryota > Viridiplantae > Streptophyta > Magnoliopsida > Alismatales > Hydrocharitaceae > Thalassia > Thalassia testudinum. The sequence continues at coordinate 63,765,979 of JAZHRO010000035.1, read as the reverse complement.
TTAAAGGGACACAAGCTGATTACAAAACCTACATCTTTAGTGTCCGACATTTTAGATTCGAGTTGTGCTCATCCAAATCAACTTCTCTGCATGCCCGCAGACTAAGAGAGGAACAAACATGGGCATGCATGGTACACCATTTGCAGGGTTCCCTTCCTTTAGGGATGGGACTCCACCACAACCTAGTTCGCATCTCTGGACTTCAGACTCGGGGTCATGGTGATTTTGTTTTCACCTCCTTGACCCAAACCAGTCTTGTTTGTGCATCATGCCTAGCTGAAGGGACTAAACTCAGAGCTTCTCGGGAGGCAACCTAGAGGATTCAAGCTGACCAGATTCACGATTACAACTCAGGTGATTTCTTTCCTTACTCTCTTGCATACATTTATTTTTCTAATGAGGACATTGTCCAACTTAAGAATGGGGGGGGTGGTAATTCATAAGATTTGAGTACAAAATTGTCAACTTGAACTAATTTTATTTCTTTTTATCAAAAAAAAATTAGGAAAAGAAAACTTAGGTATTAGAAGCTTGTTGACTTTAGGAAATGATATGTTAGGGACCTAATCGCTTAGACTTTTTAGGTCTTCAGACTTAATCAGTCCGGATGTCCACTGAAATGTGGACTTTATCTCGAGTCCTTGCCACCTTAATTTATTTTAATATGGTCAATAAAGTAGGGTGATAAGTATATGACTTATCAACCCACTCTCTGATTTAGGGGAGATTTTTAGTCTAAGCATCTACACACGTTTTGCACTACTCACTCATCGGCGGTTCTAATGGAAATTGGGTAGCTAATGAACCTTCTAGGGTGGTATGGCTGGCAAGTTGTCATGGGTAACAACCCATTGGCAGGTTGTCTAGAGCCTAGCACAGGAAAATTCTCTTTCACTACTTCCTTTAGGTAAATCTTAGATCAGGAAAGCCACCTACTTAAAAAATAAATAAATAAATAAATAATGAAAATAAAAAAGGAGAAAAGAAAAAAAGAAATAAGCCACACTTCACTGCACGAGTATGGCTGGCAAGTTGTCGTGGATAACAGCCCATTGGCCAGTTGTGCAAATCCCAACTCATAAAATGAACAAGAATTCCAAAACACTTAAGAAGAAGCAGGGAAGTAGCATAATCCAGGGAGATATACACTGGGTTTGACCTTGTGTTGACCCAACAAAAATAAAAAGTAGGGAGAAAACTACCGGTCAGATAGATACACCTTTAGGCAACATTTTTTCAGGTCACCTAGGGGCGTAGAAACCTGAAGTCCGTTTTAATTGCCGTTGAGTGAGTCTATCACTTTCAAAATAAGATGCTTAGTATTAAGAATCCTTTTCGAGTCTTGGGTGGATTGGTTAGCCTTAAAAAGTAATTCCGAAATCCTCAACTCCAAAAATTCAAAAAAAAAAAAAAGAAAAGATGAAAAATAAAAAACATATATATATACTTTGCTTGCACATAAAATAAGGCAAGGACTCGGGCGGTCTGCATTTTGGAAGCTAACCTGGGCACTGTTGAATCTTTACGAATTAAATTCTTAGTAGAAATTTCCTCCTGTTGACAAGCAACTTCTACCTAAGCGATCAATTACTAATTTTAGTTATAAATAGCATTTAGATCAAACCTTGCTAGGGACTAGCAAGGGGTGGGCATGGGGTCGGTAGAGTGGGAATCATCTCGATTTTAGCACCGTGGCACCCTCTACAATAGAAAGAAGATGGACGGCCCAAATGGCACCACATGACGCCATCCAGGCTGCCCTTCACACCCTCAGCAGCACAAGGTGCACGGCACGCGTGAAGCGGTAATGCAACAGCATGTGTGGGAGCAAGGTAGCGCAGTGGCGTGGGTGGTAGCGTGGGTGTGCGTGTGGAGAAGCACGCGTTGGCATATGCACGTAGTCCAGCGTGTGCCAGCGCATGCGTGCGTGACAAGGTGTGCGAGGTGTGTGCTAGCAGGGCATGAGCAGCGAGTGAGTCTTCAGTGATAGCTACAAGGGCCTTTAGTGATGCTTGCAGCTATCACTAAAGACCCAAATTTGAATTTGATCCCTCTCCTCACTTGTAAAAAGTGTTTACCCCACCCATTTGCACCAAGCTTCCACCCGCGAGATACCACTAACTTCTAGAGTTCCAAGCAAGGTCAAAAAGTCGCCGAGCTGCTAATAGAAGGCCCTCCACCGTCGTGGCTATCTCGACGCGTTCTTCTTCCTTATCTTAGTGTTATTTTATTTTGTAGCATAGTTTATGTCTTGATTTTGTTAAAGCATTCATCGACATTATGTTTGATTACACATTTGATAAGAAACTATTGACACATTGATCTTATGTAGTTCATGTCTTGATTTTGTTAAAGCATTCATTTGCATTATGTTTGATTACACATTTGATAAGAAATTGTTGGCACATTGATCTTATGATATGGTTCTCTAACCCTTTTCTCTCTCTCTCTCTCATTTTCTCAAATCGATTTTCAAGCACACAAATGGCATATTAACGTGACACGAAAGCAAGTATTTGATCTAATTACTGCCTCCCTGTGTTCGACACTCGGACTCACCTCTAATTCTTTATTTAAAATTGACATCGTAAGCACACTACAACGAACGATTTTATGCAAACGCGTCCAGCGAACGTCAGTGACAAATTAATGGCCCCCCAAAATGAAACCAATTTAAGGGGATAGATAGGCTGTCTCCCAAATTTTGTCACCTATTTTATTTTGTTTCTTAAAATAAAATCAGTTTGGGGGGTACAAGTGTGACAACTCGAGTCCCGCCAAGTGAGGAAACCTGGGTCCCCTTGTGCTAACAACTATTACAGACACTCGCAAGATCGCAATCACCTAACACAAAGTCATAAATATCAGTAGCCAACATTCATTCATAATGTATTAAAGTAAAGTGTTGATAGTATAATAAAAATTCACCATAGAAAGCAGAAATGTAAGTAATCTAGTACAATCACCAAAAGATAGGAAATAAAAAAAACCTAACAGCAGAAAGAAACTACTACGAGCCATTGGTACAGTACGGACTGTCTCCTCAGGTAGGACTCGGTTCTGCAGAAGTCTGACCAACATCAGCCACTAACCCGGCAGCTCAGCAACACCTGAGTGCGGAACTTGAGACAAAACATTAGTGGAAACTGAGTAGAGTAGAACAACTAGATAGGTAACAACAGTAACAAAAGTTCATCTGTTTGCAATTTAATTCATATCCAGTTCTGTTTATGTAATTTACCCATATTATTACAATTCTCAATCTGTCAATCGACGTCTCAAGCACGAGACGATCTCGTGTAACTTCATTCAGTGCTAGACCGGTATAAGCCAACCACCTGGGTGAGAAGACTACTTATACCCATTGAGTCGCCGCACTCCATCACCCTAGGGTCATCGTGAAATGGGGTGGTGCTGCGTTGTGTAGTGTGAACACATACAAGAGTTGTGTATGCTGAACCGCAGATAGCCAATGTCCCACCCATCGGCCGAGAAGAACCACTCCAAACCTCGAGACACGCATCCTGTTATCCCAGTTGGTCGCTAAGCCGAATCGAAGAGTTGTAGGGAGGCCAGTAACTCCCTAAACTAGCCTTTGAAATTTATCTGAAAGAACAAAGCTACAGACAAAATCTGGCGAGTAGTGGAGCTAAAACTAGTTATCTTGCCTTTAAATCCCGACTAATTAGCTGTACTAAATTCATTCCAGATAACTATATCTTTTGTTTTCATTAAATCTAGTCTTGTTTACTAATTCCACATCCTTAAGCCTAGGATGAACAAGTATTCATATCAATCTTCAATGTTATCAGTTTACAGATAAATTCCAATTTATGAAGGTGATTCTATACTAGTTACTAATTAAAAAACCACGATGGAACTGGTTTCATAGAAATCATGGTCCTTTTCATGCATGTGACGACAAGGGTACATGTAATCATTAACTCTTAATTCTTTTCACATAAACCCATTTATTTCTCATTAAAGTGCCCATAAATTAGGGGAAAACACCAGAGGGTTCCAAACTCATCAAAAAGAAGAATAACACACCAACCAAGGTAGTACACGCGAAGAATCGCACAAGACGGGTCCATAGATACCCAAAAATCAGATGGAATTGAGAGAAGGGTAGACTACTCTACCTAATGTCATTGGAGGGTCACGATGACTCCAAACATGCGCACAAGGCTTGCAGACAGTCTCCACTCCCTCCTCGAGATTTGCAAACACATCGGGGGTAAGACCTGGTTCACATGGACAAAAAACAGGTTGAAAAACACCTCATCACATTTTTTATTTTTCAATAAAAGGACAAAAGTCAAAAGTGAAAATAAATTATACCAACTTATAGTACACGTTGATACGATTCCAATGGTACCTTATTTGCCAAAATCTGAGGTCAGGAAGGACTTGAACAACTAGAAACAACGTGAGGGGGTCCTAAACCAATCTGGTTCAAGTGAATCGGTCAATGGTCCGCGCGCATCGCATGTTTGCCATGTGTTGCATGCTGGTTGGATCGTGCGGCCACTCGTGGATTGCCACCCACACCCGCTCACGCCCCCACTGCTGTTGATCCATGACATGCGTCGCTCATCCGATGCTCACGTGGTTGCTTCTTAGTGCAAACGCACGAAGTTGCAAGAGCGCAAAACCTTATCGCATGCCACATGTCAGCTGCTCGCCGCATGGCACTGCCATGAGTCGCACCCACGTTGTGCACCACCACTGTTGTCGTGACTTCTGCAGTGGGAAGCCCAGACTTCTTAAAATCACGTGAAGGTCCCTGGGAAGGAATTTTAAGTTTTATAAAGGAAAATCCTAAGCTTTTCCTTCTCTCTTTTCTTATCTTAATTAAGAGGCTTAGAGATTAATGACGACCCAAGGACCCAAGGGCATCCTTTTATAGGCCTAAGGTTTTTTGGGATTGGGTTTAGTGGGAGAAATACCTAAAATAACCCTAGGTTGTGTCCACATTACATACAACTCCTTGTTGACTTGTTCTGGTAGCTACTTGATGAATTGATTTTAGTTGAAGTGGTGCAACCCAAACAACTCAAACAATTGGCCTGATGTACCACTTAATTAGGCACACAAGTGATTACGTAATCTGATTTCTACTCAATTATGTGTTGATGAGTGTATCAGTCCCAAAGATTGGGTTACCGGTTGAGTATGAAGAATCAGAAGAGGTTGTGTACCTCTGTGGGATTTTTTAAAAAATTTTTCTTTTTATACGGAGGGTGAGGCAAGTGGAGGTGACAAACAAACAATCAAAACTAACCTTAGAGTTTATGCAAGCTCCTAAGTTAATTAGGGTTTGCGTTATTAGGTGGTGGAATGAAATCTAGTGGGTGGGGAGGTGGGGTTACTTACAGACCCTTCGACAGCACTTTACTCCAATCTACCGCTTTTGCTCACCTCGTAAGAGTACCTGCAATCACAATAAGAAAGGAGAGAAGTGAGGTAAACGATCAGTAAGTCGGAAAACATGACAAATCAAAGAGCGTCGCCTCCCCGACAATGGTGCCGAAATGTTGAATTGGAAATTTCCTGAGAACGGTGCCAAAATGTTGTGGCGGAAAATCGTTGCAAATAGATTTGAGTTTTGAAAACCCATCATTGTAGTGCGATTTGCGAGGAAAAACTGTCAACAGATAAATTTTACCGAAACTCAAAAGGACTTCTGGGTTGAACACAGAGAGGCGGACGTTTGATTAAAAAATGTATTTTATTTGTTTGTCACAAAGAAGATTAGCTAGTCAAATTAAATCAAAACTAGCTATCTACTTAAAGAATAATGAATAGAGAGAGAGAGAATATTACAAATAAAGACAAAATAGAGATAGAATAAACAAATATTTCATAACCGCATAATGATGTCTATTACAACTAATCACAACAACTACTCATTACACTAGAAAGCAGGAAATCTATGCTAGAAAGCAATAAAAGAGAAGGTGGAGTGAAGTTATCCTCCTCGACGACTGCTTGGAGGATAAACCGCGTTGACGGAGCACTCGAATGAAAGTGGTGAGATGCAAGACGAAGGAGAACGATGACGGATGACGGAGAATTGGGTAGGGCGACGTCGCAGTGGGATCCGCTTCCCGAATGGCTATAAAAAGACAACCATGGGATGCTCCACGAGGGGGATGAGAAGGTGGAAAATTTGTAGTTTTAATTCTAGGGGAGCATCCCCGATTTGGGATAAGCTCTTAGAGCTTTGGAGGGGGTAAGAGAAAAGAGGAAGGGATGAAGAAAGTATGGGGATCGTAGGGCCTTTTATAGGTGTAGATTGGAGGGGAATTAGGTCATTTCATTGTTAAACATTAAATGAATAGGTCTTTAGTGATGAATTTATTCGTCACTAAAGCCTAAATGTGGCTAAAGATCCACACGCGCACCCGCTGCTTCCTCTTCTACGCACAAATGCCTCACCCACGTTCTAGCATTTTCAACCATTCGATCTCGAGATTGGACGACTTAAGATGCATGAACATTTCTTCTCTTCTACTGTAGCGCACGCCCGTGTGCGATGGCGCGTTGGATCGCTCGTCATCGCTCGCATGCGCGATCCTCGCCCATCCCTCGCGCCACGTCACTCTCATCTGCACTGCTCATGCTTCATCCAACGGTCCAATTTCGCGTGCACCAATGATTTGAGGCACGCGGAATCGAACCCACGTCATCGACCTCTTTGTAGTGCCCTTCGCAAACTCACTACACATGCGTTTGAGGCGCGTTTGCAAATTGTTCCTCCAGCGCTCTCCACCGTTGGATGGCAATCCAACGGTGGAGATTAATATTACCTTTGTGAAGAAGAAGGGTTGTGGTGATGTGGGCGGCTTGGATGGTGCCACGTGGCACCATCCTGGTCATCCATCTTCTTTGAGTTGCAGATGGTGCCATGGATGTTAGATTGTACCGATTTTCACGCCGTTGGGGTGTGATCGTTGATCCGAACCCATTTGTGTAGTTAAATTTGTCATCTAGAATCTGTATTTACACCATCTTGGCCCTTGACCTCTAATATTTCTCGAACTGTATCAGATGCTACGGGGGTCCGATCAGGACGGTCTTGGAGTTGTTGAACTTCGATCATCGCCTTGATCAGATCTGTATGGTTAGATCTTCAATCCGAGGCTCCGATATGATATTTTCCTATTTCCTGACCACAAAAAGAGAAAATTAACCTAAAATTTATACAACCTAATCTAAATGCATGATGATGCATGTTATGCAATATTTATAATGTATGTTGTAACTTTACACCTAAGAACACACATAAATAGACTGTTTATGTGATATAAACGTGTTTACATCACACCCCCATGCCTATCTTTTGCTAGTCCTTAGCAAAACTACATGCTATTTATAAGAGAATCAAAATTAGATTTCTTAGGCAATAGTTGTTTTTCAACACATAGGGAAATGCAACTAAGACCTGAACTACAAAAACACAACAGTGCCCAGGTGTCTGCCAAAATGCATACCTCCTCAAGCCCTCACCTTATTCAAAGAAAGAACTTTTTTTCTTTTTCTTCTTTTCTTTTTTTTTTTGGATTTTTGAGTTTAGGGTTTTGGAGCAGCTTTCTATGGCCACTCAACCCACCCAAGACTTGATGAGAACTCTAAGTTCTAAGAATCTTTTTGTGTGAAGTGCTAGACTCATTGATCGACAATCAGAATGGACTTTGGGTTTCTACGCCCCTAGGTGACCTTAAAAAGAATTTCTGCCTAAAGGTGTATCTATATAATCGGTAGCTTTCTCCCTACTTTTTATTAATATGGGGTCAACACAAGGGCAAACCCAATGTATATCTCCCCGACTTATTCTACTTCTCTGCTTCTAACTAAGTGTTTGTAATTAAACATGCATTTCTTGAGCCAGGTTCTGGACAACCTATCAATGGGTTGTTACCTACGATAACTTGTTAGCCATACTCGTGCGGTGAAGTGTGGCTTATTTCTTTTTTTTGCTTTTCTTTTCTCCTTTTCTATTTTTTTTTCTTTTCTCTTTGGATATTTTTCTTTTTCTTTTCTTTCTTTAAGTAGGTGGCTTCCCTGATCTAAGATTTATCTAAAGGCAGTAGGAAAAGAATGGTTGTCTGACTGGGCTTTGGACAACCGACCAATGGGCTGTTACCTACGATAACTTGCCAGCTATACCTCCTTAGAAGGTTCATTAGCTACCCAATTTCCATAAAAACTGCCGAAGAATGAGTCAGTGCGAAAAGTGTGTAGATGCTTAGACTTAAAATTCCCTCAAATCAGAGGGCGGGTTGATAAGTCGTGTACTTATCACCCCAACTTATTTAACCAATTAAAATTTGAATTCAGAATGGCAAGGACTTGAGAAACAAGTCCACATTTTAGTGGACACCTGAGCTGATTAAGCCCAAAGACCTGAAGGGTCTTAGTGTTTGAGTCATACAGTTTTATTCTCTAAGATTGAAAATTTTCTAAAGCCTAAGTTCTCTTTCCTAATTCCATAATTTTTTTTTACTAAAAAAAAAGAAAAATCTACTCAGCTAATGAAATAGTTTAGAGATGAATATCCACCCCCCCATGTCTATCTAATGTAATGTCCTCATTGTATTAAAAAGACATAAAATAGAGTGGAGTAGAGTAGAAAGCACCTGAATTGCATGAAAAATAGGTCGGCTCTGAGATGAAAAGAAACTGTATACGTGCTGAATATAGTACCTTCAGCTAAGCACACCATACAAAGAAGAAGAAATAAAGAATTCACAGGAGCTGGTTAGAATCAAAATAAAAAGATTCACCTCAGGACTTGCTAGCAGATGTCCATAGATATGGACCAGATTGTGGTGCAGACCCATACCCCATGGTTGAGTATATCTAAGGTTCTAGATAAAAATTATCCAAAACCTAAGATCAACATGCAAGTGGGGTTAGGCCTACGATTTGTGAGGATGCAACCCAAGATCAAAAAGTCATATTACAGAGAAATTAAGCTCAAATGGATAATCAATGAATGTGCGCTTGGGTTGGACATCCTTTAAGTCAAAGATGCCATAAGGGTCCTGGTAGAAGGTTAGTGGTTTCAGACAAATAGGCACCCTTAGACTCAGTCTTTTGCTTCCTCCGGAATTGGCTTCCCATATCATCATTTCCCAATTCTTATCCTCCTCAATCAAGACTTCAGATTTCGGGACCACTTGCATGATAATCACCCATTTAAAATTTTTGAGTCCAAGATTGATGGCTAAATCAAAATTGACTTGGGTCTAGTGATCTCAAAATCAAAATCATCAACATGCTCAATGGGGTGTGATTGAGGAATGGGGCTTTGAATTGAATCCTCAATAACAGGATCTGAATCTACCATGTGAGCCCCTACATGATCAAATTCCTCTATTTTAGGGCCATCAAATGATTCATCGAATTCCTCAAGCCTAGTCATCTCATTGAAATCATGTGCTGTAAACTCAGGTGAGACTTCGCATAGTGATTCTTCACCTTCAGAATCAAAGAATTCTAAACCCGCATTAATGTATGTCTCAAAATCACTAATCACTTTCTGTTCCATGGAGACATACGTTTCCTCGTTCCCCGACTCAGGGATCTCAGGTGAAGAATTTAATTCATCCTTATTCGATTACTCTAGAATAACCTGGTCAACCCTGGTCTTGTAAAACGTGTCCCCCCTACAAGTGCCTTAGCAGATTTTGACATCGGCTCTCCCGTCAAGGGTTCATCCTAGGAATCCTCCCAAGATTGGACTAGAACAATCACAAATCTCATCCTCAATTTTAATAACTTCCCAAGTGAAAACTCACCCGGGTCCTTATCTTTAACATCTTGGAGCCAATCCAACAAATACTTGTTAAGATAGTCAATCATTTCAATCAGAGGCTCCAATTCTTCAGGGCAAGGTATTGGCTGAGCTTCTAAAGATTGAATGGTATTCCTTAAGTTAGCTAACACCTTATTTTGGACCTGGTTAACCTGAACCAAATGGTTTGGTTCAGGGTTGAGCAGGTTTGGGTTCAATGCAGGGGAGTTAAAGAATTGAGGTTCTTGGTACTCTCCCTGATAATAGGTCATGTTAGGTTGTACATACAGAGGTGATGACCTATATGCAATGTAATCTGGGGAAGGGTAAGGATCAGCATATTCTTCTTGATTGTAGATCATATTAGGTTGTCCAAAAGAGGGCGGTGATCTATAATTGATGTAGCTCGGAGAAGGATAAGAATCAAGATCATGCTGTCCAGGGTTAGACCTTGAACACGGAGGTCCAGAACTATATCCCTAATCAGGATTATCCCAACTAGAAGATGGATGAGAATAAGTCTAGTTGGAATAATAATCATTTTGGGAATAAGTAGTGGTAGGAGGGTAGGAGTGGAAGTGCGAATAGGATGTGGAAGGATCCATGATAGAACGGGAGGAAGAAAGGTGCCTTGCAATACAAACAATCAAACCTGTCCTTAAGTGCCTAGCCTAAAGACCTATAGACTCCCAAAACCCATCTTAAGATGAAACGATTTGATCTACTTCTTTCCGGTCAATCCAACCAGTTAGAGGGAGGGGCTGGGGAGAAGGTTCTTCCTTTGGCTTGCGCCTTCGGTTCCTAGTGTACCCCCCAACCACGATCGTTTGATTATGCTCCCCTAACTAGACATTAGATTGGACGGTAGAAATAGACTAATAAAAAATAATCTTGATTTGGGCTCCGAAGAGTGAGTCCAATCCTTAAGGCCAACGTCTACTCTATTTTAATTAGGGTTAGGTTTGAATGTGCTTTGGAATGTGATGAGCCCTTTATCTGGGTTGTGCCCTTAATGATTGATTGTTGTGTGTGTGCGTGCACAACCAGTGGTTTTCAAGCAAGATTATTTTTTGATGTGGTGAATTTTAGGGTTTAAATCTTGCTTAGTAGCTTTTAGAATTCAACTCTAGGAGTATTCAATCAAGTTCAGTTGGCACACCAGGTTTTGGAAGCACAGGTGAAGATGTTTTCCATTAAAACTTAAAAGAATGTGGAGTGCCTGGTAAATCCCTAAAAGTTGAACCTATTTGGCAGCTTCTTGATGAGTTGATTTTTGTTGAAGTGGTGTGGCCCAAACAACTCAAACAATTGGCCTGATACACCACTTAATTAGGCACACAAGTGATTACCTAATCTGATTTCTACTCAATTATGTGTTGATGAGTGTATCGGTCCCAAAGACTAGGTTACCGGTTGAGTATGAAGAATCAGAAGAGGTTGTGTACCTTTGTGGGATTTTTTTAAAAATTTTGCTTTTTATGCGGAGGGTGACGCAGGTGGAGGTGACAAACAAACAATTAAAACTAACCTTAAAGTTTATGCAAGCTCCTAGGTTAATTAAGGTTTGGGTTATTAGGTGGTGGAATGAAATCTAGTGGGTGGGGAGGTGGGGTTACTTACAGACCCTTCAACAACACTTTACTCCAATCTACTGCTTTTGCTCGCCTTGTAAGAGTACCTGCAATCACAATAAGAAAGGAGAGAAGTAAGGTAAATGATCAGTAAGTTGGAAAATAGAAAAAATCAATGAGCATCGCCTCCCTGGCAATGGCGCCAAAATGTTGAATTGGAAATTTCCTGGCAACGGCGCCAAAATGTTGTGGTGGAAAATCGTCACAAATAGATTTTAGTTTTGAAAACTCATCATTGTAGCACGATTTGCGAGGAAAAATCGTCAACAAATAAATTTTACCAAAAGTCAAAAGGAATTCTGGGTCGAACATAGGGAGGAGGACGTTTGATTAAAAATCGAGTTTGATTTATTTGTCATGAAGTAGATTAGCTGGTCAAATTAAATCAAAACTGGCTATCTACTTAAAGAATAATGAATAGAAGAGAGAGAGAATATTACAAATAAAGACAAAATAGAGATAGAATAAATAGATATTTCATAACCACATAATGATGTCTATTACAACTAATCACTACAACTACTCGTTACACTAGAAAGCAATAAAAGAGAAGGTGGAGAGAAGTTATCCTCTTCGACAGCTGCTTGGAGGATAAGCTGCGTTGACGTAGCACCCAAACGAGGTGGTGAGATGTAGGACAAAGGAGAACGATGACGGACGATGGAGAACGGGGCAGGGCGACATCGCAGTGGGATCCGCTTCCCAAACGGCAATGAGAAGACAACCGCGGGATGCTCCACGAAGGGGATGAGAAGGTGGAAAAATTATATTTTTAACTCTAGAGGATCATCCTGGGTTTGGGACAAGCTCTTAGAGCTTTGGAGGGGGTGAGAGAAGAGAGGAAGGGATGAAGAAAGTATGGGGGTCATAGGGCCTTTTATAGGTGTAGATTGGAGGGGGCAATTAGGTCCTTTCATTGTTAAACATTAAATGAAAAGGTCTTTAGTGACAAATTTATTCGTCACTAAAGCCTAAATGTGGCTAAAGTTCCGCATGCGCACCCGCCGCTTCCTCTTCTGTACATAAACGCCTCACACACGTTCTGGCATTTTCAGCCATCCGATCGTGAGATCGGACAGCTTAAGATGCGTGAACGTCCCTTCTTCAGCTACAGCGTGCGCCCACGTGCGATGGCTCGTTGGATCGCGCTTCATCGTGCGCATACACAATCCTCACTCATCCCTCACACCATGTCGCTCGCATCTGCATCGCTCAAGCTTCATCCAACGGTCCAATTTCACATGTACCCATGATTTGAGGTGTGCAGAATCAAACTCGCATGATCGACCTCTTCGTAGCGCCCTTCGCCATCGCACTATACACGCGTTTGAGGCGCGTTTGCGAATTCTTCCTCCAGCTCTCTCCACAATTGGATGGCGATCCTTTGTGAAGAAGAAGGGCTACGATGATGTGGGCAGTGATGTGGGTGGCTGGGATGGTGCCATGTGGCACCATCTTGGCTGTCCATCTTCTTTGAGTTGCAAATGGTGCCACGGATGTTGGATTGGACTGATTTTCATGCCGTTGGGTTGCGATCGTCGATTCAAACCCATCCATGTAGTCAGATTTGTCATCTAAAGTATGGATTTATGCCATCTTGGCCCTTGACCTCTTATCTTTCTCAAATTGTATCAGATGCTACGGGAGTTCGATCAGGGTGGTCTTAGAGTCGTTGAACTTCGATCGTCGCCCTGATCAGATCCGTACAATTGGATCTTCAATCTGAGGCCCCAATAAGATATTTCCCTATTTTCTAACCACAAAAAGAAAAAATTAACCTAAGATTTATACAACCTAATCTAAATTCATGATGATGCATGTTATGTAATATTTATAATGTATGATGCAACTTTACGCCTAGGAACACACATAAATAGACGGTTTATGTGATATAAATGTGTTTACATCATGTCTTCTCACCTGTAATGGCTTCCATTGGGCTGTCTCAACCATACTGATCCATCTCTGTGCTTGAAGAGCTGCCAACCAGGCTGGTGGCCTTCTACTGAGAGCGTTTGCCATGACATTCCAATTCCCGGGATGATTAACTATCGAGCAGTCGTAATCCTTCAGGAGCTCCATCTAGCACCTCTATCTCAAGTTCAAATCTTTCTAATCAAAAAGGTACTTTAGGCTCTTGTGATCTGTGTGGATCTCGAGGGTCTCACCACACAAGTAATGACGCCAAATCTTTAGGGCGAAGACTATAACCGCCAACTCTAAGTCGTGCATTGGGTAGTTCTTCTCATGAGGCTTTAGTTGTTTTGAGGCATAGGCGGCCACATGCCCATACTTCATCAGAACACAGCCCAGCTGATGTCGCGGAAATTCGTTGCGAAAAGATTTGAGTTTAGAAAACCCGTTGTTGTAGTGCGATTCGCAAGAAAATCTATCAATTAGATAATTTTTTTACCGAAACTCAAAATGAGTCCCAGGTCGAACATGGGGAGGCTATGTCGATTTGAAATACACAGTTATATTTTTTTGTAATTTTTTTTTGTTTATAAATGAGACATTCACAATGATCGCTATTCCACTTGCAATATAAACACTAAAACTATAAAGAGAAAGAGAAAGAGAAATAGAGAGAGAAACAACTTTTATACTAAGAATAATGTCATTACAACTATGACTAGAAAGTGAAAGAGAAGGGGGAGAGAAGTTATCCTTCTCAACGGCTGCTTGGAGGATGAGCCCGATGGATGTCGCCTGGAAAAGGGAGAGAGAAGACGGAGGATGGAGGACAGATCGAGAAGAACTGGGGGTGAGGCAGGGTGTCGGCATCACGGGATCCATTTCCAGAATGGGGACAAGAAGACGGTTGGTGAGAGCTCTGTGAAGGGGATGAGAGATGGAAAAAATTGTATTTTTACTCTAGTGGAGCTTCCTGTAACTTAGGAGCACTAGAGGGAGCTTTAGAACTTGAGTTCTTAGCTCTTAGAGAGGGAGAGAGATGATGGAAGGGATGAAGAAAATGTGGAGGGTGTAGGGGGCATTATATAGTTGAGGTACAAGAGCAATAAGGTTATTTTATCTTTGAAAAATTAACTCTACTGCCTTTAGTGACACATGTGCACGTTACTGTAGATAAGCATCGGTGAAGATGCGTGCCTCCTCTTTGCTGCTCGCTTTTGATTGGATGCTCCACAATGCGCCACGTCGATGCTCAATCTGCCTTCATTTGTTTACTCCTTGATCACGTACAGACGATCTCAGTCGTCCGATCAAGAAATCGGACGACCTAAGATCCTCGAGAGCCACTTCCTCTTCACACGTTAAGCGTGCCCATGTACAAAGGCACATTTGATTGCACGTCATCACGCGCGTGCGTGATTAACGCCTCTCTGCACGTTATGTCTTTCATCCATCGCCGCCTTATTGCGATCCAATGGGCGTATTTCGCCTACACTTGTTCTTCGCAGATTGGGCTATAGAGCGCGCCTCGAACCCGTGCCTCACGCTCTGCGTAGGGCATTCGCCCAACATGCTACACCCAAGGGTCCATCTCTCACGACCGTTGGATGAGAATCCAATGGTTGAGAGGCACTAGTGTAGAGAGGTGCGGTAGCTTGTGGGTGATCTTGGGCAGCTAGGATGGTGCCACGTGGCACCATTTGAGCCACCCATGTTCTTTTACTTGTAAGTGATGCCACGGATGTTGGATTGGATCGATTTTCACACCGTTGGGCTGTGATCGTCAATCCGAACTCATCCGTGCGATTGGATTTATCATCTGAAGTCTGGATTTTACACCACCTTATCCCTTGATCTCTAATCTTACTCATACTGTATCTGATGCTACGAAAATTCTATTGGGGCGATCTTAGAGTCATTAACACTGATCATCACCCTGATCAGATTTGTACGGTTGGATCTTCAATTTGAGGCCTTGATAAACATTGCCTTGTCCCTGGCCACAAAAAGAGGCGAATTACTATACAATTTATACAAATTAACCTAAATGCATGATGATGCATGCTATGCAATATTTACAATGCATGATGCTTCTATGACACTAAGAACATGCATAAATAGACATTTTTGGCTACTTAGATGTATATACATCACACCCCCATGCCTATCTTTTACTAGTCCCTAGCAAAACTATATGCTATTTATAAACAAAATTAGGATCAAATTACTTGGGCAAAAGTTATTTTTCAACACTAGGAAATTTCTACTAGGACCAAAACTATAGAGACACAACAACACCCGAGTGTCTGCCAAAATCCAGATCGCCCAAGCCCTCGCCTTATTCAAAAGCAAAAGCATCTTTTTCTTTTTCTCCTTTTTCTATTTTTTTTGGATTTTTGAGTATAAGGTTTCGAGGCAGCTTTCTATGGCTACCTAACCCACCCAAGACTCAAAAGGAACTCTATGTACTAAGCATCTTTTTGTGTGAAATGTGATGACTCACTGATCGGTCGATTTTCGCTTTCAATTAAGTTTTGCACATAAAATGACACGTCGTTTTAGTATCAAAGTGGTGGAAAATTGCTTAACAAAATAATTAAAATAAACCACTCACAGGAGAGTGGGTCGTATCCACAGGGAGGTAGAGGCCTATTAAAATCACAACTAGGTAGAAATCGAGTTCGCTGAAATATTCGTCAAATCAAACAATGCATATGTCGCTCTGAATGTAAACCTTAAATTTATGGAGAAGTCAAGGGTTGTTGACGTAATTTTCACATAAGAAAATAGTTCATGTGTAGGGGTATATCATGTACTTTTCACTTGCATGCATACTAAAATGTAATTCAAAATTAAATGTAATGCATATTGAGATGAATCATAAAGGCTTAACAATTATATAGAAGAATAAGCATAAAGCTGTAATATCACCTCAATTTAATTAATCTAAGAAATCAAAAAATGACCTTTGACAATGGCAATTCCCGTAAATTAAAATGCAAACCAAAATAGGGGATTCTACCTCTCTCCTTCTCACGCACAGGAGAGAGGTTCGTTCTAGGAGTTGCTCTTGGAAAAGTTCGGCTGGAGCGAGGCCTTCGCGATGGTGTAGGAGGTATGGCCAGAGGTGGCTGGCAGTGGGTGCTCACAGGCGGGGAGGCTAGCGGTCGTGGTTGGCCTACTGCATGGCACATAGGTGGCTGCGCAATGAGGAGGAGTGCGCCGCTGGAGGTGCTGGAGGACGTGCGCTCTGCGCGCGGGCGGAGCTGCTGGAGTAGCGCACACTCTGCGTGCGTGGGATGGAGGCGAGGGCTAGTGGGGGGTGCTCTATTGCTACTGGAGTAGCAACTTGGAGTGGCTACGGGCGGCACTGGGCTTGCGGAGATGGCACGTTGTAGGGGGTGCGGGCATGCGTGGAAATGTGCTCGAAGGGGTGCGCGCACGCAGTTGAAGAGAGAAGGCGCGGAGAGTCGCGCGTCGCTCTTCTGCTGTGCATGTAGCAGCCACATGTGCGTGCACACGGCTGCACAGTGAGTTGGCTAGGGGGACACTGGCCTTGCTTGGGCACAGATGCGAGGGTGGCTTCGTCACACGGTGGCTCGGCAGGTGTGCACTGAGAGGAGGGTTATGCACATGGTGAGGTGGTGGAGATAGTGATGACAGTTTGGGTTCTTTTTGGTGAAAACAAACAGAGGAAGAAGAAGAAAGAAGAAGAATATGGTGTTGGTGGCGCGTGGATAAGGAAGGTGATCTGGTGGTTGCATGGTGATGGTTGCGTGGCCGTTGGAGATGCACGCGCACGGTGATGGCTGAGCTCGTCGGATTGGCGCGGAGATCTGTCACCTTGCCGGCCCACGGTGTGGCGATGCTCGACCTTGGAGACGCATGGTGGTGGTGATGGAGGTGAGCTCGAAGCTCTTCACAATGGTAGAGTCGAGGTGGAGTCTCCTCGAGCACAGCTACCTCCTCCTCTCCCTTGTAGTCGTAGCTACCTCGACTAGATCCATCTCTCCCGCTCCTCCATGAATGGGGGTCTTGAGTGCAGGCAACTGACGAAGAGTGAATGCGCAAGCGAAGGAAGTGGAGCGGTTTCCTGCGAAAGGAGAAAATTAATAAAATAAAATATTAGGATTATTTATACACAAATCCTTAAGTTCTATGTTAATTAAAACAATGCATGTAATGCACCTAACTACATGCCATTCTAAGTCAATTCCAAATGCCTTTAATTATGAATGCAATGCATGAATTACGTAATTAAATCAGAAATATAAATTAATCTATTTACATCCTAATGCATGCTAAATAAATGGATGCATTACCTTAATGTTTAAGCATTTAGACATTTAATTAGCTCACAAATATGAGCTCATCAATCAGCAATCAAAACGGACTTCAGGTCTACGTCCCTAGGTGACCTTGAAAAGGAACTCTGCCTAAAGGTGTATCTATATGACCAGTAGCTTTCTCCCTACTTTTATTTTTATGGGGTCAACATAAGGGCGAATCTAGTGTATATCTCCCCAGCTTATTCTACTTCTCTGCTTCTTCCTAAGTGTTTAGGAATTATACGTGCATTTCATGAGCTGGGATTTGGACAATTGGCCGATGAGCTGTTACCATCAACAACTTGCCAGTCATACTCGTGCAGTGAATTGTGGTTTATTTCTTTCTTCTCTTTGTTCTTTTCTATTTCTTTTTCTTTTCTTTTTGGATTTTTTTTCTTTTTTTTCTTTTTAAGTAGGTGACTTCCCTAATCTAAGATTTACCTAAAGGCAGTAGAAAGAGAATGGTCATTTGGCTAGGCTCTGGACAATCGGCCGATGAGCTGTTACCATTGACAACTTGCCAACCATACCACCCTAGTAGGTTCATTAGCTACTCAATTTTCGTTAAAATCACCAAACAGAGAGTTAGTGCAAATAGTGTGTAGATGCTTAGACTTAAAGTTCCCTTAAATTAGAGGGTGGGTTGATAAGTCATGCACTTATCACCCTAACTTATTTGACCAAATTGAAATGAATCTTCAAATGGCGAGGACTCAAGAAACAAGTCCACATTTTAATGGACACATGGGCTGATTAAGCCCTAAGACCTGAAAGGTCTAAGTGTTTAGGTCCTACTGTATTATTTCCTAAGGTTGAAAATTTCTAAAGCCTAAGTTTTCTTTTCCTAATTCAATTATTTTTTAAATAAAATGGAAAAATAAGGAAAATTTACAAGGAATCACAGAGCTGACAATATGATTCAAAAAATGAATCCACCCCCCATGCCTAACTCATGCAATGTCCTCATTGAAAATAAAAGGCATGACAAAAGGGCAGAATAGAAAAATATCACCTATATTCCATGATGCTCTAGTCAGCTCTCAGTCAAACTATACAAGTGCTAAGTTTAATGCCATCAGCTAGGCGGGGTCCAGCTAAAGAAGTCAGATCAAGGTTAAAGCAACCTTCTCTGAGACGGGTTCTGGAATAACAAAGTCAACATAAGGTTTTAGATGTTGTCCGCTGACCTTGAAAGAATTACCAGTCTTTGGGTCAGAAATCTCAATGACTCCATTTAGGAATATTCAATCAATGATGAACGGGCCATTCCATTTTGACCTAAGCTTGCTGGGAAAGAGCTTAAGTTGAGAATCAAAGAGCTAGACCTTCTGGTTCAGCTCAAAGCTCTTGCAGGAAATCAGCTGGTCATGAAGAGCTTTGGTCCTAGCCTTATAGATCTTGGCATTTTCGTATGTGTCATTTCTAAGCTCCTCCAACTTAGATAGTTGGAGTTTTTTGGTCTTTCTGATTAAACCTAAATCAAAGTTGCATTTTTTGATTGCCCAAAATACCTGATGTTCAATCTCTATGGGTAAATGGCATGCCTTACGATACACCAGCTGAAATGGTGACATACCGATAGGCGTCTTGTACGCCGTACAGTAGGCACAAAGAGCGTCATCATGCTTTTGAGTCCAGTCTTTTCTATCAGGCCTAACCATCTTTTGTAGGATGTTCTTGATCTCCTGATTGGACGTCTTGACCTGTCCATTCGTCTGAGGGTGGTAAGGTGTGGAAATTCGGTGATTCACCCTGTATTTTGCCAGTAAATTGCAGAATTGGGCATTGTGAAATGAGTACCACCATCACTAATGATGCCCCATGAAATCCCAAACCGACTGAAGATATTCTTCTTGACAAAATCGATGACCTCCTTGTGGTCATTGGTTCGGGTGGGAATAGCCTCAATCCACTTGGACACGTAGTCAACATCTACGAGAATGTACTGGTGTCCAAATGAAGTAAGGAAGGTCCCATGAAATCGATGCCCCAAACGTCGAAGATTTGATAGAAAGAATCGGGTTTAGAGGCATGATGTCTCTCTTAGCTATGCTTCCGAGTGCCTGGCATCAAGAATACGACCTTGAGAATTCCTGGGCATCCTTGAATAAAGACGGCCAATAAAATCCAGATTGCAAAATTTTTGCAGCCGTCTTTTTCTCAGAGAAATGTCCACCACACGCAGATGCATGGTAGAATTCAAGTATGCTTTTGAAACTCATTCTTTGGAACACGTCAGCGAATAATCTGATCAGAGTCGATGCGATATAGTTCAGGGTCATCCCAAAAGTAATATTCGGCCTCAGATTAAGTCTATCCCATTGGTGCTTGGTCCAATCCTGGGGGATTTGACCAATGGCCAAATAATTTACCATGTCAGCAAATCAAGGGGTTTGGAGACCTGAAACTGTAAGAATAGTTTCATCCGAAAAAGTATCAGTAATTGGAATATCTGGATGAGAAGAATTACTTAGGAGTCTTGAAAGATGATCCGGCACCACATTTTGTGCCCCAGATTTGTCTTTAATTTCAAGATCGAAATCTTAAAGTAAAAGAATCCATCGGATGAGCCATGGTTTGGCATCCTTTTTAGCCAAGAGATGTCTCAAGGTCGAGTGTTCAGTATATATAATGGCATGAGATCCTAAGAGATACCCTAAATTTTTCCAATGCAAATACTACAGCTAGCAATTCCTTTTCGGTAACAGTATAGTTTCTCTGGGCCTTGTCTAGAGTTTTGCTAGCATAGTAGATGACAGAGGGCTTCTTGTCTATTTTCTGACCTAAAACAGCCCCGACCGCATAATCAGAAGTGTCGATCATGATCATAAACAGGGTTGTCTAGACCGGTGGTTGCAGCACCGAAGCATAAGTGACTGTCGTTTTAAGAAAATCAAATGCCTTGTGGCATGATTCATCAAAATCGAATGGCATATCTTTAGCCAGAAGGTTGTTCAAAGGTCTAGCAACCTTAGAAAAGTCCTATAAAATCCCACATGACCAAGGAATGATCAGATTTGTTTAACAGATGTGGGAGAGGAAGTTTGGAGATATCATCCACCTTAGCTTTATCAACCTCAATTCCCCGCTCAGAGACTACATGACCCAAGACAATGCCTTCTTGTGTCATGAAGTGACTTTTTCCCCAGCTAAGGACCAACCATGTTTTGATGCATCTCTTAAGGATCAATTCTAGGTTATCCATGCAAGAATCAAATGAATCTCTGAAAATGGAGAAATCATCCATGAAAACTTCCATAAACTCTCCCACCATGTCTGAGAAGATGGCTAGCATACCTTTGAAAAGTCTCAGGTGCAATGCAAAGTCCAAATGGCATTCTATGGAATGTAAAGGTTCCATAGGGACAGGTGAAAATCATCTTTTCTTGATCCTCGGGATGGATAGAGACTTGGTTGTATCCCGAGTAACCGTCTAGGAAATAAAAATACTTTTGCCTGGCTAACCTTTCAAAGATTTGATAGATGAAAGGTAGAGGGAAATGATCCTTTTTGTGGCTGTGTTCAGCTTCCTGTAATCGATACAGACTCTCCAGGAGGAAGCTGAATGAGTTGTGATAGATTCACCTTTCTCGTTAGTCACAATGGTAATCCCGATTTTCTTGGGAACAATTTGCACATGACTAACCTAGGGACTATTCAAGATTGGATAAATGATTCCTACGTTGAGCCACTTAATGATTTCCTTCTTGACCACTTCTCGCGTTTTAGGGTTCAATCTCCTCTGCATTTGGCAAGAAGGGCAGGACTCATCTTCCATAAAAATTTGATGATTGCAATAAGATGTCTTAATACCAATGCCTCCTTATGTGTTTTTAGGACCTTGATAAGTTTCATCTCTTGCTCCTTAGTCAGTTTTGCACTAATAATCACAAGGAGCATTTTCTTAAGTCCTAAAAATTCATATTTCAAACTCTCAGGAATGTTTCAGTTCAAGCTAGTGCGGGTTTAAGATGGAGGGTAGGGAGGATGCTGATGAAGATTCATCAGAACGGTCTAATGGAAGAGGTTGGAAGTGAACAAAATCAGCAACCTCTTCACGGTGTGGTAGGTTTGCCACAGAGGGTTGTGAGTTGGGTTCATCGGTGCAAAAGGAATTCTCAAGGACAATAAAATCTAGACAAGCCTCAACATTCAGATTATCTTCCTTGAGTTCCTCAATATATCCACAATCCTCAAATTTGTTAATCGCCTTGAAAATATAGAGTTTCATTTTTCTATCCCCAAAGGCAATTTCCATACTACCGCTTACATAGTTAATAATGGCCTTAGTGGTAGCCAGGAACGGATGCCCCAGAATGATGGGCATGTTCCTTAAATCTTCAAGTATATCCATGTCAAGGACAAGGAAATCTATAGGAAAGTAGAAGCCCTTAACCATGACAATAACATCCTCAATAACACCTTTCAGGTTTGTGACCGAACGATCCGCTAACTGTAGCATTACTAAGGTTGACCTAAGTTCACCTAATCCGAACTTTTCGTAAAGAGAAGTCAGAATTAGGTTAATTGATGCACCTAAATCCAAAAGTACCTTGCCAAATGTGTAATCCCCGATAACACATGAAATCAATAGGGCGCCAGGATCTCTATTTTTCTGAGGAAGGTGATGCAGGATAATAGAACTAGCCTACTTGGAGAGATCGCCTTCCTCGAGGCAGATTCCCTCAGCTTACGCTTTTAAGTGCGTAAATCCTTTAAGAATTTAGCATAAGCTGGAATGTGTTTAATAGCATCGAGGAGCAGCATATTGATTTCAGCATTCTTGAATATATTCAAGAGCTTGTCACTATCAACAGACTTCTTCTTCTAGGTTTAATCAAGGCTCCAGGGAATGGAACATGCGTGATCTTTGGAATCAGGTTCCTAAGCCTTGATTTCTTCTTCAGTGTTCTCTTTTCCTTCCTCAGGCTCACCAGGGTGTGATTGATTAGAAGAGGATAATTTTGGGTCCTAGATTTGTCATCCACTCTTGAAGGTAATAGAATTTGCATAAGCATATGGGTTTGGGTCTTGGGGGGGTTAGGAAAAATAGGAGGGGCTTGATTCACCAAATAACCCAGATTGGATGAAGAAGCAGAAGAGGAAGGACCCAACTCAACCACCTGAGCATGTGCATGTGGGTCCCTCTGATTCTCGTATCCCTGGGCTTGATTGCCCTGATTTTGTATGTTGCGAGGGTTGGGTACAAGTTGAGATGGCAGAGATCCAGGCTGACGAGAATTAGAAATAAGCCCAGATTGCAAGTTGTCCAGGGAGGTTTTCATTTGCTGCATGAGCTGGAGCATGGATCCTTGCAACTCTACAATCTGTCAGTTCAAATCAACCTGTCCTATAGGTTGACGGGTATTCCAAGTTGGCTGATTGACCTGATTAGGGGACAGTTGAGTGTATACATGACCCTGACCCATTGGTCTTTGCGGAGCATAGTTGTTGGGTCGGATTTGGGTCTGCTGCCCCAGATTTTTCTAGGAGAAGTTAGGGTGGTTCCTCCGACCTGGATTATAAGAGATAGAATATGGGTTGGACCTAACATTCTCTTGTACAGCATACACATCCTCACAGGGTGAGGATGATGGGAAAGAAGGAGAGGGATCAGAGAAACTGTGATCAAAGGTCCCAGTTTGGAACCCGTGGGGTTTCGAGTAATGTTGGCTCACAGGTTGAGTCGCTTCTAGTAGGAGCTCGTAAAGAATGGAATCCCGAGATCTGGGATTGAGTGGATAGAGAAGTATTTGCAGAGTTTCCAGCTATCCACTCTTCCATTTTTTGGTAACCAGGTCCACCTTATCAAGTTTATTGCAAATCAGTTCCATATCGAATGAATGAGAGTCATAGACCTCATTAACATTAGATCTGGGTTGTTGGGACCACTTAAAAGTATCCATGGAGGCATGATTGATGGAAGTTTCACTCATTTCCTCAAACAATTCATGCGCACTATCTGCATCCTTCTTGAGGAAATTGCTTCGCAAGAAGCATCCACATGGTTATGGAGTTGCTCAATCAACCTATGATAAAAGATCAGCACGAGTTGTCATTTCAGCACCTCGTGGTGTGGACACTTGCAAAAAATCTTGGAATCACTCCCAGGCACCATGAAGCGGTTCCCCGGCCACTGGACGAAAGTAGTATATCGCCTGTCTCAAAGCATTGGTACGCCCGAATGGAAAGAATTTCTTTAGGAAAGTCGATTTAAGATCATTCCAAGTTGCGATCAACATTGCAATTGTCTAGTACCAATGTGCGGCCTTATTCCTAAGAGAGTGGGGAAAGAGCCTCATGATCATCTGCCCCTCGTCCACATTTCGAGCTTTGGTGGTCTAGACCAAAGTGGTCAAGTCCTCCAAATACTGAAATGAGTCTTTAGAGCCAAGCCCATGGAAATGTTTGATCAGGCTTAACACATGGGGCTTGATTTCTACATCATCGGTTAGAATCTAAACACCGGGAAATTCCCCACAATTTGAAGGATCATAAAAATTCTTCAAGGGCTGAGCACCCTGACCATGCATTTGTTGGAACCATTCTTGCATTTGCTGCATTTGGTCCAGTTGCCTTCACAACATCTCTTGCGGATTCTGAGGCAAAGGAGGTGGTTGATCAGCCATGGGATTAATTGGATTAAAATTCAACCTACGCCTCCTTGAATGGTCTAATGGTCCTTCCAAGCGGGGATTAAATACCTCCTTCCAAGCATAAACAAGAAAGGGGTTGGAAGGATTGGGGATAAGAACCCGCAGCACAATACAAGTTTTTCCTTAAGTTGGGTAGCCTAAGGACCTATGCTCCAAAATAAACTCAAACAACAACACAAAATTTGTGTTGTCCTTAATCCAAAAGCTGGTTAAGTTGGGATGGTGAGACAGGGGGAGCGTGTCTCAAAGGCCGCTGATTATGCCAAACCCCTACCTACTTAAGTCATTTGACAATCAGGCAACCCAACTTAGCACCTTCTAGAGAAAGTAGACGTCTGATGACTCTACAATGTTTAGTGTCAATATTATCAATTACAGTCAATTTCGAGGATACTTGTGAGATAATGACATATTATAATTGGCTTGGGAGCATTGCATGCATATTGCATGATCTTTACATTTTAATCACTTAGAATGAATGTTTAATGACCATGTGCAAGAGTCTATTTTGAAACAGGTCTCGGATGAGCGATTGGACCATGCAGATGGATTCAAATCGACGAATGGAGTACAACGGACTCGAAATCACTTCGATCCGGCCTCTGTAGCTCTGACAATAAGCTCGAGAAAGATCAACAACCAAGGGGAAATGTGACATCCTTATGGGCCTCAGATGAAAAATCTGACCATACGGATAGGTCCGAAGCGACGATCGCAGTCCAGCAACGTAGGAATCATCGCGATCAGAACACCGTGGCATCTCCTACAACAAAAAGAAGATGGACGGCCCAAATGGTGCCATGTGGTGCCATCTAGGCCACCCAACACCGATTAGCTCCCACTCTTCATCAAGGCATCATCCACTCTCAGCCGTTGGATCTTGATCCAACTGTTGAGAAATCGTCTCCATTGCGTGCCCATAATTCTTCTTTGTGACAAAGAACGACCTTGGCTCATCGGGCGTGAAGGTGCCTCTCAAAGAGAGGGCATAGGTTCGAAACCCGCTGCCCCCTCGATTGGGTGCTTGAGGTGCGATGCAGCAATTGGAGCAGCAGCAGCACAGCAAGGCACGCGCGCGCACGTGCACGAGGAGCAGCAGCAACGCACAAGCGCGGCAGCGGCAACGCGGCACAGCGTATGCCAGTGCATGTGCACACGGCGGGGCGCACAAAGGAAGCTGGAGAATTGAAGGTGTGAGGGTGGGGGCAAGGGCGGCACATGCGGCGGGTCTTCGGTGATGCTTGCAGCTGTCACTACTGACCCAAGGACGATTTTTGGCCTTCTTTCTCCATTATAAAAGGGCCTACCCCCCCTCCACTTTTGCTCATGATCTACCTAAGAAACACCACCACCTTTTAGAGTTCCAAGCAAGGTCCTGAAGCTGCTGAATCGCCGACGAAAGCCCCTCCACCGCCGTGGCTGTCTCGACGCGTTCTTCTTCCTTGTCTTAGTGTTATTTTATTTTGTAGTGTAGTTCATGTCTTAATTTTGTTAAAGCATTCACCTACATTATGTTGATTACACATTTGATAAGAGATTGTTGATATATTAATCTTATGATATCTTGAGAATTGTTTTTTAACCCTCTCTCTCTCTCTCCCCCTTTATCTCTCTCTCCCTCTATCTCTTTCTTGTTCTCTAATCAATTTTCAATCGAACAAACGACATATTTATGTGACACGAAAGCAAGTATTTGATCTAATTATTGCCTGCTCGTGTTTGACACTCGGATTCACCTTCGATTCTTTATTTAAAATTGACATCGTAAACACACTACAATGAACGGTTTTACGCAAACATGTCCAGTGAACGTCAACATCACAAATTTGCACCACCGTATGAGAAATATCCTAAAATGGATTATTGAGACCTACGACCAACATCTACTTGATTTTATATTAGGCCTGGGATGGTAGTGCTTTCGGAGTGGGCTCTTAAAATGGGTTGTACCCTTAATGATTAATTGAATAAGTGTGAGTGCGTGTATAACTAAGTTTTTCAAGCAAGATTATTTGGATGAGTGGCTTTTAGGGTTTAAATCTTGCATAAGTAGCTTTTAGGGTTTGAATTAGGGTGATTTCAATCAAATTCAAGAGGCACAACAAGATTTACAAACACGAGTGAAGATGTTTTCCTTTGAAATCAAAATAAATTGGAGTGCCTGGTATTGACCTTAATTGTTAACCCTAATGAGCAAGCTACTTGATGAGTTATTTTTATATGAAGTGGTGCAACCCAAACAACTCAAACAATTGGACTTAATGCACCACTGAGTTAGGCACACAAGTGGTTACCTAATCTGATTTCTACTCAATTATGTGTTTGGTTGTGTATGCTAGTTCCAAAGATCAAGATACCAGTTGAGTATGAAGAATCAGAAGAGGTTGTGTACCTCTGTGATTTTTTTTAGATTTTTTTTTTTGAGCAGGGATGAGGTGGGTGGAGGTGGAAATCAAAATGACCAAACTAATCCTAGGGTTTATGAGAGCACCTAGGTTAATTAGGGTTTGAATTAGGGTGATGGAATGAAGTCTATGGAGGGGGAAAGAATGGGGGAGCACTTACAGTTGTCTTCAACTGCACTTTACTCCTTTCTACCACTTGAAGATTCTTGGTCAGGGTACCTGCAAGATAATAGAGAAGAAATAAAAGAGAGTTAGAAACCAATTAAGTGCGCGGAATGTAGAAAAAGAAATCAAGATCTATTGCCTCCCCAGCAACGGCACCAAAATGATGTGTGGAAATTCGTTGCGAAAAGATTTGAGTTTAGAAAACCCGTTGTTGTAGTGCGATTCGCAAGAAAATCTATCAATCAGATAATTTTTTTACTGAAACTCAAAATGAGTCCCGAGTTGAACACGGGAAGGCTAGGTCGATTTGAAATCAGCAATTATATTTTTTGTAATTTTTTTTTGTTTATAAATGAGACATTCACAATGATTGTATTCTACTTGCAATATAAATACTAAAACTATAAAGAGAGAGAAAAAGAAATAGAGAGAGAGAGTGAAAGAAAAATAACTTTTATACTAAAAATAATGTCATTACAACTATAACTAGAAAGCGAGAAATCTAATCTAAAAAGTGATAAAGAGAAGGGGGAGAGAAGTTATCCTTTTCGACGGCTGCTTGGAGGATGAGCCAGATGGACGTCGCCTGGAAGGAGAGCGAAGATGGAGGACGGAGGATAGATTGAGAAGAACCGAGGGTGAGGCAAGGCATCGGCATCTCAGGATCTACTTCCAGAATGGGGATGAGAAGACAGCTAGCGAGAGCTTCGTGAAGGGGATAAGAGGTGGAAAAAATTATATTTTTACTCTAGCGGAGCTTCCCATAGCTTAGGAGCATTAGAGTGAGCTTTAGAACTTGAGTTCTTAGCTCTTAGAGAGGGAGAGATGATGGAAGGGATGAAAAAAAGGTGGAGGGCGTAGGGGTCTTTATATAATTGAGGTACAAGGGCAAAAATGGCATTTTATCTTTGAAAAATTAACTCTGTTGCCTTTAGTGACACATGTGCATGACATTGTAGATAAGCGTTGGTGAAGATGTGCACCTCATCTTCATCGCTCGCTTCTAATCGAACGCTCCACAATGCGCCATGTCGATGCTCAACCCACCTTTAGCCGTTCACGCCTAAGATCCTCGAGTGCTGCTTCGTCTTCGTACGTTAAGCGCACCAGCGTGCGATGGAGCGTCTGATTGTGCGTCATCACACGCATGCGCGATTAACGCCTCTCCACATGCCACAACTTCAATCCATCGCTGCCCAATCACGATCCAACGGCATATTTTGCTCGTGCTTGTTCTTCGCGGATTGGGCAGCAGAGCGAGCCTCGAACCTGCACCTTCTCTCTGCTTAGGGCATTCCCCCAACGTGCTACGCTCGCTAATTGTCTCAAAGACAATCCAAGGGTCCATTGCTCGTAACCATTGGATAAGAATCCAACGGTTGAGAGGCGTTGGCTCAAAGGGTAGCAGTAGCTTGTGGGTGATCTTGGATGGCTAGGATGGTGCCACATGTCACCATATGAGCCGTCCATCTTTTTTTACTTGTAAGTCATGCCACAGATGTCAGATTAGATCGATTTTCGCACCGTTGGGCTGCGATTGTCAATCCGAACCCATTCGTGTGGTTGGATTTGTCATCTAAAGTCTAGATTTTACACCACCTTACCCCTTGACCTCTGATCTTCCTCAGACTGTATCTGATGCTATGAAAATCCTATCGGGGCGATCTCAGAGTTGTTGAACTTCAATCATCGCCCTGATCAAATCCGTACGGTTGGATCTTCAATCTGTGGCCCTGATAAATATTAACCTATCCCTGGCCACAAAAAGAGGCAAATTACTATAAAATTTATACAAATTAACCTAAATACATGATGATGCATGTTTTGCAATATTTACAATGCATGATGCTTCTATAACACTAAGAACATGCATAATAAATAGACATTTTTGGCTACTTAGATGTATACACATCACCAACCCCTAGAGTGAAGCATCTGTGTATATGATAAATCTGCCACCACTGCTGGGGATAGTAAGTACAGGGGTTAAAGTCAACTTCTCCTTGAGTGTCTACAAACTGGTCTCACGTTCACCTATCCAGACAAAAGGAGTATCCTTCCTCATTAACTAGGTTAACGGGAGAGCGATCTGTGAGAAGCCTTGAATGAATCGCCTGTAGTAACCTACTAGACCTAGGAAACTGTGAATATTTATTACTGTCTTGGGTCGCTCCCACTTCAGTATTACCTCAACCTTAGAATGATCCACAGAAATCCCTGCACCTGACACCATGTCTCCTAGAAACTCTACCTGGTGCAGCTAGAACTCACACTTGCTGAACTTGTCATATACTCGATGCTTCCTTGGTGTCTTCAAGACCAATCGGACATGCTCCTCATGCTATACCTCATCGTGGGAGTAGATAAGGACATCGTCAATGAAAACCACAACAAAGAGGTCTAGATAAGGTCTGAAAATCTGGTTCATCAAGTCCATGAATGCGACAGGGGTGTTCGTCAGTCCTAATGGCATCACCAAGAACTCATAATGGCCATACGAGTCTTGATAGTAGTCTTCGATATGTCCCCTTCTCTTATTCTGAGCTGATGGTAGCCTGAACCCAGATCAATCTTGGAAAATATCGTGGCCCTACGAAGCTGATCAAGCAAGTCATCGATCCGTGGGAGGGGATATCTATTCTTGATGGTCACCTTATTCAACTGCTTGTAATCAATGCAAAGATGTAAGGTGCCATCCTTCTTCACGAACAACACCGGAGCCCCCCAGGGTGAGGCACTAGGCCATATGAATCCCTTCTCAAGGAGTTCCTGGAGCTACATCTGTAGCTCCTTCAACTCTGCTGGTGCCATCTGATATGGGGTAATTGATATGGGATTGGTCTCCAAAATGAGAGAGATCTCAAACTTGATCTTTCGCTCAGGTGGAAGTCCCAGTAGATCCTCAGGGAACACATTGGCATATTCCCATATGACAGGCACACTCCCCAACTCCGATTTCTCTCCTGGGGTCACGAATACATAGGCAAGGTATCCGCTACACCCCCCTCTAGTAACTTGGTTGTTTGCAAGGTTGAGATACACCTGACCGATTTGCTTTCAGATCTACCATAATACTCAAACTGCGGTGCTCCTGGAATCAAGAAGAGAACCTTCTTCTTGAAATAATCCATCGACGCATGGTGCCCTAGTAACCAGTCCATGCCAAGAATGGCATCGAAATCCTCCATCTCGAGTTCC
The DNA here is from genome assembly GCA_037157565.1 of Thalassia testudinum. Taxonomy (NCBI): domain Eukaryota; kingdom Viridiplantae; phylum Streptophyta; class Magnoliopsida; order Alismatales; family Hydrocharitaceae; genus Thalassia; species Thalassia testudinum. The sequence goes on along the minus strand of JAZHRO010000035.1, from coordinate 63,735,880 downwards.
ATCGGCTAGCAAAGTATAGCCCTCAATATCCACCTCACAACTCCTAAAAACTGTCTCAGCTACCCATAGCTGTACTATTGGACCCTTGATGATCAACAGCTCATCTAGCAGTACTAGTTGTTTCTTTAGTTTCATAGAAAACTTAGGTGATATATAAGAATGGGAAGCGCCAGAGTCAAATAAGGCAAACACCAAATGCTGCTCAATCGTCACCATACTTACCACCATAGATGGCAAAGCCTATGTGTCCCTTAGAGATAGTGCATATACTTGTCTTGCTGGTGAGGGTGCAGAAGAATCGACCATGCTCTGAGTGGGCCTCTGGCCTGGAGCAATCCCACCTCCTTAGAATCATTGGGAGCCCCCTCCATGGGTCTGGTAGGTCCGAGCTACTCCTCCATTCTAGCCACCCTGGGTCCCTGTCTTGGTTGGGCAGTCCTTCCTAAGGTGGCCCTACTAACCACGCTTGTAGCAAGATCGATGCTCTAGTCCTAATTGTGCCCATCCCATGGTTCCCAGAGTCTGAGTCGATGCGGCAAGATGATACTGAGTGTACCTCGAAGCCGAAGTTAGTGACTACTGTTGAGGGGCCTGGGATACAAGTGGTGGTGCTTTGTACCGTTGATACCTCTAGTTCTTTCGCTTTTGAAATTGACCTTAAAACTCCAACTTCTACCCTGATCCTTCGCCAAAACTCTTGCGGGTCTCAACATCGCCCTGCTCATACTTTATAGCTGTGTCAACTACTTGGGTGAAAGTGTCCAACAGAAGCGGGTTAACGTACTTCCATATCTCCGGCTGAAGTCCTTAAACAAACTTCAAGAACTTGTTTGCCTCAGAGGCCACTGCAGTTGGCTTGAATCGTGAGAGCTCAATCGAACAAGTCTGATACTCGCTAATCGTCATCGAACCCTGCCTCAGGTTGTGGAATTTGAGCCTCCTCTAATCCTGCTAGTGTTAAGACCTTTGTTTTGATGAAACAAAAAAATATTTTTATTGTGAACTATTCTTTCAGGATCATGCTCGCACAAATCAAGTAAGTTATCCTCTGCATAGATCAAGGTGAAGATTATCTTTAGTCAATGTAATTCTTTTGTATAGCTTAAGTCTAGAATTACTGTAAGGAACCTTAAGATTAAAAATAAACCTTTTTAAATCATAAAATTAACATTTAGATAATATTGACCGACTAAATATTAGAATTGATCGATCAAATCAATTGATCAATCAAAATAGGAAGATTGATCGACCAAATTACGCTAATGGTCATATTCGATTTTCTCACAATTAAATGATCAATTAAATATTGGATTGACCATTAATTGATTGACTAATTAAATTAATTGATCGATCAAAATGAAAATTGATCGACCAATTTGGTTCAAATAATTTTTTTTAACATTCCAAAAATGCTCCATTTTCACCTATAAATAGGGATCCACACCCCTCATTTTAAAACACATTTAAAAATTTTTAAAAGAGAAAAAGTGCTTCCACTTCAATTCTTCCTCTTGCTTTCATGCTCATTCTTCTACACTCTTCAAAAGCACATCACTCTACGCTTCTTAATAGAAAACTCGATTAGCATATTTTAATTCCTTGAGGTTCCATAGGATTAATATATGTATTCATTTTATTTCGTTCATTTCATTTGTTGGGATCCATTGTATTTGGATTCTAGAGGTTATTGTCACTTCTCTTAGTAGGTAAAAGAGAAGTGGTTTGTAAGAGGTTTTGCCATCCTCGCGGTTAAGTGGTACGTGATAGTGGATTGACTAGTACAGCCTAGATGGGAAACTCCTAAGTTGAGAGGCTTAGGTAGTGGTTTTTACCCATAGAGATTTCTAGTATAAATCTTTGTGTATATCGTGGGATTTTTTTTTTGTGTGATTTTTTTGTTACAATCAATGTCACACTTGATCTTGTGTTTATGGCCAAGTAAGATCCATAGGACCTTCATTTAGTATCAGAGCTAGATCATGAAGGAGACGTTACACCTCACCTTCACATGGCTGCAACAAGTTTTATGGGGGGACAATCATTTTTCCGATCACCACTATTTGACGGATCATATTATGGTTATTGGAAAAGAAGAATACAAATTTTTCTTGAAGAAATGGACTTTGAGATTTGGCATATCATTGAGTCCAAATATATGCCAAAGAAGAAAGAAGAAAAAGAGTTAATGAAGGAAGAGAAGAAGAAAGAGACAAATAATGCTAAAGTCATGAATGCACTATTTTGTGCATTAACAAGAGAGGAATTTGACAAAATTGCTTCATGCAAAAGTGCATATGAGATATGGAACCAACTCTCTATCATGCATGAAGAAACCACTAATGAAGAAGTAACATGTGATGATTCCAACCCACATTCGGAATCAACTATTGAGGAAGAAAGCCACGAAGATGGAGTTACTCATCTATGTCTCATGGCGCCAACAAAATCAAGCGAAGAAGAGGTAAATTCTGACCTTAGTTTAAATGAATTATTAGATACATAACATGATTTATACAAATTGGATAAAAAATTAAAGAAGGAAAATAAGGAACTTAAGGATAAGTGCTCAAGTTTAGAAAATGAAAAAGATAGTTTATCTCTAGATTTAGAAAATAAAAAGGAGAATTAGATGAAGTAAGAGTTGTGAATGTAGAGTTCCATGAGGAAGTAGAAGATCTCAAGGAACAACATATTCACTTCAAAGACACACTTAATGACCTCAAATATTCTACTAGAACATATGTAGAAAAATATGAGGACATTAAAAAGAAGAATTGAAAGAAGATTAGCATGCATTTTTATATCAAAGGCCATGAGAAGAGAGTCTAATGGACCCTCTAAGTCGAAAAGAATTAACAACCATGGATCCAAAAGAATATGAGTACCGAAAAAATTTGTAGAAAATTGTGTTGTAGGTTATCGAAAAGATGGACATGGAAATCACAACTGGAGAGGCAACCTTCAACAAGCCAATAATCATCAATTTGGCTATGAAGGACGGTGGAACTAACAAGTTCAATGGATGCCAGATTTTTTGTGGAGACCCCCTCCACCTAGCTATTACTATTAGGTATAACTCCTTATGCCTTAGCAGGTATGATTCCCAAAATTAAAACTTTATTACCTGCTTAGTTATAAATAAGCTTTTTTTTCATAAAGTTAATTGAGCATTGAATTAGTTAAATAGGGGGAGTTATCATGCAATTAAAAAAAAAAAATTTGAGGAGATCAAAATAGATTTATTCTATAGCTTCTTGTTTTTGACAATAAGGGGAGAAAATTAATCTAAACCAAACCTTGATAAGGGATCATTGTTTGAGGGGGAGAATCAAGATCACTTTCTTAGTAGCATTTAGATAGCATCTTTATCAATGTTGGACTGTATAACTCTTACTCAACAATTCATTTTATTTTGATATAGTCATTGTGTTAGACTATCATAAATTTCATCATCTCCTTATCATGAACTTGATAATTTTCATATGATTAATTTGAATCATTGGTGTGAACACATCTAATTGGTCTAAAATGCCTATTTATGCATGTTCCTAGGTCTACAAAAGCATCATGCATTATAAATATTGTATAACATGCATTACCATGCATGTAGGTTAGATTGTATAAATTATAGGTTAATTTTCCCTTTTTATGGTAAGGGGATAAAGCAAGATCATTTCGGGGCCTCGGATTTGAAATCCAACCACACGGATGGGTTCGAATCGACGATCGCAACCCAACAGTGTGAAAATCAATCCAATTCGACATCTGTGGCACCATTTACAAGTTAGAAAAGACAGACGACAAGGATGGCACCACATGGGGCCATCCCAGCCACCCAAAGTGCCCAACATTGCCCGCAGCATCTTCTCTTCACCACCCGATCTAATCCCAATCGTTGGATCATCGATCCAATGGCTAAGATTCAATCTTAGGCCACGTGCCAATTCTATTGAAGGAAAGAGTGTGAGTGCTCTCGACCATTGGATTGCCATCCAACGGTTGCGAGCGCTCGCCCGTTAAAACACAAATGCGACCAAAAGAGCCCCTCAGTGCAGCGGTCGAGAGCTTCCACATGAAGAGAGTGGCGAAGGTTCGAGCCCCCATTCGCTTCAAATCGAGCAGCGTAGGTGCGCACGCTCAATTTGACCATCCGATTGACATTAAACAGCAGCAGTGAGCATGACATGACGCCTTCTAGAGTGTGGGATGAGGGATCGTGCCACACGCGCACGATGACACACCATCAGACGTGCCATTGTACACGTGCACGCTAACAGCAGAAGTGGAAGCGGTGTGCGTGGGTTTTAAGCTGTCCGATCTCTTGATCGGACAGCTGAGGATGAGCGTGCGAGATGAAGCACCTTAATGGTTGAAGGAGAAGAGGCATGCCTGCACCAACAATCAGCTACAATGACGGTTATATCCGTCACTAAAGACCCCTACATTTATGTTTAAGGCCTTAAAAGACCCTTTTGCCCCCAATCTTTACACCTATAAAAAGGCCACCCCTACTACTCATTTGATCATCCCTTCTCTTCTTCTCTCACCCCCTCCAAAAGCTTTATGAGCTGGTCCCATACCCGGGATGCTAGATTAGAGATAGAGTAAAATAATTTTCCATCTTCTCACCCCCTTCGTAGAACATCCTGCGGTTGTCCTCTCACAGTCGTTCGGGAAGCGGATCCTGCCACGATGTCACCCTGCTTCGTCCTCCATCCTCTAGCTCCATTCTCCTTCGTCCAGCATTTTGTCTCCATCGTCTGGGCGCTCTGTCAACTCAGCTCATCCTCCAAGTAGCCATCGAGGAGGATAACTTCTCACCCCCTCTCTTTATCACTTTCTAATGTGGATTTCCAGCTTTCTAGTTGTAGAAATTAGTTGTAATGAACATTTGTCGATGAAGTATTGATTCACTCTCTCTCTCTCTTTCTCTGTATTATTCTCTCTTTATTTTCTATTAATTATTCTTTAAGTAGAATAGCTAGTAGATTAATTTCAACAAGTTAATCTGCTTTCGTGATAATAAATCCAACACGATTTTTGATCAAACGTTTGCCTTCCCATGTTCAACTTGGGACTCACCTTGAGTTTCGGTTAAAATTATCTGTTTGACGAATTTTTACGCGACTACAACGACGGGTTTTCAAACTCAAACTTTTAGCGTAGAAATCTCGTTCAACATTTTCGCGCTGTTGCTGAGGAGGCAACGCTGTTTGATTTCCCGTGTTTTCAACCTTACCTAACTTTTATCTCACTTTTTCTCTAATCTTGCTGTGATTGCAGGTACTCCTCCGAGGTGGGCCAAAGCGGTTAGATTGAAGAAAAGTGCAGATGAAGGTTCTGTAAGTATATCCCCATCTCCTACCCACTAGTTTTCATTCCATCACCTAATAACACAAACCCTAATTAACCTAGAAGCTCTTATAAATCCTAGGCTTAGTTTGGTTGTCACCTCCACCTGCCTCACCCTCTATTTATAAAAAGAATCTAATAAAATCCCACAAAGGTAGACAACCTCTTTTGATTCTTCATACTCAATTGGTAACTCGATCTTTGAAACCAGTACACTCATCAACACATAATTGAGTAGAAATCAGATTAGGTAACTACTTGTGTGACTAATTCAGTGGTGCATCAAGCCAATTGTTTTAGTTGTTTGGGCCATACCACTTCATCTAAAAATAACTCATCAAGTAGCTGCCTCTTAGGATTCAACTTTTAGGAATTAACTAGGCACTTCACATTCTTTTAAGTTTTAAAGGAAGACATCTTCACCTGTGTTTTCAAAACCTGGTATGCCAACTGAACTTGATTGAATACACCTAAAGTTGAACTCTAAAAGCTACTAAACAAGGTTGAACCCTAAAAGACAAATCATCAATAAACCTTGTTTGAAAACCCTAGTTGTGCACACACACATATATTAATCAATCCTTAAGGGCACAACCCAGATAAAAGGCCCATCATATTCCAAAGCACATTCAAACCTAAGCCTAATTAAAACTAAGTAGATGTTGGCCTTAAGGATTGGACTCACTTTTCGAGGCCCAGATCGAGATTATTTTCGATTAATCTATTTCTACCGGTTCAATCTAATGTCTAGCTAGGGAAGCAGTGTCAAACGACCATGGTTGGGGGGTATCAAAGGAACCTGAGGAAAAATCCAAGGGAAGAACCTTCTCCCCAATCCCTCCCTCTAACTGGTTGGATTGACCGAAAAGAAGTGACCAAATCGTTTCTTTCATTTCGAGACAGGTTCTGGGAGTCTGTAGATATTTAGGTTATCCCACTTAAGGACAAGTTTGATTATTTGTATTGCAGGGCACCTTTCTTCCTCCCACTTTACCATGGATCCTTCCACATCCTACTCGCATTTCCACTCCGACCCTCCTACCACTACTTATTCCCAGGATGATTATTATTCAACCAGACTTATTCTCACCCATCTACTAGTTGGGATAATTCTAATTGGGGATACAGTTCCACACCTCCTTGTTCAGGGTCTAACCCTGAACACCATGATTTTGATTTTTATCCTTCTCCAAACTATACTGACTACAGATATCCACCCTTTATTGATCAATTTAATCTGATCTACAATCAAGAAGGATACCCTGATTACAACTCTTACCCTCCCCCAGATTACAATGCATATGGGTTACACCCCTTTATGAACAATCAGAAATAACCAATTTGTTTAACATGCGAAATCAATGTTTTAAAAGATATGCATTGTAGTATAGGTCAAAATCGCTCGAAAATAAATAATATTTATAACTCGAAAGATCATCAAGAAAATACGAGGTCGAACACAAGGAGCAAATAGGAATTCACACACTAATCTTGATTAATATATAAATGAGCACAAGAAATTGAGCACAATAATGATATTTCAATGAAGCTCAATGTATTTCAAGACCGAAAAGATAACTAAGACAAAATAATGGTGATTTAGATCACCAATTATTAGTCTAAGCTCATATATTAATTATTCTAATGATGCTACAATAGTTTCAACCGTGCAACTTAGGTACTTAAATGTTTCAATAGTACCACCAGCATTAAACCTAAATCAGACGTCTGACATGTGTATTAGACGACTTAACTGTCGCCTGCTACAAGCACGGCTCTTCTTCTTTTCTGTCTTGCTTCTTCTTATCCTCTCCTTCTCTTTTCTTTCCTTCTCATCACACAAGGGATACTCATGGCTAAGTGTTCAACCAACCCTCAAGAGAGCAAAACCCTCCCCTTCCCCTCTCTCTCTCTCTTTCCTTTCTCCTCTTCTCCTTCTCTAAAATTTGGATTAATCAAGTAATCAAGTCGTGTACCCGAGTCCAGGGTTGCAGGCTTGGGCCGCAGCCGAGGAGTGAACAGGGGCTTAGGTGGGTCGGGTGAGCATGGGTGTAGTGGGACCTCACCCCATGTGTCTTGAGGTGATAAGCCCTAAACACAATTTCCCTTTATGCATAGGCGTGTGGTTGTATTTTCTCAATGTGGGATTATTCCCATAGGCCTCTTCTCGTGTACGCTGCTATAATGAAGTTGTCCTCAATTGGAGTGGCAGCAAGTGGTGTGATCACCAATTGACCACCTATGAGTGGTCTTGGAGTGAGTCCCTGCAATCTGGAGATGTCACCTGAGCTCTTCATGGTTAGAACACCATCAACATGACTGATGAAGTCGTCACGGCAGCGGAGATCCGGTGGAAGACCTGAAACACAAAGTATGGGCTAAAAGCCTTGGTTAAAAGGCTCAAGAGGATCGTCATGGGTCGTGGAATGTGATGGTGGCAGTTATGGGGTGTGGGAGTGCGTGGAGTGGTCGGTCAGTGATGGAGGTGGTCGGTGATGGGTTTATTCGGGGGTCGCATGAGTGGATGAGAAGGTGTATAAAGATGGGCGTGATGAGGCGGAGGTGTAGAGGGTTTGATGGGCATGATGAGGTGGAGGTGTAGAGGGTTTCGGATAGGTGTGTGGGTGGTGGAATGACGGGAAGCCCTCACCATAGTGGTGGCCGAAGCCAAGGAAGATGAAGGGTGAACGTTGACGTCGAGGGGTGTTTTTGGGATTTTTGGATAAGAGAATTAACCTAAGGAATTAAAAGGACCTAACTACCTACTTTAAGGGATAGAGAGGCGTCGGCTTTGATTGGCCAACGTCGTGGAAGGAGAATACTCCGAGGAGGGAGACAGCAGTGAGGAAAGGGTTGGAGACACCGGGGCTTTTTCTGACCACCATCGAAGGAAGATAAGGAAGATTACTACACTTCCAATTTGGCTGTTGGAGGTGCAGATGAGAGAGATCAAGAGGGCCGCCGAAGCATAGGTCGGAGCCAACCATGGGAGAGGAAGAAGAGGGATTGGTGGCCTTAAACCTAGTTAAGGAGGTAAGGCATGCATTGGGCGTGCTTTTATAGGGCTTAGGATGGAGTTCCAAGCTTGGAAACAAGCTTGGAAAATCCGAGCTTCTTGCACTTGTAAGATACCCATATGTTCAAACCATTCACATGAGACTTCTAGAGGGTTTTAGGATTCATGAACAGTCCCATTTGGAAGGGAATTCCTCAAGGAATCTCCCTTTCAATTTTGGGAGCTTTTGACTAAGAATCGAGCGAGAAATCCTCGCTTGAATCTAGATGGTGAAGTTATGCCCTTCCGTTAACGGTGCAAGGACTGATCTGTGAAGAAGATGGAAAACCTAGAAGCCTATTTGTAATGATTTCAAAAGTTAGGGGCATGTGTGTGAGAAAAAAGAGTCAGACTGGACCAAAATGCAAACTTAGTCAAGATGATCTCTGATTGAGGCCTAATTTTGCTACAAACCTAATTTGGACCTAAGGAATCTGATGGAGATGTCGGATTTACATTTTCACTAAGCTTGACTGGATAAATTGTGTAGAAACCTAAATTAAGACAACTGTTTGTCTAAGACTTTGTTTTAGGTTATATTAGGTTCCAATGGTCAAATCAAGCATACCAAACCTTAGATAATATTTTTCTATGATTTTTAGAAGATTTAGGTGAATTTTATCTTGACCATACCTCGGTGAATTAAGCAGGTCTATTTTTAGGGTTTCAAATATCATTTAATTCTAGAAACGCGTGAAAACCTCTTTTTGTCTGCATTATCCACTTGTTAGGCATTGATGATCATTTGACCTTTAATTAACCTCTAAGAAACCCTGTGATTGTTTTGTAATTAGGATATTATGTTAAAACTACAGTTTTACCACTATTTTACTATTTATTATCTCTTAGAATGGATTTGCAGTTAATTATAGCCCTTTGGCAATTATGTAGGAGCATTTATCAATGAATTATGACTAATTAAAGCTAGATATGGCTGATGATGATGTTATCATCACTATTATCAGGGAAGGTACCAAGAACCTCAATTCCTTGACTCCCCTAGATTGAACCCAAACCCACCCAACCCTGAACCAAACCATTTGGTTTAGGTGAACGAGGTCTAAGATAAGGTGTTGGCTAACTTAAGGAATACCATTCAATTCTTAGAAGCTCAGCCAACACCTTGCACTGAAGAATTGAAGCCTTTGATTGAAATGATTGATAATCTTAACAAGTATTTATTGGATTGGCTCCAAGATGTTAAGGATAACAATCCGGGTGAGTTTTTACTTAGGAAGTTGTCAAAATTGAGGATGAGATTAGTGGTTGCTTTAGTTCAATCTTGGGATGATTCCCAGGATGAACCTCCTTCAAGAGAGCCAATGTCAGAACCTGCTCAGGCACCTGTAAGGGGGACACATTTTATGAGATCAAGGATGACCAATTTGGTCTAAAGCAACAAGGTGAGGATGAATTGATTACTTCACCTGAGATCCCTGAACCAAGGTACGAGGAAAAGTATGTCTCCATGCACCAAGAAATGATCAATAATTTTGAGACATATATAAATGCAGATCCAGAATTCTTTGATTATGAAGGTGAAGAATCGTTGTATAAGGTCTCACCTGAATTTGAGGAAGATAATTTTAGTGAGACAAATGGGCCCACGGAGTATGATAAATCATTTGATGGCCCAATAATTGAGGAAATTGATCTTGTTGGCGCTAGAATGGTGGATTCAGATCCCGATTTCATGAATGATTTAATTGATAGCCCCATTCCTCAATTACACCCCATTTTGCATAATGATGATTATCTTCTTGAGATTACAAAACCCAAGTCAATTTTGTTTGAGCCACAAATTTTGGACTTGGATTTTTTTTTTTTGAAACAGTGGGGAATGCTATCATGAGACGATAGAAATCCAGAGGGCAGTATATTTCATATCAAACAAAACATTGCAAAAAAGATCCCCAGCTGTGTATGAGGGACCAGCATTCATTTACAATGTTCTCACATCTAACCGGTCTCTCCTGAAAAAATTTATCATTACGCGCCCTCCACACACACCACAAAATGGCAGCCATACCCCCATACGGCCATCCAGGAGCAATGAACCTCTGCCAAAGGGAATCCCAGGTGGGAAGAGGTTCTAAGCAAATCATCCACCAAATCTTCTAGGTGACCAGGCAGGAGGAGAATATAAGTGACGTACTGTCAGTATGTAACCCACAGAGATGGCAAGCATTCAAAGTAGTCCCCATTCTTATGTGTCTTAATCACTAGTGATCAGGACTTGGATATTTTATATGAGGATAATGACATTTGTGAGGTCCCGAAAATCCTGATTGTGGAGGATAGGAATTTAGATATGAAGATATGGAAAGCCAATTTCAGGGAAAGCAGAAATTTGAGTCAAGGGTTCCTATAGACCTGAAACCACCAACCTTCTACCAGGACCCTTATGACATTTTCAACTCAGAGGATGTCCAACCCAAACACAAATTAATTGATTATCTTTCTAATACAAATTTTCCCGTTGTCCAACTTTTTGGACTTGGGTTGCATCCCCACAAATTGCAGGCTCGGCCCCACTTGCATACTGATCTCTGGTTCTAGGTAATTTTTATCCAAAACCTTAGATACACTCAACCTAGAGGCATGGGTCAACACCATAATTTGGTCAAGGTGAATCCTTTTCGTTTGATTCTAATCTACAGTTGTGAATTCTTTATTTCTTCTCTATTTGTATAGTGTGCCTAGCTGAAGGCATTAAATTCAGCACGTATACAATCTATTTTTATCTTAAAGCTGACCGGGTGATCACAAAATCCAGGTGCTTTCTTCTCTAATCTGCTCTTTTTCATGTCATTTAATACAATGAGGACATTGTATTAGATAGGTACGGGGGAGTCGATATTCATCTCTGAATCATCTTATTAGCCCTGTAGATTCTTTTTATTTTCTCTTTATTTTTGAAAAAAATGAATTAAGAAAGGAAAATTTGGGAATTAGAGTTTTTCAACTTTAGGGAATAAAACAGAAGGATCTGAATACTTAGACTCTTAAGGTCTTCGAGCTTAATCAGCCCGGGTGCCCACTAAAATGTGGACTTTATTCTCGAGTCCTCGCCATTTGAAAAATCAGTTCTAATTGGTTAAATAAGTTGGGGTGATAAGTACACGAACTTATCAACCCGCCTTCTGATTTGAGGGGACTTATAGTCTAAGCATCTACACACTATTTGTACTGACTCACTTTCCAGTGGTTTTAACGAAAATTAGGTAGCTAATGAACCTTTTAGGGTGGTATGGCTAGCAAGTTGTCGGTGGTAATAAATCATTGACCAGTTGTCTAGAGCCTAGCCACACGATCATTCTCTTTCTACTTCCTTTAGGTAAATCTTAGATCAGGGAAGCCACCTACTTAATAAAAAAAAGGAGAAAAGTATCCAAGAAAAAAGAAATTGAGAAACATAAAAGAAGAAAAAAAGAGAAATAAGCCACATTTCACCACATGAGTATAGCTGGCAAGTTGTCGTGGGTAATAGCCCATTGGCCGGTTGTCCAGAACCCAACTCATGAAATGCACGTATAATTCCTAAACACTTAGGAGGAAGCCAGGAAGTAGAATAATCCAAGGAGATATACACTGGGTTCACCCTTGTATTGATCCCATAAAAATAAAAAGTAGGGAGAAAGCTATCGGTTAGATAGATACACCTTTAGGCAGAATTTCTTTTTAAGGTCACCTAGGGGCATAGAAACCTGAAGTTTGTTCTTATTGCCGATCAGTGAGTATATCACTTCACGTAAAAAGATACTTAGCACATAGAGTTCTTTTCGAGTCAGGTGGGTTGGGTAGCCGTAGAAAGCTGCCCTGAAACTCTTAACTCAAAAAAATCAAAAAAATTAGAAAAGAAGAAAAAGAAAGAAAAAAATGTATTTGCATTCGAATAAGGTGAGGGCTTAGGTAGCTGGCATTTTGGCAGACACCCGGACACTGTTGAGTCTTTGTAGTTCAGGTCATTTGTAGAAATTTCTTTGTGTTGAGAAATAAATATTGCCCAAGTAATTTGATTCTAATTCTTTTATAAATATCATTTAGTTTTGCTAGGGACTAGCAAAAGATAGGTATGGGGGTGTGATGTTCACACATCTAATTGGTCTTGGCTATTTATGCATGTTCCTAGGTCTATAGAAGCATTATGCATTATAAATATTTCATAACATGCATCATCATGTATTTAGGTTAGATTGTATAAATTATAGGTTAATTTTCCCTTTTTATGGTCAAGGGACAAGGCGAGATCATTTTGGGGCCTCAGATTTGAAATCCAACCGCATGGATGGGTTTGGATTGACGATCGTAGCCCAACACTGTGAAAATTGGTCCAATCCGACATTTGTGGCACCATCTACAAGTCAGAAAAGATGGACAGCCCAAATGGTGCCACATGGCACCATCCCAGCCGCCCAAAGTGCCCAACACTGCTTACAACATCTTCTCTTCATCGCCTGATCTAATACTAGTCGTTAGATCATCGAACCAACAGCTGAGATTCATTCTTAGGTTACGCACCAATTCTACTAAAGGAAAGGGTGCGAGCACTCTTGACTGTTGGATCGCCATCCAACAGTTGCGAGTGCTCGCCCCTTAAAACACAAACGCGACCAAAAGAGCCCCTTAGCACAGCGATCAAGAGCTTCCATGCGAAGAGAGCGGCGAGGGTTCGAGCCCCCGTCTGCTTCAAATCGAGCAACGCAAGCGCGCATGCTCAATTCGACCATCCGATTGACATCGAATGGCAGTTACGGGCGCGACGCGGTGCCTTCTCGAGCGCTGGATGAGGGATCATGCCATACACGCGCGATGACGCACCATCAGATGTGCCATCGTACACGCGCGAGGTAACAGTAGAAGAGGAAGCAGTGCACGTGGCTTTTAAGTCGTTCGATCTCTTGATCGGATGGCTGAGGATAAGCGTGCGAGATGAAGTGCCTTCACCAACGCTTGGCTCAAGATGGCTGAGGATGAGCATGCGAGATGAAGTGCCTTCACCAACGCTTGCCTATAGTGACGATTATATCCATCACTAAAGCCCCCTACATTTATGTTTAAGGCCTTAAAAGACCCTTTGCCCCTAATCTTTACAGCTACAAAAAGGCCACCCTTACCACTCATTTGATCATTCCTTTTCTTCTCTCACCCCTCCAAAAGCTCTACAAGCTTGTCCCATACCCAGGATGCTCCATTAGAGCTAGAGTAAATAATTTTTCATCTTCTCACCCCCCTCATGGAGCATCCTACGGTTGTCCTCTCATCGCCGTTCGGGAAGCGAATCCCACCACGACGTCGCCATGCTTTGTCCTTCGTCCTCCAACTTCGTTATCCTTCATCCAACATCTCATCTCCATCGTCCGGGTGTTCCGTCAACGTGGCTCGTCCTCCAAGTAGCTGTCGAGGCGGATAACTTCTCACCCCCTCTCTTTACCACTTTCTAGTGTAGATTTCCATCTTTCTAGTTGTAGAAATTAGTTGTAATGAACATTTATCTATGAAATATTGATTCACACACACTTTCTCTGTGTATTATTTTTTCTCTTTTTTATTAATTATTCTTTAAGTAGAATAGCTAGTAGATTAATTTCAACTAGCTAATCTGCTTTCGTGACAATAATTCCTATGCGATTTTTTATCAAACGTTCACCTCCCCGTGTTTGACCAGGCACTCACCTTGAGTTTCGATTAAAATTATCTATTTGACGGATTTTTACACAACTGCAATGACAGGGTTTTCAAACTCAAACTTTTAATGTAGAAATCACGTTCAATAATCATGCTTAATAGAATATTACTTGAAAAAGGGGGAGAAAAATGTAAATTTCATTCTTAGAATTTTACTTGTTTAAGTATGATTAATAATAGGTCACTTGAGATATATCTTTTTGTTGATAACAAAAAGGGGGATTAAAATATGCATGTTGATAGAGGGAGTAGTTCTAAAGTAATTATTTATTTTCTCGCATGCGTAATTGTAATTTTGTTATCATAAAAAAAAGGGGAGAATGTTAAGACCTCTGTTTTGATGAAACAAAATTATGTTTTATTGTGAACTAATCTTTAAGGATCACGCTAGCATAAATCAAGTCAATTACCCTCTACGCCAATCAAAGTGAAGATTATCTTTAGTCAATGTAATTCTTTAATATTTCTTTAGTCTAGAATTATTATAAGGAACTTCAGGATTGAAGACAAACCTTTTTAAATCGTAAAATTAATATTTAGACAGTATTGATCGACTAAATATTAGAATTGATCGATCAAATCAATTGATCAATCAAAATAGGAGGATTGATCGACCAAATTACCCTAATAGTCATATCCAATTTTCTCACAATTAATCAACCAATTAAATATTTGATGGACCATTAAGTGATCAACCAATTAAATTAATTGATCGATCAAAATGAAAATTGATTGACCAATTAAGTAAATTGATGGTCCAATTTGGTTCGAATGATTTTTTCTAACATTCCAAAAATGCTCCGTTTTCACCTATAAATAGGGCTCCACACCCCTCATTTGAAAACACACATTGAAAAATATTTCAAAGATAAAAAATGCTTCTACTTCAATTCTTCCTCGTGCTTTCTTGCTCATTCTTCTACGCTCTTCAAAAGCATGCCGCTCTGCACTTCTGAAAAGAAAACTCAATTTGCATATTTTAATTCCCTAAGGTTCCATAGGATTAATTTCTATATTCATTTTATTTCATTCATTTCATTTGTTGGGATCCATTGTATTTGGATTCCAGAGGTTGTTGTTACTTCTCTTAGTAGGTAAAAGAGAAGTGGTTTGTAAGAGGTTGTGCCACCTTCGTTGAAGTGGTACGCGATAGTGGATTGACTAGCATTGCCTAGTCGGGAAAATCTTAAGCTAGGATGCTTAGGTAGTGGTTTTTACCCATAGGGGTTTCTACTATAAATCTTTGTGTAAATTGTGTGATTGTTTTTTTTGTGTCATATTTTTATTACAATCGATATCACACTTGATCTTGTGTTTGTGGCCAAGTAAGATCCGCAGGACCTTTAGCCAGGTCCTGGGGTAGTACTGGTTGCTAAAGAGCTCAAGGAAGCAACCCCAAGACACCACCTAAGTACCCTCCTGCTCGTGTACGGACACGCACTAGCGATGAGCCACACTAGTCAGCTGGTGTGTCGTGAAGGACACCTTGCAGTCCTTCGGTGGGCAGATAGTATTGAAGGCCTTCTTGAATTGCTATATCCAGTCATCCACTCCCGTAGGATCCTCATCTCCATTGAAGGTTGAGGGCTTCAGCTTCCTGAACTTGGTGAAAGTCTACCGATACTGATGCAGAGAGTTCACTGGTTTGTCGTTTGGTAGGGGAGGCCCATGATTCTCCCTACTCTCCTCATGCGGAGGAACATGTACACTCGGAATCGAGGGTTGCTCCTAATCCCCACTGCCCCCTGCCCACGCCTGAGATGCGGGGGGTAGCCTTTTATCCATAATCCTGAAGATCTCTGTAAAGGCTTGAAACTGGGCGGCTAGATCTAGAGCCTGCTGAAGGGAATCTGCTCATCGGTTTCCATTAGTCTGAATAGTAGCATTAGCCTTCCTGGACCAATGCAGAGCCATCTCTTTTACATGGTGAAATCAACTATTAGCAACCCTAAGTCTGCAACAAAACTAGAATATGTGGAACTCATGAGAATCGGCTACCCCGTCAATCGGTAGATGGGTACCTATCATTTAATACATTTCAAATATTTGTATGGCATTTTTGAACCGTTACATGACTTAGTGGGGTGACCTTGCTCTAATAACATCTATGATGACTTGAGACCCGCCAAGCGACAAAACCTAGGTCACCTTGTGTTAACAACTAGCAAAGACACCTGCAAGATTCTAGTAAGCAAACACAGAGTCATAAGACATCAATCGCCAACATTCATTCATAATGTATTAAAGTGCTGACAGTATATTAAAAATTCACCGTAGAAACTAGAAATGTAAATAGAGTCTAGTACAATCACCTGATAAACGAGATTTCTACGCTAAGAAATTGAGTTTGAAACCATGTTGTTATAGTTGTGTAAAAATCTGCTATTAAATAAAATTTATAATCGAAATTCTGGTGAGTCCCAGGTCAAACACGGGGAGGAAACGTTTGATTAAAAATTGCGTTAATAATTATTGTCATGAAGTAGATTAACTAGTCAAATTAAATCTACACTAGCTATTCTACTTAAAGAATAAACAATAGAAGAAAGAGAAAGAAAACTACAAAGAGAGAGAGAATAATACAGAGAAAAGAAAGAGAAAGAGAACCAATATTTGATAATCATATGTTCATTACAACTAATTTCTACAACTAGAAAGCTGGAAATCTACACTAGAAAGCAATAAAAAGAGAAGGCGGTGAGAAGTTATCCTCCTCAATAGCTGCCTGGAGGACAAGCCACGTTGACGGGATGCCCGGACGATGGGGATGAGATGTTGGATGAAGGAGAATGGAGCTGGAGGACGAAGGATGAAGCAGGGTGGCATCGTAGCGGCATCCGCTTCTCGAATGGTGGTGAGAAGACAACCATAGGATGCTCCACGAAGGGGGTGAGAAGGTGGAAAAATTACTTTACTCTACTTCTAATGGAGAAACCCTGGTATCAAACCAACTCATAAAGCTTTGGAGGGGATAAGAGAAGAGAAGGGATGAAGAAAAAGTGGAGGGTGTAGGGGCTTTATATAGTTGAGGTAAGAGGGCAAAAGGGCATTTTCTCTTTCACAAATTAACTCTGCTACCTTTAGTGACACATGCGCACGTCACTGTAAATAATTGTTGGTGAAGATGCACACTTCACCTTTGCCGTAGAGCACTGCTTGGAGCGCTCTAGTTGAGCCACGTTGATGCGTATTGCTCTTCTGCCGTTGAAGCCTTCACGCGCAAGCGACGACTGATTAGGATCGTTTGATGGAGATCAAACGGTCCTGATCGCACGCTGATCGCGCGCTTAAGACGTGTGCACGCACTTCTTAGATAAAAATTAGCCATCCGATCATGTGATCAGACGGCATAAAAGTCACTTTCTCACACTGATGCAACACGTCGGATCAGGCGTTTTAGATGTGCATGAGATCACACGTCTTCAACCAGCAGACCAGATCATGCCACATCAATGCCTTCAGTATCTCTCGATCATCACCTGATGATCGAATTTGGCCTCACCTGCTGTTGCTACTCGATTTGAGGTGAGGCGGGCTTTGAACTAGTGGCTCCCCCTTCACGAACGAGTGCTCGACCGCTGCGCCACACCTCGAATTGTCTCGTGCTTCTGATTCAAGCTTGTGCACTTTCAGCCGTTGGGTGAAGATCCAACGGCTGAAATCGCACAATGGAGTCTTCTTTTGATGATATGTGAAGGCGGGCAAGGCTTAGTCTCACCCGTTGGATCGAGATCCAATGGCTGAGATTAAGGATGGCATGGATGTATGAGAGGGCAGCTGTTGGTTTGGAGGGTCTGGATGGTGCCACGTGGCACCATCTAGACCGTCCATCTTCTCTTGCTTATAAGTGGTGCCACAGATGTCGGATTGTTTCGATTTTCGCACTGTTGGGTTGCAATCGTCAAACCAAACCCATCCGTGTGGTTGAATTTGTCGTCTGAAGTATGGATTTGCACCACCATAACCCTTGTCCTCTGATCTTTCTCAGACTACATCTAATGCTACAGAAGTCCGACCAAGGCGATCTCAGAATCGTTGAACTTCGATCGTCACCTTGATCAAATCCGCATGGTTGGATCTCAAATCTAAGTCCCTAAAATGATATCACCCTATTTCCTAGACACAAAAAGGGAAATTACTATACAATTTGTACAATTTAGCCTAAATGCATGATGATACATGTTATGCAATATTTATAATGCATGATGCTTCTATGACACTAGGAACATGCATAAATAGACATTTAAGGCTAATTAAATGTATGCACATCATCACCCAAAGACAGGAAATAGAAAAACCTAACAATGAAAGAAACTACTATGAGCCACTGGCTCAGTACGGACTGTCTCCTTAGGTAGGACCTAGTTCCGCAGAAGTCTAACCGACAACAGCCACTGTACCCGATTGCTTAACAACACCTGAGTATGGAACCCAAGATGAAAGTCAGTGGAAACTGGGTAGAGTAGAACAACTAGACAGGCAACAATAGTAACAAAAGTTTGTCTATTTGCAATTTATTTCATATCTAGTTCCATTTATGTAATTTGCCCATATTATTACAGTTCTTAATCTGTCAATTGACGTCTTTGGCATGAGAAGATCTCGTGTAACTTCCTACAGCACTAGACCGGCATAAGCCATCCTCTTGGCCAGGAAGATTGCTTATACCCATCGAGTCGCCACACTCCATCACCCTGGGGTCATTGCAGAAAGGGTTGGCGGCTACGTCGTGTAGCATGAACCTATACAAGCACTATGTACACTGAACTGTAGACAGCCAATGACCCACCCATCGGCTGAGAAGAACCACTCCAAACCTCAAGCCACGCATCCCACTATCCCAGTTGGCTGCTAAGCCTAACTGAAGAGTCATAGGAAAACTAGCAACTCCCTAAACCAGTCCCTGAAATCGATCTAAAAGACCAAAGCTACAGAAAAAATCCAATAAGTAGCGGGCTAAAACCAGTTATCTATCCTTTAAATCTCGACTAATTAGTCATACTAAATTCATTCCAAATAACTATATCTTTTGTTTTCGTTAAATCTAGTCATGTTTACTAATTCTAAATCCTTAAGCCTAGGATGAACAAGTATTTGTATCAATCTTCAATGTTATCAGTTTACAGATAATTTCCAATTTATGAAGGTGATTCTATACTAGTTACTAATAAAAAAAACACAACGGAACTAGTTTCATAGAAATCATGATCCTTTTAATGCAAGTGATGATAGGGATACATGTAATCATTAACTCTAAATTCTTTTCACATAAATTCATTTATTTCTCATTAGAGTGCCCATAAATTAGGGAAAAACACTAGATGGTTCCAAACTCATTAAAAAGGAGAATCACACACCAACCAAGGTGGTACACGCAAAGAATCACGCAAGATGGGTCCATAGGTACTAGAAAATTGGACGGAATAAAGAGAAGGGTACACTACTCTACCTAGTGTCACCGGAGGGTCATGGTGACTCTGAACCGTGTGCACAAGGCTTGGGGATAGTCTCCACACCCTCCTTAAGATCTACACACACACCGAAATTAAGACCTTGTTCACATGGACGAAAAATAGGTTTGAAAATACGTCATCATGTTTCTGATTTTTCACTAGAAGGACAGAACTCAAAAGTGGAAATAAATTATACCCAAGTGTAGAACGCGTCAATACGATTCGAATAGTACCTTGTTTGTCAAAATCTGAGGTTGGGAAGGCCTCAAACAGCTTGAAACAACGTGAGGGGGTCATGAACCAATTCGATTTAAGCGAACAGGTCAAAGGTCC
Organism: Thalassia testudinum; assembly: GCA_037157565.1. Classification (NCBI taxonomy): domain Eukaryota; kingdom Viridiplantae; phylum Streptophyta; class Magnoliopsida; order Alismatales; family Hydrocharitaceae; genus Thalassia; species Thalassia testudinum. The sequence goes on along the minus strand of JAZHRO010000035.1, from coordinate 63,715,999 downwards.
GCGTGCATCGTGTGCTTTCCATGTTGATGTGTATGCATCTGAATAGGCTAAAATATCTATTTATGTATGTTCTTAGTGTTATAGAAGCATCATGTATTGTAAATATTGCATAACATGCATCATCATGCATTTAGGTCAAATTGTATAAATTGTATAGTAATTTACTCTTTTTGGTGGTCAGGGATAGGCGATATTTAGTTAGGGCCTCAGATTGAAGAACAAACCATACGGATCTAATCAAAGCGATGATTGGAGTTTAACGACTCCAAAATCACCTTGATTGGACTTCCGTAGCATCAAATGCAATCCGAGAAAGATCAGAGGTTGAGGGGCCAGGTGGTGCAAATCTATACTTCAGATAACAAATTGGACCACACGGATAGGTTCAAATCGACGATCGTAGCCCAAAGGTGTGAAAATCGATCCAAACCAACATCCGTGGCATCATTTACAACTCACAGAAGATGGACGGCCAAGATGGTGCCACGTGGCACCATCCTAGCTACCCAATGCCCACCAAGGCCTCCCACTCCACCTCTCCAAGAAAAGATCAAATCATGAGCGCAAGCGTGGCATAGCCAAATTTTGCCTTCAGATGATGATCGAGCGGTCAAGGAGAGGCCACGTAGCGCACCCAAATGCGAGGAGTGGCACAAGCGCGTGATGAAGGCACGGGCAAGATGGATCTTAAGCCGTCCGATCTTGCGATTGAACAGCTGAGAACACCTGAACATGCTCGAGTATTTTGAAGGCTGAAGGCAAGGAGGCGAGGGCGTGCACGCGTCTCCAGCCACGTCTGAGCTACAGTGTCGGTCATAAACATCACTAAAGACACTGAAATGAATGTTTTAAAGCTTGGAAATGTCTCTTTTGCCCTCAACTCTCACATCTATAAAAGGGCACCCCTACCACTCAAATTTCTCATCCCTTCCTTTACCTCTCTCCCTCTCCAAAGCTCTAAAGAAGCTTATCCCAAACTTGGGATTCTCCTCTAGAGTTAAAATCAAAATTTTGTCCACTTCTCACCTCGTTCGTGGAGCTCCCGTGGTCATCTTCTCACCCCCATTCCAGAAGTGGATCCCGCGACGACGGTGTCCTACCTCACCCCCGGTTCTTCCTACTTCGTTCTCCATCTTCTGTCTCCGCTCTACGTCTTCTAGGCATCGCCCATTCCGGCTTGTCCTCTAAGCAACCGACGAGGAGGATAATTTCTCACCTCCCTTCTCTTTACTGCTTTCTAGAGTAGATTTACCGCTTTCTTATTGTAATATTTCTAGCTTTCTAGTTGTAAAAACAATATCTCTGTTATAAAAGTGTTTTATTCTCTCTCTCTCTCTTTAGTATAGTATAGATTCATTGTGATTATCCCATCTTAAAACCAAAATTACACAAAAAAGTATATAATTGCAGATTGCGAATCAACATAGCCTCCTTGTGTTCGACCTAGAATTTCTTTTGAGTTTCGGTAAATTTATTTATTGATGGATTTTCTTGCAAATTGCACTACAACGATAGGTTTTCCAAACTCAATCTTTTTGCGACAATTCTACGTTACAACATTTTGGCGCCGTTGCCGGGGAGGCAATGAATCTTGATTTCCTTTTGGCATTTCTGCACAGTTATCTATTTTCTAACTCTCTTTTACTTCTTCTCTATTGTTTTGCAGGTACCTCGACAAGGAATCTTCAAGAGGTAGAAAGGAGTAAAGTGCAATTGAAGATAACTGTAAGTGCTCCCCATTCTTCCCCCCTCCATAGTGTTCATTTCATAACCCTAATTCAAACCCTAATTAACTTAGGTGTTCTCATAAACCCTAGGATTAGTTTTGATTGTTTGATTTCCACCTCCACCCATCTCACCCTCCATATACAAACAAAAATATCTAAAAAAAAACACAGAAGTACACGACCTCTTCTGATTTTCATACTCAACCAATCAACCGATCTTTGGAACCGGTACACACACATCCAAACACATAATTGAGTAGAAATCAAATTAGGTAACCATTTGTGTGCCTAACTCAGTAGTGCATCAAGGCCAGTTGTTTGAGTTATTTGAGCCACACCACTTCATTTAAAAACAACTCATCAAGTAGCTTCCTTTTAGGGTTTACAATTTAGGTCAATACTAGGCACTCCACTTTATTCTTGATTTTAAAAGGAAAACAACTTCACCCATGATTGAAAGATCTAGTTTGCCTCTGTTTGAACTCACCTAATTCTAAACCCTTAAAGCTACTTAACCAAGATTTGAATGCTAAAATCCACTCATCTGAATATTCTTGATTGAAGACCCTGGTTGTGCATGCACTCACACATGTTTAATAGATCATTATGGGCACAACCCATTCTATGGGCCCACCACATTACATAAGCATTACAATCATAAGCCTAATATAAAATCAAGTAGACATTGGCCTTAGACCTCAACTGTCTGTTTCAGGATATTTTCCGAACTGTGATGCGAATTTGTGACGTCTGCTTTCTTCAGAAGGTGCTACGTTGGGTGGTCGGACTATCAAACGACTTAAGCAGGTAGGGGTTTGGAATAATTATCGGCCTTCGGTACACGCTTCCCTTGTCTCACCATCCCAACTTAACCAGCTTTTGGATTAAGGACAACACAAAATTCGAATTGTAGTTTGAATCTTTCTTGGAGCTTAGGCCCTTAGGCTACCCAACTTAAGGACAGGCTTGTTTTGTTGTGTTGTAAGGTTCTTATCCCTAGTCCTTCTGACCCCTTCCTAGTTTATGCTTGAAAGGTCATTGAATCCCCGATTGGAAGGACCATTAGTTCATTCTAGGAGGTGTAAGTTGGATTTTGGTCAAATTGAACTCATGGCCGACAAACAACCTCCTCTTCCTCAGAATCCGCAAGAGATGCTACAAAGGTAGCTGAAACAAATGTAGCAAATGCATGAATGGTTCCAGAGAATGTAGGGTGCTCAGCCCTTGAAGGATTTTTATCATCCTTCAAATTACGGGGAATGTCTTGGTGTTCAGATTCCAGCTGGAGACGTAGAAATCAAGCCCCAGGTGTTAAGCCTGATCAAGCATTTCCATGGGCTTAGCTATGAACACCCGTTTCAGCATTTTGAGGACTTGACCACTTTGGTCCAGACCACCAAAGCACGAAACGTGGACAAGGAGCAAATGATCATGAGGCTTTTCCCCCACTCTCTTAGGGATAAGGCCACACATTGGTACTGGACAATTGGAAGGTCGATCGCAACTTGGAATGGTCTTAAATCGGCTTTCTTAAAGAAATTCCTTCTAGTTAGGCATACCAATGCACTGAGATAGGTGATTACTACTTTTGTCCAACGACCGAGGGAGCAGTTTCATGGTGCCTGGGAGTAATTCCAGGATCTATTGCGGAAGTGTCCACACCACGAGGTGCCAAAATGGCAACTCGTGCAGTTCTTTTACCATGGGTTGACTAAGCAACTCGGAAATCACGTGGATGCTTCTTGTAGAGGCAATTTCCTCAACGAAGATGCAGATAGTGCGCATGATTTGTTTGAGGAAATGGTGAAAATTCAATCAATCATGCCTCCATGGATACGTTTAACCGATCCCAACAACCCATATCGAATGTTAATGAGGTCCATGACTTTCATTCATTCGATATGGAGCTGATTTGTAATAAACTAGATAAGGTGGACCTAGTTACCAAAAGGATGGAGGAGTGGATGGCTGGAAACTCTATGAACAATTCTTGATCCACTCAATCCCAAAATTCGGGATTCCATTCTTCGCGAGCTCCTTCTGGACGGGAGTTCATGAATCAACTGGATGTGGCTCAACCTGTGAGCCAGCATTACTCAGAACCCCATAGGTTCCAAACTAATAATTCCAGGATCTATTGCGGAAGTGTCCACACCACGAGGTGCTAAAATGGCAACTCGTGCAGTTCTTTTCCCATGGGTTGATTGAGTAACTCAGAAATCACGTGGACGCTTCTTGCAGAGGCAATTTCCTCAACAAAGATGCAGATAGTGCGCATGATTTGTTGGAGGAAATGGTGAAAATTCAATCAATCTTGCCTCCATGGATACGTTTAACCGGTCCCAACAACCTAGATCGAATGTTAATGAGGTCCATGACTCTCATTCATTCAATATGGAGCTGATTTGTAATAAACTAGATAAGGTGGACCTGGTTACCAAAAGGATGGAGGAGTGGATGGTTGGAAACTCTGTGAACAATTCTTGATCCACTCAATCCCAAAATTCAGGATTCCATTCTTCGTGAGCTCCTTCTAGATGGGAGTTCATGAATCAACTGGATGTGTCTCAACCTGTGAGCCAGCATTACTCGGAACCCCACGGGTTCCAAACTAAGGCCTTTTATCCCAGTTTCTCTGATCCCTCCCTTTCTTTCTCCCCATCGTCACCTTATGAGGATGTCTATGCTGTATAGGAGAACATTAGGTCCAACCCATATTCCAATGCTTATAATCTGAGTTGGAGGAACCACCCTAACTTCTCCTGGAAAAATCCGTGGCAGCAAACCCAATTCCAAATCAGGTCAGAGTCATGTTTATACTCAGCTGCCCCTGAATCAGGTCAATCAGCCAGTTTGGAATGCCCGTCAACCCATACAGCAAGCTGATTTGAACTGTCAGATGGTAGAGATGCAAGGTTCTATGCTCCAACTCATGCAAAAAATGAAAACCTCGCTGGACAACTTGCAAATCAGGCTCATTGTTAATACTTGTCAGCCTGGATCTCTACCATCTCAACCCGTACCCAACCTGTGCAACATACAGAATATAGGCAATCAAGCCCAAGGGTACGGGAATCAGAAAGACCCACACGCACATGCTCAGGTGGTTAAGCAGGGTCCTTCCTCTTCTGCTTCTTCATCAAATCCAAGATTTCTGGTTAATCAAGCCCCTCTGATCTTTCCTAACCCTCCTCAAGACACAAACCCATATGCATATGCCAACTCCATTACTTTGAGGAGTGGAAGGCAAACCCAGGACCCACACCTTCCCTGCTCTAGTCAAGAAAACCCTAGTGAGCCTGTGGAAAGAAAGAACTTTGAAGAAGAAATCAAGGGTTAGGAACCTGATTCGAGGATCTGACTCATGTTAGTTTTCCTGAGGCCTTGATTAAACCCAGGAAGAAGGAGCCTGTTGATAGTGACGAGGAGCTCTTGAATATATTCAAGAATGTTGAAATCAATATCTTGCTCCTCAATGCTATCAAACACATATCGGCTTATGTTAAATTCTTAAAGGATTTATGCACCCAGAAGCGTAAGCCAAGGGAATCTGTTTCGAGGAAGGTGATACTCTTCAAGCAGGATAGTTCTGTTATCTTGCATCACCTTCTTCTGAAAATAAGAGATCCAAGTGCCCCTTTGATTTCATGTGTTATTGGAGATTACACTTTTGACCAGGCACTCTTGGATCTAGGTGTATCCATTAACCTAATTTTAACATCTCTTTATGAGAAGTTTGGATTAGGTGAACTTCGGCTGACCTCAGTAACGCTGCAGCTAGCGGACCGTTCGATCACAAATCCAAGAGGCGTTATTGAGGATGTTATTGTCAAGGTTAAGAACTATTTTCCTATAGATTTCCTTGTCCTTGATGTGGATATACCTGAGAATTTAAGGAACACTCCCATCATTCTGGGACGTTCATTCTTGGCTACCGCTAAGGCTAATATCAACTGTGAGAGTGGTAGTATGAAAATCATCTTTGGGGATTAGAAACTAAAATTGGATATTTTCAAGGCGATTAATAAATTTGAGGATTGTGGATTTATAGAGGAACACGAGGAAGATCATTTGAATATTGAGACCTTTATGGCTATATTTGCTATTGAGAGTTCCTTCTGTACTGATGAACCCAACCCACAACCCTCCATGGCAAACCCGCCACATTCTGAAGAGGTTGTTGATTTTGTTCACTTTCAACCTCTTCCTCTCGATCATCCCGATGAATCTTCATCAGCATCCTCCTTACCTTCCATCTCAGACCTGCCCCAGCTCAAACTGAAACCATTGCCTGAGAATTTGAAATATCAATTTTTAGGACCTAAGAAGATGCTCCTTGTGATTATCAGTTCTAAATTGACTAAGGAGCAGGTGATAAAACTAATCAAGGTCTTAAAAGAACATAAAGAGGCAATTGGTTGGACCATCCATGACCTTAGGGGGATTGAGCCATCTTACTGCAATCATAGAATTTTCCTGGAAGATGGATCCCGCCCTTCTCACCAGATGCAGAGGAGATTGAACCCTAATATTCGAGAAGTGGTCAAGAAAGAAATTATTAAGTGGCTTGCTGCAGGAATCATCTATCCAATCTCAGATAGTCTGTGGGTAAGTCCCGTGAAAATTGGTCCCAAGAAAGTTGGGATTACCGTTATGACTAACGAGAAAGGAGAATCTGTCACAACTCATTCAGCTTCCTCCTGGAGTGTCTATATCGATTACAGGAAGCTGAACACAGCCACCAAGAAGGATCATTTCCCTTTGCCCTTCATCAATCAAATCCTTGAAAGATTAGCTGGGCAAAAGTACTTCCTTTTCCTAGATAGTTACTTGGGATACAATCAAGTCCCTATCCATCCTGAGGATCAGGAAAAGACGACTTTCACCTATCCCTAAGGAACCTTCGCTTCTGTAGAATGCCATTCGAGCTTTGCAATGCACCTGCGACTTTTCAAAGGTGAATGCTAGCCATTTTTTCTGACATGGGGGGACAATTTATGGAAGTTTTCATGGATGATTTCTCCATTTTCGGAGACTCGTTTGAATCTTGCCTGGCTAATCTCGAATTGATCCTTAAAAGATGCGTCAAAACAAGATTGGTCCTTAGCTGGGAAAAAAGTCATTTCATGACACAAGAAGGTATTGTCTTGGGTCATGTAATCCCTAAACGGGGAATTGAGGTCGATAAAGCTAAGGTCAATGCTATTTCCAAACTTCCTTCTCCCACACCTGTTAAACAAATCTGCTCATTTCTCGGTCATGTGGGATTCTATAGGAGGTTCATCAAGGATTTCTCCAAGGTTACTCGACCTTTGAGCAACCTTCTCGCCAAAGATATGCCGTTTGATTCCAACGAATCATGCCGCAAGGCATTCGATTTTCTTAAAACAAAAATCACTTGTGATTCGGTGTTGCAACCACCGGTCTGGACAACCCCATTTGAGATCATGATCGACACTTCTGATTACGTGATCAGGGCTATTTTGGGTCAAAAGATCGATAGAAAGCCCTCTGTCATCTACTACGCTAGCAAAACTCTGGACGAGGTCTAAAGTAATTACACTATTATTGAGAAGAAATTGCTAGCTGTAGTATTTGCTTTAGAAAAATTCAGGGCTTATCTCTTAGGGTCCCACGTTGTAATTTTCACCAACCACTTAGCCTTGAGACATCTCTTGGCCAAAAATGATGCTAAACCCTAGCTCATTCGATGGATTCTTCTGCTTCAAGAATTTGATCTTGAAATAAAAAAAATCTAGGCACAGAATGTGGTGGCGGATGATCTTTCAAGACTTCTAAGTGATTCTTCTCGTCCGGATATTCCGATTACTGATACTTTTCCAGACAAGACTATTCTGGCAGTTTCAGGTGTCCAAACCCCTTGGTTTGTAGACATAGTAAATTATTTGGTTGTTGATCAAATCCCCTAGGATTGAACCAAGAAACAACAAGATAGACTTAAATCTGAGGCCAAATATTACTTCTGGGATGACCCTGAACTGTTTTGCATCAGCTCTGATCAGATTATTCATTGATGTGTTCCCGAGAATGAGTTTCAAAGCATACTTGAGTTCTACCATGCATCTGCGTGTGGTGGACATTTCTCCGGGAAAAAGACGGCTGCAAAAGTACTTCAATCTATATTCTATTGGCTATCTTTATTCAAGGATGCCCAGGAATTCTCGAGGTCGTGTTCTCAATGCCAAGCACTCAGGAGCATAACCAAGAGAGATATGATGCCTCTAAACCCAATCCTTCTCGTCAAAATCTTCGACATTTGGGGCATCAATTTCATGGGACCCTTCTTCCCTTCATTTGGACACCAATACATTCTCATTGCTATTGATTATGTGTCCAAGTGGATTGAGGCTATCCCTACCTGAACCAATGACCACAAGGTGATCATCGATTTAGTCAAGAAGAAAATCTTTGGTCAGTTCGGGATTCCGAGAGCCATCATCAACGATGGTGGTACTCACTTCACAAATACCCAATTCCGTAATTTACTAGCAAAATGTGTGTAAATCACAGAATCTCCACACCTTACCACCCTCAAATGAACGGACAGGCCATAATCTCCAATCAGGAGATCAAGAACATCCAACAAAAGACGGTTTGACCTGATCAAAAAGATTGGACTTAAAAGCTCGAGGATGCTCTTTAGGCCTATCGTACGACATACAAGACGCCTATCGACATGTCACCGTTTCATCTAGTGTATGGAAAGGCATGCCATTTACCCTTAGAGATTGAACATCAGACATTCTGGGAATCAAGAAATGCAACTTTGATTTAATTTTGGCCGGAAAGACTAGGAAGCTCCAACTATCTAAGTTGGAGGAGATTAGAAACGATGCATACGAGAATGCCAAGATCTATAAGGCTCGAACCAAAGCTCTTCATGACCAACTAATTTCCCACAAGAGCTTTGAGCCAAACCAGAAGGTCTGGCTATTTGATTCTCGACTTAAGCTCTTTCCCGGCAAGCTTAAGTCAAAGTGGGATGACCCATTCATCATCGATCGAATATTTCCCAACGGAGTCGTTGAGATCTATGACCCAAAGATGGGTAATTCTTTTAAGGTCAACTGACAATGTCAGAAACATTATATTGACCATGTTATTCCAGAACCCGTCTTCGACAAGGTTGCTTTAACCTTAATGTGACTTCTTTGGCTGGACTTCGCCTAGCTAATGGCATTAAACTCAGTACTTGTACAGTCTGACTCAGGGCTGACCCGAACATCATGGAATACAGGTGATATTTTCTTCATTCTACCTTGCTTCTCATGCCTTTTATTTTCAATGAGGACATTGCATTAGCTAGGCATGGGGGTGGATTCATTTCTGAATTATTCTGTCAACTCTGTGGAATTCTTGTAAATTATGCTTTTTTTTTCTTTTCATTTATTAAAATAATAATAATAAAAAATTTGAATTAGGAAAAGAATACTTGGGCATATTAGGATTTATTTATTAAAATAATAATAATAAATTGAATTAGGAAAAGAATACTTGGGCATATTAGGATTTTTTAACCTTAGGGAATAATATAGTAGGACCTGAACACTTAGACCCTTCAGGTCTTTGGGCTTAATCAGCCCAGGTGTCAACTAAAATGTGGATTTGTTTCTCGAGTCTCGTCAATCTGAATGTATTTCTAATTTGATTAAATAAGTTGGGGTGATGAGTACATGACTAATCAACCTACCCTCAGATTTGAGGGGACTTTAAGTCTAAGCATCTACACACTATTTGCACTGACTCACTTTTTGGTGGTTTTAGCGGAAATTGGGTAGCTAATAAACCTTCTAGGGTGGTATGCCTGGCAAGTTATCATTGGTAACAGCCCACTGGTCGGTTGTCCAGAGCTCAGTCACATTACCATTCTCTTCTTGCTGCCTTTAGGTAAATCTTAGATCAAGGAAGCCACCTACTTAAAAATAATATATATATATATAGAAGGAAAAGGAAAAGAAAACTATCCAAAAAGATAAAAAGAAAAAAAAAAGAAATAGAAAAGAAGAAAGAAATAAGCCACACTTCACCGCATGAGTATGGTTGGCAAGTTATTGTGGGTAACAACCCATTGGTCGGTTGTCCAGAACCCAGCTCACAAAAATGCATGTTTAATTCCAAACACTTAGGAAGAAGCGAAGGAGTAGAATAAGTCGGGGAGATATACACTGGGTTTTCCCTTGTGTTGACCCCATAAAATAAAAGTAGGGAGAAAGCTACCAATTGTATAGATACACCTTTAGGTAGAATTCCTTTTTAAGGTCACCTAGGGGAGTAGAAACTTGAAGTCCATTCTAATTGCCGATCAGTGAGTCTATCACATTTCACACATAAAGATGCTTAGTACTTAGAGTTCTCTTCGAGTCTTGGGTGGATTAGGTAGCCGTAGAAAGCTGCATCGAAACCCTAAACTTAAAAATCCAAAAAAATTAGAAAAGAAGAAAAAGAAAAAAATGCTTCTGCTTTTGAATAAGGCGAGGGCTTGGGCGGTCTGCATTTTGGCAAACACCTGGGCACTGTTGTGTCTATGTAGTTCAGGTCTTCGATAATTTGATCCTAGTGTTGAAAAATAACTTTTGCCCAAGAAATCCAATCATAATTCTTTTATAAATAACACATAGTTTTTGCTAAGGACTAGTAAAAGATAGGCATGGGGGTGTGATGTGTATGCATCTAAATAGCCTAAAATATCTATTTATGCATGTTCTTAGTGTCGTAGAAGCATCATGTATTATAAATATTGCATAACATGCATCATCATGCATTTAGGTCAAATTGTATAAATTGTATAGTACTTTGCCCTTTTTGGTGGTCAAGGACAGGCGATATTTAATCAGGGCCTCGAATTGAATATCAAACCGTATGGATCTGATCAAGGCGACGATTGGAGTTCAACAGCTCCAAGATTGCCCTGATCAAACTTCCATAGCATTAGATGCATCCGAGAAAGATCAGAGGTCAAGGGGCTAGGTGGTGAAAATCCATACTTCAGATGACAAATCCAACCGCATGGATAGGCTTGGATCAATGATCACAACCCAACGACATGAAAATCGATCCAATCCAACATCCGTGGCACCATCTACAACTTACAAAAGATGGACGGCCAAGATAGTGCCATGTGGCGCCATCCCAGCCGCCCAACGCCCACCAGTCCGAGAAAGATCAATGCTTGATCTCGACTGTTGGATGAAGATCCAATGGCCAAGATCGGCTAAGTGCAAAAGCATCTGCGTGACAAAGAGGTGGCTTGGCACGTTAGGCAAGCACACACTCGCAAGACAAAGGTTGCGGGTTCGAGCCCCGCGCACCTCAAATCAAGAGCACAGGCGTCGCATGGCCAAATTTGGTCATCAGATGATGATTGAGCAGTCGAGGAGCGGCCACGTGGCGTGCCCAGATGCTAGGAGTGGCGTAAGCACGTGATGAAGGCACAGGCAAGATGGATCTTAAGCTATCCGATCTTGTGATCGGACGACTGAGAACACCCAAACGTGCGTGGGCATTTTAAAGGTTGAAGGCGAGGAGGCAGGGGCGTGCGCGCGTCTTCAGCCACGTCTAAGCTACAGTGACTGTCATAAACGTCATTAAAGACACTGAAATGAATGTTTTAAAGCTTGGAAATGTCTCTTTTTCCCTTAACTCTCACATCTATAAAACAACACCCCAACCACTCGAATTTCTCATGCCTACCTTCACCTCTCTCCCTCTCCAAAGCTTTAAAGAAGCTTGTCCCAAACCTGGGATGCTCCTCTAGAGTTAAAATCAAAATTTTGTCCACTTCTCACCCCGTTCGTGGAGCTCCCGTGGTCTTCTTCTCACCCCTGTTCCAGAAGTGGATTCCACGGTGACAACATCTTGCCCCGCCCTCGGTTCTTCCTGCTTCGTTCTCCATCTTCCGTCTTCACTTTACGTCTTCCAAGCGCCACTCGTTCCGGATCGTCCTCCAAGCAACTGACGAGGAGGATAATTTCTCACCTCCCTTCTCCTTACTAATTTCTAGAGTAGATTTATCACTTTCTAGTTGTAATATTTCCAGCTTTCTAGTTGTAAAAACAATATCTCTATTATAAAAGCGTTTTGCTCACTTCTCTCTCTCTTTAGTATAGTATCGATTCATTGTGATTATCCCGTATTAAAACCAAAATTACACAAAAAAAATAATTGCGGATTGCGAATCAACGTAGCCTCCCTGTGTTTGATTCGGAATTCCTTTTGAGTTTTGGTAAATTTATTTGTTGACAAATTTTTTCACAAATTGCGCTACAATGATGGGTTTTCCAAACTCAATCTTTTTGCAATGATTCTCCAATACAACGCACGTGTTGCATGCTGGTTGGATCGTGCGACCACCTGGGAATCACCAGCTGCGCCTGCTCACGCCCCCGCTACCATCCATTCGTGACATGTGCCGCTCATCTGATGCTCGCACAACCGCTTCTTAGGGCAAACACGCGAAGTTGCGAGCGCACAGAACCTTGTCGTGTGCCACATGTTAACCACTTGCCCCACACAACTTCCACACGTCACATCCACACCACATACCGCTACCACAGCTACTACTTTTGCAGTGGGAAGCCTGGACTTCTCAAAATCATGAGAAGGTCCCTGGGAAAAAAAATTACATTTTATAAAGGAAAATCCTATGCTTTTACTTCTCTCTTTTCCTCTCTTAATTAAGAGGCTTAAAGAATAATTGATTGCGCAACAATCATAGGACCTAATCTACCTAAATTAAGTTAGATCCTAACTTAACTTAGGAATAATGCATGCATGGGTAGCATATTTTGCATCATGGTTGATTTGCTAGCTTTGTAAATAATAATGCTATTTTATGTTATAATTGATATGCAATAATAATTTCATATGATTTAGGGCCGCGGATGATAAATCCAACCGTACGGATGGACTCAGAGCGACAATCACAGTCCAACGACACAAGAATCGCCTCAATCGGAACCCTATCGCACCACCTACAAAGGCAGGAAGATGGACGATCAGGATGGCGCCATGTGGTGCCATCCCAACGGCTCACCTCAATGCCCTCAGCCACTGAAGCACAACATCGGAGCTTCATGGGCTGTTGGATGATCATCCAACGACCACGATCACGCCACATCACCTGCGTCCCCCAGTGCTTCATCAAGAGAGAACTCATCTTAGCCATTGGATCTTTGTCCAACGGCTGAGGGCGACCGCACCCGAAAACCAAAATGCAACCATCCATGTGCGTAGTGTGTTGGTCAGCATCCTTAAGGAGAAGTGCGGAGAGTAATCCGAATTGAAGGCGGTGACGCACGGTGAATTTGAGTCATGCGATCGCGATCGAGCGACATGAGGCAAGACAAGTGGCACGCGGTGGAGAGTCAGATTGAAGCATGCGATGACACACAGCTGGACATACCGTTGCACGTGGGGAGTGGTGAGGCGGAGTGACATGCGATCTCAGTCATCGATCGCCGCATTCGGATGGCTGAGATTGTAAGCACGTAAGCGTATGTGATGAGTGCCAGGCAGTGGATCAAGCGGTGCTGGCAACGCCACATGGTGCAGTCTAGTGTGTGCACTCGTTGAGCACCCTTTGGAGGCACATGGAAGTGTGTTTTTGACACGATCTGCTATCAATGGCTCTTGTTGCTCCAGATTAGTTGCATGAATTGGGGGTCTAGAAAAACTCATTTTGCCCCTCACTTTGGTTATAAAATGGACCCCAGATCCCCCATTTGAAGGCAATTTCCATCACCGCACATCTCCCGCTCCCTTCTCCTCCAAAGAGCCCTCTTCCTCCAAGACGTCCACCAAGGCCACCCTTGGTGCACCGCTGCTGCTACTCCACGCCTGTCCAAAGGCCACCAAGGACCACCCTTGGTGCCCTTGTTCTAGTAGAATAGATAGTTTTTTTTTATTCTTCTAGTAGTTATAGTTCTAGTAGCTTTTATTCTAGTTGTTCTAATTTTGTTTTAATTATTCTTCTTGTCAAGCATTCAACTAGATGGAATCTTGTCTGATTATTATCTGAATGAAGTTGATTTGCTTTATATCATATATTTATCTTGCTTAGTGTTTGAGTCATACTTAGATTAAATTGGTATTAAGTCAAGTCGCATTGTCACTTCTCTGAGTTCATTATATTTGTTTGTCGACATGTTTCACACTATACTATGATGAAAGTAATTTCAAAAATGCGATCTTGCGCTATGATAAAATAGCGTCGTTGCTGAGGAGGCAAGGCTATTCTTGATTTGAAATCTAATTTATTATATTGTCTTTGGTGTGTAGGTACGAAATGTGGATTCTACGCATGCATCGAGTGCAGTTAAAGAAATTCAGGTACACACTATCATTTAGATTAGGATTCATTTTTGAAAACAAAGATCTCCAAATTTCCAAAAGAAAAATTGTGAAAAGGCTTAGTTGGGATTGAAAACACTTTAAAAAGCTTTATTAATATTTTTCGGAATCCAGCCAAAGTTTTGATACGGATTCAAAAAATCATTTACCGAGTTTCTAGTGATCCAAAAACTTTGAAATTCCAGCAAGCGCTAGATTTTTCCTGCAAGTGCTGAAAAAATATTCTCTGAAAAGCTTATTGAAAAATGAATCTTCCTACCAATTTTTATATCATTTGGATTCCAATTGCATCTTAGAGAGTATTTTGAATTTGACTGTGGTCTGCTTAGACAAATTGAACCCTAGGTTTAACCTTTAGGGTTATCTTTAGAGACCACATTGGATTAACATGAACTCAATCAAGTCTAGTGACTAGTCGATGAGTCGAGTCACCTTGTGGACCACTCACCACACACCTAATTTGACGAAAAGGTTAAAAATTGAAAGGAATATCTTAATAACGTATATTAGTCTTTTAACTACTGGGTGGTCTCATCCTCTTTAGCCAAACCTGGTGTCTAGCCGATGGGGTAGTGTCAAACGACCGTGACTAAGGGGTATTAAGGACCCGAAGGAGAAAGCTAAAGGAAGAACTTCCTCTTAGTCCCCTCGTAACAGACTGGCTGAGTTAGCTTAAGAGGCGAAGATCATTTTCAGTTGGTCTCTTGATGAATTTTCTTCGAGAATTTAAACCTTAACGAAACATCTGGTCATCTAATTATAAGGACCAAATTGATTGCAAGGCCTTTGCCTTTTTCTGCCACCAGTCCCTTTTAACTGGTGTAAGGTCTCTAAGACCCTCCTAGTGCCTTTTGACATTCTGATCATTCAACTTCCATGGACCCATATTTTCTCTACCACCCTCAAGGGTTGTCTTTCTCTTCTCCTAACCCAACTATGATTCCGACTTATGGGTGGGAGACTTCCCCTAATGCTCCTCGACCCTGGGATATACCCACCGTACATTCTTGGAGATCCACATAGATGTCTCAATATCAAGGAACATCTCAACCCTTAGAGACACTCTCCATGCAAGATTGAGATCTCATCATGATGACTAACTATCTTGGCCAGTCCCACCGAAGGAAAGATCCTACCCCTCACAAGAACTCCTAGAACGCTGAACTGATCCAAATAGTCCAGGAAGAAAGGGAGGTCGGTAAAATGGAATCCGAGGATTTAAGGAAAGCAATCTATGATGAAGGACAAAGAACCCAAGTCATCACCTTTAAGGACCCTGAATCCAGTTGAAAAGTGCCACATGTTGGTGGTGAGCCACTCAAGGTTGAGGATTCGACCTCAACCTATGATTACACCGAACCCACCCACCACCCCTACGATTTTCCAAAACAAATCTATTATAGCTCTGCATCCCCCTCAAGACCCATATCTTTTACATCTGACTCATATTTTGGGGTCACACCCACACTGATCACCACCAAGGAGCCGCCTCTGGACTCGCAATGACTTTTGAGACTAACACAAACAGTGGCTAAGCATAAGGACATGGTTGCGAAGTATCTACATCAAGTCCAGATCACCACTGATCTGGGGTGGATGCAAACTTTGATTGCAACCCAAGAACCTCTAATGATAGCCCTTAAAGAACTTGAATCCTTGGCTAGGATGACTCAACAAACTCGCACACTTCAAAACATACTCCTTTTACAGTACCAAGTTCAAACCAATTTTGAGGATCTTATGGAATTTGACATGGTTATACAGAGACTATTTATAAGTATCCTTTAGGTCACACACCCAAAGTGGATGATGTTGATGTCTCAATAGATGATTCTGAAATGAAAGAAGAGAGATTTGATGTGTTCAAGGGACACAAGCCAGGAATAACTCGAATGGACTCATCTAAGAGTCCCATTCAGGAAAGTGAGGAGGAAAGGGTCGATACCCCCAAATTGATTTACAATTGTGGGAGACACCTGATGAAATCAAGGAAGAAAATCAACCTATGGATCTAGATGTTGATGAAAACCCTAAGATGCAAACCTTTCATTTTGAAGAATCAGTCAGTTGTAAGCCAGACTATGATTTCTTTATATTCAAGGATTCCAAAGGTGAGGATTCACAGGACGATTTAGATTTGGATGTCTCAAACAATTTGAGGAATTTAAGCAAAGGAAGGTTGGATTTAATAAAAATCATGGGCAAACAGAAGAAATCTCTCAAGGAGATAGAGAGATGAATGACTTGGACACTTCTCGTGAGGCATACCTGGACAGTTTAGAGATGACTTTGCCTGGAGATTATGATAATTACATGTGCTTGGATAAATTCAGATTTGACACGAGTGCTTAGTCCAAATCACTTCCACTGAGAATCGAATCTGCTTTCACTCCAACATCATCTGATGTGCATTTTTCTCCTCCCACCTACCAAGGTGATGAAGGAAACCCTGAGTCTGCATTCTCTACTCTTGATTCTAATTTCAATTATCAAGGGGTACTTTTGATAATTTATCGAGGGAAACAGAAAGGCCATCTGAATCAAAAAATTCTGAGGAATTTGATACATATGAGGTTGAAATTCTGAGTACAATGAATTGGGGACTTACTCATAATCCTAGTCAATCTAATGGTTGGCTCAATTTATAGACTGAGATAAATTCCAAGGAATCTAAGATTAATACCGATGAGGATGAGATGATTTCTAATGAGGATTTTAGTGACCTATATACAGAACTTCCAATCTCACATATACCCTCATATAACCTAGGATTTCGGGAGAGAGCAATTTTCGATGTTAATCACCATTATGAAGACTCTTATGATCTAGACTCTGATGCTGATTTGCATTTTGATTTTCATATCAATCCATTTCCTCAGCAACCTCTCATGGACTTATGGAGAAGAATCAATGAGTAGGATTGGCATCATGACCCTCATTCCGATTATCCTTCATTCTTTGTCCCTATTCCACACATTACTATTGAGAGACTCTTTGAAGTAGGTATTAATAGAGAGGCTTTCGCTTAAATAGGATAATCACAATAAAATGATAATGTCGTTGTATATTGTGTGGTGGAAAACTCTCAATCAACACAAAGTAAAATAAACCACTCAAGAAGAGAGGGTCATCTCCACTGGGAGAAATAGGCCTATCAAAACTTGCATGGGTCAAAAACAAATGTTCATGATTAATTTCGTCAAGAAACCAAATCAAAACTACTTTCAGACTAAGGAAACAAGAAGAGATACTGTTGAAATCTCATTTATATGAAAGAAGAGGGGTGATCATGAAATTCTACCACATCAATGAAATCAAAAAATAAAACTTCATAATGGCATTCTTCGTAAAAACTAATTCACCCCTTTCACTATTGAAATAGGGGAAGTTGTTTCCTTGGCCTTGCGCGAAGAGGAAGGGATGGCCAAAGGTGAGGAGCTCGAGGAAGGTGCTCTGAAGGGAGGCTCCTGCGATGGCGATGATGATGTAGTTGACGGTGGCCAGAGCGGGCGGGAGTGAGGCAAGGATGGTGGTGGGTGCTGCTACTTGCTGTAGCTACCACATGGCTAGTAGGCACGAGAGGTACACTGGGCAGCACGCGTGAGGCGAGGTGGCACGCGACTACTACTAGGCATGGAGCACAGGGCGAGGCTAACGCGGGGGCGTGGCTGCACTATTGCTGGTTGACGAGGTGAGTGTGTAGATGTACGCTTGATGCAGCATGCGTAGTCATGCGTGGCTGAGGGGGGGGACTGCTGGCGGTTGACAAGGAGAGGTGGTGGTGTTGTTGTTGTGGTCATAATTGATGATGTTCGGGTTCTTTTCGGTGGAGGTGAAACAGAGGAAGAAAAAGATGGGGAAGAAGGTGAATAGTGGTTGTTGAGTTGGTGATGGTAGAGTTCCAGGTGAAGCACGGTGATGCAGGGACTCTCGTAGGCGGTGTAGGCTGTCACACCATACGCCCACAGTGGTGGAGTCGTGCTGCCGCAATTGTGGCCGGTGGTGATGGAGGTGAGCACAGTATTGGGTCGAGGTGGAGGCCTCAGCTCCGTAGCCTCCTCCTTCTTAAAGCAGCCAGCATCATTAGAATTGAGTCGCGAGGGAGCCAGATCCACTTTTCCCATTCCTTCCTTGCTGGGACGAGTGGATTGCTCCTTGATTGCCGAGCCTTTAATGGCCGCAGCTGTTGCATGGTGGCTCGACTGAAGAGTCCTACAGAAGGAGAAAGAGATAATTAAATGAATAAAAGATTGGCTTATTTATATACAAAGACTTATAAAATGTCTAATTTTATGTAATGCATGTAATGTGTATAATGTCCCCTAAATTAAAATGCAAACTAAATTAAAGACTAAGCTAATGCATGCTAAGATCTAATTTACATAAAAATGCGATGCACGAAACAAATCTATAATTAATGTATTTATATCCTAATGCATGATAAATACATGTTCAAATTAACTTAATTTCTAGGCATTCAAATACCTAAATAACCCACAAATATGGTCTAATCAAATACTCCCATGCCTAGTTTTTGCTAGTCCCTAGCAAATTCAAACAACCTAAAACTCCAAGTTATCCAAGCTGACTCAATTGACCTTTTCATAGAAATCAGGTTGCCCTATCTAACCCTAGATCATAAGGTACCTAAGTAGTTGCTAAGTTACAAACTAGGTCAGCTAAGAACAAGTTACAGGCACTGGTTTCTTTGATTTCTCGCTCTACCCTAGGGTTTATTGGTCCTAGAGATTAAAGAATCTGTGCATTTGCAGTGGTCAGATTTATTTGAGCTTGGTATGATTGCTAACCTAGAAAGAGTAAGAAGGATTTTTTTTTCTTTTTTGCAATATATATATATATTTGTTTGATTCCTTTAAGTCTAACCTAGGATCAACTATCAACACAGTCTGTGTTAGATTCATTCCCCACCACCAACCTTAAAGGGTGCTTGGCTTTTGATGCTTCGAGATGGCACTGCCCATTGCAACCTCAAGAACTCCTTACAATCGACACTTCAAGATAGTATCGCCCATGGATTTCTTAAGCAAATTCAGGCCTGTAGCAATCGGCACTTTGAGATAGGGCTGCCCATGGCACCTGAATGGCACAATGCACTTACATGCCCCAGTAGGATGGATATCCTAAGAGACAAGCATTGAGGAGGTGACATGTTATCATCGCGTCATCAAGGTGAGTATATACTCTAACTCTCATGCAGCAGGAACTCATCCAATCAAGTTGTGCTTTCAAGCTTCTCCTATGTCAGAACTAAGAGAACCAAATTTTCTTCAAAAAAGGAATTAAGGTGATCACTATTTACACAAGACCAAGTGTGTGTGAAATGTGGATACTTTGGTTACGAGGACCAGTAAACCAAAAGGAAGAAAAAGACACCAAGTACTACCCAACCTTTAACTCAATCCCTAGCTTTCCTTCGTCAACCTCTTGAGGAATGGTCCATAACTTAACTCCTACTTGAGTTTTTAAGTCCAAACAGACCCTAGAGTTCTAAAGTAAGTGGTTCAACCCTACCTCCTACAATTAGACACCTAGAGTTAGCTAAGCAATCCTAGAGTCTTGGTCTCATGCCAAAAGATGCAGAGCCCAATCAATTAAGCATAACAACATGGCCTAAATGCATCTTTTTTTTAATGCAATATGAATGCATGAATGCAAAATTTAGACATGCTATAAAAAGATGCCTTAGGTCCTATCCCCCCATGCCTAGTTCAAACAATGTCCTCATTGGTAGTAAAATAGCCAAGGGAAGATGTTACCAAAGACAGAGCATGAAAGGAGTTAAGGCTCCTCGAGAGTGACCTTGTCAATCAGATGGCCATCCAAGGTATTGTACGATTACAACCGTTGGCCATTGACGGTAAAGGGCATTGCTGAAGAGGAGGGGCTCTTGATCTCCACAGCCCCATGTGGAAACACTTTGGTGATTACATATGGCCCATCCCAACATGATTTTAATTTTCCAGGGAATAACTTAAGTCTAGAATTGAAGAGCCAGACTTGTTGGTTGGGCTCAAAGATCTTCCTAAGGATATATCTATCATAAAAGACCTTGGTTTTCTCCTTATAAGCTTGGGAAGTGTCATAGGCATCATTCTACAATTCCTCAAGCTTAGTCAACTCTAGTAATAGTGCTTTACCTGCTTTCTCTAAATCCATATTGACACTCCAGATAGCCCAAAGTGCCTTTTGTTCAAGTTCAACAAGTAGGTGGCATGCTTTCCCGTACACTATATGAAAGGGAGATGTACCCAAAGGGGTCTTGTAGGCTATTCGATAAGCTCATAAAGCATCATCGATCTTTTAGGACCAATCCTTCCTATCAGGCCTAACGGTCTTCTCTAGAATGTTCTTGATCTCCTTACTCGACACCTCAACTTGGCCACTCATCTGCCGGTGGTAAGGGGTAGCAATCTTGTGAGTGACCCCTAGACTCTTGAGTAACCAGTTGAAGTGGTGATTCCGGAAATTAGGTCCCCCATTACTAATAATAGTCTTAGGGTATCCGAATCAGGATATGATATTGGCCTTCACAAATTGCAATATCATCGAGTGGTCACTTGTGCGCGTAGGAATGGCCTCTATCCATTTAGAGACATAGTCAACTGCCACTAAGATATACTCATAACCTTGGGATGAAGGGAAGGGGCGCATAAAGTCTATTCCCCAAATATCAAAAATTTCAACAGGTTGGATCAGGTGTTGAGGCATCTCATTCCTCTTCCCAATCATTCTAGTTAGTTGACATCTAATGTAGGCCATAATAAAGTTATGAGAATCCTTAAATAAAGTAGGCTACCAAAAATCAGATTGAAGAACATTAAAAGTTATTTTCTTAGCACCAAAGTGTCCTCCACAATGAAGTTTATGGCAAAATTTCAACACAATTTGTTGCTCCTCTTCAGGGATGCATCGTCTCAATATTTGGTCTTGTCCAATTCTAAATAATTTTGGCTCTTCCCAATGAAAGTATCTCGCTTGGGAAATGAATGTCTTTCTTTTCTGCTCATCCCAAGAGCTAGGAGTCTCTCCAATGACCAAGTAATTGATGGTATCAGCATACCAAGGTGAAGTCAGTGTTACTACCATAAGGGTTTCATCGGGAAATGTCTCACAGATGTCTCTAGATGGAGAGTCATCAAGTGGGAGGCGAGGCAGGTGGTCAACCACTACATTTTCCACTCCTTTCCTTTTAAAAATCTCTAAGTCAAACTCTTGAAGGAGTAGAATCCACCTAATAAGTCGTGGCTTAGAATCTTTCTTGGCAATGAGGTGCTTCACTGTCGCATAATCAGTAAAAATGACCACCTTAGACCCAAGAAGATAAGATCTAAACTTCTCTAAAGCAAATACTATGGCGAGTAATTCCTTTTCTGTCACAGTGTAGTTTTGTTGTGGGTTAGTTAAGGTCTTGCTAGCATAATGTAGCACATGAGATCTTCCCTCAACCTTTTGTCCAAGGATAGCTCTCCCACGACATAATCTGAAGCATCACACATCAGCTCCAATGGGAGTGTCCAATCTGGAACTCAGAGAATAAGTGCAGAGATTAAGGCCTCCTTCAGAGTGTGAAAGGCCTCGGCACACTTTGAATCAAAATCGAAGGAAGATTCCTTCGCCAATAGGTCGCAAACTAGCCTAGACATTTTACTGAAATTTTTAATAAAGCACCTACAAAAGCCCGCATGGCCTAGAAAGGATCTAATCTGTTTGATTCATGGGAAATGGGAGTTTGGAAATAGAATCAACCTTAGCCTTATCTTCTTCCAAGCCCCTCTCAAACACAACATGCCTAAGTACAATGCCTTTCTGTACCATGAAGTGTCTTTTCTCCCAGCTGAGGACTAAACCAATCTCCTTACATCGCTTCAACACTTCTCTGAGTGTAGGAGACACTGGTCGAAAGATGAGCCATAAATAGAGAAGTCATCCATAAACACTTCGACACACTCATCAATCATGTCCAAAAAAATGGACATCATACACCGCTGGAAGGTTGCTGGTGCATTACATAGTCCAAACAGCATATGCCTGAATGCAAAGGTATTGTAAGGACTCGTGAAAGTCATCTTCTCCTAGTCAACAGGGAAGACTGCAACCTCATACTAGAATATCCATCTAGAAAGTAATAGTACTTATTCCCTGCCAATTTTCGAGAATTTGATCAATAAAAGGCAAGGGAAAGTGATTTTTCTTGGTAGCGGTGTTCAACTTACGGTAATCAATGCAGACCTTCCATCCAGTTGAGGTTCTAGTCACCACCTGTTCTCCTTGGTCACTAATTTCCATAGTAAAGCCCGCCTTCTTTGGCACCACATGGATAGGACTTACCCATTTATTATTCGTGATAGGATATGTGATCCTAGCATCCAACCACTTCAGAATTTCCTTTTTGACTACCTCCCTCATGTTGGGGTTAAGACATCTCTGCATGTCCTAAATGGCTTGATGGAATCATCAGTATAAATGTGGTGCATGTAAAGTGTAGAGTCTATACCTTTAATATCAGCAATTGTCCAAGCTATGGCTTCCTTGTGCCTTGATAAGTAGTTTAACAAGGCTCCCTCTTGCAGCTTAGATAGTGCAGATGAGATGATTACAGGGAGCATATCATTTGGACCAAGGAAGACATACTTGAGAGTGTCGGGGAGGGGTTTCAGCTCAAGGTCGGGGGTTTGTATGGTTGAGGTTTTCATAATAGATGTCCGTATCTCAAGTAGCAGATCTACCTTGGTCAAAGATGATAAGGAAAGAGACTTAATAGAAACACCAAGAAACTCCTTAAGTTCTAGTATATCCTCTTCACATTCCACCAAGATATGGGAATACTCATTTAGCATGACATGCTGAAGGGAGTCATCACATAAAATTGCAGGGGTTGTCTCTTCAATCAGGTCATCTACCACCTAAACTTGGGCACAATCCTCAAACCCAGCTTGTTTATAAGCATCAAACACATTAAGCTAGATTTTCCTGTTCCCAAAGCCTATTTTTAACGCCCCAGTATTGCAATTGATTGAAGTATGTGAAGTTTCAAGGAAGGGATGGCCCAAAATGATGGAGGGCTTGGTTGGTTTGTTGGTAGGGTCTATGTCCAAAACTAAAAAGTCTACGGGGAAGAAGTCCTTCACTCTCACGATGACATCTTCCAGAATTCCCCAGGGTGTCTTGAGTGATCGATCTGTATCTTGGAGGATTACCAGGCTAGGCTTTAGATTGCCTCCTCCAAGTTGTTCATACACATAGCTCGGAAGGATGTTCACCCCCATACCTAGATCAAGTAGAGCCTCCTCTATATGTAGGTCACCAATGACCACCAAGATGTACGGGGCTCCTTGGTCCTTAAGTTTTAGGGGTATGCCATGTTGAACTATTGAGCTAACGAAATCAGGCAAGACAACTTTTGATTGGACCTATTTCCTAGATTGCCACTTTTTCATGCACAGGTCCTTCAGAAAGTGGGCATAGGATGAAATCTGACTGATAGCTTCAAGCAAGGGTAGGTTTATCTATACTTGCTTGAAAGTCTCCATGATTTCATTTGTCCTATCTTTGGCTCTAGATGAGCCAACAGAAGTCTACCCAGAGGTGGATAAGTGCTCTGGAAAGGGCACTCTCAGTCTCTGGGTGGAAGGGTTGTCATGTCAAGTAAGTGATGGAACAGGGACAACCTCTTTCGGTGAGGTGATTTCAAGTGGAGGAGAGTTGGGCAGCTCTTATCCAATGGGGACGAAAGTCAGGGTAGATGGGTTTTCAGAAGGCAGGACTATAGGAGCATCAAGGTTGGAAATTTCTTTCCCACTCCTCGGAATAGTCACTGCTTGAGCATGCTCCCTAAATACAATCCCTTTTCCTTTAGGGTTCTTCTTAGATGAACTAGGAAGCTTCCCAGTCTCCCTTGCTTACAGCCTCGATAAGGTGTCCAATTTGGGATTTCATCTCATTGATTGCCTTGTCACGAGATTGGATGATCATGCTTTGATTCTCCGGCATGGCATTTAGCATAGCCTTAAGCTCATCCATCTCGAAGGTCTTGGGTGGTTGGGAGAGGTTACCAGGTTGATTATACTGTTGAGTCTAAACAAGTTGGGGTATGCAATTCCCTGAATTGGAGACATTCCCCTATTCCCATGAAAATTGGGATGGTTCTCCACCCTTCATTATAAGTGTTGGAAAAAGGTCATTACGAGGTTTAGGATGAAACCCTTGGGCGGCATTCAGGTCCGCTTGTACAAGTTCAGGGAATTGAGAAGCCAAATGGCAATCCACCGTGGCATGTGTATTGCCTTGACAAATGGAACATTCTGAAGCTTGGGATGTGGAGGTACTAGGTGTGAATTGGCCAAGGCTCAACATAAGCCTTTCCATATTTTGATTCAGCAATTGGATCTAGTAGGCTAAATTCTGGTGTCCCTAGCCTCATTTTCCTCCAACTTTCTTTGCATGAGAGTGGGTTTTCTATCTGAGTGGGTAGAATTTAGATGAATAGAATTCTCACTCAATGTATCAAAAAGGTTCCAAGCTTCGTCCTCGATCTTAGATAGAAAGGTTGCTGCACAGGCACCATCCACAGTCTACCTGTGCGAATCACTAAGTCCTGTGTAGAACCTTTCAACCAGCTGCCACTTGGGCACCTGGTGATGCGGGCAAAGTCTCAAAAGGTCATTAAAGTGCTCTCATGTATCATGGAAAGCTTCCCTATCCTTTTGAGCAAAATTCATTATTTCCCTCCTAAAGTGATTGGTTTTGCTCGTGGGGAAGTACTTCTTCAGAACTCCTTCTTCAAGGCATCCCAGGTGTTAATACCATCTAGGGTATGATACCAATACTTGGCCTTGTCCTTGAGGGAGAAAGGAAAGAGGGTCCGCATTTGGGCATCATCAGTAACACTTTGCAGCTTCACCAAGGAACAGACCTCGATGAATTACTCTATATGCCTGTAGGAATCTTCCCTAGCAGTACCATAAAAGGAGGGTAGCAAGGATATGATACTGCTTTTGATCTCATATGGATTGTCCCCTCCAAGTCTATGTAGTGCAGGGCCAGGATGATTGATCAAAATGAAATATTCCCTAAGGCTCCTTTGACCAGCAGCCATTTCTTCCCTTGGGCAATTTCTTCTTACAATTCTTTCAGGCTCAGCTGAATATTCTAACTATCTCCTAAGGGAACACCTCCCTAACATGCACTACTAAACAAAAACAAATGCAAGTCAAAGGGACTTTTTAGGTCTTTAATCAGTTAAGGCTTTTGAGATTTAAATCCAGTTGTACATGACAATACAAATTACCCAATCAATTACGCACCTATTGTTGACCTATGGAATGCCTTAATAAAGACCTAACTTGAATTTTAGAGATCCTCCCTAAAGACCAAGAAGTTTAGTCACCTCCAAACACGACAAAGAGGGATGCAAGTAGGGTCAAGCCCTTCCTTTGAAGTGTTGATTTCATAGTGCTTCTTAACTACCCCCAATTCGCAAGGTTTGGAGGCAAGCACACTTTTGAACTATAGTTTAGGTCACCTTAGTGTCCAACAATAGGAGGCTCTTTCCAAGAGGTTCCAACTTAGGAGTGTCTAGAATGAGTGCCTCAATGCAAAAATGTCATACACATGTGCATTCATTGGAAAAGCTTTGAACTTTGAACTGCAGCACAATGTCTCAAATCCACTCCTTTGGTTTTAATGTGTTCCTCCTTTGCTTAGTCCTTTTCAGAAAATTTACAGTGATCACTTGTTAAATTAATTCAAATCAAACTTGGTGGTCTTTGCAATTAAGGTCCAAATGCAATGCGTGAGCAAATATATATGCTAAGAAAGAGGTCATACCTGGATCTCTAGCAATCAACAATGCAATGCTCGTAATGCAAGAAAGTAAATCTAGGAGTTAAACATACAACCCTAAATGATCGCCTAGGGGTATGCAACTTTTTTATTTTTTTTTTAATTTTTTTTATCTAAACAACTTAAGCGCAAACAAGAAAGGATAAACTCCACAAAAGAAAAAGAAGAACCTATTGCCTAAATAAATGGGAACAAGCTCCCGAAAAGATTACCCAACACGAGCCTAAAACAAAATCGATGAACAAACCCCTAAAAATATGACCCCAGAACAAGGGTCCCAAATGATGAATGCAAGAAATCCTAAAGTCTAACTCTATCTAAATACAAAAGTAGAGAATAAAGATCAACTTTTTCCTCAAAATTCTTCTACTCTGAGTTGGTGACGTCAAGGTCCACCAAGATGCGAAGCTCCTCCTTGTAAGTGTGGAGCTCGATCTACCTCGACAATGGTGTAGAGGGTACGATGCTCCTGGTCAAATGTGTGGCCCATGGTCCACAACATAGAAATGCTAAGGCGAGTGCGACGATTCTCCTAAAGGTACCTCTCACCAATCAGATAGAACAGATTAAGTATGCCTCAAATAAAATGTGAACTAATAAATAAATGAGAATATCTAACAAGTTGTTGCCTCCCCGGTAATGGCGCCATTTAATAAAGAGGTTTCCACTTAAACAAGATAATCGCAATAAAATGATAATGTCGTTATATATTGTGTGGTGGAAAACTCTCAATCAACACAAAGTAAAATAAACCACACAAGAAGAGCAGGTCGTCTCCAGAGGGAGGAATAGACCTAGTGTTTATCATGCTTGATTAGGTTTTAAAAGTGTTGCGTTGTAGTATAGCCAAAAAAGTGTTCAAAACAAATACAATTTTATTACTCAAATATATTCCAAGGTCGAACACAGGGAGAAAATGGAATTCATGCACTAATATCAACAATAAATGTCAATTGAACACATAATACTACTCAAAATCTAAGTAGGAGTGTAAAGCATGAGTATATGAAGAGTAAAAATAATTGTAGACAAAAATAATTGAGAGCATACAAAAATCGGCAATCAAACGTCTTAAAACTTGTGTGCTACAGTGCCTTGCTTTGATTTCTCTTTCTTGATTCTTTCTTCTTCTTCCTTTGGCTTCTTCTGCCTTCTCTTCTTTCTCTGTTGTTGGTTCCTTCTTCTCTAACTTCTCCTTCCTTCTTCTTCTTAGCTTTCTCTATTTTCTCCTTTTCTCTGACTTCTCCTTTGCCTTAAGCCTTTGTGATCCTTTCTTCTTCAGCTTCTTCCTTCTTTCTTTTCTCAATCTTTCAGCTTTTTGCCTTCCTTCAGCTTCCTCCCTCTCTGCCTTTCTCTGCCATGGCCCTTAGCTTCGCTTTCTTCTTCTTCAGCTTCTGACTTAGCTTCTCCTTCTCTTCAGCCTGCAGCAAAACCTACTCCTACCCGTGCACAACTCTCCTCTCTTTCTCTCTTAGGTTCTGCTCTCCCAGAGCCACACATATTCAGGTATTCAGGCCGGGTACATACCCGGGACCAGGCCCACCAGCGTGCGGTGGTGGGCGAGGAGTGCAGGTCGGGTCAGGTCAGCAAGGTCCGCGTGGGCAATGCCGCGGACGAGATCGGGTTGGTCGGGTGAGAGGGACCTCACCCCGTGATTTGGAGGCGATAAAGCTATGGCACAAATTCAACTTATGCACACACGGGCTCTCTTCCAGTTCCGAGGTGGGACTAAATGTCCCACCTTCTTCCGCACGCACAACAGCAGGATGTCTTCCTCAAATCGCGAGACTGCAGCTGCTCTCTACTCTAATCAAAGGCCTAGATGTGTGCGTGTCTCAAGTCCGCACCACCTGGGACTATCACCTGGCGCAGCAGCACCTAGAGCGTAGCTTCATGCTCGCTTCAAGCTTCGCAACAATGGCGGATGGATGCATGAACCTGGGAACAAAAAAATCGCCTCGCGACCTCGTCAGAGTGCTCAGGGAGCATCATCAGAGCATGGTGAATGTGTTGGGGTGGTTGGCTTGGCGTGTGGGTAGATGTGGTGGCGTATCTAGGGCTTCCTGTGGGCATGTAAGTGGGTGTGTTGGGGGTGCGTTTGGGTGGTCGATGGAGTGAATGGAGTAGGAGGAAATGATCAGTGAGGCATTGCAGAGGTTGTAGGGTGGTTGGCGAGGTGGATGGAGGCGCAAAGAGACGGGAGCACCTCGCCGGATGTATCGTCGGAGGTGGAGAAGGTGACAGTGGTCAATGGCGTCAAGGGTTGTTTTGGGAAATAAAGAGAGGGAAAGGGCATGTGAGAGAGAGAGAGTCTAAGACCTACCTCTAAGGGACGAAGAGGGATAGAGAACCCACGTCGGTATGGCCGTCGGAGGTGGGGAAGACGAAGATCTTCGTAGATGAGGCGACGGTGAAGACAGAGCAAAGGCGACGTCAACCAGTGCTACGCGACGCGGATGAATGAGAGGAAGACAACCCGACCACTAGTATTGTGGTTGGGAGACGAGAAAGCGAGGGAGAAATCATCGGAGCTTGTAGAGTTGTTGTGGCCGGAGGGGAGAGAAGAACGGAGGGAATCCGACCCAATTTCAAGCTGAGGGCTTGCGGTTGGATCTGGGGAGTCTTTAAATAGATTTCTGAGGAGGTTTCATGCTTGGAAGCCAAGCTTCCAAGCAAGGTATGGTCACCGGAGATGGCAACCTCAAAAGACCCAAATTTCTCATGCGTTCGCATGAGCGATTAGGAAACAATTATGGATCACAGATGAGTTCAGATTGGAGGAAATTACTTAAAAAATCTCCCTTCCAATTTTGGGAGGGATTCTCTGACAATCAAGGAGAAACCTCCTTTCAAAGCTTGCCAGAGTAGGATTCCTCCACTATAATGGCAGAGGGGCCTATTTGTGAAGACGATAAGAAACCTAAGGGTTTGAAAGATAAGGGTACAAATGTAATCAGACTAGACTTGTTTGCAAATTAGGTCAAGATGAGTTTCCCTTAGGTCTAAATTTTGGTACAAACCTAATTTGGACCTAAGGAATCCAATGGTGAAGTTGAATTTTGGGTTTGACCACGTTTTACTGGAAAATTTATGCAAAAACCTAATTTAGGGCAAATATCTATCTGAGGCCCCATTCTAGGTCAAGATGGGTTCCAATGGCCAAATTGAAGGTTCTAAACCCTAGAGAATATTTTTATATGATTTTTAGAGGGTTTAGGTGAATTTTATCCTAACCATAACCTTGGTTAATCAAGTGGGTTTGTTTTAGGGTTTCAAGAAGTAATTTAATTCATAGGACACACACAAACCCTTTTCTGTCAAATCCAGCCTACTTTTTATCTTGTTAAGACCATTTAACCTTTATTTAGCCCTTGAGAAAACCCGTGGTTGTACTATAATGGTAAAATTATAATTTTAACCCTAGTTTCTTATTTTACTCTCAGAATGGTTGTTCAGTGAATTATGACCTTCAGTTGGTTATGTAGGAGCTTTTATTCTCTTCATTGGGTCAAAATGAGCTAGTTAGGGCTCACAATAGTGTTCCCATCATACCCCCATGTCTAGCTTTTGCTAGCCCCTTAGCAAAATTTTAAAGTTTTAACTTTGATTCTAGACCATGTATCTTTTTTATGCTCAAAATTGTGATGTGTGCTTTCTTCTATGGATTATGTTAGAATGACGATAGTAGGCCTAGGGATACTCAAGTACCAACCAAGATCTGGACCTGACCGGCTCTAGCCTCAATCTGCCGCAAAGGTTTTTAAGGCCCACAGGAACTATTTAAAGGTTCATTGGACTCCGCAGTTAAAGCACCCGTGCTTGTAACATATTTTAGCCTTGGTTCAGTTTGCAGTGCATTTTTGTTAGAGAGAAACAGAGGATTTTTCTTTTTTGATAGTTTTCTCTCTCTTTTATTTTTATTTCTAGCTTTGGATTGGCTTTACAACACGATCTATATTGGATTCCAAGTCCCCATCATCAATCCTCGAAGGGTCCCTAGCCATCAATGCTTCAGGATAGCACCGCCCATGGTAACCCCCAGAACCCTAGCTTTCGAGATTTCGAGATAATCCCACCGATGGTGTTGTGTAGCTAGATCCAGACCCTAGAAATCGACATTTTGGGATAATGCTGCCCAATGCATCTGAACCATCACAGGGTGATTACATGCCCCTGGTAGGATATGTAGATATCCTAAGAGACAAGCACCGAGGAGACGATATGTTATTGTGCATCTTCAAGGGGAATTTCCCACCTCTCCGCGTCGGGAACTCGTCCAAATCAACTTATGTTGATCAGCCGCTCCTAATCTAGGTGACTTTTTTCATAACAATTTAAACGCATTTGCATGATTTTGATACTTATATGCACTGAACCAGACTATGTGTGGATTAGGGTGCTTAGGTTATCGAGTGCAAACCAGAGGTCAGTTAACGAGGTCGAATACTCCCTAAGTCTTAGACCTAGTACTTAAGCTTCGTATTTTCCCCAACCTCTTGAGGACTATCTAGATCTTAGTGGATACTTGAATTTTTAGGCCTAGGAGTATAGCCTAAGAGGCTTAAAATCAGCGTTCCTACTAATCTCTTATGTGTTTCATTAGCATTTTTTCCTCTCATTTTCTTTCTTTTGATATGGTCTAGAACTCAGTTAATTCCTTAATTTCTTACTAATGATTATCTCTTTTCTTTTCTTTTCAACTTGTGCTCCTTTTTGACATTTTTCACTTTTCCCCTTTTTCTCCTCAAAATTTGTATGGCCTCAAAATTTTCTCTCCTCTCAATTTTTTTTTCTTTTTCACAATTTTCTATTTGTTTGGTATTTTTGGAATATGTGATTTTTTTGTGAGAACCCTTCTGAATTTTTGATTTTTGTATGTTTGCACTTTACTACCCCCCCATGCCTAAGTTTTGCAATGTCCTCATTATAAATGGAGGGTGTGAAACAGGTTTGGGTTCAGGAATTTAGAATAGGATTATTGGGTGGGCGAACGGGTCGGGAATAGCTGTTGCGGATGATTTCAAGCTCTGGCACATGTATCAAAGGTGGATTCGACTATTCTAAAATCGAGCTCAAGGTGCAATAGATGTGCAGTACCGAAGGATAATCAGAAGGATCTCAGGTTTTTGGAATGATAGGTTACCTCCTGTAAAGCGTTAAATTCAACGCCTTTGCCGAGCGGGAAACGGTCTGGAGAAGGAGTGGTCATATCATATGAGTTTTGTAGAACAAGCACCTTGATCAAAAGCATGGTTGGTCCAACCAGGTGCTTGTTCAGATCAACAAGCTGATGATGCAGCCCAAACCCAATCAATCTGGCGAGTTGATAAATGTAAATCAAGAGATGTGGAACCCACCATATGCTGTGAAGCTCAGAATGATACGGAAGTGTGAATCCAGGGTTTGGCTGAGTTGAATTAGCCTGATCAG
The DNA here is from genome assembly GCA_037157565.1 of Thalassia testudinum. Classification (NCBI taxonomy): domain Eukaryota; kingdom Viridiplantae; phylum Streptophyta; class Magnoliopsida; order Alismatales; family Hydrocharitaceae; genus Thalassia; species Thalassia testudinum. Next base: position 63,684,611 of record JAZHRO010000035.1, on the reverse strand, counting down.
AGTAGGGATCCTTAAATGAAAAAGAATCAGTGGGGGATATAGGAACCTTACAGGAGTGATCAAAGAAGGATGGGGCATGTTTTGTAGTCTGATTGATGTCCGAAACCTGATAACAATGTGGAGGCGAATCATCTGCAATCGGCTCAGTAAGAGGGGAATTAGAATGGAAATTGAGTCCAGTTGCAGGTCGGGGTTGAAAATGGGTTTGGGAAGGTTCTGTATATGTAGAGGAGGTGGCATTGATACGAATTGTGTATGAGGGATCATCTAAAAAGGAATTAAAGGTAGGTTCATTTAGAGAGTCCTTATAGTAGCCATCAAATTCAAAAGTGAGTGCCTGAAGAGTGTTTATAGGATGAAGAAAATCTGGGTCAAGAAAAGATTCGAATTCTGAGTTGTAGTCACTCTCGACACTTCCTGATTCCTGAGGATCAAAAAGAAATGATTCCATCTCAATGGAACCTGAATTTAAATCAGTGATCTCGGGATTAAGGACCTTAGAGTCAGAGTCGAAGAATGAATCGTGTTAGCTGAGGTTGTAGATTGGCTTGTAGTCATCAAGAAACAATGGTTCTCCGTAATCATGGTAAGATTCAAAATCGTCGCAGAAATTGTGATACTAAAATTCTGAATCCGATTTGAGATCAGAGGTTCCACCACAAAACAAATCACAAGATGTAGACTATGCAACCTGACTTGGGTCTAGCCTATTTGTAGATTCTGAGCTAAAAAAGTTGTCTTTATAGGGTCTGGGCTCAGGCTTTTGGCTTGTGGGGAAGACCCAATCAAAACCCCACTCTTCCAACTCCTCAATTTTTGTATCGTAGATTGGCATGACTTCCGAAAAATCAATCTGTATTTCTAAGGATGTTGGAGGGGAACATTCATCAAACAAAGGCCCAGAATCATAATCCCAATTCAAACTTTGATCGTTGTCAGAGGGGGCCTTGTAATCATCCCAATAAGATTCAGATCCAGATTCTAGGCTGAGGATGTTGGTTGAGTTACTAGAATCTAGGTCAGAATTGCCTTCGAGGGTCACCTTATCAGAATAAGGGGCGGAATTTATACCATCGAGAGGTTTTGATTCATTGTTACAGGAGTCTAGAAATTCTATACTTGGTGAACTTGGATGTTGGTTTTCTAGGGCTGGCTCAAAATCATGTTCTCCTGCAATTGGGACTTCCCAACCTAATTCAAGATCAGGCATGTTATATTCCATCTGGGTTTGGGAATCCACAACAACCTTGTGCCTCAAACCCGGGCTTTGGGAAATTAGATTGATCCGTAATATTAGTCCAAGATGTTTCATTAACTGTTTGGAGCATGTACGGGCATTTTTGATCAATAACTTATTTTAACAATTTCATCATTTTTTCCTATTTTTCAAGATCATCTTGGTGTTTTTCCCAAAGTACAGGATTTGTCATGTATTGGAGATATTCAAATTTATGTAATTTTTCTATCACAATGTATCCTATTATGAGAATATCTCGGGTTGATCCCTTTGTTGCTTCTATTAATAACAATTGGGTATAGTTTATGATGAAGGTTGTTGTTGTTGATACACTAACCTAAATGTCTTCTACGGGTTTTGAAGTTTTGTACTCAATCTTATAAAATTCAAGGGCATTCTCAACCATTCTATCTCTCCTGGATCTTTGTGATTCAGGTTTCTTCAATGGTCTTCCTAAGTAACCAAGCTGCATATTTGAATCAGATGGTGGAATCAAGATGTAGAATCAAAATTCAAGTCTTAGAATGTAGTGATTTAATATGGAAGAGATTCCCAATGAAAATATGTGTGTGCTCTAAATAGAAGGGATGAGGCACTAGATGTGATGTTGACCCAATCAAGCCACCCAAAGATTTTTGGATGACTATAGAGGTTCGGGGCGGATGATACCCCTTAGTCAAAAAGCCGTCCACCTAAGAATTACCTAGGCAGCCAGAGAGGAAGAGTCCTGCAAAGACCCCTACATGGTAGAGTGGCCCCACGGGTTACAGGGTTTCCCTCACCCGACCTCTCTTGTCACTGAGGGTCTAGGTAGACCATAATGGATAACTTGACCTCTTTAAGTCTACCGGCTTTATATCCTAATTTGTGCCTTTGTTTTCACTTAAATTAGCAATTGATTTGTCCTATGACCTAATTTGGAGGTTGGTTGGCCCACAATATTGTCCAACTTTTCCTGACCTGCCCTAAAGATGGCAGAATGACTCCAGGTCAAGACCTAGAAATCATCCTGATTTGACTTCCAAGTTATTAGGTCCAAGGATTTTAAGGTTCAAGTGATTTTAGAGCCTGATTTTAGGATTTTTCTTGATTATATATTTTCGATCAAGGGTTTGGGTAGCACACAAATGCAGGCGGGTTTTGTTTCCTTTTATGCAAGCAAGTGTGAATTAGCACTCCAAAACCTTATTGTAGAAACCCTAATTGGCTTTATTTTCAAATCCTCTTTGATTTTCACAAATGTTCTCCTTAGGCTTCAAACAAGAAGTGCGTAGTCTAAGAAGATTAGAATTTAAGTGTAGTCCCTAATAGGCACAAGAATTTTGGGGTAGGATCTCTAAAATAGAATCGCTTCAACTTCAATGAGATTTGAAAAAAAATTTCATAAATCAGGAAACTTGCCATTTAAATGATAATTACTATGAAAAATAAGGCAAGTGATTCCTAATTAATTGTTTCCTTTTGTCTTCCCAAGATTAGGAGGTTGATTAGGGAAGAATAGAGAAGTTACCTGCCCTGGAGTGGTTGATTTGCGCGGAAGATCGCCTTATGAAGTACCTCGCAAAATCACAATAAAGCAAATAGGGCAAGTTAGTGCTCAAATATAATCAAATAATGCAGAGAATAGTGGTGAATTGCACGTTGCTCCCCGGTAACAGCACCAAAATGCAACGACGCCAAAAGGTTTATGAGCGCTGAATCGATATTTAGAAGTGTTGCATTGTAGTACAGTCGAAAAACCATTCAAAACAAATATAATTTTATTACTTGAATATATTCCGAGGTCAAACACAGGGAGCAAATGGAATTCAGGCACTAATCTCAACAATAAATGTCAATTGAACATATAATACTAAAAATCTAAGTAGGAGTGTAAAGCATGAGTATATGAAGAGTATAAATAATTGTAGATAAAATAATGGAGAGCATATGAAAATTGAAATCAGACGTCTTAAAAGTTGTGTACTACAGTGCCTTGCTTTGATTTCTCTTTCTTTGATTTTTCTTCTTCTTCTCTTCTCCTCTGCCTTTGTGAGCCTTCTTCTTCAGCTTCTTCCTTCTTTTTGTCTTTACCCTTCTCTTCCTTTTCCTTTTCTCTGACTTCTCCTTTGCCTTAAGCCTTGCGGTGCTGCTCTCCTTCTTCTTCTTCCTTTTCTGCCTGACCTCCTCTTCTTCTTTCTCTACCTTTCTCTGCCATGGCCCTTAGCTTCTCTTTGTCCTTAGCTTCTCCTTCTCTTCAGCCTACAGCAAAACCTACCCCTACCCGCACGCAACTCTCCTCTCTTTCCCTCTTACGTTCTGCTCTCCCAGAGCCATAGTTATTCTGGTATTCGGGTCGGGTACGTACCCGGGACCAAGCCCACCGACGTGCGATAGTGGGTGAGGAGTGTAGGTCGGGTTGGGTCAGCCAGGTCCGCGTGTGCAGTGCCACGGACGAGACCGGGTCGGTCGGGTGAGAGGGACCTCACCTCGTGATTTGGAGGCGATAAGGCTATGGCACAAATTCAACTTATGCTCACACAAGCTCTCTTCCAGTTCTGAGGTGGGACTAAATGTCCCACCTTCTTCCACGCGCACAATAGTAGGATGTCTTCATCAAATCACGAGGCTGCAGCTGCTCTCTACTCCAATCAAAGGCCTAGATGTGTGCGCGCCTCAAGTCCGCACCACCTGGGACTATCACCTGAGCATAGCTTCAAGCTCGTTTCAAGCTCCGCAACAATGGCAGATGGATGCCTGAACCTGGGAACACAAAAATGACCTTGCGGCCTCGTCAGAGTGCTCAGGGAGTGTCGCCAGAGCACGGCGAATGTGCTGGGGTGATTGACGTGGCGTATGGGTAGCTGTGGTGGCGTATATAGGGCTTCCTGTAGGCATGTAAGTGGGTGTGTCAGGGGGTGTGTTTGGGTGGTCGATGGAGTGAATGGAGTAGGGGGAAATGATCAATAAGGCATTGCGGAGGTTGTAGGGTGGTTGGCAAGGCGGATGGAGGTGCAGAGTGACCGGAGCACCTCGCCGGATGTATCGCCGGAGGTGGAGAAGGTGACGGTGGTCAGTGGCGTCGAGGGGTTTTTTTTGAGAGATAAAGAGAGGGAAAGAAAGTGGGAGAGAGAGGGAATCTAATAAACCCAATATAAGGATGAAAGGAAAAGGAATCCCATGCCGATATGGTTGTCGGACGTGGGGAAGACGAATACCTCCATAGGTGAGGCGGCGACGAAGATGGGGCAGAGGCGACGTCGGCCAGTGTTGCGCGATGCGGATGAATGAGAGGAAGACAACCCGACCACTAGTATTGTGGTTGGGCGACGAGAAAGCGAGGGAGAAACCGCTGGAGCTTGTAGAGTTGTTGTGGCTGGAGGGGAGAGAAGAATGGAGGGAATCCGACCCAATTTCAAGCTGAGGGCCTGCGGTTGGATCTGGGGAGCCTTTAAATAGATCTCTGAGGAGGTTTCGTGCTTGGAAGCCAAGCTTCCAAGCAAGGCATGGTTGCCGGAGATGGCAACTTCAAAAGGCCCAAATGTCTCATGCGTTCGCATGAGTGATTGGGAAACAATTATGGATCACAGATGGGTTCAGATTGGAGGAAATTACTCAGAGAATCTCCCTTCTAATTTTATGAGGGGTTCTCTGAGCAATCAAGGAGAAACCTCCTTTCAAAGCTCGTCGGAGTAGGATTCCTCCACTATAATGGTGGAGGGACCTATTTTTGAAGATGATAAGAAAGCTAGGGGGCTGATTGTAAGGGTTTTTGAAAGATTGGGGTACAAATTAATCAGACTGGACTTGTTTGCAAATTAGGTCAAGATGAGTTCCCCTTAGGTCAAAATTTTGGTACAAATCTAATTTGGACCTAAGGAATCCAATGGTGAAGTTGGATTTTAGGTTTGACCACGTTTTACTATGAAATTTATGCAAAAACCTAATTTAGGATAAATATCTGTCTAATACCCCATTCTAGGTCAAGATGGGTTCTAATGGAAAAATTGAAGGTTCTAAATCCTAGAGAATATTTTTATATGATTTTTAGAGGGTTTAAGTGAATTTTATCTTGACCAGAACCTTGGTTAATCAAGTGGGTCTATTTTAGGGTTTTAAGAAGTCATTTAATTCATAGGACACACACAAACCCTTTTTCTGTCAAATCCAACCCACTTTTTATCTTGTTACGACCATTTGACCTTTGTTTAGCCCTTGAGAAAACCCATGGTTGTAGTACAATGGTAAAATTACAGTTTTAACCCTAGTTTCTTATTTTACTCTCAGAATGGTTTTGCAGTGAATTATGACCTTCAGTCGATTATGTAGGAGCTTTTATTCTCTTCATTGGGTCAAAATGAGCTAGTTAGGGCTCATGATGGTGTTCCCATCACCTAGCAAAACTCGTACAAGTCAAAAACAAATGTTCACGATTAATTTCGTCAAGAAACTGAATCAAAACTGCTTTCAGATTAAGGAAACGAGAAGAAATAATGTGGAAATCTCATTTATACAAAAGAGGGGTGATCATGAAATTCTACCACATTAATGAAATAAAAAAAAATAAAACTTCATAATAGCATTCTTCGTAAAAACCAATTCACCCCTTTCATTGTTGAAACAGGGGAAGTTGTTTCCCTTGGCCTTGTGCGCGAAAGAAGGGATGGCCGAAGGTGAGGAGCTTGAGGAAGGTGCTCTAGAGGGAGGCACATGCGATTATAGTGACAGTGTAGCTGACGGTGGCTAGAGCTGGTGAGAGTAAGGCATGGATGGTGGCGGTGCTGCTGCTTCCTGCAGCTACCACATGTCCAAGAGGCACGAGAGGTGTGCTGGGCGGCACGTGCACAGCGAGGTGGCACACGACTGCTGTTTGGAGTGGAGCATGGGGCAAGGCTAGCGCGGGTGACGTGGTTGCGCTATTGCTGGCCGGTGAGGCAAGCGTGCAAATGTAGGCTTGCTGTAGCGTGCGCAATCATGCATGATTGAGGGGGGGCATTGCTAGTGGTTGACAAGGAGTGGTGGTGGTGTTCTTGCTGTGGTCATAGGTGATGATGTTTGGGTTCTTTTCGGTGAAGGTGAAACAGAGGAAGAAAAAGATGGGGAAGAAGGTGAATAGTGGTTGTTGAGTTGGTGATGGTGGAGTTCCAGGTCGAGCACGATGATGCAGGGACTCCGGTTGGCAGTGTGGGCTGTCACACCACACACCCACGGTGGTGGAGCTGTGCTGCTGCTGTTGAGGTCGGAACTAATGGAGGTGAGTGCAGTATTGGGTCAGGGTGGAGGCCTCCTCAGCTCCGCAGCCTCCTCCTTCTTCTTATGGTAGCCAGCATCATTTGAATTGAGTTGTGAGGGAGCCAAATCCATTTTTCCTGTTCCTTCCTTGCTGGGATGAGTGGATTGCTCCTTGATTGCTAAGGCTTTAATGGCCGCAGCTACTGCACAGTGGCTCGGCCGAAGAGTCCTGTGGAAGAAGAAAGAGATGATTCAATAAATAAAAGATTGGCTTATTTATATACAAAGACTTATAAAATGTCTAATTTTATGTAATGCATGTAATGTGTATAATGCCCCCTAAATTAAAATGCAAACTAAACTAAAGACTAAGCTAATGCATGCTAAGATCTAATTTACATAAAAATGCGATGCATGAAACAAATCTATAATTAATGTATTTATATCCTAATGCATGCTAAATACATGTTAAAATTAACTTAATGTCTAGGCATTCAAATACCTAAATAGCCCACAAATATGGGCTAATCAGAGATGCATCATTAGCTAGTCCGCATTTGTGAACCACTAATTCTTGGAGCAAACCAGCACATCTTTTTATTAGTCTTGATCATCTCTTCAGCAATCACTGATCTTTCTGATTGAGTTTCCACCCAACTAGAGGCGTTAAACTTAACATTTATACATAACATCTGCTTTCTGTTTTATACATAGCATATTTCATTTTTCCATATTGTTTTGCATATTGTGATTATCATGTTTGTGTTGGCATATGCTAAATGAAGACTTAGGAGCAATTTCAGGTGATTTCTATCCACTTACACCCTATCTTACTTTGTTTTCCTCTTATTCATGCATGAGGACATGTAAGAACTTAGCCATGGGAGGGGGGGGTAGTACACGTAAACTAAAAAATTTTCCTGCCAACACCTTAGAAAATAAATTTTTATCAAGAGGTTTTATTAGGGATTTTATTCTTTAATTGATTCTTGAAGTTAGAATCCAGTACAATTTCACACTTGCACGTAGAATTTGCAATGGATCCACTGTGAAGACCGATAGAGATCTTTACTTTGTCGAGAAGAAGCATTGCTTCTTTTCCTGAGCCCTTGGACAGTAATTAGGGAGTCAGGCAAACCATCTTCTATTAGATCCACCAAACAACTACAAGGTAAGAGTAGAATGACTACTGGTGCTCTAAGTCTAGTACAAGGAATCTTAGTTTCTGGATAATTGGATAAGGATACTTAGAGTTAGGCATAGTTTTTACTTTCGGTTCCTACGTACAAATTCTTTGTGTGAATTTTTGAGAGCCACCAAATAAGGTAAATACGCAGAGAGTGGGTTTTAATAAAACAGGACTAAGGTCGATGGTTACGACTGTCCTTTATGAAATCCTCGGCTGAGGGAGGGTGTTAGTATCAAAGGTCAGAAAATATGTTGTCCCATCTATTTCTTTTCTAATGTCGAGAATAGGCACTTCCACCAAATAAGCCACCCGATATCCTCTTTAACATCACAAATTTCCAATAATGCCTCATGAATAAAAAATTGCATGTGTGTGTATATTGCGTTGTGTTGGTAGATATGAAAAAGAAAAAAATAGAGAGAAAAGGAGAAAAAGACTGAAAAAACAAGTGTGTTGAGTTATGTTTATTTTGTGTCAAATACATTGAGGCAACAATATCTACTACCATTATGATCCACCAAATACAGCGTTGGCCTACTTTCCTATATTTATGATTGCCCAAAGACTAGCTGAGGATTTCTAACTTAGTTATAGGGTTATCAGAACTTAATTAAAGTATTAATGTCATAAGGGACCACCAAATATATTTACAAATCTAGTGAGACTGTGAGCTCGAAAAGAAAAAGGAAAAGAAAAGAAAAAGAAAAGAAAAAAAGAGAAGGAAAAAGAGAGAGTGAGTACAAAGGAACTAAAGAAAGTACAGTTTCTCTGCCTCTCTCTAAGTTGATTTATTTGATAGTTTGGAAATCTAGGTTCTGTGGTAGTAGTCTATATGTAGCACCAGAGGAGTGTGAGCCACCAAATACAAATCCACTTAACCTAGACACCTACCTAAGCCAAAAGCCGAGGCTAAAATTACATATTATTTTGTTATACCCCCAAGGGAAGAAGTTGGCCTATCTCGATAGAGTTTTACTAGGGGTCAAGTACGAGCTTTAGTTGTGAATTATTTTTTCACTTGGATCCATTGCATAGGCTACAACACTACAATTTCACGATTATCCAGATTTCTAAATTTCTGGATGAAAATAAAAGAAATAGATCTCTAGTTAAACTCTTAATAGAATGCAATTAGTCTTGCATTTGCAAGGGATTAGCAAGATTTAGGCATAGGGGTATGATTACGTAGTAATCATAGGATCTAATCTACCTAAATTAAGTTAGATCCTAATTTAACTTAGGAGTAATGCATGCATGAGTAGCATATTTTGTATCGTAGTTGATTTGTTAGCTTTGTAAATAATAATGCTATTTTATGTTCTAATTGATATGTAATAATAATATCAGATGATTTGGGGCTGTGGATGATAAATCCAACCATATGGATGGACTCAGAGCGATGATTGCAGTCCAACGACGCGAGAATCGCCTCAATCGGAGCCCTGTAGCACCACTTACAAAGGCGGGAAGATGGACGGTCAGGATGGTGCCAGGTGGCACCATCCCAACAGCCCACCTTAGCACCCTCAACCACTAAAGCATAATGCCAAAGCTTCATGGACTGTTGGATCATCATCCAACGGCCACAATCACACCACGTCGCCCGCCTCCCCCATTATTTCATCAAGAGAGAATGCATCTTAGCCGATGGATCATCATCCAACGGCTAAGGGTAGCTGCACACAAAAACCAAAATGTGACCATTTGCGCATGTAGCGTGTGGGTCAGCATCCTGAAGGCGAAGTGCGAGTGCAAGTTCAAAGCGCTGAGAGCAGGTCGAATTGAAGGCGATGACGCGCAGTGAAATTAAGCCACGCAATCACAATTGGGTGGCACCGGGAGAGCCAAGTGGCGTGTGGTGGAATGTCAGATTGAAGCTCGCGATGGCGCACGACTGGACATGCCGTTGCACGTGGGGGCGGTGAGGTAGAGTGGCCCGTGATCTCAGCCATCAATTGTCGCAATCGAACGGTTGAGATTGAGAGCGCGCACACGCGGGATGAGCAGCAGGCGGTGGATCAGGCGATGGTAGAGGTGACACGTGGCACGATCCGGTGCATGTGCGCATTGGGCACGTGATGGAGGCACATAGAAGTGCATTTTTTATGCGATTTGAGCCATTGATCGCCAAATCGACGATTCTTGTTGCTTCAGATCAGTTCCATGGATTGAGGGTCTAAGAAAACCTATTTTGCCCCTCACTTTGGTTATAAAAAGGACCCCAGACCCCCCATTTGAAGGCAATTTCCATCTCCGCACATATATCGCTCCCTTCTCCTCCGAAGAGCCCTCTTCCTCCAAGACATCCACTAAGGCCACCCTTGGTGCACTGTTGCTGTTACTCCACTCCTCTCCAAAGGCCACCAAAGTCCACCCTTGGTGCCCTTGTTCTAGTAGAATAGATAGTTATTTTTTTTTATTCTTCTAGTAGTTCTAATTCTAATAGCTTTTATTATAGTTATTCTAATTTAGTTTTAGTTATTCTTCTTGTCAAACATTCAACTAGATGGAATCTTGTCTAATTATTATCTGAATGGAGTTGATTTGCTTTATATCATATATTTACCTTGCTTAGTGTTTTAGTTATAGTTAGATTAAATTGGTATTAGGTCAAGTCACATTTCCGCCTCCCTTAGTTCGGCTGGGACTTATCAAAGTTTCATTATATTTGTTTATCGACATATTTTCGCACTATAATACGACAAAGTAATTTCAAAAACGCGATCTCGCACTATGACATTAATGACGACCTAAGTATCCAAGGGGATCCTTTTATAGGCTCAAGGTTTGTGGGGATTGGGATTATTGGATGAAATACCCAAAATGCCCCTAGGGTTGGGCCCACCTTACATGTAGGTCCTTGTTGACTTGTTTTGGCCATAACCTGAGCTATACACCTCGGATTTGTGTGAAACAAGCATGTCAGAAAGCTTGCGACAAGAGGAGTCTAGCGATACCATACATGGCACCCCTTTAATAATGTTTGGCTCAAGGTTGATTCGAAATATGTGTTTTTGATAACTTAAGGAGGTGTTGACGCCTGCATCAAACCACGATTGGGTTTTTGGGTTCGAATTGACCTAAACCACCCTGAAATGACTTGGACCTTGGATTTTGGGATGTTACAACACGAGACTTATGTCATTTCGGTGCATCCACCTCTCCTACCTTTCAAATCCCCACGTTATCACCATCATTTCCTCTTCTACGAAAATGAATCAAATAGGAAAAAAGGTTGTTCCCTACTGCAGCCGAATATTGCTCATCCGCTCCCCTTACACACACTACAACAAAATGTACATATGACGACGAAGAAATAACAAAGCTTAACAATAATTATCATTATAATTTAAACATAATAGCAATTCAATGTAAGGACTGGACTGGATTGGCTGATCCAACCGGTTGGATCGGAAACTAGTGATGGACTGGCCAAATTGGTCGATTTTTAAAAGGGGGTCCTTAAACTAGTGGAACTGGCCAAAACCTAATTCAACAGGTGTGACCTGGTGAACTAGGATCGATCGATCCACCCATCCCAACCAAAGAAAAAGAAAAACCATCTTTGTTAGTTCCTTCACGTGACACTCAATTCCTACCAAAATTTGAAGTGGAACTAACCCTCGCGCGATGCCGCGACCTTCCAAATTTCAAGCCCCAATCACAACCTTCCCAGTTCCCACCGTAATAGCACCGACCTCCTTCCAAGTTCCCACCACAGCAACATTGACTTCCCATCATAGCAACATCAACTTCCCACTGACACAACACCTCCTTCCCACCACTCATAGCAACACCTCCTTCCTAGTTACCACTGCACACCGCGTCCTTCCCACCATTTAGCGCCTCCGCAATGCCTCCTACAGCACCTCCTTCCCACCGCATAGTGCCTCCTTCCCACTACATAGCACCTTCGTAGTGTCTCCTAACTGACGTTCGCGACTTCGACCTTTGTCCTCCTCGCCGGCGGTTGGACCTCTCCATCATCACCGTAAACTTCCCCTCCTCTCCTTCCCCCTATAGTAGCACAAGCACCTCTACCACAACCCGCTTCCTCCATCCTGTTCGATCACCACCACCACTACCCATAGGCCACAACAATGGTAGCACCCTCTCCCATATGAAAAAGACACATAATAGTATAATACATAGGTTTTTTATTAGAGTTTTGATGAACAAAACACTTGTTAGTTGTTACTACTTTGGGTTAAGGTAGATTTTAAGTTTCTTCTAGTTTAAATATAAAGTAGAGGGTTTAGGTTTTATTAAAATCATTTTCAAAGTTTGCAATTTGCATTGAACTGCTGTCCATTAAATTATCTCAGTTTGTTACTAAGTTTATCATGTTAGTATGGTAGATTTTCCAATTTGGAGTTAGTATCTTTATTTGATGTGTAATATGATATCCATGTGTAATATGATATTTCATGTCCATGGATGATATATCATATTTGTAATATCATTACCCATGTGTAATATTTCATGTGTAATATGATATTTGGTATTTGATCTCATTTTGTGATATAATTGTCCATGTGTAATATTTGATGTGTACTATGTAATTGTATTGGATTGCCCATGTATTCTCATCCCACTCCTGAAGTTAATAAAATGGAAGTTAGAAGAAAATAAGATATTGCTTGGGATCATTATACACTTATTTTGTCAAAGCCTTTCAAGGTGAAATGTAATTACTGTCCTAAGATTATCAAGGGTGAAGGGATTCATAGATTTAAGAAACAGTCGGCAAAGAAAAAGGGGTAGACCAAGTCATGTAGAAATGCCCCAAGCCATGTGGAGTATTAAATGAAAAATGTTTTGGAATCATATCAAATAGAAAAAAGAGTGAGAGTTGATGAAACTTTTGCAATGACTTCCACTGGCTCTCAGTTAGTTACATTTTATGGTTTACCTGAGCAGTAATCAGGCCCATCAAGTAGTGTTGCATCGAAGGATTCTCAAGCCCATATCTTAAAAAAAAATTTCCCTCCAGCTACTACACCTGGAAGTCAACCTTCAATCAAAAGTGTTTTGGCTTCAGAAGATCTTATTCACGTTGCTAATTTCAAAATTGCAAAGTGGTTTATTAAGGCACACATACCATTTCAAATAGTTGAGATTCTAGAGTTTCAGGAGATGTTGGATGTTGTTGCATCAATTGGATTTGGTTACAAAGCACCATCTACATATAGGGTGAGTGGACCCTTTTCTAGAAGAAAATGTGAAGGATATGTCTAATTACATTGAAACATTAGAAGACATTGACAAAAAATTGGTTGCGCACTCATGGCAGATGGATGGACGGATGGACGACAAAGAACATTAATTTTTTGGTAGACTATTCTGAAGGAACTATTTCTCTTAAATCAATTGATGCTTCTAATCATTCAAAAACATCTGAATATTTATGTAACATATTCAAAGAAGTGATTGAATTTGTGGGATCGCAAAATGTCATCCATTTTATTACAGATAATGCAGCTAACTATGCTGCTACTGGAAAAGCGTTGAAACATGATTATGGCCATATTGATTGGAGTCCTTGGTAGCTCACTGCATTGATCTTATTCTTGAGAAATTCGATGATTTGCCTTCTATTCATTCTGTTATTATCAAGGGGAGAAAGAGAACAAAATTCATCTACAACCATGAATATATCTTGAATTTGATGAGAAAGCATTGTAAAAAAGAATTGGTTAGACCAGCAAGCACTAGATTTGCGACAAATTTTCTTGCATTGCAGAGTTTATGTGAGCAAAAAGATTCCTTAATATCTATGGTTCTTCTATAGAGTGGTTGGAACATAAGCTCTTAAAGACAAGAATTGCTAATGAAGTCAAAGACGTCATATTAAGCTCATATTTTTGGGATTTATGCTTCAAAGTAATTAAGGTTATTGAGACTCTTGTAAAATTTTGCGGATAGTGGACAATGATGAATGCCCTTCGATGGACTACATTTATGCTGGGTTGCGTGTAGCGAGAGCAACAAACATGGCCGTATTTGATGATGATCAAAATAAATACAAGGAATATTTGAAGATATTTGATGAGATGAGGAAAAATCAGCTTCAGCACCCTTTTCATGTTGTAGCTTAATTTTTGAATCCTGAATTTTATTACAAGGACTCTACAAAAATTTCATGTGGGAGCATATGATAATGGCTTCCTTTTCTGATGTTGTGCTCATGATATTTCATGACCAACATTCTAGTGTTGATCAAATAAACAAAGAGCTTGGAATGTATCAGAATGCTAAGAGAATGTTTGGTCATCCAATGGCAAAGCAGGAATACAGTCAAATTTCTCCTGGTAAGTCATTATAGCTTCTAAAAATTTACTAAATTATTATTATTTATATTACTTCACATTATGATTATATATTTTCTATCATAGTTGAATGGTGGCAAAATTTTGGTGAAGCTCCCACATTGCAAAAAATGGCCATTAGATTATTAAGTCAGACTTGCAGTGCATCAACATGTGAGAGAAATTGGTGTATTTGAAAACATTCACACTGCAAAAGGGAACAGGTTATTACATGCAAAGTTAAATGACCTTGCATATGTGGAGTACAATTTGAGATTAAGGTATAAAATTATAAATGAAGTTTTATTATTAACTTTTTAATATTATTTGTATATGTGATTTTTAACCTATCATAATTGTTGATTTGAAATTCAAGGGAGAATCAAAATAAAAATCGATGGGATCTTATTTCATTTGAAGGGATGAATTTAGTAGAGAAATGGATGGAGGAACCTGAGAATATCCCATTACAAGATTTAGAGGCTTAGCTTGATAGGGAGGACTTGAGACATATGTCTGCAATGGCACTAACTTATGCAAATTTTAATAGCTTAGAATTATATCTAAATTATTGTGAAGCTAACATTTAGCTAATTTTCTCTCATTTGCTCTTTTACAAGATATCAATGATGCTGAATGATCATTACGAAGATCAATTTGGATTTTTTTTTTCAATTTTGTTTGCTTATGTTATCTTGAAATTTTGAAATCCTTCTATTACAACTTAGTTTTTCTTTTTTTTATATATTTCCCTTTATGTCTTTTAGTTTAAGTCTTTAATACTTCCATTTTATTTTATAGTGTGATTGGATATTTCAGATTCCAAGTAAGATTTTGTGATAGGTATATTTAATTTTTTATACATTAAATTTCGATTTAACCTGGTTCAACCCGGTTGGACCAATACAAACTAAACCTAAGCATGACCAGTCTGGTTTTTCTCAGTTCAATTCTAATGATAACATCATCAACAGTTCGACCGATTCGAACTAGTAGTTGAACCATTAAAAATCAAAATCGAAGCTAGATCAATTCGATGACCGATCTGATTTTTAAACCCTTACAACAATTTAGATTATTCATCATTTTTTTACAAAATAACAACTATCTTATATATTCTTCGTATCAAATAATTAAATAAATTGTTGCCATTAATTATTAATCACGACGAATAATCATTGTTAAAATAAAAAATATAAGAGTTGATATACAATTTTTCTAAATAAATATCATCCCTCTGCCCTTGTTACTCTTCCAACCACTCTACACGTTCCCAAACCCTCACTGATCTCTCCAACCTCCCTCCATGTTCCCAAACCCTCATCGATCTCTCCCAAGTCCCCTCACGATCAAGCTTTCTCGTCACCGATCCCTTAATCGACACCGATTGTGAGCTCCTCCAATCGTTCCTACTTTGCAATCTCCCACTAGAGATCGATGTCGAGGTCCATGCACTGGTTTGCCTCCACCTCAAGGGCTTGTAGGCCGCGTTGGAAGACAAGGGAGGCGAGGCGAAAGCTCTAGGGGGCCATTGCGACGATGTTGCGGCTCATGTAGCAGTGGCTAGGGGAGAAGGATGCAAAGCTTGAGGTAGCAAGGAGCTACTCGGTGAACTTGGAGTCGAGGGCGATGCAGGTTGTATGAGGCTTTCCTTATTCCTTTATTGCTCTTCTTCATGTCTCATGAGGCTTTCCAATTGGAAACCATCTGGTCTAGTGCATTCCTTGGGTTGAGGCTTTGGTGGTATCACTGGATAGTCTACACTATATGCATATGGATTTTCTCTTGGTATTCATGCCTTTTCTTCCTCTATCTGCTTTTTTCCATGCCTCTTTCCTCTGTCTAAAGATTGAATGGATTAGGTATTATAATTCTTGGACTCTTCTATTCGTTATGCTCAGAAGAATGGATTGATGCTAATCAAAAAGATCCACCACAAGGGACTGTGGTGGGCCAAACCTTTTGAAATTCCACTAAAGGGGAGGTGAATAGTGAATTGAAATTTAATATAAATGAAATGCAATTACACAAATAACATTCACCATAAGACACAAGTATTTTTAGATAGAAACCCAACCCAAGTAAAAACCACCACGTAAGTTTTCCCGACTTAGGATTTCTTAATCTACTGAGTAGATCAAATCCACTAACGTATCACTTAAACGAAGGTGATATAACCTCAATTACAACCACACTACTTTAACTGATGGTAGTGTACCTCAAAACCCCTCTTCTTTACGAAGAGAGTTTTGTCTCATGAAAGAGATGAAAATTCGCCACGTGAGTACCCAACCAAAAATAAAATAGAAATAACAACCACCTATAAAGCCTAAATATATGGTTGAACTTAATCTTCTATAGGTGAAGAGACTTCCCTAAGATGCAAGTGGATAGGCGTGAGTGACACAATGTAACGGTGCTCTCGGATGTGTATTTCAAAGCTTGGAGAGTAGTGGGAGAGTTCTTTGATTTCTCACTCAATAAGCCTAATATGGTAGGAAAAATTCTCCCTAGGTATATGTTAACAAAGGAGAGGTCCTCCTCTATTTATAGAGGCCTTAGGAACCTTCAAGAAGGCCTTGGAGAGGCCTCATAGCTGTTGGGATAAAATCCAAGAAGAATCAAGATGAAATCAAGGTCATAATGACTCTGACAGCAGAATCAGACATCTGAAAATTAGGTCAGATGTTTGGTCACACGACTAATGTGAAGTCTGGACATCTAATATCGTAGGGTGTGTGTCCTAGATTTGATTAGATCTAAATAGGGATCTTGTCAATAAGAGTTAGACGTTTGATATAGCATTTTAAGACGTCTGACAATATTTTTGGATGTCTAATTATAAAGGGGGTTCTTTCCAGAATGGATCAGATCCAAATAGGGTTCTAGTGTAACAAGGTCAGACATCTGATCAGAAGTTTGACCAAATGTCTGGACGTCCGATGATAAAGGTGTTCTGCGAGAATTGATTTCTAAGAGGCTAACGGTATAATATCTAACAAATCTTGATTATGGGTTTAACATTCCATAATCGAACATCTTAGGTCATGTCCAAACGTCTAAAGTAAGGGTAAAATCTCCAACGATTGAATTTAATACTGACAAAGGTGATTTTGTGATAAATAATCCTAACACTAGTACCTTTGGATGAATAATGGTGTTACTAGACATCTAATTGAGTCTATGGACGTCTAGAATGGTATTTTGTTGTCTACAGCCTAAGTGTGTTTTTTCAAGCTCGTAAAATCACGTTTTTGAAATACTTTCGTCGTAGTATAAGGCAAAAACATGTCGAAAAATAATTTTAACAAAACTTGGAAAGTCCTAGTCGAACTCTGGGAGGCGAAAATGCAACTTGATTTAATAATGATCTAATCTAACTAGAACTAAAATAATAAGCAAGATAGACATGAAGCAAATCAACTCTATTCAAATAATAATCAAGCAAGTTTTCCACCTAGTTGAATGCTTGACAAGAAAAATAACTAGAACTAAATCAGAACAACAAAACCTACTAGAACTAGAACTACTAGAAGAATTAAAAAGTTGACTATCTATTCTACTAGAACAAGGGCACCAAGGAGTGGTCCTTGGTGGCCTTTGGAGAGGCATGGAGCAGCAGTGTGCACCATGGATCGCCTTGGTAGACGTCTCGGAGGAAGAAGGCTCTTCGGAAGAGAAGGGAGCGGGAGATGTGCAGAGGTGGAATTCCTCTCAAATAGGGGGTCTGGGGTCCTTTTTATAGCCAAAGTGAGGGGCAAAATAGGTTTTTTTAGACCCCCAATCTGCGCAAACACTTTAGAGCAACAAGAGTCGTCAATCTGGTGATCTACGGCTCAGATCGCATCCAAAATGCTTGCACACGCACCTCCATCACGCACCCAATGCGTGCTCACACCAGATTGCACCACGTGGCACTCACTGTATCGCCCGATCCACTGCCTAACTTCCATCGCGCACGCACGTGCTTTCAATCTCGACCATCTGATTGCGACGATCCACCACCTCATCGCTCATCATGTGCAATCGTGTGTGCAACCACGCATCATCGCGCACCTCGATCCGATGCGCCCCCACATGCCACGCTTCTCGTCCCACAACGCTCAATCGTGCATTGACAGCTGAATTTCAACCACGTGCGCCACAACCTTTATTGCTTGCGCCTTACGCTTCGATCGTGCGCTGCCCACTCTCTTCGAGGGCTTTGACCAACGCGCTACGCATGCGAATGGTTGAGCTCTTGAATTCACATTTGCACTATCTCAGCAGTTGGATTGGATGACAATCCAACGGCTGAGATGGGGCCTCCTTTGATGAAGAGCTCGGGGTGGGGGGGTCTAATGATGTGGCATGATCGTGGTCGTTGGATGATGATCCAACAACCCATGAAGCTCCTGCGTTGTGCTTCAGTGGCTGAGGGCACTAAGGAGGGTCATTGACCGTCTAACTTCCTGCCTTTGTAGGTGGTGCTACAAGGCTCCGATTAAGGTGATTCTCGCATCGTTGAACTGCGATCGTTGCTCTGAGTCCATCCGTATGGTCGGATTTATTATCCGTGACCCTAAATCATCTACAATTATTATTGCATATCAATTAGAACATAAAAATAACGTCATTATTTACATAGCTAAACAAATAGACTACCATGCAAAATATGCTTCTCATGCATGCATTATTCCTAAGTTAAGCTAAGATCTAACTTAATTTACGTAGATTAGGTCCTAACATGTGTTTTGAATCAAGTCTCCCAAATCAATACATAAAAGGTTGCATAGCAGCTACATTCAATGAATCTAATCCCTATTTTTAGGAGATTATGTGACTTGATGCATTTATGGAATTAATGACACTTAGATCTAACTTATTTATATCTAAAGTGATTTGAAGGAGCTTGGATCAGACCTTGATGGTCTAATGGTTCTGACAACAACAGTAGCAGTAGCTGCTGATTTAGCTGCAGCAGTACTAAGCTGCTGCTGGTTTCATGGCAGCAAGGTCTGGAACGTGGTCTTTCCAAGGGGAATGTGATGTGAATTAAGAGTTTTAAGGTACCTCTGATCAGACCTAATAGCTCCGATCATAGCTGCAGTAGCTGAAGTCTTCAACAATATCATGTGCTGCCCAAGTAGTAGCCACAACCACTGATTGGATGGACCTGAGTTGAGATTGAGGGTTTAATTGAGTTGCCTTTTGTTGTAATGGTAGAACTTTGTGAACAAGCATTCATGTATTGTTATGATTTCAATCTAATTTGAAAAGGCTTGCAATCCATGTTTTAAATTCATTTTCAGCAGCATGTGAAACATCTTATCTGTTTAAATCTCATTTTCAATGAAATTTCAAGTTAGAAATCATGCTTGAATGTTCAAAAATGTTGCATATTATTGTTTAGATGTTTCTGAATGTTTATCTTTCAATTCTAGCCATTAGAAGTTGATTCAAGGCCTTAGGTTCTTAATTCAACATTTTTTTAAAGCCTCTTTTGGATGAGACTTGGAAAATATAGAAAATTCTAAAAAAATTGTAAATAAATAAAATAAATATGTCTTGAGTAGGATTAGATATATTTTTAGGTGTAGACGAAGTTTCAAAGTATTCCGAATCCCCGAGTTAATAGAATATACCAGCCAACTGTTCGATCTACTTTGAAACTTAATAAAAGAAAACAAGTTGAAAAATACAAAAAGAATTCTTTTTCTCTCATCTCCCATTCTCTCTCTCTTCACCTACTTCTATAAAACATAAAAACACCATAAAAATATGAAAAGGTCAAAAATTTCACAAAAATTCCTTGTATATAATATTTATACTTGTAAATATAACTTAACACTAAGTTAAATGTAAATATTACAATATATGTAAATAATGTATATAAATAACTTATAAATGTATTATATATATTTAAATAAGTATTTAGGATGAGTTACTATTTACATAACTTAAGTATATAATTATATATTAATTTATAGTAAATTATATGTATTTATACTAGGGTAATTATAAATAAATATGTATACTTGTATAATAGTATATATTACTATACATACGTATTTAAATAAGTATTATATGTTGTATGATACCTATACATTGGTTTATTTATGTATTTATTATAGATAATTAGATTATTAAGTAAATTAGGTAAATTATTAAGTTAAAATAAAAAAAATTAGTAAATTAAGTTATTACTGAGGTAATTTACATTGTATGCTTGTATACTATTATTTCAATTATTTTCATCCTATTTATAATGTATTTATACTGTATTATAGTATTCATACCTTAAATATGTAAATATCTAAAAAAAACATGTATATAAATGTACATAAATTAAAATAAATGTTATAAAATAAATTAAAAATGCTTAATAAATATCTTATTATATAAATTAACTATTTATAAAGTCAATTGCATTATTAATTTATTAATTTGTACATTAATTAAGTAATTAGACCTTAAATTAACATGTATAAATCACTAACTTTAACTAATTTAAATAACTTATTTTTATAAATTAACTATGCAATTAAGTAGCACTATGTAATAGATTTGCAATGGTATAATTTAACTTGAAAATGGATGTCATTTGGGCACTCAATTCGGGGTCTAATGTTGGCTAAATCAAACACTGCACAACTCTCAATTCAGCCTTAAGTTAGTCCCACATCATGGGCGAGCGAGCGTCGGCAGCCGCATATAACCAATTCCATCCATGCCCTCTTTAGTCAACAGCATCAAGTGCACACATACACATTATCCTTTGACCCTTTTGAGCATATATTGATACTATTGAGCATTGAGTGGGCTTGGAGCTCGATTTGGTCTGGAGCTGGTTCAACCAAGATCTGGTTCAACCAAGCGAGGCCTGGGTCGAAACCATACACAAAAATACTTAAAGAAACTAGAGTCGCGTCTAGTAATGGTCTAGTCCCACCTGAAAGGGTACTTTGTATCCTGCAAAAAACTCGGTTTGCCCATAAAAAATCAAACTTTTTATATATGAGGGCTTAGATTGTGGTGAGTGAGGGAATTTGGCTAAGTGTAGAGAGTGAGTCTCTTTAACTTATGAAAACAACCAAGTGCTTTTGTGTACTGAGTGTGCTATGTCGTGTGTATATAAGTATATGTATACTGTATATATGTATGTATGTATTAGTATATATATGTGTGTATATCATATAAGTATATAATACATGTAGTATATGTATAATAAATAAAATGTATGTATGTATGTAATGTATACGAGTGACTATATGTTGTATGGTATATATATATAAGTAGAGTAGAATAAGATAGTAGGGTAGTATAAGCCTTAAGTGCATATATAAGTTTTCTATGACTTTAGTGACATGTTTATCCATCACTGTTGGTATATATATATATATGTCAGTAAATATAATCCTTTTTGCCTCATATTTTGTACATACTTTTATTAAGGTTATAACAACACCTATATATGTCACTGTATGTAAAGTATATGTTACTTAAGTTATTAATATATGTTAATTTATTTAGTATAGTACATATTAATAAGTATTTTTGTACCTATAATTAGGAATTATCTAGTATGGTATATATAATTAATATAGAGTTGATTTACTTAGTTTTTTCATTCTTGTTTAGTTGTAAATTTGTTTGAAGCATTGTAGTTAGAATTAATTGATTCATTCATTCTTTCTTTCATTCATTCATTGATTCATTTTGTATTTATAACTGACATTTTTAGAATAAAAGAGCACTTTTGGAACATAAAGGTGATGTATTTCAATAAATGTCTCCCAGTGAACAACCTAGAATAAACCAGTAAAAATTATGTAAATAAATAAAATGACACGACATCTGTTTGCATCATGACGTTATACTACTACAACGACATAATTAAAATCACATTTTTATGCAACACGGATTATCGCTGATCATATTTTTGGCACCGTTGCAGGGGAAGCAACTCTTTATATGACAAAAATATTCTTTTATTCTAGTTTCGTAAATAATGATTCTTTCATTCATATTCTTTGTTGTATATGTATTCTTTTATTCATTTTTATTCTTTGATTTGCTTTTGTATATAATTGTCATATTAATCATCTGGTATTTTTGCAACACTTAAGGAGTAGTGTCATCTTGCTGGAGGAGTCTTCTTCCTGGAGGATCCGCTGCGATTCTAACTGGACTTCCAGGAAGAGTTTTCCCGATGGAGCTGCTATTTCTCGATTTATTAGTGTAGTGTAGTTGGTAGTTTAGATTTAGGATTTATACTTAAGATATCTTTGTTAGGTATAAGTTGTAAGAGTCTGTTCTCACACATTTCTGTAATAACTTGGGCTCTGGACTCTCTATTTCTATTCTCTCTCTCTATTCATCCTCATCGACCTCCATTTTTCTCTGTATCGCCTTCTTTTTTTATTTGATTTTGTTTTGTTGCATTATCAAAAATCCAAAATAAATTACAAAATCAAAAATACTAAAAAGATCTCATCCTTTATCTAGCAGCAGCATGATATAGGCATCCATATTTAGGTTACATTAATTCCTGCTAGATTTCAATTCAGTCAAATTGCATCAATTATAGAATTGCTAGAGTCAGGTATGCATTTCTATCCCTCTTGAGCTCCTGCCATCTCTTGCATTTGACTAAGTTAAAAGACTTTCATGTTTGAAAGAAATTAAAAAGTGAGATCAGTTGCATAGAATTCACTTCTAAATATCAAATATAATTCAAAAGGAGACATAATAACCTACTTGAAACCCTGATTGAGCTTTTCATTGCATTCTATTGCTTGACTATCATGTACACACTACACGATCACTTAATTACACGAACACACGGGTTTCTATCTCATCTCCTTGAGCAACTGCAAGGTCTGGATTCGCACGTCGGTCTTTTCTAGATACCAGGTGGATTTTTAGAGGTTTAGGTCTTGCTTAGGACGAGTACAATTGTACTAAAATAGTTGTTTGCGTAATATATATTTTCATGTAGGAGTCTCTAGGAAAAGCACACGTGTTTTCATCTTGCTTGATTATTGATTAGTACAAGGATGATTGGGATTTCTGATTTTCTGGTTTACTTGAGATTGATATTACCTTCCTTGAGTTGTGACTACTTGAAAAGATCGTTTTTCAAAAATCAACTCATGGACAGTAGGAGATCCCAGAACCCTTCCTTGGTACCTCCCTTGGGTGTTGATGCCCAAGCTTCTGCATCCACTTCTATGCTTTCCACATCTAATCTTATATCTCCTAAGCCTCAAACTCCTATCCACCATTCCATTCATCTGGATGATGATCACGATTCTACACAATTTGAGGACTTTGAAGAAGATCCTCCTAATCTTTTTGCACATCCTCCACCACCACCACCTTCACATCATAGGTTTCAACCCCCTCTGTTGAACGTGCACGAATCGTTACGCTTACGTGTTTGGTTTTGGAAAACCTGTCATTGTAGTTCGAAAGCGAAGAATTCGTGTTCAACAAATAAAATTTATACCGAAAAGAATTTCGGGTCGAACACAGGGAGGCTACGTTGATCTATATTCGCAATTATATTTTTTTAGGATTTTTTGATAAGCAAGGTGATATAATTACAATGGAGCTATCAGACTAAAAGAAAGAGAGAGAGAGAGAGAGAAAGAGAGAAAGAGAACATGCATTCAATATTCCAATTGTTTATATAATCAAACTAAATAAAAGTTACACTAGAAAGCGGAAAATCAATCACACTATAAAGCTGGAAAATTCTACACTAGAAAAGCTGTAAATAAGAATGGGAGAGAGAAGTTATCCTCCTCGACGATTGCTTGGAGGACGAGCCAGACGGGACGACGCCTGGACCAAGGAGAACGAAGCAGGACGAAGGAGGACGAAGCAGAAGAACAGGAACAAAGTAGCACGCTGTCGTCGTCGCGGGATCTACTTCCGAAGGGGAACGAAAATTGGACTTTATCTCGCGAGAAGCATCCCGGGTGTGGGATAAGCTTCTCTTGAGCTTTGGAGGGGTAGAGAGGAGAAAGAAGGGATGAAAATTTTGTATGGAGGGGCTTTCCTTTTATAGTTGCAAGGAGTGGGGGCAAAATGGACATTACAACTTCAAAACAATAAATGAGGGGTCTTTAGTGACGGACAAATCCGTCACTAAAGCCTCCTTCGTGGGTGTCGTGGGCGGCTCGCGCGCGCCTCCACGCCTGCTCGCGCGCTCAACGGCTTGCGCACATTCGTCGATTCTCAGCCGTCCGATCGCGAGATCGGACGGCTTAAGATGCGTCTCTGCCCGCTCATTGTGCGCCCGCCTGGCACGTGCGATTGCGCGTCCATGCCGCGCGTTCAATCACGCGTGAACGCAATCGGGCGCGCGCGACCGTCCGATCTCCATCTGACGCTCCACACACCTTAATTGCCCGCACCTTCCAGCCCCTCACCGCAGCTCGATCCCGCGCCTGCCTGTCGTGAAAGCGCGCTCGACCGCTGCGCTATGGGGCGCGGATGGTCGAGCGGACGCTTTTAAGCGCAAGCGACCACAGCCATTGGATTAAGATCTGACGGCGGAGAGCGATCGGGCGCGGGGCCTTCACAAAATGCAAGCGACCGTTTGGGCGGCTGAGATGGCGCCACGTGGCACCATCTTGGCCGTCCATCTTCTGGAAGTTGTAGATGGTGCCACGAATGTCGGATTTACTCAATTTTTGTGTCGTTGGGCTACGATCATCGATCCGAATTCATCCGTGCGGTCGGATTTGTCATCTGAAGTGTGGATTTACACCATTCTGGCCCTTGATCTTCTAGGGTTCCCGGGTCACTATCTGATGCTACGGATGCCTGATTAGGGCGATCTTGGAGTCATTGAACTCCAATCGTCGCCCTGATCACATCCATACGGTTGGATCTTTGATCCGAGGCCCCGATAAAATGTTTTCCTTGTCCAAGCACATAAAAGGAGACAATTAACCTCCATTTTATTCAAACTACTCTAAATGCAAGATGATGCATGTTATGCAATATTTATATCATGAAATGCAATCCTATGCTTAAGAACATGCATAAATAGACATTTTAAGTAGTGTAAATGTGTTTACATCACCCTCCCTACCCTAACTTTCCCAATCAACCACAACCGGAGAGTGGTGTTCAACCTAACCTACAACACATGTTCAATACACACTTCAAATGAATATCCTTACACAACAGGTGCAACAGCTTACTCAAGCTGTTAATCTTTTAGCGAACCCTCATCCCCAAGCTCGTCAACCTCAACTACGGGATTACTATAATCTTGCAGTTGCACCACCTAGGCCTGCGGTATGATATCCCACTGGGGGTCGTGCTACTGAATTGAAGCCAAACATCATTGCACTTTTCCCTCACTTCTATGGTCTTCCTTCTGAGGACCCTTTTCAGCATTTAGAAGAGCTGAAAAATCTTGCCTAGACTTTGGGTTCGTAGGGCCATGATCAGCACATGTTGCTAATGAAGATGTTATCCTTCTCAGTTAAGCATAAAGCCGCCTTTTGGCTTATAACTCTTTCACGGACTACAGCTACAGATACATGGGCTTCTTTGAAACATAAGTTCCTAAAGAAGTACTTTCCTGTAGGACAAACGCTTTAAAGCATGCTATCACCACCTTCACCCAGAATTCAGGAGAACAATGCATGAGGCTTGGGAGCGATTTCACAAGCTTCTGCGTAAATGTCCCTACCATGGTGTCCCACACTGACAACAAGTCCAGATCTTCTATCATGGGCTCCATGATGATACAAGAAACTTTGTAGATGCTGCTTATGGAGGCAATTTCTTATGTTGGAACGAGGACTCAGCCTTTGAGCTCTTCGAAGGCATGGCCAAAAACTCTATTAACAATGCTTCGATGATCATATTTAATAAAAAGTCCTCGCATTCCCATTCTCATTCAGGGGTATATGAAGCCCAATCCATTACAAGAGACTTAGAGATTATGGGTAGTCAGCTGGATAAGGTGGACTTAATAGAGAAGAAAGTAGATGAAGTATGAAAATTCCTATCTAAATCTCCATCCTCTTCTTCTCACTCACCTATACCACACACTTCTCAGTTTCCCACAAGGAGGGCAACTGTGAACAACCTTTCTATGACACAATCACCACCACTTTCTAAATATTCATATTCCTATCCTTCACCGGTTGGAGGAACCTCTGTTCCTCCATACACCGATTTCCCTACACCTTTC
Source organism: Thalassia testudinum (assembly GCA_037157565.1). Lineage (NCBI taxonomy): Eukaryota > Viridiplantae > Streptophyta > Magnoliopsida > Alismatales > Hydrocharitaceae > Thalassia > Thalassia testudinum. Next base: position 63,658,464 of record JAZHRO010000035.1, on the reverse strand, counting down.
AGCACTTTGGAGGAGCTCCATGCCATTCACAACAGCCCTTATTCCCAAACCTATAACCCTAGATGGCATAATCATCCAAATTTCTCATTGTCAGGAAATTCACAAAAACAACCCTCTACACCACCACTTCAAAACCCAATCTGAGCATCACCTCCACCACTACAAGTACAACACGGGTATCCACTGCGTGCCTACCAGCAACCCCAACCCAGGCCTGCCCAATACTCTCAATATGGGCCTACACGAGATGACCAGTTGAGGTCAATCATGAAAGCTTTTACTGACATGGAACAATAGAACATTGCAATGCAGTAGAGATAGGACCCTGCACTAGCTAAGATGAGAGCCCATCTTTCACACTTGATGGAATCTCGTCAAACACATTCACCTCCATCTCAAACACAACCCAGACCTTCAATGCAAGGTCAAGCACATGTTATTTCACAAACCTTGCACACACCTAAGCTTTACACTGAACCTAATACTTTCTATCATGTTCACACTTCTTATTCTGAACCACAACTACCTATTCTACCTGATCCTAATTTATTGTCTACGTCGCAAGCTGATTTAAATGTTGTCACGACTTGGAGTGGTAGAAGCACAACTGATCCACTTTTTCCGACTTCTACATCTCAACCTAGACCTTCCACCTCCACTCCTACATCTGAGTTACCTTTGCCTGACTCTTCTGAGCCTTTGATTAACCCTCCTACTACTAATTCAGTACCTTTCCCGGAGGCTTTAGAGAAGAAGAGTAATGGCAAGAAGAAGTTTGTTGTGGCATTTGAGGATGACTTGCTTAAGCTCTTTGAGCAAGTCCACATAAACATCCCATTGTTGGATGCGATTCGCCACATCCCACCTTACGCTAAGTTTTTGAAAGACCTATATACACTTAAGAGTAAGGCTAGAATTCAGAAAGAGAGTAGTCCTATAATCCTCTCGGAACAAGTGAGTTCCATCATTTCAAACCTTCCCATTAAGAAGAAAGACCCAGGCACCCCTCTTCTCTCCTATATGATAGGAAACACCACATTTCATAGAGTTTTACTAGACTTAGGTGCTTCCATCAATCTTATCCCAACCTCCCTATTGACACATTTCGAGGCTGGCAATCTGAAGCCAACCGAGGCATCCCTACAATTAGTTGATGGATCAGTTAAGACACCTTAGGGAGTGTTGGAAGATGTTATAATTGGGCTCAAAGACTTTTACTTTCCTATAGACTTTATTGTCCTTGACATGAAAGTACTTGAAGATATCCAAAACACACCCATCATACTAGGGAGACCTTTCTTGGCAACAGTTAAGGCGAACATAAATTGTGAGGAGGGCCTTGTAGAATTGAAATTTGGAGATCAAAGTATGAAAATTGATGTTTTTCAGGCTCAAAGGGGACCATCTTGTAGCTTAATTGAGGAAATCTGTTCTTTGGATTCTTTGGATAAGTTGGTTAAGGATACATTGATTGATTCGCTCACTTTAGAACCTCAACACCCTTTGACCTCTGACTTGACTCTTCCTGAGACACCAACCTTAGAGACTGAGGACTTACCTCCTACCCCTCTAGTGTCTCTAAGATCTTATGAGATCTCCACCCTACTCCTTCATTTGATCCTACACCTGTCAAGCTTAAACCTCTTCCTGATTCTCTCAAGTATGTCTTCTTAGGGCAATATTAGACTTATCCTATGATTATCAATTCCCACTGTTATCGCTGCGAGATCGATGTTTTAAATAATCGCGTTGCAGTATAGTCGAGATCACTTTGAAAATAAATACAATTTTATTACTCGAAAAGATTCCGAGGTCGAACACAAGGAGCAAATGGAATTCACACACTAAACTTAGCAATTAATGCAAATTAAACACAATATTACTCAAAAACTAATTAGGAATGTAGAGCATATGAGTATATAAAGAGTAAAAAGAGTTTTAGACAAAATAATGGTGATTTGAATCACCAATTTAATCAAATCTACTAAAGGAGGGAATATGAAATCAGACGTCTGATTTTACAATCAGACATCTTAAATGACTTTGCTACAGTCCTCCTCTTCCTTTCTTCTTCTTCTTCTCTTTCTCTATCTTCTTCTTTAACCCTTCAGCTCAGTAGTCCTTCTTGTTCTTCTTTTTCTTCCTCTTCCTTAGGCTTTCTTCTTCTTCTTTCTTCTACCTTAAGCCTACGGTCCTCCTCTTCTTCCTCTCTTCTTCCTTCTCTGGCTCTCTTCTCTCAGAATCCAGCTAAGTGTTGGAGCCAATCCTTTCAGAGCAAAAACCCCACTTACCCCTGTGCAACTCTTCTCTCTCTCTCTCTTTCTATTTCAATCTCGCTCTCCCAGAGCCACAGTCGGTCGGGTAATCAGATCTAGCACATACCCGGGTCCAGGTTCACCGGCGTGTGTGGTGAGCGAGGAGTGAAGGTCCGGTCTTGTAGTCGATTTGGCCAGGTCCACGGGTTAGGTGTTGCAAACGAGTTCGGTGAAAGGGGAGGAGGACCTCACCCTCAATGTTTTGAGGCGAACAACCTCTTTCACTTTTTCACTTTATGCAGCTGAAAGCATCCCTTCATTTTCGAGGTGGGACTAAATGTCCCACCTTCCTTTCATGCCCCGCAGCAGCAAGGTCTTTAGCAAATCGATGGGGTTGTAACTACTGAAGCCTTCACTTGAGGGCTTGGACACCTACATGCCTCCAGTCCGCACAGCCTGGAGGTATTCCCTGGAGCGTAGTAAGACCTAGAGTAGCTTTGAAGCTTGCTTGAAGCTTGGTAGTAATGGTGGATGGGGCCTGCTACCTGAAACCAAGAGAACAGCCTTTCGACCCTGTCAAATTGTTCAGGGAGCGTCGCCAAAGCACGGTGGATGTGCTGGGGGTGGTGGCGTGGCTTGTGAAGGTGGCTGTGGTGGTGTGCCTAGGGTGTACTGTGTGCGTGTGAGTAGGTGTGTTCGAGGAGGTGTTTGGGTGGTTGATGGAGTGAATGGAATGAGGGAAAATGATCAGTAAGGTGTGGCGGAGGTTGTAGGGTGGTTGGCGATGTGGATGGAGGTGCGTAGTGATGGGAACACCTCACCAGAGGGGTCACCGGAGATGGAGGGGATGACTATGTTCAGTGGCGTTGGTGGTTGATTTTGGGAAATAGAGAGAGAGGAAGAAAGTGAGAGAGAGGGAAACTAAAAACCTACTTCTAAGGGATAAAAGGGAAAGGAATCCCACGCCAGTGTGGTTGCCGGATATGGGGAAGACGAACCTCCGTAGGAGAGGCAGCGGCAAAGATGGGGCAGGGATGATGTTGGCGGGTATTGCTCGACACGGAGGATGGAGAGGGAGATAACCCTACCACTGGTATTGTGGTTAGGCGACGAGAGAGCTAGGGAAAAGCCTCTTGAGCTTGCGAAGGGTTGTGGCCAGAGGGGAGAGAGGAATATGGGGGATTCCGTCCCAAATTCAAGCTGAGTTGGTTGGACCCTAGGGAGTCTTCAAATAGGGATCTGAGAGGGTTTTGTGCTTGGAAGCAAAGCTTCCAAGCATGGAATGCTCGCCGGAGATGGAAGCCGTTAAGATGCCCATACCTCTCATGCATTCGCGTGAGAGATTGGGAGGGAATTAGGACATATGGATGGGTTCATACGGAAGGGAATTTCTCAAAGAATCTCCCTTCCAATTTTGGAAGGGATTCTCCAAGCAATCAAGGAGAAATCTCCTTTCAAGGTCATCAGAGTAGGATTCCTCCACGACAATGGCAAAGGAACCTATTTGTGAAGGTGACGAAGAAGTTAGGGGGTTGATTGCAAGGGTTTTTGAAAGTTAGGGGTATAAATGTAATTAGACAGGACCTTTTTGCAAACTAGGTCAAGACAAGTTCTCCTTAAGTCCAAATTTTGGTACAAACCTAATTTAGACCCAAGGATTCCAATGGTGAAGTTGGATTTTGGTTTTGGCCACTTTTGACTGGGTAATTTATGTAAAAACCCAAATTAGGGTAAATACCTATCTGAGACTTCAATGTAGGTCAAGATGGGTTCTAATGGCCAAATTTAAGGTACTAAACCATAGAGAATATTTTCTATAATTTTTAGAGGGTTTAGGTGAATTTTATTTTGACCAGAACCTTGGTTAATTAAATGGGTCTATTTTTAGGGGTTCAAAAGTCATTTAATTCACAGAACACACAAAAATCCTTTTCTGTTAAATCCAACCCACTTATTATCTTATTAAGACCATTTGACCTTTATTCAGCCGTTGAGAAAACCCGTGGTTGTACTACATTGGTAAAATTGCAGTTTTATCCCTAATTTCTTATGTTTCTCTCAAAACGGTTATGCAGTGAATTGTGACCTTCAATTGGTTATGTAGGAGCATTTATTCTCTTCATTGGATCAAAATGAGCTAGTTAGGGCTCATGATGGTGTTCCCATCATACCCCCATGCCTAGCTTTTTCTAGAATCAAAGTTAAAACCTTAAAATTTTGCTAGTTCCTTAGCAAAATTTTAAGGTTTTAACTTTGATTCTAGACCATGAAATCCTTTGATGCTTGTTCACGGGCGTTTTGTGCGGATTTAAAGCGTATTATGTTGTAGTATAACCGACAAAACGTTCGAACAGATACAAAGTTTTTATTACTCGAAGACCGGAGTATCCGAGGTCGAACACAGGGAGCAAATGGAACTTACCACTAAATCAAAATGTAATTGAACACTCTAATTTACTCAAAATATCAATTCAGGTATGAATGTATGCGATTAAAAGGAGTTAGGGCAAAAAAAATATGAAATTGGACGTCTGATCTTGTGATCAGACGTCTTAAAAGCATCTCTCCTTTTCTTCTTGATTATTCTTCTTCTTCTTCTGCTGCAGTCTTTGCTCTGTCTTTTCTTCTTCTGATCTCTGCAAAGTTCTTCACTTGGCTTCTCTGTGCCTTTGCTTCTGGCTTGCTCTTTTCTTTCTTCCCCTGCGAAGGCTTCTTTCTTGCTGCTTCTTCTCTGCCTTGTTTCTTCCTCTTCTATTCTTCTCTGCCGTTCCTTCTTCTTTCTTTCTTTTCCTTCTCGCGGCCAAGTCCTTCTCCTGCGATCAGCTTGCCTGCACAGGAGCAAAACCTAACCCTTCTCCCTCTACCCGCGCATCTCTCTCTCTCAAGCAATTCACTCGAACCGCTCTCCCAGAGCCACGGTCTTAATCGGGTCGGATCGTACCCGGGACCAGGCGCACCTGCAGGTGTGTGATGCGCGAGGAGTGCGTAGGTCTAGGTCGGGTCGGATCCGCCAGGTCCGCGTGGTCAGGCCGCGGACGAGGCGGGTGGGGTCAGTGAGGGACCTCACCCCTGTGCTTACTGAGGCGATAAGAGTAAAACACAAAAACAACTTATATGGTCCCTGAAGGTTGCAATCCCACGATGTGGGACTATCTGGTCTCACCTTCACGCGCGCCTGCAGAAGCCTCGTCGTGCGATTGCCCCGCAGCTGCTGGCTCTGCTAGCGCTCCTTGGCTGGACTCGTTCACCTCGCGACACTCGCGCTAATATGCAGCACCTGTAGCCTGGAAGACCGGGTGCCTGGAGCTTCGTGGGAGCTTCATCAGAGGTCGTCCATGGCGGCAGCGGCTCGAACCCTGTCATACACAAAACGCGCCTCTCGGCCAAATCAGAATAGCTAGAGACCTTCGCCGTGGCACGGCGAAGGCGGTGGGCAGTGCTGCAGGCCGCAGGTCGGCCTAGGCGTGCGTGCCGAGGTCAACCTGTGGCCGGAGATGGTGGGTTGGTCGGGGGGTGATTGTGGAGGGCTGGAGTGGCAGTGGTAGGGTGGAGTGTGTTCCTAGAGGTGAGGCGGAGCTTTCGAGGTGGTTGGCGAGCTGTGTGGAGGGCTGGAGTGGTGTGGGCGGCTCGCCGGAGTGCGGTCGGAGGCGAAGACGATGGAGGTGGTTAGCGTCTGTCGAGGGTCGATCAAGGGAGATAACAGGGGGAAAAGAGAGAGGAGAGGATGGAGAGGAGTTCTAACCTAACTGTAAGGATGAAAGGGGACGGAGGGCGAACAGCAGTGCCTGCTGTCGCCGGAGAAGATGACGCCCAGTGGGGGAGGACGACGGCGACGACGGGGCTGAGGCGGCGTGCGCTGGTACTGCGCGACGCGGAGGAAGGTCAGGAAGTTAACTCTGCCACTGGTTTTGTGGCAGAGCGAAGAGGGAGGGGAGGGGGCCTCGCCGGAGCCTGCTGGGAGTTTGGCCGGGCAGGAGGAGAGGAATTGGGGGTGGAACCTCGGCCAAACCAAGCTCAGCCTCTTCGGCCGGAGTTGTGGGTTCTTATATAGGCGCTGGACTTGGTGTGCAGGGCGTGAAGGGAACGTAATTGCCTGAGGTTGGTCGCCGGAGATGGAAAGGAGTTAGGATACCCAAATCTCTCGTGCGTTCGCACGAGAGATTGGGTTCACACCAGGGATCGATATCGGTCTTAAATGGAAGGCAATTCTTCAGAGAATTCTCCTTCCATTTCTGGGAGGGAATCTCTGAGGGATTAGAGAGCAATCCCTCTCCGAACCTCGCCGGAGCTCGGTTCTGCCCTAGCAATGGCGGCAGGACCGGTTTGCAAAGGAGGCGAAGAACCTAGGGGGTTCTCTGCAACGGTATTCAAAAGATAGGGACCAATTTGTGATTTGGGTGTACTAAATTGCAAAGTAGGTCAAGATGACCTCTCCTTAGGTCCAAATTTTGGTATAAACCTAATTTGGACCTAAGGAATCCAATGGAGAAGTTAGATTTCAGGTTTGACCTCGTTTGACTAGATATTTTGCGTAAAAACCCAAATTAGGTTAATTGAAGAGCTAGGACCCTAATCTAGGTCAAACTAGGTTCCAAAGGCCAAATTAAGTGTTCTAATCCCTAGAGTATGTTTTTCCATGATTTGTAGAGGGTTTACTTGCTTTTTGTTCTGACCGGAACCTTGTTAATTTAAGCGGGTCTGTTTTAGGGTTACCAAGTGTCTTTTAGTTCTTAGATTGCATACGAACCCATTTCTGATTGACTCAACCCACTTTTTATCTCATTTAGACCATTTGACCTATGTTTTGCCTCTGAGAAATCCCGTTTATCTACTGCAATGGTAAAATTACAGTTTTAACCTTTATTTCATGTTTTCTTCTCAGAGCACTTGTTCCTTCAGTTAGGCCTTCTTCTAGGTTATGTAGGAGCTTTTATCTTCTTTATTGGGTTAAAATGAGCTAGTTATGGCTCATGATGAGGCTCTCATCAATGCTCAAAAACTGTGATGTGTGCTTTCTTCTGTAGATTAGGTTAGAATGCCAATAGTAGACCTAGAGGTACTCAAGTACCAACCAAGATCCGAACCTGACTAGCTAGAGTATCAGTTTGCCGCAAGGTTTTTAAGGCCCATAGGAACTATCCTAAGGTTCGTTGAACTTCGTCATTAAAGCACCCGTGCTTGTAACATGTTTTAGCCTCGATTCAGTTTGTAGTGCATTTTTGTTAGAGAGAAACAGAGGATTTTTCTTTTTTGATAGTTTTCTCTCTCTTTTCTTTTTATTTCTAGCTTTGGATTGGCTTTACAACACGGTCTATATTGGATTCCAAGTCCCCATCATCAATCCTCGAAGGGTCCCTAGCCATCAATGCTTCAGGATAGCACTGCCCATGGTAACCCCCAGAACCCTAGCTTTCGAGATTTCGAGATAATCCCGCCGATGGTGTTGTGTAGCTAGATCCAGACCCTAGAAATCGACATTTTGGGATAATGCTGCCCAATGCATCTGAACCCTCACAGGGTGATTACATGCCCCTGGTACGATATGTAGATATCCTAAGAGACAAGCACCGAGGAGACGATATGTTATTGCGCATCTTCAAGGGGAATTTCCCACCTCTCCGCATTGGGAACTCGTCCAAATCAACTTATGTTGATCAGCCGCTCCTAATCTAGGTGACTTTTTTCATAACAATTTAAACGCATTTGCATGATTTTGATACTTAAGCGTACTAAACTAGATTGTGTGTGGATTGGGGTGCTTAGGTTACCGAGTCCTGCAAACCAGAGGTCAGTTAACGAGGTCGAATAATCCCTAAGCCTTCGACCTAATACTTAAGCTTCGCATTTTCCCCAACCTCTTGAGGACTCTCCAGATCTTAGAGAGTACTTGAATTTTTAAGCCTATGATCACAGCCCAAGAGGCCTAAAGTCAACGTTCCTACTAATATCTTCTCTTGTTCCATTGGCACTTTTTTCCTTTCATTTTCTTTCTTTTGATATGGTCTAGAACTAAGTCAATTCCTTAATTTCTTACTAATGACTATCTCTTTTTCTTTTTCTTTTCAACTTGTGCTCCATTTTGACATTTCTTTCACTCTTCCTCTTTTTCTCCACAAAACTGATATGCCATCAAAATTTTCTCTCCTCTCATTTTTTTTATTCTTTTTCAAGATTTTTTTATTTTTTGGTATTTTTGGAATGTGTGATTTTTTCGTGAGAGCCCTTCCGAATTTTGATTTTTATATGCTTGCATTTTACCACCCCCTCTGCCTAAGTTTTGCAATGTCCTCATTATAAACAGAGGGTGTGAAACAGTTTTGGGTTCAGGAATTAGAACAGGATTATTGAGTGGGCGAACGGGTCAGGATGATTGTTGCAGACAATTTGAAGTCTCTGGCACGTGTACCAGAGGTGGGATCGACCGTTCTAAAACTGAACTCAGGGTGCAATAGACATGAAGTACAGAAGGATAATCAGAAGGATCTCGAGTTTTTGGAATGATGGGTTGCCTCCCATTAAGCGCTAAATTCAACGCCTTCAGCCAAGCGGGAAATGGTATGGAAAAGGAATGGTCAAATCAGATGAATTTTGCAGAACAAGCACCTTGATCAAGAGCCTGGTTGGTCCAACCAGGTGCTTGTTCAAATCAACAAGCTGATGATAGAGCCCAAACCCAATCAATCTGGTGGGTTGATAAATGTAGATCAAGAGATGTGGAACCCACCATATACTTAGGAATTCAAAAGGGTATGGAAGTGTATAGCTAGGGTTTGGCTGAGTCGAATCAGCCTGATTAGAGTAGGGATCCTTAAATGAAAAAGAATCAGTGGATGTAGGAACCCTACAGGAGTGATCAGAGAAGGATAGGGCATGATTTATAGTCTGATTGATGTCTGAAACCCGATAAAGATGTGGAGGTGAATCATCTGCAATCGACTCAGTAAGAGGGGAATCAGAATAGAAATTGAGTCTGGTTGCAGGTCGAGGTTGAAAATGGGTTTGAATAGGTTCTGTATTTGTAGGGGAGGTGGCATCAATAAGAATTGTGTATGAGGGCTCATCTAAAAAAGAATTAAAGGTGGGTTCATTTAGAGAGTCCTTATAGTAGCCAACAAACTCAAAGGTAAATGTCTGAAGAGTGTTTATAGGATGAAGAACAACTAAGTCAAGAAAAGATTCGAATTTTGGGTTATAGTCATTCTCAGCACTTTTTGGTTTTGATTCCTGCGGATCAAAAAGAAATGATTCCATCACAATGGAAATTGAATTTGAATCAGTGATCTCAAGATTAGGGACCTCAAAGTCAGAGTCGAAGAATGGATCATGTGTGCTGAGGTCATAGATTGGCTCATAGTCGTCAGGAAACAATGGTTCTCCGAAATCATAGTAAGATTCGAAATTGTCGAAGAAATTGCGAGAATTAAGTTCTGAATTTGATTCGAGATTAGAGGTTCCACCACAGAATAAATCAGAAGATGTAGATTCAGCAACTTGACTTGGGTTTAGCCTATTTGTAGATTCAGATCTTAAAATGGTGTCCCTATTGGGTCTAGGCTCGGGTTCTTGGCTTGTAGAGAAGATCCAATCAAAACCCCACTCTTCCAACTCCTCAGTTTCTATATCGTAGAATAGAGTGACTTCCGAAAAATCAATCTATATTTCTGAGGATGTTGGAGAGGAATATTCATCAAATAAAGGCCCAGAATCATAATCCAAATCCAAACTTTGATTTTCATCATACGGGGCCTTGTAATTCTCCCAAGAAGATTCAGATCCAGATTTTAGGCTAAGGATGTGGGTTGAATTAATAGAATCTAGGTTAGAATTGCCTTCGAGGGTCACCTTATTAGAGTAAGGGGCGGGATTTACACCCTCGAGAGGTTTTGCTTCAATCTCATTATTACAGGAGTTTAGGAATTCTATGCTTGGCGAACCAGGGTTTTGGTTTTCTAGAACTGGCTCAAAATCATGTTCTCCTGCAATTGGGACTTCCCAACATATTTCAAGATCAGGCATGTATTCCATCTGGGTTGAGAATCCACAACAACCTTGTGTCTCAAACCCGGGATTGGGGAAATCATGTTGATCCTCAATATTATTCCAAGATGTTTCATTAACTGTTTGGGACATGTACGGGTATTTTTTATTGATAACTTGTTTCAACAATTTCATTATTTCTTCCCGCTTTTCGAGATCATCTTGGTGTTTTTCCCAAAGTACAGAATTTGTCATGCATTGGAGATATTCAAAGTTATGCAATTTTTCTCTCGACGTATCCTGTTATGAGAATATCTCGGGTTGATCCCTTTGTTGCTTCTATTAATAATAATTGGGCACAGTTTATGATGAAGGTTGTTGATACATTAACTTGAATGTCTTCAATTGGCTTTGAGGTTTTGTAATCAATCTCATAAAATCTAAGGGCATCCTCAACTATTCTATCTTTCATGGATCTTTGAGATTCAGGTTTTTTTAATGGTTTTCCTAAGTAGCCAGGTTGCATTTTTGAATCAGGTGGTGGAATCAAGATGTAGAATCAAAATTCAAGTTTAGAATGAAGTGATTTGATCTTATTAGAACTCCCTAAGAAAATTTGTGTGTGTGCTCTAAATAGAAGGGATGAGGGACTGGATTGTGATATTAACCCAATCAAGGCACCCAAAGATTTTTGGATGACTATAGAGGTTTGGGGCGAATGATACCCCTTGATCAAAAAGTCATCCACCTAAGAATTACCTAGGCAGCCAGGAAGGGAGAGTCCTGCAAAGACCCCTACATGGTAGAGTGCCCCCACAGGTTACAAGGTTTCCCCCACTCGACCTTTCTTGTCATTGAGGATCCAGGTAAACCAGAATGGATAACTTAACATCTTAAGTCTACCAGTTTTATGTCCTAATTTGTGCCTTTGTTTTCACTTGAATTAGCAGTTGATTTGACTTGTAACCTAATTTGGAGGTTGGTCAGCCTACAATGTAGTCTAACTTTACCTGACCTGCCCTAAAGATGGCAGAATGAACTTCTAGGTCAGGTCCTAGAAATCACCCTGATTTGACTCCCAGGTTATTAGGTCCAAAGATTTTAGCGTTCAAGTGAGTTTAGAGCTTGATTTTATGGTTTTTCTTGATTAGATCTTTTCAATCAAGGGCTTGGGTAGTACACAAATGCGGGTAGGTGTGTTTCCTTTTATGCAGGCAAGTATGAACTAGAACTCCAAAACCCTAACAATTGAAACCCTAATTGGTTCTATTTCCAAGTCCACTTTGATCTTCAAAAATGTTCTCCTTAAACTACAAACAAGAAGTGTGTAGTCCAAGAAGATTAGAAATTAAGCGTAGTCCCTAATAGGCATAGGAAATTTGGGGTAGGATCTCTAAAAAGAATCGCTTCAACTTCAATGAGATTTGAAAAAAAAATTCGTAAATCAGGAAACTTGCCTTTTAAATGATGATTACTATGAAAAATAAGGCAAGTGATTCCTAATTGATTATTTCCTTTTTGTCTTCCCAATATTAGGAGGTTGATTAGGGAAGAATAGCGAAGTTACCTGCCCTGGAGTGGTTGATTTGCGTAGAAGATCTTGTGAAGTACATCGCAAAATCACAATAATGCAAATAGGGCAAGTCAGTGCTCAAATATAATAAAATAATGCAGAGAATAGTGGTGAATTGCGTGTTGCTCCCAGGTAATGGTGCCAACATGTTAACGGGAGTGAAATCGATGTTTTAAATAATCGTGTTGTAGTATAGTCGAAATCGCTTTGAAAACAAATACATTTTTATTACTCGAAAATATTCCAAGGTCAAACACAAGGAGCAAATGGAATTCACACACTAAACTTAGCAATCAATGCAAATTGAACACAATATTACTCAAAAACTAATTAGGTATGTAGAGCATATGAGTATATGAAGAGTAAAAAGAGTTTTAGACAAAATAATGGTGATTTGAATCACCAATTTACTCAAATCTACTAAAGGAGGGAATATGAAATCAGACATCTGATTTTACAATCAAATGTCTTAAATGACTTTGCTATAGTTTTCCTCTTCCCTTCTTCGTCTTCGCCTTCTCTGTCTTCTTTAGCCCTTCAGCTCAACAGTCCTTCCTCTTCTTCCTCTTCCTTAGGCTTTCGTCTTCTTTCTTTTGCCTTAAGCCCTGCGGTCCTCCTCTTCTTCCTCTCTTCTCTCAAAATCTGGCTAAGTGTTGGAGCCAATCCTCTCAGAGCAAAAACCCCCCTTATCCCCGCGCAACTCTTCTCTCTCTTTCTCTCTATTTCAGTCTCCCTCTCCCAGAGCCACAGCCGATCGAGTAATTGGATCTAGCGCATACCCGGGTCTAGGCTCACGGGCTTGTGTGGTGAGCGAGGAGTGAAGGTCGCGTCGGGTAGTCGGGTCGGCCAGGTCCGTGGGTTAGGTGTCGCGAACGAGTCCGGTGAAGGGGGAGGAGGACCTCACCCTCAGTGTTTGAAGGCGAACAGCCTCTTTCACTTTTTCACTTTATGCGGCTGAAAGCATCCCCTCGTTTCCGAGGTGGGACTAAATGTCCCACCTTCCTTTCGTGCACCGCAACAGCAGGGTCTTTGGCAAATCGATGGGGCTGCAACTGCTGAAGCCTTAACTTGAGGGCTTGGACGCCTGCATGCCTCTAGTCCTCACAGCCTGGAGGTATTCCCTGGAGAGTAGCAAGACCTAGAGTAGCTTTGAAGCTTGCTTGAAGCTTGGCAGCAATGGCGAATGGGGCCTGCTACCTGAAATCAAGAGAACGGCCTTTCGGCTCCGTTAAATCGTTCGAGGAGCGTCATCGGAGCACGACGGATGTGCTGGGGGTGGTGGTGTGGCTTGTGAGAGTGGCTGTGGTGGTGTGCCTAGGGCGTACTATGTGCATGTGAGTGGGTGTGTTCGAGGAGGTGTTTGGGTTGTCGATGGAGTGAATGGAATGAGGGAAATTGATTGGTGAGGTGTGGCGAAGGTTGTAGGGTGGTTGGAGAAGTGGATGGAGGTGCGTAGCGACAGGAACACCTCGCCGGAGGGGTCGTCGGAGATGGAGGGGATGACGGTGTTCGGTGTCGTTGGTAGTTGATTTTGGGAAATAGAGAGAGAGGAAGAAAGTGTGAGAGAGAGGGAACCTAAAAACCTACTTCTAAGGGATGAAAGGGAAAGGAATCCCACACCGGTGTGGTTGCCAGACGTGGGGAAGACGAACTTCCGTAGGAGAGGTGGCGGCGAAGACAAGGCAGGGATGACGTCGGCAGGTATTGCTCGACATGGAGGATGGAGAGGGAGATAACTTTGCCACCGGTATTGTGGTTAGGTGACGAGAGAGCTAGGGAAAAGCCGTCGAAGGTTGCGGAGGGTTGTGGTCGGAGGGGAGAGAGGAATATGGGGGATTCCGGCCCAAATTCTAGCTGAGGAGTTGGTTGGACCCTGGGGAGTCTTTAAATAGGGATCTGAGAGGGTTTTGTGCTTGGAAGCTTGGAATGCTCGCCGAAGAAGCTGTTAAGATACCCATATCTCTCATGCGTTTGCATGAGAGATTGGGAGGGAATTAGGACATATGGACAGGTTCATACTGGAGGGAATTTCTTAGAGAATCTCCCTTCCAATTTTGGAAGGGATTCTCCAAGCAATCAAGGAGAAATCTCTTTTCAAAGGTCGCCGGAGTAGGATTCCTCTACAATGATGGCGGAGGGACCTATTTGTGAAGATGCGAAGAAGTTAGGGGGCTTATTGCAAGGATTTTTGAAAGTTAGGGGTAGAAATGTAATCAAACATAACCTTTTTGCAAACTAGGTCAAGACAAGTTTTCCTTAGGTCCAAATTTTGGTAAAAACATAATTTGGACCCAAGGAATCCAATGGTGAAGTTGGATTTTGGTTTTGACCACGTTTGACTAGGTAATTTATGCAAAAACCTAAATTAGGGTAAATATCTGTCTGAGACTCCAATTTAGGTCAAGATGAGTTCTGATGGCCAAATTGAAGGTACTAAACCCTAGAGAATATTTCTCTATGATTTTTAGAGGCTTTAGGTGAATTTTATCTTGACCAGAACCTTGGTTAATTAAGTAGGTCTATTTTTAAGGGTTCAAAAGTCATTTAATTCACAGAACACACAAACCTTTTTCTGTCAAATCCAACTCACTTGTTATCTTATTAAGATCATTTGACCTTTATTCAGCCCTTAAGAAAACCCGTGGTTGTACTGCATTGGTAAAATTACAGTTTTACCCCTAATTTCTTGTGTTTCTCTCAGAAATGTTATGCAGTGAATTATGACCTTCAGTTGGTTATGTAAGAGCATTTATTCTCTTCATTGGGTCAAAATGAGCTAGATAGGGCTCATGATAGTGTTCCCATCACCCACTTATCGTCTAATCAGGAATCATGACTCTTATCTATCCTGAGAGCACGTAGACAGGCTATATAGGATGGAGCATAGCTAACTTGACTGGCATTAGTCCTTCTTACTGTGCCCATAGAATATTCACTGAAGAATGATCTAGACCTACTTGACAGCCATAGCATAGACTAAACCCTACACTTCAAGAAGTGGTAAAGAATGAAATGATTAAGTGGTTAGACAATGGAATTATTTTCCCTATCTCTAATAGTCATGAGTAAGTCATGTTCAGGTTGTGCTTAAAAAGGTTGGACTTACTATCATAACCACTAAGTCTGGAGAAGTCATCCCTACAAGGATTGCTAGTTCATGGTGAGTATGTATTGACTATCGCAAATTCAACAAAGCCACGAAGAAAGATCATTTCCCATTGCCTTTCATTGATCAGACTCTGGAAAGATTGGCAGGGAATAGATTTTTTTGCTTTTTGGATGGCTATTCAGGCTACAATTAGGTGGCAATTCACCCCAATGACCAGGAAAAAATGACCTTCACTTGTCCCTACAGAACCTTTGCTTTCCGTAGGATGCCATTCGGATTGTGTAACGCATGTGCTACTTTTCAGCCATGTATCTTTGCAATCTTTTTTGACTTAATAGGTGATTGTTTAGAAGTCTTCAGGAGCACATTTGATGCATGTTTAGACCACTTGACCAAAGTCCTGTAATGATGCATCAATATGAACCTGGTACTCTCCTAGGAGAAATAATATTTCATGGTACCAGAAGGACTTGTTCTAGGTCACCTTATTTCTGAGAGAGGAATTGAGGTTAACCATGAGAAGGTAAAATTGATCTCTTACCTACCATTACCTTCGTCAGTTA
Source organism: Thalassia testudinum (assembly GCA_037157565.1). NCBI lineage: Eukaryota > Viridiplantae > Streptophyta > Magnoliopsida > Alismatales > Hydrocharitaceae > Thalassia > Thalassia testudinum. Next base: position 63,642,987 of record JAZHRO010000035.1, on the reverse strand, counting down.
AGCATATTCGATCTTTTCTTGGGCATGTTGGTTTTTATTGCCGCTTTATAGCGAATTTCTTGAAAATAGCTGGACCTTTCACCAATCTTCTCTCTAAAGTGTAAACTTCCAGATCTCTGTCGATCGTGTTCATGCATATACGACACTTTGTGATTTGGTTACCAAGGCACCAATACTATAACCCCCAGATTGGTCTTACCCTTTTGAGATCATGTGTGATGCCTTTGATTATGTAGTAGGGGTTGTCCTTAGTCAGAAACTAGATGGGAAACCTATAGTCATTTACTATGCTAGCAAGACCTTAGATGAAGCACAGAGGAATTACACAGTCACTAAAAAGGAATTGTTAGCAGTAGTATTTTTACTGGAAAAATTCAGACCTTATCGTTTAGGTTCCCACATTATAGTCTACACTGACCACACAGCAGTATGACATCTCATTTGATTAGAAGGATCCTACTGTTGCAGGAATTTGATTTAAAGATTCGTGACAAGGCTGGGAAGCAGAATGTGGTAGCTAACCATTTATCTCTCCTTCCTTCTGAAGCGATTTCTCCTTCACTACCAATTATTGACCACTTCCCAGACAAGCAATTGCTGGTCATTCACTCTGATCTTCCCTGGTACGTTGACATTGTCAACTACCTAGCTTCTGGAGTAATTTCCCTTGATTGGACTCGACGTCAGAAAGACAAACTTAGAGCCGAAGATAGTCATTACTTTTGGGAAGAACCTTGGCTATTCAAATCTTGTCCTAACCAGATCATTAGGAAGTATGTTTCTGATAAGGAGATAGAGAGTATCCTATCGTTCTTCCATGACCAGGAGTGTGGCGGTCACTTCTCAGCCAAAAAGACTGCTGCCAAAGTCCTACAAAGTGGATTCTTCTGACCCACGATCTTCAAACACACACATGAATATACTAGGGCATGCTCACGCTGTTAGTCTCTCAGTAGTGTTGGCCGCCGAGACATGATGCCCTTGAATCCGATTTTAGTGTGTAATGTCTTTGACATATGGGGCATTGACTTCATGGGACCTTTTCCAAATTCCTATGGCTTCGAGTACATCTTATTAGCACTAGATTATGTTTCAAAATGGATTGAAGCCATCCCCACGAGGACAAATGATCATAAGATTGTGAATCAGTTTGTTCAAGATTATATCTTCTCTAGATTTGGGGTACCAAAAGCCATCATAAGTGATGGAGGGTCTCATTTTAGGAACATCCACTTTTAGTCCTTGCTACAAAAGTATGAGGTGACACATAGGATTGCAACACTTTACCACCCTCAAGCCAATGGACTAGTTGAATTGTCCAACCAGGAGATCAAGAAGATTTTACATACTACCATCAGGCCTGATTCGAAAGATTGGTCTTCCCCCCTTTCTGATGCGTTGTGAGCATATAGGACAGCTCACAAAACCCCATTAAGTATGTCTCCTTTTAAACTTGTATGGGAAACCCTGTCATCTTCCCATAGAACTTGAGCACAAAGCCTATTGGGCCATCAGAAAGTGTAACTTGGACCTAGAGAAGGCCAGTAATCATAGAAGACTTCAAATTTCCAAGCTTGATAAGTTAAGGAATGAATCTTATGAAAGCTCGAGAATTTATAAGGATAAACTTAAGGCCTTCCATGATAGTCACATTCGTAGGAAAACTTTTCACCCTGGTCAAAAAGTCCTTCTGTTTGACTCAAGACTGAAACTCTTCCTAGGAAAACTCAGATCAAAATGGACTAGACCTTACAGGATCTTGAGAGAATTTGACAATGGAGCCGTTGAGATCACTAAGATTGACAAATTTGAACCTTTCATCATAAATGAACAAAGATTGAACCCTTTCATTGAGCCACATGATCTCAGACTTGTTAATTCCATTATTTCGCTCCAATATTTTGAACCTACTTGTGCTACTTCTAATACATCTCTTCTGAATTTACGCTTAACTAAAGGTGTTAAACTTAGCAACCTATTTCTTTTATATAGTTGTTTTCAACTTTCTCATTTTCCATTTCATCCTTAGGTATCTGTCCTTGCATTTTTAGCATGCATTCATAGTTACATTTTTCTTGCATTTCACTACTTAGCCTGACTTTCCACTCTAATCTTGTATCAGACTTGAAATCATTCGCACAGAGATTTTGATCTCCTCATTCCGACTTCCTTCCATCACCCAGTCTATGTTAATGAAAAGCAGAGCATGCATTTGCATCTACCCTATTCATACAATGAGGACATTGCATCATTTAAGCATCGGGGGGTGTAAATGGTGAAATCATTTTCTGGAATACAAATATCGACACACCAGTAGTGTATATAGCATAATATTATTGAAAATACCAAAAAAATTTTGACAAATTTTGAAAATTTGAAAAAAAAAATTGCAAAGTCAAAAATACAAAAAAATGTCAAAAAGAAATTTCAAAAATACAATAAGGGACCTACAGTATATATTATTGAGGGAGAACTCCAAAATAGAATTTTTTAGGAGAGGAAAGCATTGAAAAGATTTATAAGTGTTTTATTATAATCTTATAGTTAAACAAAAATAGAATAAGTGTTTATGGACATTCAACCTTTGCTGGTTAGACTTTCCGTGCCACAGTAGCTTGATTTACTCAGGCTTCTGCTTAATACACTTTAAGCATTAACAAGATAGACCAAGATCTCTCCTAACTTAAGACGTACTCTTGTACCTAAGTCACCAGTACAGAATTCACTAGTTTGCTTTGGCTTAGAAGTCTAAGTAACTTTGGTTTAACTACACAGTGTCGGGAAAGACCTTGTAAACTTAAAATTCAACCCTAGTGTCCATTAGGGAAGGTTGAGTCCTTACCTGTGTGTGCCGGTAGACTCTTTGTCCTAATATTTAGTCTTGTGTTTAAAAGCTCTTTCCACCAAAGTACTCACCCACCAAATAAATGTGCTCCACCAAATAATGTTAAAGGAGACATATTGACATTTGTTATCAGAAAAAAAAAAAATCAGAAAAATGAGAAAAAGCAAATATATATATATAGAAAAAGTCAAAAAGAATTGAAAAAAAAAACATTCTTTTGAATAAGTTAAGTATGTCTCCAAAGTCTTGTATATTTTCCACCAAAAATACTATTCATGGTACTTTACAAATACCATGTTTCCACCAAAAATTCTTTGAGCCACAATGCAATAAGAGTTGGGTTTGATTCTTCACTTATTTTTTTTGAGTTGATCCAAAGTCATGAACTAAAGCTAGGACCAACCTAGACTTAAAAAGACATGAAACCTCGGGATTGAGTTTTAGGGTTCATTTGGTTAGTCTTGACCAGTCACTAAGCACAAACCATAACCTCTTAGCTTCTAAGCTTTGTAAAATCCTCTTGAGTCCTAGAAATCGTACTTAAGGTTTAAATATCAAGAGTCCTAATTGGTCGAGAGATGATCTATGTCATATCAGTCTTGAGTTCTGGTAAGTCTTCCTAAGCAGTTGGTTCTCACAATATCCAAATATAAACACAAGTTAGCTTTTCAGAAAAAATTTCAACTTAAAGATCATCTCTAAACACTTAACAAATTGAAAATGTTAAATAGATATCTCATCACACTTACCTAGCTGATACTTAATTGCTTTGCACTGAACAAGTTGTTTGCAAAGGGATTAGCAAAACCTAAGCATGAATGTATGATTAGGTGTGGCTCATCATAGCTAAAATGCTCAAGTTAAGCTATAAACTAGCTTAAACACTATCTAATTAACACAATAAATAGGTTAAGTGTGAGAATTAACAGAAATGACCTAAAACATCAAATTTGAGTTAAAAATGCATAATTAGGTCAATTAATGAGATATTTTATTCATAAAAGTATATTGATGGTCCAATTGCTAATGGAACACATTTCTGAGCTCAAAAGTATAAATCAAGGGTTAAATTAACTTCTAATATATTCAATTAAGCTATCATAAAAATTCCATTGCATGTGGACATAGGACCTTGTATTTAGAGTTTTACATTCAGGACCTTAATGCATTAACATTTCTTAAGCTAGAACTTTCCAAGGACTTCTTTGCAAAGCCATCTATGACTTATTGGTTAAATTCAAAAATCGCTCTATGATGTAGACACAGTTATTGAAGATAAAATGCTTATTCATGCATGTTCCTAGGCTTAGATTTGCATTTCATGTTATAAATATTGCATAGCATGAATCATTCTACATTTAAAGTAGTTGTATATATTTTAGGTTAATTAGGTCCTTTTTATGTTCAGGAGGGAGGAGGATTTATTTCAGGGCCTCGGATGGACGCTCTGACCATACGAATTTGATTAAGACGACGATCGGAGTCTAATGCCTCCGAAATCGTCTAGATCGGAGTCTTGTAGCATCATATGAAGTCCGAGGAAGATCAATGGCTAGGAGGGCAATGCGACATCCATACGGGCTTCAGATGAAAAATATGACCATACGGGTGGATCCAAAGCGACGATCACAATTCGACCACGAAGAAATCACCTCGATCTAAGCACCGTGGCACCTTCTGCAACAAACAGAAGATGGATGGCCCAAATAGCGCCACGTGGCGCCATCCAGCCTATCGGTCGCGCCCCATGAGCTAAAGGAGAGCCACACCAAATATCAACTGTTGGATCTCCATCCAACGATTAGGGGAGGATGCTCACACTTTCATCTTCTCAACAATCCACGTCGGTAGCGTGTTGGATAGCGCCCTCGCCCACGACACAAGGACCATTGTTCGAATCCCCGCGAGCGTACGCAATCAACAACACGAGCACGAGCGCCAAATTGGGCCACACGATCTTCATCGAACGGTGCAAGAGGCTCCACGTGGATGCACGGATGATCGTGGATACACCCGCGGTCGGGACCTGGATAGGTTGTGTTAATATGGCGAAATTAGCATTGAAATGAGTATAGTGGTTAACCTAAATCGAGCCTAACCATCCTTTTACAAATTTTTTTTTTTTAACCTGGCCTACTTGATTTTATCTTAGTCACTTTTAGGCTCAGGGTCGAACTCAGGGAGGCAGGATTAGAGGTGAATAAGTTTCTACGCCTATCCTACAACGAATCTCTTCCTTTCGTTTATTATGTTTTTGGTGTTTTTCTATTTAAGATTTTTTTCTGATAATTTTGTCCTTGAGGTACACCATCAAAATCAGGTAATTGGCTTAGAGCCAAATTATTCTTGGCTTTGAGCCAAATTAGGGTTCCAAAACTGGTCTTGCTATTCACAAGACCGAGTACCCACAAGACAAGGATTATCTTTTCTCTTTTACTAATTTTTTTTTATCTTTTCAATAGCAGGAAACAAAAGAGAAAATAGAAATAAGGTAAATATAGTCTACATATATATAGATATATATATTATATATAGGGGTGGGGGTGGAGGTGGAAATGGTGTGTAGCACGGTGTCGAGTTGATCGACATCTAGAAAGATGCAACCAACCGAACGAAGTGTTGCGTGGAGTGTAGGATGGATGGGTGGAAGGTGTGTGCGGAGACGCTTTCTGTACGCGGGTATCGGGGAATATCATCAACTGGTGCAGATATTCCCGCGACATAACACGTGGTAGGTGATATGAATGTAAGTATATATTTATATGTATATATATAGATAGGGTTATAATTATATAGGTGTATATGTAGTTATATATATATATGTATATATATATAGATATGTAAATATATAGATAGATGTATGTGTGTGTGTGTATATATATATATATATAACTAGATATATATGTATATATGTCTAACTATAAAGATATGGATATATATATATATAGTAATATATGTATATAGATATATAGATATGTATATATATATTTATATGTATTTATGTATATAGATATATTAGTATAAGTATCTATGTATATAGATATATGTAGATAGATATATATAAGTATATATATATATGTATATATATGTATATATGTATGTATATATGTATATATATGTGTATGTGTATATATATATATATATATTTATTTATTTATATATATATATGTATATATATTTATATTTAGTTGTATAGGTAATAATATGTATATATATATAAGTATATATATAGGCGTGTACAAGTGAGTGTGTGTGTGTACACGTGAGTGTGTACAAGTGTGGTGTGTGTATGTGTGTGTCTGCGAGAGGGAGTGAGAGAGTGGCTGTGAGAGAGGGCGCTGGCGTTTAAGTCATCCAGAGGCTGCAGCCGACGTCTGGTGGTGCGCACAGGGGCATGCACGCGCAGGCGCAGGCGCGCACAAGAGCAGACGCACACTAGAGGGAGCGGGTGTGAGGCTGCAGCGTAGCGCACTGCGTGGTGCAGCGCACCGCGCTGCGCGCTGGAGTGAATGCCGGCGAAGAAGCGAGCATGGGTGCAGATGGGCGCAGGCGCTGGAGCAGATGCTGCGGGCGCGAGCGTACGCGGGAGCAGGCGTGCGGACGGGCTGGAGACGGTTGTGGCGCAGAGAGAGGGCGTGGTGACCGGATAAGTGAGAAACTTTCTGGTCATCGCACTATAGCTATAGTGTTCCGCAGAAACACGTGAACAGTAGCTACAGTGTTCACGTGGGGCAGACAATAGGTTGCGGCCGGTTCTGCGTGCGCGGGCGCTCTGGAGCGGGCTTGCGCACGCGGAAGGAGCTGCATCGGCTGCTGCAGGGGCGCGCGGTGGCTTGCACGCGGGCTGAAGGCTGCTGTGCCATGCTATTGCTGCTGCTAAGCTTCAAAGCTCGGGTCTTTGACAATGGCGTGAAGGCTTTGAGCGGTGGAAGCAGAGAAAGAACCCACCATGCCTACCTGCTCTTGGATGAGCTGGGCAGTGGTGTGACTCACAGAGGTGGTCGTGGACCACTGTGAGCTGCTCCTGCCCGTAGCGTATCTCTTCAGTAGGAAGAGGTGCTGCGTATGGAGGGGAGAAAGAGAGGAGATGGCCTGGAGAAAGAAGGTTGTTGTGTGTCTAGACCAGGTTGCCATGCAAGGAAGATGGCTGTGCCTTTTTAAAAAAGAATGAGGCATACATAGCCATGCCCTGGGCTGCATGCATGACTAAGCATGCGGCTGGCAGAGCATGCTTTGGTAGAGAGTGGCGCGAAGAAGAAGCCATGCCCTACAGCCGCGCGGAGAAGAAGAAATTCAAAGCCAATAAAAAATGAAGATGGTGAATTTATGAGGCAGTACTTGAGGAATACATTAATTACAGGGCCAATTATTCACTTTCCTCCCCTCTCAAATAAATGCATGCACGTGTCAATTTTTACAAACACAACTATGGCTACCTAATATGCAATGGTAATGCTAGGAAATAACACAAGATGGCATAATTATTGGTGTATTTTTGCTGTACAATCATACCCCCATGCCTATCTTTTGCTAGTCCCTAGCAAAACATTTTTGTATTATATTTAGAAATGATCTTAAGCTGAAGATTTTCTTCTGAGGCGACACAGGTGTGTTTATCTGTTGGATATTGTGAGAATCAATTGTAGAGAAGACTACCAGTACTTTAAGTCTTACATGACATAGACCATCTCTCGACTAACTTGGACTCTTGATATTTAAATCTTAAGTACAATTTCCAGGACTCAGGAGGTTTTTGCCATACTCGAGAGCTCAAGAGATTATGGCTTGTGCTTAGTGAAGGATCAAGACTGACCAGATGAACATTAAAACTCAAGCCCAGGGTTTCACGAATTTTTAAGTGTAGGTTGGTCCTAGTTTCTGCTCATGTCTTTGGATTGACCCTTAAAAAGATGACGGAAGACTCAACTCCCATTTTATTACATTTGTGGCTCAAAGAAAACAGGGTATTTGTAACTTGCCTTGAAGAATTTTTGTAGGGAGAAGACTTTATAGACATTTGCGAGATATACTGACTTTTTTTTTTTTTTGAAACACGTGTCAGTATATCCCTTACAACTTTATTTGGAGGAGCACACTTTCCTTTTGGTGGAAGAGTTCCTTTTTGGTGGAAAGAGTCTCTCCTAAACACAAGACTAAAGCCTGGGATAAAAAGTCTACCTACGCGCACAGGTAAGGACTCCACCTTCCCTAATGAACACTAGGGTTGGATCTTATGTTCACCTGGTCTTTCTTGATATGTGTAGTGTGAACCAAGATTACTTAGGCTCTTGAGTAGAAGCAAACCAACGGTTCCTGTACTGGTGTCTCAGGTACAAGAATACGTCCTTAGTTAAGAGAGATTCCGATCTATCTTGTTAATGCTCAAGTGAATTAAGCCGAGCCTGAGCGAATCAAGCTTTTGTGGCCTGAAAAGTCTTCTAAATAGTGGTTGAATATCCATAAACACTTATTGTATTTTTTTGTTTCAGCCTTCAGATCATTACTAAACACCCTTCTTTTTTTTTTTATAGATAGATGGAGACTGCATGATACCATAAAATACCCAGATCCTATGGATGCCTATCCACCCCCCCATGCCAATCGATGCAATGTCCTCATATGCATGCAAGGTAGGGTAGAGGAAGGACCAAAGATCGGGGAACAAAAGCTGAAGTGCAGGGTATACAGCAGGGTGGTAGGGTGGGTGGATGGTGGGTGGTGAAGTGAAAAGGTGCGAAGTGAAGTGTACGTGGCAGTGTGGAGTGTTGTTGGGGTGCCTCCCAACGAGCTCTGAATTTAACGTCCCCAGCTGGACTCAGAATGAGGCACGACATTAGTTACCCTCTAGCAGGGCAACAGTTTCTCCAACGGGGGCAGGTTCATTAGTAAGATAAGGTTTCAAACGCTGCCCATGGACCGTAAATTTATGCCCAGATTTAGGATCTTCAATTTCAACGGCCCCGTTGGGAAATGGTCTTGAGACCAGGAAAGGACCAATCCATTTTGACTTCAATTTTCCAGGAAAGAATTTGAGCCGGGCGTTGTAGAGCCAAACTTGCTGAGATGTCTCAAATTCCTTCCGCCGAATACGGCTGTCATGAAAAGCCTTAGTGCATTGCTTGAAAGTTAAGGCAAAATCATAGGCTTCACAATGGAGCTCTTCCAGCTCCTGGAGTTGGAGTTTCCTTTCTCGACCACACAGGTCTGGGTCGAGATTACATTGGCGAACCGCCCAATAAGCGCAATGCTCCAACTCCACAGGCAAATGACAAGGCTTCCCGTAAACAATTCTATAAGGAGACATACCAAGGGGAGCCTTGAAGGCGGTCCAATACGGCCAAAGTGCGTCAATCAGCTTGTCGGACCAATCCTTATGGTCAGGCTGAACCGTTTTCTGGAGAATCTGCTTGATTTGTCAGTTCGACACTTCTGCCTGGCCGTTCGTCTGAGGATGATACGGAGATGCGATACGATGGTGGACTCCATATTTCCTCAGAAGTGCCCGAAAAGAAGAGTGGGTAAAGTGACTTCCTCCATCCGAGATAATGGCTCGAGGGATCCCAAAGCACGCAAAAATGTGGTCTTTGACAAATCGAGTGGATATAACATAGTCAGTACGACGTGTGGGAATAGCCTCGATCCATTTCAAAACATAATCAATAGCCACGAGGATATATTCGAAGCCGTTGGAAGGAGGAAAAGGACCCATGAAATCAATTCCCCAAATGTCGAAAATTTCAGTAGCTAGGATGGGTTGCAAGGGCATCATGTCATGATGTGACATTGACCCTAACGACTGGCACCTAGTGCAATGTTTGGCATAATTGTGTGCATCCTGGTGAAGGGAGGGCCAAAAGAAACCGCACTACAACACCTTGGCTGCAGTTTTCCTCCCAGAGAAATGGCCTCCGCAGGCCTGATTGTGGCAGAAGGATAGCACACTGGGGAATTCGCTGTCAGGAATACAGCGACGGATGATTTGATCAACACCTATTTGAAAAAGAAGTGGATTATCCCAGAAATAATACTTTGCTTCTGCCATGAGACGCTCACGCTGGTTTTTAGGCTAGCCACGTGGAAGGGATCTAGAAGCAAGGTAATTGGCAATGTCAGCATACCAAGGTCCAATTGCCACATTAATTGCCAATAGGTGCTCATCGGGAAAAATCTCATTAATCGGCAGAGTAAGTCCAATATGGTCAGGGTCCAGTCTAGAAAGATGATCAGCCACAACATTCTGGGCTCCGACCTTATCGCGAATCTCAATGTCAAATTCTTGGAGCAAAAGGATCCAACGAATCAGTCTAGGCTTGGCATCCTTCTTGTGCATGAGATGGCGAATGGCTGCGTGATCAGTGAAAACAATAACATGTGAGCCCAGAAGGTAAGAGTAGAATTTCTCCAGCCCAAAGATGATCGCTAGTAGTTCTTTCTTAGTGGTAGTATAATTACGCTGGGCTTCGTCCAACGTCTTACTGGAGTAGTACACCACGAAGGGGTGTCTATCGCGTCTTTGTCCCAGGATGGCTCCAACTGCAAGGTCGGAAGCATCACACATTAGTTCAAAGTCGAGGGACCAATCAGGTGGCTAGAGAATGGGGGCCTTGGTGATAGCATCACGCAGCTGCGTGAATGCTCGTATGCAGTCGGGGCCCATATCGAAGGGTACGTCGGTTGATAGGAGATGAGTTAAAGGTCGAGAAATCTTGGAGAAGTCTTTGATGAATCTCCTATAGAAACCGACGTGTCCCAGGAAGGAGCGGATTTGTTTGACAAAGACAGGGACAGGTAAATCAACAATTACATCAAGCTTAGCTCTGTCAACCTCGATACCCCTATCAGAGATGATATGTCCGAGAACAATTCCCTCGTGTACCATAAAATGACTTTTTTCCTAGGAAAGCACAAGATTTACATCAATACATCTCCTAAGGATACGGGTCAGGTTGGCAAGACAGTCATCAAAAGAGGGTCCAAAGATCGAAAAGTCATCCATGAAGACCTCGAGAAAGTCACCCACCATGTCATGGAATATCGCCAGCATACATCTATGGAAAGTTGCTGATGCGTTACAAAGTTCGAACGGCATCCTTCTAAATGCAAAGGTGCCAAAGGTGCAGGTAAAGGTGGTTTTCTCTTGGTTTCGGGGGTCAATTGCCACCTGGTTATATCCCGAGAATCCATCCAGGAAACAGAAAAATTTATTTCCTGCTAACTGCTCCAGGATTTGGTCAATGAAAGGTAGCGAAAAGTGATCTTTCTTAGTTGCAGCATTGAGTTTCCGATAATCTACACACACTCTCCAAGATGTAGGAGTGCGTGTAGGGATGGATTCGCCCCTGTCATTGACACGGATGGTGAGTCCTGCCTTTTTGGGCACGACGTGAATCGAACTCACCCAAGGGCTATCGCTGATCGGGTAGATTATACCCGCATCCAACCACTTAATAATTTCCTTTTTAACGACCTCCCGCATGTTAGGGTTGAGATGTCGCTGCATCTCGCGGGAAGGTCGAGCCTCCTCCTCCGTATATATACGGTGAGTGCAGTAGGAGGGGCTAATGCCAGTTAAGTCTGATAAAGACCATCCATTGGCTACCTTGTGTTCCATAAGGACCTTTGTTAGTTTGCACTCTTGCTCCCTGGTCAGTTTTGAACTAATGATTATAGGGAGCATTTCATTTGGTCCCAAGAAAATATACTTAAGTGTACTAGGCAGCTCTTTCAGCTCGGGAGTGGATGGTGAAAGATCTGGCATTTCTTGGGATGAGAGTGTCCCAAGCGGATCGGAAAACAAGTCAGGAGGAAGAAGTTGGCCGTCAGATTGGCCAAAAAGAGGGGCATCTTGGATAGATGGATCCGAAAAGGAATAGCCCCAATGAGTAGTAAGTGGGCTCAAGGTCCCAGTGTGGAGTTGCAAATCCGCCTGATTTGGCGGGAAGGAAAGGGCAATCCGGTCTTCAAGAGTGTGGACCGGCGGTGAGTAGCCCGGACATGACTCAGACCACGAGGTATGGGAAGCGGAGCAAACCTCGTCAGAAGTCTGGTCAGGAGAAGGTACGGGAATAGGGAGGGATGGGGGAACGTCACAATATGTGTCGGTCAGGCAATCGTCAATGTTTAAAGGCAATCCGCAGCAATCAGAATAGGTCCCAATTAGTCCGATACACGCACTGACAGTCGTGTCCTCGTCAGACGTGTCATCCTTGATGCAATCGCATTCAAAGTTCTTGGCTACCTTGAAGATGTTAAGCTTGAGCTTCTCAGATCCAATGGCAATCTCAATACAGCCCGACTCGCAGTCGATATGGGCACAGGCTGTGGCCAAGAAGGGTCGACCAAGGATGATCGGACAATCAGAAAGTGAGCTAAGAACTTCCATATCCAAAACAGGAAAGTCAATAGGAAAATAGAGACTGTTGACCCTAACCACCACGTCTTCCACCACACCCTTTGGTATTTTGACAAAACAATCTGCCAACTGTAACGTGACAGGGGTGGTTTTTAGATTTCCTAAGGAAAATTTTTCGAGCATGATGGTTGGTATAAGATTGATGGAAGATCCTAGATCAAGCAGGGCACGGTTAAAATTGCAGCCTTGGATGCCACAGGAAATAAGCGATGTGCCCGGATCTTTCTACTTCGGTGGTAGATTTGACAATATAACACAACTCGCATGAGGCGAGAGAACCACCGAATTCTTCATTTTCTTTGACTGTCGCCTGGGTGTAGTGTAGTCTTTGGAAAATCGGGTGACAGTAGGTATGTGGTCAATAGCCTCTAACAGGAGTACCTTGATTTCAACATCCCTGAATAAATTACGCAGGTTATCAAAGGTCTGTGTATCCTTCTTCTTACCTTTTGGCTCCCTCAGTAGAGCCTCAGGGAATGGGACCGATTCTGGCACTAATTTGGGTGTATCATCCTCTCGCGAATGTGACGTGCATCCTGAATGAGAGGGCGATGAAGAAGACGGCCATGATCAGGTCGAGGCGGATCGACGGTTTGCTTACCGCTCCTCATAGTGATCGCATTGGACGTTGCAAGTCCAGTGGGATCATAAGGCGGAGGAGGGTTCGCAATAGGGACATAAGAGTGGGTGCTGCAACGGGATTAGCCTGAAATCCCGATGGAATGCTCGGAGCCTGCAGAATCTGATGAACCTACCCCTGAGAAGGTCGTACCTGTGGTTTAGGACCACGGGGTACGAAATTTCACGGGTTGAGAACAGGTTGGCCTGAGAGAGTGCCCTGAGATCGAGTCGCCATGCGTAGTTGACTGATCTCAGCATTCTGATGCGCCATGCGTAGTTCTCTTCATGGCGCTTTGACATTTCCGTCATCATTCGCATCAATTTCTCAAGAGGACTTGATGCGTGTTCTGTTTGCGGTACGCAAGGACCCGATGGAGAATTTGCCATAGGGTTAGACTGGGCCCTTGGGATGACGGGTGCGAACGGTTGCATTGGTCCACCCGCGGGGTTTTGGCACTGTGGGTTGCTAGACCATGCGAAGTTCGGATGATTTCGCCACCCTAGGTTATAAGTGGTAGAGAACGGGTTGTTCCCTAGGGCGCAAGCGTCTTCTAAGCCGGAAGACGAGTCCGCATGTAAATACGCATCCGAGCACACGGAGGCTTGGTCCTCCATGTCAAAATACTGGCTTGCAGAAGCCATATCCACATGACTTACCGAATCGCTCTGTGCGACACTCAGTAAGGAAGATCTCACGGGGTTTCTGGAGATAAGCCTGGTGTTGGAAGAATTGGGATTGTGACGAAGTGGTGAGGTGGGGGTGTTTGCCATGGAATGGGTGGGGTTGGCCAGAAGCTCGTCCAGCTTCTTGTGCATGACGGACACTTCATCCAATTTCTGTGTGATAAGGCTAAGATCTGTGGATGAATGGGAGGGTCCCGTATCAACTTCGTGGACATTATGGGGTAGGTTGGTACGATTAAAGGAGACAATGGAAGCATTGTTCATTGAGTTTTCGCTCATATTTTCAAATAATTCAAATGCTCCATTCTTGTCTTTATTCATGAAATTCCCTCTGCAGGAAGCATCTGCAATCTGCTTCAAAGTCTCATTTAGCCCATAATAGAAAATCTGGGCTATATGCCACTTAGGCAGGCTATGGTGCGGACACTTCCAGAGGAGGTCATTATACCTCTCCCAAGCCTCATGAAACTGTTCGCCGTTTTGTTGTGTAAAGGAAGTGATAGCACAGCGAAGCGCATTGGTTCGCCCGATCAGGAAGAATTTCTTGAGAAACGCTGTCCGCATCTCTTCCCAAGAGTGGATGGTTCTCCCAAGGGTGCGTAACCATTGCGAAGCTTTATCCCGCAACGAAAACAGGAACATTTTCATGAGGACTATTGGTAACCCGATGTTTCTCGGTTTAACAGTTTCAGCCAATCGGGTTAGGTCTTCCAAGTGGAGAAAAGGATCTTCATTTGCAAGACCATGGAAGTGGAAGTTAATCAGGCCAATTATGTTGGGTTTCAATTCAAAGTCGTCCCCGCCCATGGGGACCCAAATTTGTCCTATGGTCTCTGTAGCAGTGGGATTCTAATAGGAGCTAAGAGACCTAGGCTCCTCCCATTCGGGAGGGTTCTGCATTTCCTCCAAGGTTTCCCTAATGGCTTCAATTTTCTCATTATACATTTCCATCTAGGCTTGGAGGCGGGTTATGGGATCCATGGCTTCACCACCTGGTGGGATTTGAGGGCAGTTTCCTCCCTCGGGATTTGGGGGTGGGTGTGCAGCCATGTTCGTGGAGGAGGATGACGATTTGGCTTCTTTCCTAAAATTATCAGACAATTCAAACAGTTCAGGGTTTTGTGACCTCCTCCCAAACATGCACTACCGCAGGAAGAATTGGGGGGATAAGAAGGGAAAAAGAGATGAGAGAAATGACGCTGCAAAGGTACACTTGATGACAAATCAAGACAATCAAATTCCTAACCTCTACAGTGTGCCCTTAGACCTAAAGATCTAAGTTACCTACTATCACGACCTATGGAACTAAATGCGAGCACCGCGGAACTACCGGGCCAGATTGAAAGGTTGTTTGCCCCAGTCTTAGACACCAAATAGCACGCGGGAACCCTCACCAGCACGTAGGCGCTACATGCAGGTAGTTAGACCTCAAATCCTTAATAAGGGTCAAGTTGCTACCAGTTTTAGCTACAGGTTTAGGATCAAGTGCTTCTGGAATGTGAAGGGCATTATTTACGGGTAATGCCCAAGTGGTTGATTTTATAAAGTGTGTAAACCAAGCATGCAACGGGGAAATCTCCCCGAATTGAAGTTTTAATTGGTGAATGCTTTTTAGAGTTTCATCCTTAAGTAGTATGGATTTTAGGATTTCGCTGAATTACCCATTCAACCAATCTCCGGGTTTTGAGAGAATAGAAGTTTTTTTTCTAAGCCCAACAAACCCTTCTTCAATGTCGATTGGTTAATGCATGCTAAAATGCAATGGGCTTCCCTAGATGGAGATTTCTATGTGTGGATGCACGAGCTAATTTTAAGTTAGTTTGAAAGGGAGCCAAAACACTTCAATTCGAGTGCTCCCAATCACCAAAATGATTTTCCACACACAAGGCTCAACCACAAGATAAAGAAAATCAAATTGTTGGGGTTGAACTATTCGGGATCAAATCTTAGGCACATGAAAGGTCGTGGTGGGGTTGGAATCAACTCAATTCCCAGTCTCCCCACCAAAAGTGTGATCCCGAATTGTAGATGAATGAGGCAAGGAGGGGTGGCAGTCAATCTTTTTAATCCTGCCGCAAAGAATACTTCACACGGCGAAAGATTCAAGAATCAAGATTCTAGGATCTTCGCTATGCGAAGTTTGGCAGGAAATCCCAGGGCAGTGGGAGTGATGGCAAACAATCAAGCAAGTGACTTTTAATCCACTTTCCCCAAGAAATCCCAAGAAGTGTTTTTAGTTTTTTTTTAATTAAAGTGACAAGTTGACCTAAGTTGCTAAGAGAGAGAGACCTACCTGTTCAGCAATGTGGGCGAAGCTCCAATGCGGTGTCAGCGACTTCTTGCTCTCATTCCCACCTTGGATCTGCCCACGTCTCCGACTTCCTCTGCTTGCCTCCTCCTTGCAACTGGTTCACCTGCACACCAGCAAATAAAAACACCCGTGAAGAGAAAGGTGTGAGAAGAGAAAACTAAAGGAATGGAGTAGAAACTTACCTGTATGCGTACCTCCCCGTCAATGGCGCCAGAAAAAAGTATGGTCGAGACCCGAATAGGTTGTGTTAATATGGCAAAATTTGTGTTGAAGTGAGTATAGTGGTTAACCTAAATCGAGCCTAACCATCTTTTTACAAAATTTTTTTCTTTTAACCTGGCCTACTTGATTTTATCTTGGTCACTTTTAGGCCCAGGGTCGAACTCAGGGAGGCGGAATTAGAGGTGAACAAGTTTCTACGCCTTTCCTACAAAGAATCTCTTTCGTTCATTTATTATGTTTTTGGTGTTTTTCTATTTAAGATTTTTTTCTGATAATTTTATCCTTGAGGTACACCCTCAAAATCAGGTCCTTTGCTTAGAGCCAAATTGTTCTTGGCTTTGAGCCAAATTAGGGTTCCAAAACTGGTCTTGCTATTCGCAAGACCGAGTACCCACAATACAAGGATTATCTTTTCTCTTTTACTATTTTTTTTATCTTTTCAATAGCAGGAAACAAAAGAGAAAATAGAAACAAGGTAAATATAGTCTACATATATATAGATATATATATTATATATAGGGGTGGGGGTGGAGGTGGAAATGGTGTGTAGCATGGTGTTGAGTTGATCGACGTCTAGAAAGATGCAACCAACAGAACGAAGTGCCACGTGGAGTGTAAGATGGATGGGTGGAAGGTGGTGCGGAGACGCTTTCTGTACGCGGGTATCGGGGAATATCAGCAACTGGTGTGGATATTCCTGCGATATAACGTGTGGTAGGTGATATGAATGTAAGTATATATTTATATGTATATATATAGATAGGGTTATAATTATATAGCTGTATATGTAGTTATATATATATATATGTATAAATATATATAGATATGTAAATATATAGATAGATGTATGTGTATGTGTGTATATATATATATATATAACTAGATATATATGTATATATGTCTAACTATATAGATATGGATATATATATATATATAGTAATATATGTATATAGATATATAGATATGTATATATATATTTATGTGTATTTATGTATATAGATATATTAGTATAAGTATCTATGTATATAGATATATGTAGATAGATATATATAAGTATATATATATATGTATATATATGTATTTATATCTATATATGTATATATGTATATATATATGTATAAATATATGTGTATGTATATATATATATATGTATATATATTTATATTTAGTTGTATAGGTAATAATATGTATATATATATAAGTATATATATAGGCGTGTACAAGTGAGTGTGTACAAGTGTGGTGTGTGTATGTGTGTGCCTGTGGGAGGGAGTGAGAGAGTGGCTGTGAGAGAGGGCGCTGGCGTTTAAGTCGTCCAGAGGCTGTAGCCGACATCTGGTGGTGCGCGCAGGGGCATGCACGCGCAGGTGCACACTGGAGGGAGTGGGTGTGAGGTTGCAGCGCAGCGCACTGCGTGGCGCAACGCACCGCGCTGCGCGCTGGAGTGAACGCAGGTGAAGAAGCAGGCATGGGCGCAGACGGGCGCAGGCACTAGAGCAGACGTTGCGGGTGCGAGCATACGCAGGAGCAAGCGCGCAGACGGGCTGGAGACGGTTGCAGCGCGGAGTGAGAGCACGCGGTGACCGGATAAGTGAGAAACTTTCCGATCACCGCACTGTAGCTACAGTGTTCTACAGAAACGTGTGAACAATAGCTACAGTGCTCACGCGGCGCGGACAACCAGTTGCGGTCGGTTCTGCGTGTGCGGGCGCTCTGGAGCAGACCTGTGAGCGTGGAAGGAGCTGCGCCGGCTGCTACAGGGGCGCGAGGTGGCTTGCGCGCGGGATGAAGGCTGCTGCGCCGTGCTGCTGCTACTGTTGAGCTTCAAAGCTCGGGTCTTCGGCAATGGCGTGAAGGCTTTGAGCGGTGGAAGCAGAGAAAGAACCCACCACGCCCACCTGCTCTTGGATGAGCTGGGTGGTGGTGTGACTCATAGAGGTGGTCGTGGACCACTATGAGCTGCTCCTGCCCACAGCGTATCTCTTCAGTAGGAAGAGATGCTGTGTATGGAGGGGAGGAAGAGAGGAGATGGCCTGGAGAAAGAAGGCTGTTGTGTGTCTGGACCAGGCTACCGCACAAGGAAGATGGTTGTGCCTTTTTAAAGAAGAATAAGGCATGCACAGCCATGCCCTGGGCTGCATGCATGACTAAGCATGCGGCTGGCAGAGCATGCTTTAGCAGCGAGTGGCGCGAAGAAGAAGCCATGCCCTGTAGCCACGCGGAGAAGAAGAAATTCAAAGCCAATAAAAATGAAGATGGTGAATTTACAAGGCAGCACTTGAGGAATACGTTAATTACAAGGCCAATTATTCACTTTCCTCCCCTCTCAAATAAATGCATGCACGTGTCAATTTTTATAAATGCAACTATGGCTACCTAATATGCAATGGCAATGCTAGGAAATAACACAAGATGGCATAAGTGTTGGTGTATTTTTTCTGTGCAATCAACCCACGCCATCCAACGCCATCTAAGCACGCGATCATCGTGCAATCGCTACCGTCAATCAAACATCTAACGGCGAGAAGGTGGGCGTGCAAGCACAGTTGTAAGCAAGCGTGAGCTGGAGGCTACAGTGACAGTTGCACAGGCCTTTAGTGACGCTGTAGCTGTCACTAATGGCCTGTGCTATTGCTACGCCAGCAAAGGAATTGAAGCGCACCAACAAGCTTTAGCGACGTTTGGGGGATTGGCTGGTGCGGATCTACCGCAATGCCTTTGATGTCACTAAATGCCCTCTACACGAATTGCCCTCTTCCCTTCATTATAAAAGGACCCCTACACCTCTCCTTCTTCATCTCTTCCTTTCTTCCTCTCACCACCTCCAGGTCTAGAGAGCTTGTCCCAAGCCCAGGATGCTCCTCTAGAGTAAAAAAGAAAATAGTTTTCCCACCTCTCATCCCCATTCGTGGAGCATCCCGTGGACGTCCTCTCATTGCTTTTCGGGAAGAAGATCCTCGCTGCGATTTCCCACCTCTTCTGATTTCCCTCCTATTCTACCCAGACCTCAATGTCCAGGGCCTAACCCTGGACAACAAGACTATGATTACTATCCTTCCCAGAGCTACAATGATTATAAATCTCCATCCTTTGATGATCAAACCAACCCGATCTACAATCAGGAAGGATATGTTGACTATAACACCTACCCTCCCCAGTACTCTACTGAATATAGGTCACTACCATTCTTTGAACAACCTGAGACGACCTACTATCAAGGAGGGACCCAAGAACCTCGATATCTTAACTCCCCTAGATTTAACCCGAACCCACCCAACCCTGAACCGAACTAGTCGGTTCAGGTGAACCAGATCCAGGATAGGGTGTTGGCTAATTTGAGGAACATTATACAATCTTTAGAAGCTCAGCCAACACCATGCACTGAAGCATTGGAGGCTATGATCAAAATGATTGATGAACTTAATAGTTCTCTATTGGATTTGCTCCAAAATGTTAGGGATAGGGACCTGGGTGAGTTTCTTCTTGGGAAATTATCAAGGTTGAGGATGAAATTTGTGGTTGCCCTAGTCAAATCTTAGGATGATTCTCAAGATGAAACCCCTTCAAGAGAGCCAATGTCTGAACCCGCTCAAGTGCCTGTCAGGGGGAATACATTTTCTGAGACTAAAGATGACCAGGATGGTCTAGAGCAACCAATTAAGGATGAACTGATTAATTCACCCGAAATTCCCAAGCCAGGGAGCACGAAAAAATATGTCTCTATGGATCAGGAAATGACATGCGATTTTGAGACATATATAAATGAGGATCATGAATTCTTTGACTCTGAGGGTGAAGAATCTTTTGGTGAAGTCTCACTTGAACTTAAGAGGATTTTAGTGAGACAATCGAGCTTGAGGAGCATGACGAACTATTTGATAACCCGATCATTGAAGATTATGATCATGTTGGGGCTAACTTGGACGATTCGAACCCTGATGATCCAATCAGTAGCCCCATTCCTCAACCACACCCTAAAGAGCTGAATTATGATATTCTTGAGATCACCAGACCCAAGTCAATCCTGATTGAGCCACAATTATTGGACTTGGGTATTTTAGATGGGGTGTACAACGATGTTGAGGTCCCAAAAACCTTGATTTTGGTGCATAGGAATTGGGAAATAAAAATCTGGAAAGCTACTTCTGAGGGAACTATGAGTTTGGATTCAAGGGTTCCTATTGACCTGAAACCACCTACTTTCTACCAGGACCCTTATGATATCTTTCACGTGCAACCCAAGCTCGAAATAAATGATTATTTTTCTGAGCTGAATGTTAAGTGGACATTTGAACCTAGTGAAACAAATCTACCCATTGTCCACCACTTTAGTCTTGGGTTGCACACCACCAAACCACAGGCCCGACCCTGCAAACACAACAATCTTAGGTTCTGGGTGATTTTCATCCAGAACCTTAGAACTACTCAACCCTGGGGCATAAGTATGCATCATAACTTGGTCCACAGCTGTGGACATCTTCTGTTGGCGGGTTTGAGGATCAATATTTTTATTTTGATTTTGACCTGCACTTGTGAATTCTCATTTCTTCCTTGTATGTATTTTATGTCTAGCTAAAGGCATTAAACTTAGCATGTGTGTATACTCTCTTCTTTCTGCGAAGCTGACCGGGTTGTCACGAAATTCAGGCGATATTCTGTTTACTCTGCCCTTTTCATGTCTTTATTTGTATAATGAGGACATTTCATCATTTAGGAATGGGGGTGGATACTTAATCCTGAAATTATTTCATTAGCTCTATAGAATTTCTTTTATTTTCTTTAAAAAAAAATTGAAAATTCAAAAAGGCAAAAAAAAAATAGAATTAATAGAAGATAACTTAGGCTTTTGGAAGTTATTAACTTTAGGAAATGATACGATAGGACCTGAACACTTAGACTCTTCAGGCCTTTGGGCTTAATTAGCCTGGATGTCCACTCGAATGTGGACTTATTCTTGAGTCCTCACCAAGTAATTCTATTTTAAATTGGTCACTAAGTTGGGGTGATAAGTATACGACTTATCAACCCGCCCTCTGATTTAAGGAGACTTTAGCCTAAGCATCTACACACTTTTTGGCACTGACTCACTTTTTGGTGGTTTCTTCTAAAATTGGGTAGCTAATGAACCGTCTAGAGTGGTATGGCTGGCAAGTTGTCGGTGGCAACAGCTCATCGATCGGTTGTCCAAAGCTCAGCCACAAGACCATTTTCTTCGTATTACCTTTAGGTAAATCTTAGATCAGAGAAGCCACCTACTTAAAAAAAAAGAAAGAAAAAGAAAAAAGAAAAAAAATCGAAAAAGGAGAAAATAAAAAAAATAAACAAATGAAATCACACTTCATCGCACGAATATGGCTGGCAAGTTACCGTGGGTAACAACCCATTGGCCAATTGTCTAGAGCCTAGCTCACAAAAATGCACAATAATTTCCAAAACACTTAGGGAAAAGTGGGGAAGTAGAATAAACCGGGGAGATATACACTGGGTTCACTCTTGTGTTGACCCCATCAATAAAAGAAGTAGGGAGAAAGCTACCGTTCGAAAAGATAAACCTCTAGGCAAGGTCACCTAGGGCCGTAGAAACTCGAAATCCATTTTAACAGCTGCCCAGTGAGTCTTTCACTCTTTTCACTAGATGCTTAGCACTTAGAGTCCTTTTCGAGTCTTGGGTGGGTCGGGTAGCCGTAAAAAGTTATCCCGAAACTCTCGAACTCCAAAAGTCCAAAAAAATTAGAAAAGAAGCAAAACAAAAAAAAATGTATCTTCCCTTTTCAAATAAGGAGAGGACTTGGGCAGTCTGCATTCTGGCAGACACCCGGGTACTGTTGAGTCTTTGTAGTTTAGGACCTTAGTTAAGAATTTCTATTGTTAATAAACAACATAAGCCTAAGCAATCAAATCCTAATTCTGAATTTATACATAGCATGTAGTTTGATTTTGCTAAGGACTAGTAAAAGAAAGGCATGGGGGTATGATGTAGACACAATTATTGAAGATAAAATGCCTATTCATGCATGTTCCTAAGCTTAAATTTGCATTTCATGTTATAAATATTGCATAGCATGCATCATTCCGCATTTAAAGTAGTTGTATATATTTTAGGTTAATTAGGTCCTTTTTATGGTCAAGAGAGAGGAGGATTTATTTTAGGGCCTCAGATGGATGATCTGACCATATAGATCTGATCAAGATGACAATCGAAGTCTAATGCCTCCGAAATCGTCTAGATCGGAGTCCTGTAGCATCATATGAAGTTCGAGGAAGATCAACGGACAAGAGGACAATGCGACATCCATACGGGATTCAGATGAAAAATTCGACCATACGGATGGATCCAAAGCGACGATCGCAGTTCAACCACGAAGAAATCACCTCAATCCGAGCACCGTGGCACCCTCTGCAACAAATAGAAGATGGATGACCCAGATGGCACCACTTGGTGCCATCCAGGCCACCCAATATCAGCCATGCCCCATGATCTGAAGGAGAGCCACACCAAATCGCAACCATTGGATCTCCATCCAACGGTCAGGGGAGGATGCGCACACTTTCGTCTTCTCGACAATCCATGCTGGTAGCGTGTTGGGTAGCGCCCTCACCCATGACAAAATGACCACCGTTCGAATCCCCGCAAATGCATGCAATCAACAGTGCGAGCGTGAGCGCTAAATTGGGCCACACGGTCTTCATCGAACAATGCAAGAGGCTCCACGTTAATGCACGGATGATCGCGGATACGCCTGCGCCATCCAACGGCATCTAAGCACACAATCCTCGCACGATCACGACCGTCGATCAAGCATCTAATGCCGACAAGGTGGGCGCGCGAGCATAGTTGCAAGCAAGCGTGAGCTGGAGGCTACAGTGACAGTTGCGCAGGCCTTTAGTGACACTTGTAGCTATCACTAATGGCCTACGCTATGCACGCGCCAGCAAAGGAATTGAAGAGCACCAGCAAGCTTTAGAACGTTTGGGGGATTGGCTGGCGTGGATCTATAGCAACACCTTTGATGTCACTAAATACCCTCTACATGAATTGACCTCTTCCCTTCACTATAAAAGGACTCCTACACCTCTCGTTCTTCTTCATCTCTTCCTTTCTTCCTCTCACCACCTCCAGGGCTCTAGAGAGAGCTTGTCCCAAGCCCGAGATGCTCCTCTAGGGTAAAAAAGAAAATAGTTTTCCCACCTCTCATCCCCATTCGTGGAGCATCCCATAGCCGTCCTCTCACCGCCCTTCAGGAAGAAGATCCTCGCTGCGATGCTGTTCAGCCTCGCCCTCCGTTCTCTAGCTCCGTCCTCCTTCGTCCCGCTCCTCACCACCTTCCTCCAGACGATGTCAGAGCGAGTTGTCCTCCGAGCAACTATCGAGGGGGATTCTCTCACCTCTTTCTATCTTTTTTGCTTTCATAGTGTAATCTTTCCCGCTTTCGTAGTTGTCAAAAAATATTTGATTAGAAATCCATGATTGTTTCTATCTCTCTTATATTTTTGCAAGTAGATTAGCTAGATAAGCAATTGTCGATCTGATCTCTTGCTTTCTACAAAAAATTGCAAAAAAATTATAAAAGATAAAAATGGCATAAACAAATAAAAATGAAGCGCGATTTTCGAAACCAAATGTTCACTTCCACATGTTCGACCCGGGACTCACTTTTTGAGTTTCGATTATAAATTTTATCTGATCAACAGATTTTCTTGCAGATCGAACTATGACGACGGGTTTTCCAAAATCCAATCCTTTACGTGACGAAATAGGACGCAATCACTCTACATGACTTTCAACCACTAATGGGCCTTGTCACAAAATGTGCAACATTTCGATTTAATCCCTTCCTTTCAAATTTCCCAAACACTTGCTGCACTCGCGGGTACTGTTCACACGAAGAAAGCACAGTAGCTGCCATCGATTTCGTGCCTCACTCATCCAACGATGAAACCAAATCCAATCACCTCCATCAGATCCCATCTAACGGAGGGATTTTGTCCAAAAACTTCCCGCCCTCCTATCCATCTCGCATCCATCGTCCACCCTAAATCCCCCTAAACTCACCTCATGGTGCCTTGCTTCACTCCCTCACCTACTTAAACACTGCCCCTAAGCTCGCGCATCCTTGACTAGCTCCCTCCCCATTTGAGCCAGTCATTTTATCCACATCTCTAGTGCCTCTTCCTCCTTTGTCAACCACCGGTGACAGGGGCGGTGCTCCCCCTCCAATTCGTCATTGTAGTGACCAGCTACAGCCCAGGGACCTCATTCCTCAACTGGAGACCCTCGCATCTCCCTTCATCGCCACAGCATTTGGCTGTGGATCTAGACATCCATCCATTCACTTAGCTAGGATTTTTAATGCTTTCATAGATTAGATCTACTGCTTTCTAGGAGTAGAATTAGTTAGTTAATTCAGCGATGGATTGATTAGTTAGGAGTAGGTTAGATTAGGTAGTTTTCACTACCTTCTCTAATCATTTCAGATCAAAGGAGATGAAATTGCTCCTTCATCATGTTCATCTAATCTCCCTCCTACACCTCACGATCGCCTTCTAATTTCCCTCGCATTATAATTCACCATTCACCCATCCATCTAGGCCATTAATAGATCTAGAGCTCTCTAACTCTTAGATCTATTACATATGCCAATTTCATTTAAGGGTCATCCCATCCATTCCGTAAATTCACAATGACCCTATTCTAATTTTGAATGAGCTAAATTGTCGATTTTCTCATATGTGGTTTTGATTTAATATTGATTAGAGCTTTGGAATGATTTGTGAATGATGGTATGGCCTGATTTGTTTTCCTCTCTTCATGCTTCTATGGCATGAGAGGAACATTAGATTAGGGATTCTTGAGTTTTATGAGCTCTGATTTTGATTTGGACATGTTGAAGATCTTTCCTAAATGGTTTGTAATGAATGAGAGATTAAGCTTTCATGTTTTGAAATCTTGAATTGAATTTTCATCTTACACTCTCTATAGTGTAAGATGGGAATCAGATTAAGATTTCAAGGATTTTCTTTGGGAGTGGAGATTTGTTTCCCTTGGTTTTCAAGATGTTGGAAAAGAGTTTGAGGTGATTTTTCATGAGATTTTATCATCCATCTCAGATCTAGGATGTACTTCTACAATCTCTGATCTGAGATGAGATCTGAATTCCAAGGGCATTTGATGAATATTTTAACACACGGATTGGATTCTTAAAATGAGTATGTGGTTATTTAAATGTGTGTTTTGCCTCAAGTCTCCCAAATCAATACATAAAAGGTTGCATAGTAGCTACATTCAGTGGATCTAATCCCTAGTTTCAGAAGATTTTGTGACTTGATGCATTTACAAAATTAATGACACTTAGATCTAACTTATTTAGATCTAAAGTGATTTGAAGGAGCTTGGATAAGACCTTGATGGTCAAATGGTTTTGACAACAACAGCAGCAGTAGCTGCTGAATTAGCTGCAGCTGTAGTAGTTGCTGGTTTCATGGCAGCAAGGTCTCAAACATGGTTTTTCCAAAGGGAATGTGATGCGAATTAAGTGTTTTAAGGTGCCTCAGATCAAACCTAATTGGTCTGATCAGAGTTGTAGCAATTGAAGTCTTCAGCAGTATCAAGTGCTGCCCAAGTAGCAGTCACAGCCATTGATTGGATGGACTTGAGTTGAGATTGAGGGTTTAATTGAGTTGCCTTTTGTTGTAATGCTAGAACTTTGTGAACAAACATTCATGTATTGTTATGATTTCAATCTAATTTGAAAAGGCTTGTAATCCATGTTTTAAATTCATTTTCAGCAGCATGTGAAACATCTTATTTGTCTAAATCTCATTTTTAATTAAATTTCAAGTTAGAAATCATGCTTGAATGTTCAAAAATGTAGAAATCATGCTTGAATGTTCAAAAATGTTGCATTGTTGTCTAGATGTTTTTGAATGTTTATCTTTCAATTCTAACCATTAGAAGTTGATTTAAGGTCTTAGGTTCTTAATTCAAGATTCTTCTAAGGCCTCTTTTAGATGAGACTTGGAAAATATAGAAAATTCTAAAAAAAAGTGCAAATAAATAAAAGAAACATGTCTTGAGTAGGATTAGATATATTTTTGGTGTAGGTAAAGTTTCAGAGTATTCCAAACCCCTGAGTTAGTAAAACATAACAATCAACGGTTCGATCTACTTTGAAATTCTATAAAAGAAACCAAGTTGAAAAATACAAAAGGAATTCTTCTTCTCTCATCTCACTTTCTTTCTCTCTTCTCCTACCTCTATGAAACATAACAACACCATAAAAATTTGAAAAAGTCAAAAATTTCACAAAAATTCCTTGTATACAGTATTTATACTTGTAAATATAGCTTAATACTAAGTTAAATGTACATATTGTAATATATGTAAATAATGTATGAATAACTTATAAATGTATTATATATATTTAAATAAGTCTTTAGGTTGAGTTACTATATATATAACTTAAGTATATAATTATATATTAATTTATAGTAAATTATATGTACTTATACTAGGGTAATTATAAATAAATATGTATACTTGTATAATTGTATCTATTACTGTACATACGTATTTAAATAAATATTATATACTATATGATGCCTGTACATTGGTTTATTTATGTATTTATTATAGATAATTAGATTATTAAGTTAATTAGGTAAATTATTAAGTTAAAATAAAAAAATAGTAAATTAAGTTATTACTAAGGTAATTTACATTGTATACTTGTATACTATTATTTCAATTATTTTCATCCTATTTATAATGTATTTATACTATATTAAGTATTCATACCTTAAATATGTAAATATCTAATAAAAGCGTGTATATAAATGTACATAAATTAAAATAAATATTATAAAATAAATTTAAAATGTTTAATAAATACCTTATTGTATAAATTAACTATTTATAAATTCAATTGTATTATTAATTTATTAATCTATACATTAATTAAGTAATTAGACCTTAAATTAATGTGTATAGATCACTAACTTTAACTATTTTTTATATATAATTAAATAACTTATTTTTATAAATTAACTATACAATTAAGTAGCCCTATGTAAGGGCTTTACAATGATATAATTTAATTTGAAAATGGATATCATTTAGGCACTCAATTCGAGATCCAATGTTGGCCAAATCAAATGTTGTGCAACGTTCAATTCACACTTAAGTTAGTCCCACATCGTGGGCGAGCGAGTGTCGGCAACTGCATATAAGCAATTCCATCCATGCCATCTTCAGTCGACAATGCCAGGCGCACACATACCCATTATCCTCTGACCCCATTGAGCATATATTGATACTATTGAGCATTGAGTTGGTTGGGAGCCCAGTCTAGTCTAGATTCGATTCGACTAAGCCAAGCCTAGGCTGAAACTATACACAAAAATACTTAAAGAAACTAGAGGCAAGTCTAGTACTGGTGTGGTCCCACCCAAAAGGGTGTTGTGTATCTGATAGCGAAAATGCGCGGTTTGTTAATTTAGGGTTTAAATCGTTGCAACACGCAAATTCGCAATCGCTTTTGAATTTATAATCCTAGATAGAGGCAAGTTTGCAATTTTTGAATAGTCTTGCTTGAAATTGGGGAATCAACTTTCTTTTTCTTTAAGTTTTTTAGTATAATATTTTTTTGGTGTTTTAAAATATCGGGCAATTGAATAAGGAAATATGAAGGAAGACTACACTAAAAATGCTAAAACCTAAGTGACAAGAATATCACCTCCCTAAGCTCACCCTAGGTATTCACATACCTAGGGTAATTAGAGAGAGGGTGTGAGTGCACTAGGGTACAAAGCAATAAAATGCAACAAAACAACATGGAAAGGCAACTTTGATTAATGGAGAAAATTATTTTACAAAAAAGCTAATAGAGGAATGCTTCTACTACAGAAATAAAAACATAACATGAAACAAAAATCCTCTTGGTGATGTTGGTGAAGAGGAGAAGATCCTTGCTCCAAGCTCAGCTACTCCTGGGCTTGGAAAGGATTTCTCCTAATCCCCTTCTTGAAGTTCTCTCCAAAGATGATGCTATCCTTCTTGGCAAGCCTTTGGCGGCATGCCATAGCTCCTCCAAGAGTGGAGAACTTCCACTCCAAAGACTCCTCCAAGGGTGCGCGTGAACCACCCTCAAGAACTCCTACTCTGGACGTCCTCCTGCCTGGCTTGACCTCTGGTTGGCATGGGCATAAGAGAGAAGGGAAGAGGGAAAGGCACCAAGGGGATAGAGTGTCCCCTTAATCTTCCTCTTCTCCTTCTTCTCTTGGTCGTGGGGTATGGTGGAGTGTAGGTGGGAGTATATGTGAATGATGAAGCCAAAGGTAGTTTTATTGGTGGTAGGACAAGGGGTATATATAGGACTTATGAAGGGGAGGTTTGGCATGGATAAAAGGGAAGGCTAAGATGGCCTTTGGAGGTGGTTATGGAGATCCAAGGACCAAGGATTACTGGCACCAAACCAAAGGATATGAAGTGGGTTTGGTGGCTTTAGGATGGACGGCTAGGATGGCTAGAAGGGGTAGTTATGAGGATCCTAGGGTGGAGAATTAATGGTGCCATATGAAAGGGTGGTAGGCTTTGTGGTTGGTGGTTGGAAGGACACCAAAGGGGGCACCAACCATGGAAGGATGCCATGGTTTGGCACCAACTTTGAGGGCTTCTAGAAGGGAGGTGAGGTGGATGGTGGAGATGGTTTTAAAAGGAGATGGATGGTGGTGATTGAAGGGAATTCGGAGGGAAAGTTGGTGCCACTTTTTGGTGGCTCTTGGAGGTGGTGATGGTGTGAAGGGATGCATGCATGGTGGTGCCAACTTTGGGTGGAGGTAGGTAGCTTAAGTGGTAGTCTTGGAGTGGAGTTAGGATGGAGTTAGCTTAGGGTTCAAGTTGGCCAAGGTAGGAGAGTAAGAGCTGAGCTAAACTAGCTAACTTAGCTTAGCTAATAGGAAAGTGGAGTGGAGAGGTGGAGGGAGCTAGGGTTTTGGAGGTGAGGAGCTGAATCAACTATCTAGAGCTACTCTAGAGCAGCATTGGAGCTAGTAGCTACTGAAGAGAACTGCAAGGAGCTACCTTAGCTAGCTTAGCTTGCTAGTTCATTGCTAGCTACTAAGCCAAGCTAAGGTGAGCTAGCTTCTTCTGAAATAAGCTGAGGTGAGCTGGATCTGGTCTTCCCGGAGATTACCTAGCTAGCTGAAGTAGCTAGCTGAGGTTAAGTAGCTCAGCTCAACTAAGTTGAGCTGAGTTGAGTTTCCAGGAGCTGGACTTGAGTTGGCCTGAGCTGGTTGAGGTCATCTTCAGCTAACTAGGTCTAGCTAGTTGATGGCAGTAGCTAATCCTAGTCAGGTTGAGCTTCCAATGAACTGTTCTGCGCTAAGGGAGCTAGGATGGAGCTGGGGAGAGTCGAACCTGAGTTGAGGTGAACTCCAGTCAACTAAGTTGAGCTAGCTAGAGCTCATCGTGGACTATTTAGAGCTAGGAAAAGCTAGACTCAATTAGTTGAGCTGGATTTGAGCTGAGTTGAGCTACCCTGAGCTACCATCCAACTAAGATGAGCTGGATGGAGCTTGAGAGAGCTAAACCTAACCTAGGTGAGCTAGTACCCAGTTGTGGTGAGCTAGATCTAGCTAGGTTCCAATTGAATTGAGCTTCCTCTTCACCTGTTGCCTTCCTGAATGCTAAGGTTTTTGGGATTTGGGTCTCTGTTTATCCCTACCACTCGAATAAACATGTCAAAAACAACAAAAATTATGCAATGCATGCCTAACCTAAGTGATGCCTAAATGCTGTCCGAAAACCCATTTGTAGAGTTAAAATCCTACGAGCTATATTAGTTTTAGGGCATAAGGCTGATGATAAACTGACGTTTATTATTATCCTACGAAAAACCCGGTTCGCCCATAAAAAATCAAAATTTTTATAAGTGAGGGCTTAGATTGTGGTGACGAAATTTGGCTAAGTATGGAGAGTGAGTCTCTTTAACTTAGAAAAGAACTAAGTGTTTGTGTGTACTGAGTGTGCTATGCTGTGTGTTTGTAAGTATATCTATACTATATATATGTATTAATATATATATATATATATGTATGTATGTATGTATATAGTATAAGTATATATACATACAATATATGTAGAATAAATAAAATGTATCTATGTAATGTATACGAGTGAGTGTATGTTTTATAGTATATTTATATAAGTAGAGTAGAATAGGATAGTAGAGTAGTATAAGCCTTAAGTGTATAGATAAGTTTTCTAAGGCTTTAGTGACATTTTTATCCGTCACTGTAGGTATATATATGTTAGTAAATATAATCCTTTCTGCCTTATAGTTTGTACATACTTTTACTAAGGTTATAGCAACACCTATATATGTCACTGTATATAAAGCATATGTTACTTAAGTTATTAGTATATGTTAATATATTTAATATAGTACATATTAATAAGTATTTTTGTACCTATAATTAGGAATTATCTAGTATAGTATATAGAATTAATATAGAGTTGATTTATTTAATTTTTTCATGCATATTTAGTTGTAAATTTGGTTGAGGCATTGTTGTTATAATTAATTGATTCATTTTGTACATAATTAACTCATTCATCCATTCTTTGATTCATTAATTCAATTTGTATTTATAATTGACATTTTTGGAATAAAAGATCACTTTTGGAACATAGAGAGTAATGTATATCAATAACTGCCTTCCAGTGAATAACCTAGAATAAACCAGTAAAAATTATGTAAATAAATAAAATGACACAAAATCTATTTGCATTGTAAGGCTATACTACTACAACAACGACATAATTAAAATCACGTTTTTATTTAACATAGATTGTTGCCATCAATACAATCAAGGAGGAACTCTCACAGGTATTATTTACTTTGTTAGGGAGTCTTCCCATTAAAAACCTGGATCTCTCATTGTTTGGGAGGAGGATAAAGAGTGCGGAATGGACAGACCTTTTTGAAAAAGTTTTCGGGCGGTTGGCGAGTTGGTGTGGTAGATTTCTTTCGAGGGGGGGAAGATTGATTCTTCTGAATTCAATTATATTTGTTATATCGGTCTTTTATCTCTCTATGTTCCGGTCGCCAAATACAGTTCTTAAGAGATTAGATGTCATAAGGAATAGATTCTTCTGGAAGGGACCAGCTCATGAGGGTCACTTTCTGCAGCCTATTAAATGGAAGACAGTTTGCAAGCAAAAGAAGTGTGGACTGGGTGTTAGATCACTACATGAGTTTGGTGATGCACTATTGTTGAAATAGGGAGTTATCATCCTCAGGGGAGATGGTGGATCATGGCAAGATGTGGTTAGGGACTCTTATTCGTCTACTGCTTCACTGGCTGAGGTGATTCACCCACCTAAGTACTCCCCTTTCTGGTCTTCGATCTCCAAAGTGGTCACAGAGAGATGGGATTGTTTCCAACCACTGGTGGGGGATGAATCCTCCCTTAGATTCTGGAGTGACAATTGGACTGGATTGGGAGTCCTTAACGTCATGTTTCCACGATCATATGAGGCTACCCCTGACAAACATGCCAAGGTGGCTGATTGCTAGAGCCCGATAGAAGATCGTTGATCTATTCCTAGACTCAGTGGTTCCTACCTTAATCGTATGCAGGAGGAGTTTTATAGGATGGAAGAGACTCTCCAAGCATTCAAGCCGAATGAAGGAGTGGATGGCTTCTCCTAGAGGATAGGTCTCTACACCCCAAAAACACATATGATCAGATGCTGGCAGAGGATGTAGATGATCCTCATGGATCCATTTGTGCGGCCACCTGGAAATTGAAGATACCCTTGAAAAGTCAAACTTTTCTATGGCTTGCGAGAAGAGGCAGCCTTGCCACTGGGTCCCTGCGAGATAAGATGATGAATGTTCCTCCAATTATATGCCCCCTACGTAGGTTTGTAGAGGATGATGTCAAACATTTGCTGAGTACTTGCTTCATTACTGCAAAGGTGTCACAGAGATGTTGCGGTTCCCTCTTCCTATGTGGGAAGGGTTGTGGGCATCCCTTCTCAACCCTTCCAATGTACTATTTAAATGTTGGAGGATCTACTCAGATCTTACATGCTTGAGTAGGGTGATTCTGAGTAGGAACACTTGCTATTTGTAGAGTTCACTACAACAAAAAGGGTTAAAGGCAACGAATATTTTATGAAGATGTTGACGAATAAATCGTCGTTATATGATTTGCCAATAAATAAATTATTCATTGTCATATTCGTTGCTATATGTGCCGTTGTTAAATATACAACGAATAATATGTTTGTTGGCAAATTCAAACAACAAATAAAATCATAGCTAAAATTGTCATACACTTTAAATTTATTAATGAATGTTTTCATTGTCTTAGTTTCTTTTAACAAGGATTTTCACCATTGTCTTATAAAGAATATGTTAACAATTAATTCATCACAATATAAGATGGATATAAAAATTTATTAATCATCCTATAAAACACTTATAATACATCTTACTCATAATTTGTTTTGATTACCTAAAAATGGATAAGTCTTTTGCAATATCCACCAAAATAGTTCTTACAAATTTGAATTTTATAATGGAAACCTTATTGAAAATTCAACTGAAAAATTATGATAAGTTTCATTGTAAAATATATTTGAGGAGATTAAAAGTTCACTTTATTCTCATGATGAAAAAATAAAAACCAATCCAACCACCTACAATATGTTAAAAGCTTGTAATAACTACCAAATTCCTCTAAAATATATGTACTACAGTAAACATGACTTACATAAAAAAATTCTACTACATCAAAGTTTTACCTTATGAATAAAAGATAAATGACAACATACATATAACATGTTTTGCAAAGCTAGGTTGCTTGTTCAACAAAAAAAGAAAATCTCATCACCACATCCTTAAAATGAGACCGCATGAGAAAAGACATTACCTTGTCAAAAGAAGAGAGGTAAATGCTTACCAAAATCATCTTCATTAAGCACCTAGCTATACTAATAATGATAGAACTTTCAACACTAATGCAAGTATATGTAATAATTTGGACGTATCTTCACTTCCATTTTTGAAATCTTTTTGTTTTCTTTTCTCCATCTTTTTTTTTCTTTAAGAACTCTAAAAAAAATTACTAAGACTATAAAAAGTATTGACTAAAAGGCAACCAATAACTCTTGAAATCTCCTACTTTAAAATCAGCCAAGAGAGAAAATGGGCTCAAAACCCAGATAGAGAGCAATAATGACAAGAAAAGAACATTCCAAAAGTTTTAAAATTTCCACTTCCAAGATCAAATTACAACATTTAAATATTCTAGCTAGATTCTTTCCAAAAACAAGCTAACATGATGCATAAAATCTAAAACATTTGTGAAAGGGATTAAACCACCGTATATCGAATCAAATCATTGAAAATGATCTTATTAAATCCCAAGATCTTATCCTTCTATCAAATGTCAACCAAACAAAGAACAAGGATAGAGTTGATACCTGAGTCAGCGCTAATCTTCGCAATGAAGGAAGCGGGCTATAATCCTTTAATTCTTGTAAAGCTTTTCTACGGGTGTTGGCAATGGTACTTTCAGGGATTCATAGAGAATGAGTGTGGAAGAAAGAAAGAGATGTTATGTTCTATTACCCCTTCAGTTTCCACCCAGGGTCCTTATATTTCCCATGATGGAGTGCGGGAAAATAAAATCGCCCATTACTCGCATATCCCCGGGGACCATAATCGCTAAAATGGAATTGATGGTTCTATCCATCAACAAACTGCAATCCCACAAAGAGTTTCTATGTAATTAACCTCATATCATTGGAAATGTAATTTGCCTAATTCTTATTGGATCACATAACTGTCATATTTATCGATATATATGTATACAATATGTATTAATGTAAGTCTCCTTATAATAATATATGTTTTCCCACTAATGATTCTAACAATCTTCTACTTGAACTACATATATTATCCACATAAACTTACATTAATTTAGACTATATGAGCTCAAAACTATATATCATATACATATAAAAATACACTTCCACCAATCTAGTCCATACTGTGTTAGCCATAGGACCAATGCGATCTTCATCACTTCATATTTGACTAAACCCCTCAATGATCAAAAAAATAATGACATACATGAAAAATTGCATGTCAAAATGATCCATACATGCTTATTTTTCAACTAGTCCAACTTGATTATAAGAGATCAAAAATGCAATATAGATCGAGTCCAAAAATTAAACATAACTTTATTTGCGCAAAATAAATGAATATGTCCACTCATAATGAACACCAGAATGAAACAAACTCCTACTGAGCTGCAGTATCATATAAAAGATACAACACCCATTCGGGCTACATGCTCATGAAAGACCTTAGGCGTTAGCCTCTTAGTGAGTGGATCTGCCATCATGGAGTGAGTTCCAATGTGCTCTATGGACACTTGACCACTTTGAACTCTTTCTTTAACTACTAGAAACTTAATGTTAATATGCTTTGACCTCGACGAACTTCTATTGTTGTTCGAATACAGCACTGCAGAATCATTATCACAATAGATCCGTAGTGGTCTTTCAACACTACCCAACATGCATAAAGATATGACAAAATTCTTAAGCCATATTCCCTGATTCGAGGCTTCAAAACATGCTATGAATGCTACTTCCATGGTAGAGGTCGCTATCATCATCTGCTTAACACTCCTCCACAAAATAGCTCCTGCTAGCAGAAATATATAACCTGAAGTAGACCTTCGGCTATCCTGACAATCTCGCAAAATTAGAGTCCGAATACCCGAGGACCTCCAAAGTATCAGATCTCTTATACGTGAACATGAAGTCTTTTATTTTCTGAAGATATTGCATAACCCATTGGCTACATTCCAATGATCGAGTCCGGGATTACTCAAGTATCTGCCTAACATGCCAACAATGTATGCAATATCTGGCCTCGTGCAGACTTGTGCATACATCAAACTTCCCACTGCTAACACATAAGGAATATTCTCCATTTCCTTAGCATCAACCTGATTTTTAGGACACTGATTAAGGGAGAATTTATCTCCTTTAGCTGCAGGAGTTTCTCCCACCTTACAGTTTTCTATGCCAAATCTATTTAGAACTATTTCAATGTAGTTCGTCTGTGATAATCCAAGGATACCCAGAGAGCAGTCTTGGTGTATCTAGATTCCTAATACAAAAGAAGCTTCACTAAGATCTTTCATCTCAAATTTATTTGAAAGAAATCTCTTGGCTTCATAGAGTAAACTATTATCATTAAAGGTAAGTAATATGTCATCGACATATAAAATCAGGAAAAGATGTTTGCCTTTATCGAATTTATGGTATGCACATTCATCCACTGAATTTGTCTCAAAACCAAATGAGACAACAACCTGATGAAATTTGTAATACCACTGACGTGAAGCCTATTTTAGACCATAGATGGCTTTCTTTAATTTGCAAACCATTTGCTTTGCATCACCTAAAACAAAGCATTCTGGTTGCACCATATATATCGTTTCATCAATGTCACCGTTGAAAAATGCCATTTTCACATCCATTTGGTGTAGCTCTAAGTCAAAATGAGCCACCAAATCCATAATGGTTCTAAAAGAGTCTTTTGAAGAAACAATGGAGAATGTCTCTTTGAAATCAATGCCTTCCTTTTGAGTGAATCCTTTTGCAACAAGATGAGCCTTATACTTATCCACATTGCCTTCATAATCCCTCTTGGTTTTAAAAATCCATTTACAACCAATGGGTTTTACACCATTAGGCAATGGGATAAGTTCCCAAGCGTTATTGTCACTCATTGATTTCATTTTGTCATTCATGGCATCGATCCATTCTTGGAAATGGGAACTCCTCATGGCATGAGTGACTGAAATGGGATCTATATCCATATGGTCTGCCTCTAGTTCCTGGAGAAATACAACATAGTCAGTGGAAATTACACTTCTCCTTTCCCTAGTGGACTGCCTAAGGGGTGCTTCCTAAACATTTTAAGGTTGTTTAGTTTGATCCATAGGAGGATTTTCACAATTACTTTCATCCCTTTCTATCGTTAGAATGACATTAGGAATAACAACTTCACCCTCTTCAGTAATATCCATAGAAATAGGGTTAGGTTCCTAAAAAGTAATGTGCCTATCACCTCTACCCAAATCAACATCCTCAAAAAAATGGTCATTTCTCATTTCAAAAAATGAGCGAGTCTCAGGGATAAAAAACTTACATCCCTTAGACCTTTCCGAATATCCAACAAAATAGTAGCTGACCATTCTGGAGTCCAATTTCCTTTAATTAGACCTATAAGGCCTACCCTCAGCTGGATATCCCCAAATATGAAAGTACCTAAGGCTTGGTAATTTACCAGTCCACATTTCATATGGGGTTTTTGGTACTGCCTTTGATGGTACTCTATTTAAAATTTATGCTGCTATCTTTAATGCTTCTCTCTGGAGGGACTCTGGTAAAGAAGTATGACTAATCATGATTCTCACCATATCTTTAAGAGTCCTATTGCACCTCTCTACAACACCATTCATGCTAGGTGTCCCTGGCATGGTGTACTGAGACACAATTCCACATTCATCTAGGAATAAAGCAAACGATCCTTGACGTTGTTCTCCTGATCCATCATATCTACTGTAGTATTCACCACCACAGTCAGATCTGACAGCCTTAATCCTTTTCCCAAGTTGATTTTCAACTTCAACCTTATAGGATTTGAAAGCGTCTAAAGACTGTGATTTCTCATTAATCAAATATAAGTATCCATATCTAGAGAAATCGTCTATGAATGTAATAAAATATTATTGACCATTCCATGAAGTCGTAGGGAATGTGATAACACCACGCAAGGGGGTAGTAATTAGGTTGAATATGGCCCATCTTTAGAATAAAAGGCACAACATAAAGTAGAATAGGAGCGTTGCATGCATCAAGTACCAAGATTGCTTATAAACCGTATTAATGGCCATTTGTGTAAATTATTTGTCAAAGCAGGCCTCAGATGAGCAATCGGACCGCACGGATGGATTCAGGACGACGAACGGAGTCCAACGGACTCAAGATCAGCCAAATCCGACATCCGGAGCTCCCACAATGGGCCCAAGAAATCATGACCGTTGATCTGGATATCAACGGCCCAGAACGCGCCACGTCGCCCCGCCCCCGCCGCTCTCTCGCCCTCAAGCCAGCCAAGAACGAATCTCGGTCGTTGATCTTCGATCGAACGGCCGAAATCCGCGTGCTCGCCCGCGGTCGCCGCGACAAAGCACGGGCGTGGCGCAACGGTTAGCGCGCACGCCCGCGTCGCAGCGACGCGCGTTCGAATCGCGCGGAGCGGAAATCAAGCGCGAGCGAAGGGCGTGGCGAAATTGAGCCGCCCGATTAGCAGCGGGCGGTCAGGATTGCGCCACGCGGTGCGACAACAGCGCCCGAGCGCCCACGCGCGCACGCACGCGCGCCCGAAGCGCGATCTCAGCACGGGCGCGGGAGGCTCTCAGCCGTCCGATCTTCGATCGGACGGCTCTCGTTCATCATCCACGGATCGCGCTTGGAGAGAGAGAGGGGGCGGGCGGCTGACCGGCGGCAGAAGGCCTTCACCGACATATCTGGAAGCGGTTTTAGCGACGTTCCGGATGTCGCTAAAGCACATTCTTCTTCTAGGAGGCCCTTAACTCTATTTAAACCCCCTTCTACCACCATTCAAGGCATCCTCTCCCACTTGCAACTACTCCACTCCTCTCCTAGCTACTCCACTCCTCTCCTCCACCGCCGTGGCTGCCTCGTCTCTCTCCACTCTCTCTCTACCTCTCTCTCTCTCTCTTTTAAGCTTTCATTTACTTTTGTTGAAGCATGTATTTAATGTTGTAAACCATGAACTATGAATGCATTTTAATGAAATTATTTTCCATTTAGTTGCCATTTTAATTTCTGTTTAAAGTGCATGATCAAAACCAAGAGCTTTCTAACCCTAAACTCTCTCTCTATCTCTCGCTTTTCAAAACCGTCTCTTTCGCAAGCAAAACTCCGCCTTTTTCGTGACAACAAGTGGTAAACAAAATCCGATTTCCACGCCTCCCTGAGATCGACACTCGGACTCACCTCCGTTTACTTCTTTTAAAACCGACGTATCAAGTGCAACTATAACGACACCTCTTAACACACACGCACGAAGGCACGTCAGTTTTTGGCGCCGTTGCCAGGGAGGCAACGGATTTGTTTTATCACCTCCATTCCACACTCATTCTCACATCATCTAATGCCCTATTTTCCTTTTTACTTGACGGTTGCAGGAATTCGACGCATGGACGGCGAAGCGACGCATTCCACGACGGTAGCAAGGGAGTAGGCACCTCGAGGACCGATAGTGAGTAACCTATCTCTCATTGTTTGCTTGCGTGAAAAAGATAAAAAAAAAAATCATAAAAACTAAAAAAATTAGCGTGGTGAATGATTGCTTGACCCACATTCTTAACACATCACCCTACAAAAAAATGTACACTCTAATATGCTGGATAAATTCTTGGAGTGTTCTTTTTTCTTTCTCTTGAGTGGTGTTTGCGAAGCCACCGTGAGTTGACCTGGGCCGCACCACTCAACCCTAAAACTGACTCATCTAATAGAAGCTGCATGATCATTAGGATGAGTACACTAGGGTTTTAGAGCCTCTACAGAAGAAAAAGGAAATCTACTTTCATCAAATTGTGTGCAGAACTTGACGTGCCCACTGAAACTTGGTTGAAAACATTAATACACGTCAACCCTAAAAAGCACTAAAGTAAGGATAAAATACTAAAAGACACCACACCATAAAAATCCTTGCTTGAAAACCATGTTTTGCTAGAAGCACACACTTTGAAAGTGGAAAATTAAGAGGCATCACCCCAATCAACGCCTCATCACATCACCCTAAGCACAAGCACTATCCTAGCCCTTTAAAACTGAGTAGACGTGCCCTAGGCAGAACTGAGTTAAGTCTCCAAAGGTGAGGTTTTGTCTGCTAGGCACTTGGCTTTCATTCCCTTGGTAGAATCTGGTGACTAGGCTGCGGGGCAGTGTCAAACGACCGTGGTTGTGGGGTCTATGGAACCAGAGGCGCAAGCCAAAGGAAGAACCTTCCCTGCAATCCCCTCGTAATCAACCTGGCCAGATTAGCCTTGAGAAGGGGAGTCCAGTGCTTACGGACTTAATCACCCTTTGTGAGATTTCTAGGTCTCCTAAGGAATACACCATAAGGATTAGGCTTGCGTGCTTGATTGAAACGCATTTCTCGCATCTGTCGCCCTCCGCATCCCCTCCTGTTCTTCTCTAGTGTATGCACAGGAGGCGCTCACTGCATCCCGAATTGTGTGTTTTGGGGCAGGAATCTAGGCGACGTAATTCTATTGAAAACATGGCTGAACCTAGGGTAGATGAGGCTGAAGATCAACCCCCACCAGATGCTATGGCTGTCGTCCAGGCTCAAATCAATGCTAACCATCGGCTTCAGCAACAAAAAATCCACACCATCATGCAAGCCATACAACGGTTACAGAACCCGCAAGAACAACCACCACTTGATTTACCACCATTTCAGGACCAGCCAAGACCCCTCCGTGATTTCTATAACCCTTCTGCCATTAGAGTCGAGCCACACCTTAGGATCCCCGAAGGGGGAGACGATTTTGAGCTAAAACCTAATGTATTAAGTCTAATCCAGAGCCACTTTCATGGAAGCTCAAATGAAGACCCCTTTCAGCACCTAGAAGATCTCGACCGCATAGCAAGAACAGTAAAACCTAGGAACATTAGCCTTGACATTGTTCTAATCAAGATGTTCCCTTTCTCATTAAGAGACAAGGCTTCTCATTGGCTTAGAACCCTAGGTAGACCCATCACCACCTGGGAGGAACTAAGGCATGCATTTTTAAAGAAATTCTTCCCCATAGGAAAGACCAATGCCCTCAGAAGAGCTATCACTACCTTCACACTCCAGGGTGGGGAACAATTTCATGAGGCGTGGGAAAGATTCAATGAACTTTTGAGGAAATGCCCACACCACGAAGTTCCAAGGTGGCAATTGGCCCAGATCTTCTACCACGGTCTGGATAGCAACCTACGGAACTTCGTCGATGCCTCATGCGGGGGAAACTTCCTAAACAAAGACGAGGAGAGCGTGTTTGAGCTCTTTGAGTCTATGAGCGAGAATTCGCTCAACAATGCCTCCATGAACCAGTTTAACAGGTCCAGTCAACCCTGGGGTGGGATTTATGAGGTGCAAGCAAATTCTGGAATGGTTGACATGGACATCATTGCCAAAAAGTTGGATCGAGTGGAATTGGTGGACAAGAAGATTGATGAGCTTCTAAACCAGACCAGGAACCCCTTGCAGACTTTCACCCTAGCAAAGGGAACACATAATGTTGACCTGGTCCAACCCTTCACCCAACTAAACCTGGAACAACCCCCAACCATGTTCCAAGTAGGGACCTTTGCTCCCTCGACCCTTGATTACTCCCTTCCTTCTTCATCAACATCGGCTATTCTAGAAGATGTGCAAGCCGTCCAAGGATATGCAAAACCTGACCCTTTCTCCAACACTTACAACACCGGCTGGCGTAATCACCCCAACTTTGGTTGGACAAACCAGAAACTACCGCAATTCCAAAACCATCCCAGGCCAAACCAACAGCCACACTTGCCCCCCTATCAGCAAGGACCACCAGTTAGACCCCAATATAACCAAAATAGGGTGGCCCCTCCCCCACAAAACCAAATGGACACCCTAATAAAGATGATGGCTGACATGAACCAAAAACATCAGGAAGAAATGGCCTTGGTAAAGGGACAGTTAAGCCAACTCTTGGACTGTAAACAGCAAGGATCTCTACCTTCCCAACCGCAACCAAACCCGCGAAACATAATTAACAGAGGCCCCAATTCGCAAGGGTTCCAAGGCAACCCCGGGCAGGCTCATATGGTCCAACCGGCCCCACAAACACCTCCCGGGTTTGGCGCTTCTTCATCCTCGTCTTCTCAAGGATCACCCCATGGCCCCAATGCCTCTGCGAATGCAGTGACCTTGAGAAGCGGCACCAAAACCCAGGATCCCAAATGGCCAACTCTCCCCGAGACTTTACCCGACTTAGAAGAAACACCAACCAAGGACCCAAACATGGAACCAATTCAGACACCCTATCCTGAGGCCTTGGAAACAATCAAGAGAAAAAAGAATACTGTGGAAACTGAGGAGCTGATGGAAATTTTTAAACAAGTACAAATTAATATTCCACTTCTAGAAGCTGTCAAACACATCCCCGCTTATGCCAAGTTCTTAAAGGATGCCTGTACACCCAAGCGTAAGCCGAGACCTCAAGCACCTAGGAAGGTTGTACTCTCTGAGCAAGCCAGTTCCGTGATATCAAGCAACCTTCCACTCAAACGAACTGACCCAGGAGCACCCCTGATTTCCTACAACATCGGGGACATGACATTTGATAGAGCGCTCCTGGACCTAGGTGCTTCTATCAACCTAATTCCCACAACCTTGTACCACCAATTTGGTTTTGGGGAGCTGGC
This sequence comes from Thalassia testudinum, assembly GCA_037157565.1. Classification (NCBI taxonomy): domain Eukaryota; kingdom Viridiplantae; phylum Streptophyta; class Magnoliopsida; order Alismatales; family Hydrocharitaceae; genus Thalassia; species Thalassia testudinum. The sequence continues at coordinate 63,601,316 of JAZHRO010000035.1, read as the reverse complement.
ACCAACCCCTGTCACCATCCAGCTGGCGGATAGATCAGTGAAAACCCCGAAGGGGGTTGTCGAGGATGTGATTGTACGGGTCAAGGACTTCTATTTCCCAGTCGACTTTTTGGTGCTCGACATGGAAGTCCCTGAAAAATTACAGAATGCACCCATAATCTTAGGCAGACCTTTCTTAGCTACGGCTAAAGCAAACATCGATTGCGACACGGGATGTATGGAAATCGCCTTCGGAGACAGGAAAATGCAATTGGATATCTTCCGGGCAACAAAGTCTTTTGATTGTGATTACATTGAGGAACATGATCCCGTGGAAACTTTAATCGAGGAATGCCTTACCCTCAGTTCTGTCTCAGACCACCAAACCCGTAGTTCTGACTCGTCACCATCATTACCTGTGGACCTCTGTAGGGCTGAGTATCATCACATGACACCATTTGAAGAAATCGATGTTGACCAACTACCGCCCTTTCCATTCCCATCGACTGTGGTCCCACCCGCACCTGAACTTAAACCATTTCCCGAGAATCTCAAGTACGTCTTCTTGGGACCTGGCCAGACCTTCCCAGTGATTCTTAATTCCCATCTAACCAAGGATCAGGAACTAAGGTTGACTGCAACTCTTTCAGAACATCGGGCCGCCATTGGTTGGACCATCTCAGATCTAAGAGGAATTAGCCCCACCTATTGCACCCACAAGATTTACCTGGAAGACGGGGCCCGACCTTCCCGCCAGATGCAGAGACGGTTAAACCCTAACATGCGGGAGGTCGTTAAAAAAGAAATTATCAAGTGGCTCGACGCCGACATCATCTACCCTATCTCTGATAGCCCCTGGGTGAGCCCCACTCAAGTGGTTCCAAAGAAGGCTGGGCTCACCGTTGTCACTAATGATCATGGCGAATCCATTCCTACCCGCACCACCACCGCATGGCGGGTGTGTATTGATTATAGGAAGCTTAATGAAGCCACTAAGAAGGACCACTTCCCCTTGCCATTCATTGACCAAATCCTTGAAAGATTGGCAGGGCAGAAGTATTTTTGCTTCCTGGATGGATATTCAGGATATAACCAAGTCGCAATTGCTCCGGAAGATCAGGAAAAGACCACATTCACTTGCCCGTATGGCACGTTTGCATTCCGTCGAATGCCGTTCGGGTTATGCAACGCACCCGCGACCTTCCAGCGTTGCATGCTAGCCATTTTTTCAGAAATGGTGGGTGAATACTTGGAGGTCTTTATGGATGATTTCTCTGTATTCGGGAATTCATTCGACCATTGTTTGAGCAACTTGGAGAAAATCCTGAAACGATGTATCGAGGTTAACTTGGTGTTAAGTTGGGAAAAGAGCCATTTTATGGTTCAAGAAGGAATTGTCCTCGGACACATCGTTTCGCATAGGGGCATCGAGGTAGATCGAGCTAAGGTTGATTTAATTTCCAAACTTCCTCCACCTAGTTCGGTCCGACAGATTCGCTCTTTCCTAGGACATGTTGGCTTCTACCGAAGGTTCATCAAACACTTTTCCAAACTTTCCAAACCCTTGACCGACCTTCTAGCCAACGACACCACTTTCCACATGTCTCCTGATTGCACCCAGGCTTATCATACCCTCCGGGACTTAGTCTCCACCGCACCTGTACTTCAACCCCCAGACTGGTCCCAGGATTTTGAGATTATGTGTGACGCATCAGATTTTGCCATAGGCGCTGTCCTAGGACAAAGGCAAGACAAGAAGCCCGTGGTGATCTACTACACGAGCAAAACGTTGGACGAGGCCCAACGTAATTATACGGTCACAGAAAAAGAGTTGCTTGCTGTAGTCTTTGGACTGGAAAAATTCCGATCATACTTGCTGGGATCCCACGTGACTATCTACACCGACCATTCAGCCATCCGGCACCTGTTGGCCAAAAAGGACGCAAAACCCAGGCTCATCAGATGGATCCTGCTTTTGCAGGAATTTGACCTGGAAATCCGAGACAAGGCCGGATCGAAAAATGTGGTGGCTGACCACCTGTCAAGACTTCATCCAGACCACATTGGACCCTCCCTACCTCTATCTGATACCTTCCCTGATGAACACATCCTAGCCGTGCAAGACAAGAAAATGCCATGGTATGCTGACTATGTCAACTACCTGGTTATAGGACAAACCCCGCTCAGCTGGTCCAGACAGCAACGGGACAGGTTCTTGGCTGAGGCCAAGCACTATTTCTGGGATGATCCCATGCTATTTCGCCTATGTGCTGATCAAATCATCAGGAGGTGCCTCCCCGAAGACGAAGTTCAGAGTGTGCTTTCCTTTTGTCATGACCAAGCGTGTGGCGGCCATTTCTCTGGCAAGAAAACAGCTGCAAAAGTTTTGCAGTCTGGATTTTATTGGCCGTCCCTATTCAAGGATGCACACATCTTCGCCAAGACTTGCTCACGATGCCAAACACTAGGGACAATGACCAAAAAAGATATGATGCCCCTTCAGCCCATTTTGATTGTCGAAATTTTCGACGTTTGGGGTATCGATTTTATGGGCCCCTTTCCACCATCCAACGGCTTCGAGTATATCCTGGTCTCGGTAGACTATGTTTCCAAATGGATTGAAGCCGTCGCCACCCGACGATGCGATCACAAGACGGTCATGGACTTTGTAAAGAAGAACATCTTTTCCCGGTTTGGAATACCCAAGGCCATGATCAGTGATGGTGGAAGCCATTTTATCCATTCCCAGTTCCGTGCCCTACTTAGAAAATACGGGGTAAACCACCGCATTGCCACCCCGTATCATCCACAAACAAATGGGTAGACTGAGGTCTCAAACAGACAAATCAAGAACATTTTACAGAAGACTGTGAGACCTGACAGGAAAGACTGGTCCACACGACTTGATGATGCCCTGTGGGCATACAGGACCGCTTTTAAGACCCCGATAGGCATGTCACCTTACCGCTTGGTCTTTGGCAAAGCTTGCCATCTCCCTGTCGAATTGGAACACCGGGCTTACTGGGCTGTTAAGCAATGTAACATGGATCCCCAGTTAGCTGGTGCGCAAAGGACTCTTCAATTATCTGAGCTTGAAGAAATTCGTCGGGACGCCTTTGACAATAGTCGGCTATATAAGGAGAAAATGAAAGCCGTCCACGACCGACTCATTCATAGGAAAACCTTTGAGCCAAACCAACAAGTCTGGCTATTTGATGCACGCCTGAAACTCTTCCCAGGGAAACTTAGGTCCAAATGGACAGGACCATTTCGGGTGGTCAAGCCCTATTCCAATGGGGCAGTCGAAATCGCCGATCTTACTACCGAGCACACCTTTACAGTCAGTGGTCAAAGATTGAAGCATTTCCTGGCCCAGGTACCCCCCAAGGAAAGTGTCACCCTTGTTGAGGGCTGACACCAAGCACCGCCCAGCTGGAGGCATTAAACTCAGCGCTTCCTGGGAGGCAACCCGGTGGATTCAGACTGATCTGGTAGTTTACGTCACTCAGGTACTATCTTTTTGAACCCTTCTGCATCCATGCATCTGCCAATGAGGACATTGTCCAACTTAAGCATGGGGGGGATGGTAAATTGCATAATCCTGAGCTTAATTAATCAGTCTGAATGAATAAATTAATTGATTAAAAAAAAAAAATTGAATTTAGGAAGAAAAACTTAGGCATTAGAAACTTGTCAATAGTGGAAAATAATACAAAAAGAACTTAAACGCTTAGACTTTTCAGGCCTTCAGGCTTAATCAGCCCTAGTGTCCATTAAAATATGGATTTAGCGGCGAATCCTTGCAACTTTAAGCTATTCTAATCCACCTAATAAATAAGGTAATAAGTATACGACTTATCAACTCACCCTCTAACTCAGGAAAACTTTGAGTCTAAGCATCTACACACATTTTTGCACAGACTCACTTCTTGGAGATTTTGACAGAAATTGGGTAGCTAATGAACTCTCTAGGGTGGTATGGCTGGCAAGTTGTCGTGGGTAACAGCCCATTGGTAGGTTGTCCAGAACCCAGCCACAGGCCATTTTCTTTTTCGCTGCCTCTAGGTACATTTGAGATTAGGGAAGCCACCTACGAAAAAAAAAAAAAAAGAAGAAAAGAAAATAAACCACACTTCACCACACAAGTATGGCTGGCAAGTGATCGTGGGTAACAGCCCATTGGTCAGTTGTCCAGAGCCCAGCTCAATAATTGCACAAAAAAGACCAAAATACCTAAGGACGAAGCGGGGAAGTAGTACAAGCCGGGGAGATATACACTGGAAAATCCTTGTGTTGACCCCAAGTAAAATGAACGTAGGGAGAAAGCTACCAGTCGAACAAATACACCTTCAGGCAAAAATTTATTTTCTTTTCCGGACACCTAGAGGCGTAGAAACTCGAAGTCTGTCTCAATTACCGTTAAGTGAGTCTATCACAACATTCACACCAAGATGCTTAGCACTTAGGATTTTGACCAAGTTTTGGGTGGGTTGGGTAGCCGTAAAAAGTTACCAACCCACACTGAATTCCGAAAATTCTAAAAAGACATATATAGATATATACGTATACATATGTATAGTTATATATACAAAGCAAGGATTCGGGCGATTCGTATTTTGGAAGACACCTGGGCGCTGCTTAGTTTTTGTAGATTAAGATCTTCGTATATTTCCTCTTATTGACGAGTAACGAAGTGCCAAAGCAATTACTTCTTAAATTCTCCAAAGAAATAAAGGCTAGAATAAACCTTGCTAGGGACTATCAAGGAGTAAGCATGGGGGTATGATAACACCACGCAAGGGGGTAGTAATTAGGTTGAATATGGCCCATCTTTAGAATAAAAGGCACAACATAAAGTAGAATAGGAGCGTTGCATGCATCAAGTACCAAGATTGCTTATAAACCGTATTAATGGTCATTTGTGTAAAGTATTTGTCAAAGCAGGCCTCAGATGAGCAATCGGACCGCACGGATGGATTCAGGACGACGAACGGAGTCCAACGGACTCAAGATCAGCCAAATCCGACATCCGGAGCTCCCACAATGGGCCCAAGAAATCATGACCGTTGATCTGGAGATCAACGGCCCAGAACGTGCTACGTCGCCCCGCCCCCGCCGCTCTCTCGCCCTCAAGCCAGCCAAGAACGAATCTCGGCCGTTGATCTTCGATCGAACGGCCGAAATCCACGTGCTCGCCCGCGGTCGCCGCGACAAAGCGCGGGCGTGGCGCAACGGTTAGCGCGCACGCCCGCGTCGCAGCGACGTGCGTTCGAATCGCGCGGAGCGGAAATCAAGCGCGAGCGAAGGGCGCGGCGAAATTGAGCCGCCCGATTAGCAGCGGGCGGTCAGGATTGCGCCACGCGGTGCGACGACAGCGCCCGAGCGCCCACGCGCGCACGCACGCCGGGCGGAAATGAGCGCGCGCACGCGCGCCCAAAGCGCGATCTCAGCACGGGCGCGGGAGGCTCTCAGCCGTCCGATCTTTGATCGGACGGCTCTCGTTCATCATCGACGGATCGCGCTTGGAGAGAGAGAGGGGGCGGGCGGCTGACCGGCGGCAGAAGGCCTTCACCGACGTATCTGGAAGCGGTTTTAGCGACGTTCCGGATGTCGCTAAAGCACATTCTTCTTCTAGGAGGCCCTTAACTCTATTTAAACCCCCTTCTACCACCATTCAAGGCATCCTCTCCCACTTGCAACTACTCTACTCCTCTCCTAGCTAGTCTTAGGCACTCTTGTAATCGCCGGAGACGACGAGCCGCCGACGGAGCCTCCTCCACCGCCGTGGCTGCCTCGTCGCTCTCCACTCTCTCTCTACCTCTCTCTCTCTCTCTTTTAAGCTTTCATTTACTTTTGTTGAAGCATGTATTTAATGTTGTAAACCATGAACTATGAATGCATGTTTAATGAAATTATTTTCCATTTAGTTGCCATTTTAATTTCTGTTTAAAGTGCATGATCAAAACCAAGAGCTTTCTAACCCTAAACTCTCTCTCTCTATCTCTCGCTTTTCAAAACCGTCTCTTTCGCAAGCAAAACTCCGCCTTTTTCGTGACAACAAGTGGTAAACAAAATCCGATTTCCACGCCTCCCTGAGATCGACACTCGGACTCACCTCCGTTTACTTCTTTTAAAACCGACGTATCAAGTGCAACTATAACGACACCTCTTAACACACACGCACGAAGGCACGTCAGAATGCCCCACAAATATCTGTATGTATCAGTTCTAAAATGTTTGTAGCTCTTATGACACCTACACCTGATTTGTTAGTTCGTTTCCCTTTTAAACATTCTACACAGACATTTAAATCAATATAATCAAGGGAATGGAGAATTCCTGTAGAAATCAACCTATCAATTCTCTTCTTAGATATATAACCCAAATGCCTATGTCATAAAATTTTGGAATTCTCACAAGTTAATTTTCTTGTAGTATGACTAGACATAATATGCAAGTTTTCAAAAGTAGAGGGAGACATATGAAGCTTACATATAGATTGTCATTCAAAGATAAAGAACTAGTAGAATAAGACTTGAATCAAGAAACAACTTAAATTGCTTATCTCCAAAATAACAAGAATAACCTGACTTGTCCAATAGATAAACAGAAATTAACTTCCGTCTGAATGATGGCACTACAAAAGTTTCTTTCAAATCTAAAACATAACCAGTACTTAAAGACAATCTAAAATCTGCAACAGCTTCAACCTCCACCTTCTTGTCGTCGCCCACGTATATGAACCTTTCAATTTTACTTGACAGTCGGCAATTTAGGTAACCTTGCATAGACATACTAATGTGAATAGTGGTTCCCAAATCTATCCACCAAATATCTAAGGGTACGGAAGCTAAATTAACTTTTGAACAAACAAAAGAAGAATACCTACCATACTTGCGTGATACCTAGTACAGTCCTTCTTTACATGTCCTTCACCTTTGTAGAAGAAACAGGTTGCCTTAGGCTTCTTCTGCTTGCCTTTAGATGAAGAACTAGCAGTAGCATCATTCGCCTTTTTCCTTTTGGAACTGGTAACTAGATGAGCACTTTCAGGCTTGTCCTGCTTGAGTCTCTCCTCTTCTTGCACACAATAAGAAATGAGCTCATTAAGAGATCATTTCTCCCTTTGACAGTTATAACTTATTTTAAACTATCCATACTGTGCAAGAAGGGATATCAAAACTAAATGCACCAGGAGGTCTTCCGACAACTCCAATTTCAGTGCCTTTAGCTTTGAAGCCAAACATGACATCTCCATGATGTGCTCCCTTATGCTTTCAGCTCCTTTATACTTAAGAGAGACAAATTTCCTTAAAAGGTTGCTTGTCTCGGCCTTTTTGTTTTTTGCAAAACGTTTTTCTATGTCATCAAAAAATCCTTTAACATTGGACTCCTCTGAGATAGCACCCTTGAAGTTTTCTGGTATAGCACGCTTCATGATCAATAGACACATGCAATTGGAACGTTCCCACCTCTCAAAGTACTTCTTAACATCAGCAGTACTTTGATCTGTAAGAGGAGGAGGTTGTTCCACCCTTAATGCAAGGTCTAAATCCATGCACCCCAGAACTATCATGACACTCTCATTCCAGAATTTAAAGTTAGACTCATTTAATTCTGAAATGGAGTTCAAATTGGCAGTAATAGCAAATGTAGAGGAGTTAACTAAAATAAAAAGACAAGAAAACATGCTCTAATGAATAAATAAACTTGAGAAAATCATACAATATTAGCATTTAGTCTTTATACAAAAACAACAATATTGTAAGAGGTAGAAATAAATAACCAAACATGAGAGTTTAAAAATGCAAGTTAGATGAATTTATCTTTGGATTAAGTCATTACTCACATATGAAACCAAAATAAACAACTCATATTTGTTATTAGTTGCTCTGTGAGGTTCAGTCAAGTAGTAAATCTCCTTTGGGCTATTTACTACCCACAAGAACAACACAAAAGCAGTCATTTTGATGTTAAACATCAACTAGCACAAGAAACAATGAACTACTTTGGCAAATAAATTATTAAATGCACCAATTAATTTAAATACATCAAGACCAACTACAATGATGTGGTATCACAGATAATTATGCCCAATGATTCATGATCAAGTAATGTATATCCCCAATAATGCACCTGTACTGGTACTCTAGATGTGTATTGTAACGACCCGATTCCCAAGTCCCTACGAGACACGAGAACCGGACCAACTCGACTAATCCCAAGACCCAGTCGTCCAACGAGGAAGTAACCAAAAGAGCAGTAAAATCAACCACATTCAGCATGAATATAACTAACAGTAAGGAAATACAGCAGTAAGGAAAGAAACCACTACAGTATATACCACCACAACAGTAGAACAACATTCATAACATAATATGAACAGCAGGTAAAGAAAAGTACAGCGGAAACAAAAACTACTCACTACAGTGGAACCAAAAAGAGGTACAAGAGAACAGTGGTAACTCTACTGGACCCTACTCGGCCTAGCGTCCTCTGCAACCGCTGACCCTGGCTACTCAACACCTGGTCCTGAAAGGTAACGAGTGTAACACGTAAGCAAAACGCTTAGTAGAGTGGCAGCTAAACTAAAGAAACAGTAAAGTGTACAGTAGCTGTTTAATTTTCTTTCTTCCTTTATTTACGTCTTTCTATTGTTTCACAATTTATCTATTTCTCAGATCCTTCACTTGATCTCGAATGTTCCTCGTGGGAACGATCTTGATTGCAGTCTTTTCCGAACAGTAGAAGTAGCACGTGGTGCTCTCCTGGCCGGGAGAGTCCCCCGTGGTGATCCTACTCTCAGTCAACCACCCCAAGGTCACTGACAGACGTAACGGTGACTACGGCATGCGCGGTAAACGCACGGGTAGCTAACCCGCACTGGCACGCGGTCAGTCGTTTCCGTTAACGGGTGCGCCCAAATCACAGCACGGAACCAGTACAGGGTAGAGCCCTCTTAGTAACAGGGGTCCAACCCCTCCACAGTAACCAAACAGGGGCCTTGCCCCTCCACAGTCCGCGCACCCTCGCCTGACTACCCTGGTTTGCCCCAGTGGGCCTAACAAGTCGGTGTGGGAGGCTAGCAGAACCCTGGGGCCCGTGGGGTAGCTAGTACCTCCCTACACTAGTAGCTCTCCTCGGGACTACGTACACGAGGGCCAGCAAGTCGGTACAGAGTGGCCAGTCCTAACCCCGGGTCCCTGGGGCGGCTGGCTCCGCTCTGCACTAAACAGGGGGGACAGTCGCTCTCCTTGGTACTCCGTACTCAAGGGCCAGCTCACTTCCCCAATTCTATTCCATTCACTTTCCAGGAGTTCTACTCCTAATTCCCCGTAGGGTTCCAGCTCTTTAACTCAGAACATTCCAGTTTCACCATTCCAGTTTCACGTTCATACATCCCATATTCTTAATCATGTTCATTTATTCATAACAGGCAGCTGTTAATTCAATTCACAGGCAGCTATTATTTCCTTTCCACATTTTCCAAGACTACAGTATTCATACATTCCACTAGTTTTCCCGTCCTAGGATTCATGCCATATCCTAGGATCTATCATACAATCTAGTTTTCCAGCCCTAGGATTCATGCAACACCCTACGAATCTACCATTCAATCTATTTCTCATTCCTAGGATTCATGCAATGTCCTAGGTTCTATTTATGGTTTCATAATTTAACAGATTATACTTAAAGCCACTCTACCGGTTACAACAGGCAAACTGGGGGTGTGGTCGGGAATCCCACGTGCCTCCGCAACCCCCGAGACTGCAACGGAACGGGGTCCTACCACAAGGATCAAACACAAGGAATTTCTCAAAACAGTATACAGCTACTGTAGACAGGTAGAGGATTTAATTTCGAAAAGAACGCAACTCGAAACGTGGAAAACGGAACCCGAACGGGCCCTAAACGGGTCGAAAACGACAAAACAATGCAAAATCAGACGTCTGGAACTTATTCCAGACGTCTTAAAAAGTGGATCAGGGGTTACCTTGCTCTGCGTGGTCTCTCAGACGTCCATAAGCCTGCGGGGGCGTCTGGCCTAGTTCCCAGACGTCCGATGGTCACCCCGGACGTCTGGAAGTCTCTCCAGTCATCTGGCACTGCAGCCAGACGTCTGATTCGCGTTGGATGCGAATCTCAGAACCTGCGCGTACCCATTTCCTCTCTCTCTTAGTACGGTCAATCGAAGAAAAAGAAGAAGATGGAATAACTCACCTTTCAGACGTCTAGACAGTCTTCCAGACGTCTTCCCCGTCGTCTGGTTGGAATCACAGACGTCTGATTCTGGAAAATTTTCCAGATTCAGGGTGCCACACGCCCTTCGCTCGCGACGCACGGCCGCGCTGCGAGTGCTCCGCCTGCTGCTCGAGCTGCAGCAGGCCTCCCGCGCCACCTCGCGTCTGCTGCGCCCCCATCGGTCGGCTTCCGCTGCCCCGGCAGGCTCGAGCCCTCACGGCCGACGCCTCCTCCCCCGCGCAGCACCTCCTCTCACGCTCACCGCGGCTGTCGCTGCCGCTGCACCCTCGCACTCGCTCTCGCGCACTGGCTGAAGGAGAAGAGGAAGGAGGCGGAGGTGACGAGAGTGAGGGAGAGGCGTGGCCCTTTTAAGGCCGCGCGAGGAGGAGAGAGAGAATGCGGCAGAGGCGTCTGCGGCCACAGGAGAGAGGGAAAAAGAGGGAGAGAGAGAGAAAACGTAGGTCTGCGCGCTCAGGCGTGCAGACGAACAGTAGCGTGCCAAAATAACCGATTTCCAGACGTCTGGAAATGATCCCAGACGTCTGGTCCGACGTCTGTAAGTGATTCCAGACGTCTGGTACGACGTCTGGGCCACCTCCCAGACGTCTTAAAAGACGTCTGGAGCGCCCGTTCGTAACAATATAACAAACTCAAAGGAAGTTTCGTCCCCGAAACTTGAGCTAACTAGGGTGCGGGAAAACGTCATAAAAACCATAACAAACTCAAAGAGGACCGAAGCCGGTCCGAAAAGACGTACCCGCGAAGAGTTCCGGGTACCGCTCCAACATTGCCGCCTCAGGCTCCCAGGTAGCCTCCTCGTACCGCTGGCTCCTCCACAAACCTTTACCAGGGGTACTTGCTTTCGTCTCAAACTGCGAACGGCACGGTCTAGAATCTGCACTGGCCGCTCGGGGTAGGTGAGGTCGTCGCCCACCTCGACGCTCTCGTGACTCAGTACGTGACTGGGATCGGCTACGTACTTCCTGAGGTTGGACACGTGGAACACGCCGTGCACACCAGAAAGCTGCGAGGGGAGGGCAAGCCTGTAAGCAACGGGTCCAACCCGCTCCAGGACCTCAAAGGGCCCCAAAAACCTCGGCGCGAGCTTCCTTCTCACCCCAAACCGCTGCAGGCCCTTCATGGGCAAAACACGAAGGAAGACGTGGTCCCCAACCTCAAACTGCACCTCTCTGCGTCTCCGATCCGCGTAGCTCTTCTGTCTGCTCCTGATAGTGCGGAGTCGCCTGTGGATCAGCTCGACTACCTCCTGACTCTGCCGGATCAACCTGGGGCCAACCTCCCACTTGGTCCCCACCTCAACCCAACTCAAGGGTGCCGTACACTTCCGTCCGTACAGAGCCTCGTAGGGAGCCATGCCGATGCTCGAGTGATAACTGTTGTTGTATGCAAACTCCGCCAGGGGCAGGTGCTCCTCCCAAGAGCCCCTCCAGTCCAGTACACAGGCACGCAAAAGGTCCTCAAGTGTCTGTATCGTGCGCTCAGACTGTCCGTCCGTCTGGGGGTGGTAAGCTGTACTAAACCTCAACCGCGTCCCTAAGGCCTGCTGAAACTCAGCCCAAAACTGGGACGTAAAGCGGGTATCCCGGTCGGATACGATCTCCTGCGGAACTCCGTGTAGTCATACCACATCCCGGATATACCTCTCTGCCAACTGTGCTGGTCCCAAAGTGACTCGGATCGGCAAGAATCGCACCGTCTTCGTCAGTCTATCCATTATTACCCAGACTGCGTCGTGTCCCCGCTGGGTAACAGGTAAGCCCACCACCAAGTCCATGGTGATGCTCTCCCACTTCCACTCTGGCACTGGAAGCGGCTGCAGCGGCCCTGCAGGCCTCTGATGCTCGGCTTTCACCTGCTGGCACACTAAGCACTGCTGCACGAATTCACCCACATCCCGCTTCATCCCCCTCCACCAAAACTCGCGTCTCAAGTCGTGGTACATCTTCGTGTTTCTGGGATGTATGGTGAATCTAGAACTGTGTGCCTCAGTCAGGAGCTCTCTCAACAGCTCCTCGTCTCTGGGAACGCATAACCGTCCCCTCAAGCGCAGCACCTGGTCTGCGAAAGAGAAGTCCCCTGGGTCTCCCGACAGTACTGTGTCACTCAAAGACTGCAAGTACTGATCAGCCATCTGTCCTATGATGATGCGGTCTATCAGCTCTGGCCTGGTCTGTCATGTCACCGTCACTGCCCCACAGTACCCTCGCAACTCTAGAGGTCGCCAACTGCCCACCTCCTCCAAAAGGCTCCAACTCTGTAACTGTAGACTGGCCAAGTGTGCGGGCGACTTGCGGCTCAAGGCGTCAACCACCACATTGGCCTTTCCCGGGTGGTAGGAGATGCTGCAGTCGTAGTCCTTCAAGAGCTCCAACCAACGTCTCTGTCTCATGTTGAGCTCCTTCTGATCAAAAAGGTATCTGAGGCTCTTGTGATCTGTGAAAATCTCGAAGGTCTCACCGTACAAGTAGTGCCTCCAGGTCTTCAGCGCGAAGACAACAGCTGCCAACTCTAGGTCGTGGGTAGGGTAGGTATGCTCATGGGGCTTCAGTTGCCGCGAAGCGTAAGCGACAACGTGACCCCTCTGCATGAGCATACCTCCTAACCCCTGCAAGGAGGCGTCCATGTACACAACGAACCCGCCACTACTGTCAAGGATGGTGAGCACGAGAGCCGACGTCAACCTCTCCTTCAGCTCTAGAAAACACGCCTCACAGGCGTCTGTCCAAGCGAAGGGCACGTCCTTCCGGGTCAACTGTGTCATAGGACGCGCAATCTGTGAAAATCCTCTGATGAATCGTCTGTAGTAGCCTGCCAGTCCCAGGAAACTGCGAATCTCAGTGACTGAACGCGGTCTCTCCCACCTGAGTACTGCCTCGACCTTGGCTGGGTCCACCGCCAAGCCGTCTCCAGAGATCACATGACCTAAGAAGGTCACCTCCCTCAACCAGAACTCGCACTTGCTGTACTTGGCGTACAGCCTACGTCGTCTCAGAGTGTCCAGAACCATCCGCAAATACTGTCCGTGCTGCGTCCGATCTCTAGAATAGACGAGTACATCATCTATGAAAACCACCACGAATTGTTCCAAATACGGTCTAAACACCCGGTTCATCATATCCATGAAAACAGCGGGGGCATTGGTCAGCCCAAATGGCATGACCAAAAACTCGTAGTGTCCGTACCGGGTGCGGAAAGCTATCTTGGAGACGTCAGTCTCCCTGATCCTCAACTGGTGGTATCCAGACCTCAAGTCGATCTTGGAAAACACCGTGGCACCCCGCAACTGGTCAAACAAGTCGTCGATCCTCGGCAGCGGATATCTGTTCTTGATGGTGACCCTATTCAGCTGTCGGTAGTCCACACAAAGGCGTAGGGTACCATCCTTCTTCTTCACAAACAGTACTGGGGCTCCCCAGGGAGACGCACTGGGCCTCACGAAACCTTTCTCCAAAAGGTCCTGCAACTGGGACTTGAGCTCTCGCAGCTCAAGCGATGCCATCCTGTATGGCGCGGTAGAGATGGGGCTGGTCCCTGGTACTAGTGAGATCTCAAACTCGATCTCACGCTCAGGCGGTAGTCCTGGTAACTCGTCTGGAAACACGTCAAGGTACTCTCTGACCACTGGGATACTCTGGAAGTCTGCCACAGGGCTGGGCTCTGCCACCACACAAGCTAGGAAGCCCTCACACCCCTGGCTCAAAAGTCTCGCCACCCGAAGTGCCGAAATGCACCTGAAACCTCCGTCCACTGGCTGTCCGTGAAACTCGAAAGAAGGCAACTCTGGCATGGAGAAGACAATCTTCCTCTCAAAACAGTCCACCAAGGCGTGGTAAGCGGACAGCCAATCCATCCCCAGAATCACTCCAAAGTCCTCCATCTGTATCATAATCAGGTCAGCTGGCAGGCTATGTCCCCCGACACTGACCTCGCAATCCGTGTACACCTCCTCAGCTACAAACAGCTGACCACTCGAACCTCTGATTACGAACGAATTTTCTAATGCTGTATAATCCTGGTCCAAACTAACTGCGAAACTGGCTGCGACAAACGAGTGCGTAGCGCCGGAATCGAAAAGCGTGTAAACGAGTCTGCCGGAAACTGAAACCATACCTGCTACCACCGATCCCGAAGCTCTGGCGTCCCTGTGTGTTAGGGTGTTGATACGCCCCTCAACTCTAGGTGCGGACGAAGCAGCCACACTCTGCGTCGGACGGGTAGGTGCTGGCCGGTACCCTCCTCACGACTGCTGTCCTCCTTCTCGCGCCTGGGAACCGCGGCCTCTTGCGCGTCCTCTAGTGCTCTGCGCGGGAAGTATCTGCTAACCTCCTGCCCTAAATGGGCAGTCCCTCCTGATGTGGCCCGGCTGGCCACACAGGTAATAGAGGGAACCCGACTCCCACCCTCAGTGGGTCCCTGCTGTCGGCTGGGTGGGGGTCCGGTGCTGGCGACTGGACCCTGTCGAGGGCCCCCAAAGGCCACTGATGGGGAAAGTACTGCTCGCAGAAGAGGGCGACGAACCGGTCCCAAGTCGGCTCGTCCCTCTCCTGTCCCCGGACCGCCCTCCACCACCTGTGTGCCGCACTCTCCAGCTGGTACGTGGCAAAGGCCACGCGGCACTCCACCGGGGGGCGAAGGGTGTCGAAGATCTTCTCCAGCTGCTCAAGCCAGTCCTCTGCCTCAGTCGGGTCCTCATCCCCCTTGAAGGAGGGGGGCTTCAGCTTCCGGAACTGCCCGAAGAGCTCGGAGTGGCGCTGCAGTGGGGATGCTGGTCCACCCCTAGGCAACGGTGCCTCGTGCACAGAAGTATCGGAGGAAGGTGGGGGCTGCGGCGGCCCATCCCCTCCCCCGTGTCCAGCGCCGCATCCGTCGAGTGGTCCCACAGAGGACTCCCCCTCCGCAGCCCCAGGGTGAGGCGCTCGGGGAGGTGGGTGGAGCTCCTCTCGTACAATGTCTCGTATCAGCCGGGCGAGGTCCTGGGCCTGGACGCCCGGGAGTAGTGGCTGGTCCACTGGGGTGTCGGCAACGGCACGCCCACCTCTCCGACCTCGTCCTCGGCCGCGCCCGCGACCCGCCTCACTGGTCCCACGATGAGGCATCTCCTGCAGGGAGACGCGAAACAAAACGGAACACGTCACTACGGAACGATACCGAACGGAAAAGTCTAAGAGCTCATGTCAAAAGATATGTTGTGGTGGCTACTCTAGTTATAGACAATGTGAATTGGTTATTTTCCAGTCAGTTGATTCACTTCTCGGGACGACCTTGCTCTGATACCATCTTGTAACGACCCGATTCCCAAGTCCCTACGAGACACGAGAACCGGACCGACTCGACTAATCCCAAGACCCAGTCGTCCAACGAGGAAGTAACCAAAAGAGTAGTAAAATAAACCACGTTCAACATGAATATAACTAACAGTAAGGAAATACAGCAGTAAGGAAAGAAACCACTACAGTATATACCACCACAACAGTAGAACAACATTCATAACATAATATGAACAGCAGGTAAAGAAAAGTACAACGAAAACAAGAACTACTCACTACAGTGGAACCAAAAAGAGGTACAAGAGAACAGTGGTAACTCTACTGGACCCTACTCGGCCCAGCGTCCTCTGCAACCGCTGACCCTGGCTGCTCAACACCTGGTCCTGAAAGGTAACAAGTGTAACACGTCAGCAAAATGCTGAATAGAGTGGCAGCTAAACTAAAGAAACAGTAAAGTGTACAGTAGCTGTTTAATTTTCTTTCTTCCTTTATTTATGTCTTTCTATTGTTTCACAATTTATCTATTTCTCAGATCTTCACTTGATCTCGAATGTTCCCCGTGGGAACGATCTTGATTGCAGTCTTTTCCGAACAGTAGAAGTAGCACGTGGTGCTCTCCTGGCTGGGAGAGTCCCCCGTGGTGATCCTACTCTCAGTCAACCACCCCAAGGTCACTGACAGACGTAACAGTGACTACGGCACGCGCGGTAAACGCACGGGTAGCTAACCTGCACTAGCACGCGGTCAGTAGTTTCCGTTAACGGGTGCGCCCAAAGCACAGCACGGAACCAGTACAGGGCAGAGCCCTCTCAGTAACAGGGGTCCAACCCCTCCACAGCCTCCACAGTCCGCGCACCCTCGCCTCACTACCCTGGTTTGCCCTAGTGGGCCTAACAAGTCGGTGTGGGAGGCTAGCAGAACCCCGGGGCCCGTGGGGTAGATAGTACCTCCCTACACTAGTAACTCTCCTTGGTACTACGTACACGAGGGCCAGCAAGTCAGTACAGAGTGGCCAGTCCTAACCCCGGGTCCCTGGGGCGGCTGGCTCCGCTCTGCACTAAACAGGGGGGACAGTCGCTCTCCTTGGTACTCCATACTCAAGGGCCAGCTCACTTCCCCAATTCTATTCCATTCACTTTCCAGGAGTTCTACTCCTAATTCCCCGTAGGGTTCCAGCTCTTTAACTCAGAACATTCCAGTTTCACCATTCCAGTTTCATGTTCATACATCTCATATTCTTAATCATGTTCATTTATTCATAACAGGCAGCTGTTAATTCAATTCACAGGCAGCTATTATTTCCTTTCCACATTTTCCAAGACTACAGTATTCATACATTCCACTAGTTTTCCCGTCCTAGGATTCATGCCATATCCTAGGATCTATCATACAATCTAGTTTTCCAGCCCTAGGATTCATGCAACACCCTACGAATCTACCATTCAATCTATTTCTCATTCCTAGGATTCATGCAATGTCCTAGGTTCTATTTATGGTTTCATAATTTAACAGATTATACTTAAAGCCACTCTACCGGTTACAACAGGCAAACTGGGGGCGTGGTCAGGAATCACACGTGCCTCTGCAACCCCCGAGACTGCAACGGAACGGGGTCCTATCACAAGGATCAAACACAAGGAATTTCTCAAAACAGTATACAGCTACTGTAGACAGGTAGAGGATTTAATTCCGAAAAGAACGCAACTCGAAACACGGAAAACGGAACCCGAACGGGTCGAAAACGACGAAACAGTGCAAAATCAGACGTCTGGAACTTATTCCAGACGTCTTAAAAAGTGGATCAGGGGTTACCTTGCTCTGCGTGGTCTCTCAGACGTCCAGAAGCCTGCGGGGGCATCTAGCCTAGTTCCCAGACGTCCGATGGTCACCCCGGACGTCTGGAAGTCTCTCCAGTCGTCTGGCACTGCAGCCAGACGTCTGATTCGCGTTGGATGCGAATCTCAGAACCTGCGCATACTCATTTCCTCTCTCTCTTAGTACGGTCAATCGAAGAAAATGAAGAAGACGGAATAACTCACCTTTCAGACGTCTGGACAGTCTTCCAGACGTCTTCCCCGTCGTCTAGTTGGAATCACAGACGTCTGATTTTGGAAAATTTTCCAGAATCAGGGCGCCACTCGCCCTCCGCTCGCGACGCACGGCCGCGCTGCGAGTGCTCCGCCTGCTGCTCGGGCTGCAGCAGGCCTCCCGCGCCACCCCGCATCTGCTGCGCCCCCGCCGGTCGGCTCCCGCTACCCGGTAGGCTCGAGCCCTCACAGCCGATGCCTCCTCCCCCGCGCAGCACCTCCTCCCATGCTCACCGCAGCTGTCGCTGCCGCTGCACCCTCGCGCTCGCTCTCGTGCACTGGCTGAAGGAGAAGAGGAAGGAGGCGGAGGTGATGGGAGTGAGGGAGAGGCGTGGCCCTTTTAAGGCCGTGCGAGGAGGAGAGAGAGAACGTGGCAGAGACGTCTGCGGCCACAGGAGAGAGGGAAAAAGAGGGAGAGAGAGAGAAAACGCAGGTCTGCGCTCTCAGGCACGCAGACGAACAGTAGCATGCCAAAATAATCGATTTCCAGACGTCTGGAAATGATCCCAGACGTCTGGTCCGATGTCTGTAAGTGATTCCAGACGTCTGGTACGACGTCTGGGCCACCTCCCAGACGTCTTAAAAGACGTCTGGAGCGCCCGTTCGTAACATGTATCGATACCATTTATATAGGTCTAGTACTGGTACTCAAACATGAGTACCGGTCCTAGGTTCCATCTGTACCGGTACTTGTGAGAAGTACCAGTACCAGCCACATACTGCTTACCACAAGTTCAACTCCTCCAGTTCATCATGAGTACCGGTACCCTAAGTGATGTGTATCAGTACTAATATTAAGTACTGGTACTACATCAATTCTGGAGGAGTTTTGGAATGGGAAAACAGTATGTCATATGTACCAGTACTAAATATTAGTATCGATACTTGTATGACCCAGATTGTGGTCCAGGACCAATATCTGTATCCTATATGTATCGATACTAATGTTAAGTACCGCTACCTGGACGATATAGATGATGTTTTGGAACGTGTCCGCTGGTATTCGATACTCGACAAGTATCGGTACTTATCAACAGTACCAGTACCTAACGAATGTCGGGTGCATTTCAGGGTGGAAAACTAAAATCGTGAATGGTAATCCTAAATCCAAAACATGATTACAATCCAGCTTTTACATGTTAGAGATCATATATAAGATGTAAACAATCATGAATCTAAAAAAATAACATTGGTCAAACGTTGATTCATCAAAGATGGGGTAAAAAATGAATCAAACGTCCATATAAAGCAATCCCTAAACCTAATGGGATTTGATCTTCAAATCAATAGTTAGGGCAACGATTTCACAAGAAGGAGGTGCTCTAATACCACTTGAAAGAGATTAAACCACCGTATATCGAATCAAATCATTGAAAACAATCTTATTAAATCCTTAGATCTTATCCTTCTATCAAATGTCAACCCAAACGAAGAACAAGGATAGAGTTGATAGCTTAGTCCATCGCTAATCTTCACAATGAAGCAGGCTATAATCCTTTAATTCCCATAAAACTTTTTGACGGGTGTTGGCAATGGTACTTCCAAGGATCTAGAGAGAATGAGCGTGGAAGAAAGAAAGAGACATTATGTTATCGTACCCTTTCGATTTCCACCTAGGGTTCTTATATTTCCCATGATGAGGTGTGGGAAAACAAAGCTACCCATTGCTTGCATATCCTTGGGGACCATAACCTCTAAAATAGAATTGACGGTTCTACCCATCAACAAACCGCAATTCTCCAAAGAGTTTCTATGTAATTAACCCCATATTATTAGAAATGCAATTTGCCCAATTCTTATTGGATCACATAACAGGTATATTTACCGATATATAATATATGTTATGTATTAATGTAAGTCTTCTTATAATAATATATGTTTACCCTCTAATGATTCTAACAATTTGGACTATTACGCAACTTTAAGAGATCTTGGAAAGTGTCATCTTAATATGACATAGATCACAACGGGGACTACCGAACCATGTAATTGATTCATCTCAATTTGCACAAACCTTAATTTTGTTTGGTTGGTTAAAAGAGCATCATAAACTGACAGTCATCCTTATAAATATGACTCTAAATTGCAAGTTGGATGGTGTATGAAAAATCTAAAATAAATCAACCAACACTTGAAAAGGGAGATTATCTAGAGCCTACCGCCCACAAACTCAAGATGTTGCTTATTAGAAAGAAGGGTCAACTTAAAAATGCACCTCCAATCCTTATCAATTTTAAAAGAAAGTATGCTTTCCTACAAATCATTCTTGGCAATCTCATCCAAAGCATAACGTATGAATGATTTTGAAACTAGAAACAAATGCACTCTATGTAACGAACGCGTGCCCCAGACATCTTTTAAGACGTCTGGGAGGTGGCCCAGACGTCGGTACAGACGTCTGGGATCATATCCAGACGTCTGGAAAATAGTTATTTTCGCACGGGAGAGTCGTCTACGCGCCTGTGCGCGCAGACCCGCGATTCCTCTCTCTCTCTCGCTTTTTCCCTCTCTCTCTCTGCGGCTGCATGCGGCCTGCCACCCCCTCTCTCCTCCTCGCGCGGCCTTAAAAGGGCCACGCCTCCCCTCCCGTCTCCACAGTCTCCTCCTTCTTCTCCTTCCTGTGCGCGAGAGCGAGCGGACGCGAGGGCGGCAGCGACAGCCGCAGTGAGCGCGGAGGTGCGGCGTGCGAGGGCGGAGCTCTGCCGTGAGGGCGAGCTCGCCGGAGCGGCTTGGCTGGGCGGCGGAGGGTGCAGGGGGTGTGGAGCGATGCAGAGAGGGACCTGCTGCGGTCTGAGCAGCAGACGCGCGAGGTGCGACGCGGGCGGCGTCGCGAGCGGAGGCCGAGCAGCGCCCTGATTCTGGAAAAATTTCCAGAATCAGACGTCTGGGTTGACAGCCAGACGGCGAGGTAGACGTCTTTAAGCCCTTACAGACGTCTGAAAGGTGAGTTTACCGCCTTCTCCTTCCTTCCTGTCGACTGACCGTACTAAGGGAGGGAGTTGGCTGTGCGCAGGCTCGCTGATTCGCCATCCTTTGCGAATCAGACGTCTGGAAGTTGTACCAGACGGCGGGAGTGACCTCCAGACGTCCGGGGTGACCATCGAACGTCTGGGAGCTAGGCCAGACGTCCCCGTAGACTTCTGGACGTCTGGGAAACCACGCTGAACAGGTAATTCTCTAATCCACTATTTAAGACGTCTGGAAGAAGTTCCAGACGTCTGATTTTGCACAGTATCGCCTTGTTCGACCCGTTTGGGGCCCGTTCGGGCTCCGTTTTCCGCAATTCGAGTTGCGTTCTTTTCAGAATTAATTCCTCTACCCGTCTACAGTAGCTATACACTATTTTGAGACACTCCTTGTGTTGATCTTTGTGATAGGACCTCGTTCAGTTGCAGTCTTGAGAGTCGTGGAGGCACGCAGGATTCCTGATCACGCCCCCATTACTCCCGTTGTACCTGGTAGAGTGGCTTTAAGTATTAATAAAATCTGTTAAAGTATGGAACCATAACTAGAACCTAGGGTATTGCATGAATCCTAGGAATGAGAAATATATGGAATGATAGCTCCTAGGTGTTGCATGAATCCTAGGGCCGGAAAACTAGATTGTATGATAGATCCTAGGATATGGCATGAATCCTAGGATGGAAAAACTAGTGGAATGTATATTACTGCAGTATTGGAAAAATGGAAAGGAATATATAAAGCTGCCTGTAAATTGAATTAACAGCTGCCTGTTATGAATAAGGAACATGACTGAAGTCATGGTTTGTAAGAACGTGAAACTGGAAAGTGAAACATAAGATGTTCTGAGATTAAAGGATGGAACCCTACGGGGAATTAGGAGTGGAACTCCTGGAAAGAGAAAGGAATGGAACTGAGATGTTGTTCGTACTGTCTCTTGGGTACGCAGCACCAAGGGAAGTACCTGTACCTGTTTAGTGCAGAGTGGGGCCAGCCACCCCAGGGACCCGGGGTTAGGATTGGCCGCTCTGTACCGACTTGCTGGCCCTCGTGTACGTAGTACCGAGGAGAGCTACTAGTGTTAGGAGAGTACTAGCTACCCCACGGGCCCCGGGGTTCTGCTAGCCTCCTTCACCAACTTGTTAGGCCCACTAGGGCAAACCAGGGTAGTCAGGCGAGGGTGCGCAGACTGTGGAGGGGCAAGGCCCCAGTTTGGTTACTGTGGAGGGGTTGGACCCCTGTTACTGAGAGGGCTCTGCCCTGGTTCCGTGCTGTGCTTTGGGCGCACCCGTTAACGGAAACGACTGACCGCGTGCCAGTGCGGGCTAGCTACCTGTGAGTTTATCGCGCGTGCCGTAGTCACCGTTACGTCTGTCAGTGACCTTGGGGTGGTTGACTGAGGGTAGGATCACCACGGGGGACTCTCCCGGCCAGGAGAGCACCACGTGCTACTTCTACTTTTGGAAAAGACTGCAATCAAGATCGTTCCCACGAGGACATTCGAGATCAAGTAAAGGATCTGAGAAATAAATGAAATAGTGAGAAAAATTGAAAGATGTGAATAAAGGAAGTAATAGAACTTAACAGCTACGGTACACTCTACTGTTGCCTTTAGTTAGTTTGCCACTCTACTCAGCGTTTTGCTGACGTGTTACACTCGTTACCTTTTTCAGGACCAGGTGTTAAGCAGCCAGGGTCTACGGCTGCAGAGGACGCTGGGCCGAGTAGGGTCCAGTAGAGTTACCACAGCCTTTTGTACCTCTTTTGTTTCTGTTCTAGTGAGTAGTTTTTGTTTCCGCTGTACCTTCTTTACCTGCAGTTCTTGTTATATGATAAATGTTGTTTTACTGTTGTGGTGGTACCTACTGTAGTAGTTTCTTTCCTTACTGCTGTACTTTCTTACTGTTAGTTATATTCATGCTGAATGTGGTTTATTTTACTGTCTTTTGGTTACTTCCTCGTTGGACGACTAGGTCTTGGGATTAGTCGAGTCGGTCCGGTTCTCGTGTCTCGTAGGGACTCGGGAACCGGGTCGTTACAAGATGGTATCAGAGCAAGGTCGTCCCGAGAAGTGAATCAACTGACTGGAAAATAACCAATTCACATGTTTATAGCTAGAGTAGCCACCACAACATATCTCTTGACATGAGCTCTTAGAAGTTTTGTTAGGTACCGTCTGTTTTGACGTTTCCGTTTTGTTTCGCGTCTCCTTGCAGGAGATGCCTCGTCGCGGGACTGGCGAGACTGGCCGCAGGCGCGACCGAGGACGAGGTCGGCAAGGTGGACGTGCTGTCGTTAACGTCTCGGTGGGCCAGCCACCACTCCCTGGCATCCAAGCCCAGGACCTCTCCAGACTGATTCGAGATATTGTACGAGAGGAGATCCACCCATCGCCCCGAGCACCTCCTCCTGGGGTTGCAGAGGGGGAGTCCTCTATGGGACCACGCGACGGACACGACGCTGGACACGAGGGAGGGGATGGGCCCCTGCCACCCCCACCTTCCTCCGACACTTCTGTACACGAGGCACCTTCGCCTGGAGGTGCACCAGCACCTCCCCTACAGCGCCACTTCGAGCTTTTCGGACAATTCCGGAAGCTGAAGCCCCCCTTATTCAAGGGGGATGAGGACCCGACCGAGGCAGAGGACTGGCTTGAGCAGCTGGAGAAGATCTTCGACACCCTTCGCCCCCCGGTGGAGTGCCGCGCGGCCTTTGCCACGTACCAGCTGGAGAGTGCGGCACACCGGTGGTGGAGGGCGGTCCGGGGACAGGAGAGGGACGAGCCGACGTGGGACCAGTTCGTCACCCTCTTCTGCGAGCAGTACTTTCCCCAGACGTGGCAGGACCAGAGGAGGCGGGAGTTCCACACTCTCCGCCAGGGGACGATGACTGTGAACGCGTACCGCACGCGTTTCATGGAGCTGTCCCGCTTTGCAGCGACAGCGGTAGCCACTGAGGAGGAGCACCTTTGGAGGTTCACCGAGGGGCTCCGGCCGGCGATCCGGGGGTATGTCAAACCCCTGAAGCTGCCGACGTTTTCGAGGGTGGTAGAGGCAGCTATGACTTACGAGGAGACCAACCCGTCCGCGCGAGAGATCGACGGCGGGCGGAAGAGGCCCTTTCAGCCAGACTTCTCACAGGGCCGGCGAGAACGGAGACACGTGGCGTCCGCAGGAGAGCCGTCACGTTGTGCAGGGCCATCAGTGGCCTTTGGGGGCCCTCGACAGGGGCCAGTCACCAGCATCGGACCCCCGCCTAGCCGACAGCAGGGACTCACTGAGGGCGGGAGTAGGGTTCCCCTCTACTACCAGTGTGGCCAGCCGGGCCACATCAGGAGGGACTACCCATCTAGGGCAGGAGGTCAGCAGATACTTCCGGTGCAGAGCACTGGAGGGCGCGCAGGAGGCCGCGGTTCCCAGGCACGAGGAGGAGGACAGCAGTCGCGAGGAGGGTACCGGCCAGCACCTACCCGTCCGACGCAGAGTGTGGCTGCTTCGTCCGCACCTAGAGCTGAGGGGCGTATCAACGCCCTAACACATAGGGACGCCAGAGCATCGAGATCCTGGTAGCAGGTATGGTTTCAGTTTCTAGCAGACTCGTTTACACGCTTTTCGATTCCGGCGCTACGCACTCGTTTGTCGCAGCCAGTTTCGCAGTTAGTTTGGACCAGGATTATACACTGTTAGAGAATCCGTTGGTAATCAGAGGTCCGAGTGGTCAGCTATTTGTAGCTGAGGAGGTATACACGGATTGCGAGGTCAGCGTTGGAGGACATAGCCTGCCAGCTGACCTGATTATGATCCAGATGGAGGACTTTGGAGTGATTCTAGGGATGGATTGGCTGTCCGCTTACCACGCCTTGGTAGATTGTTTTGAGAGGAAGATTGTCTTCTCCATTCCGGAGTTGCCTTCTTTCGAGTTTCACGGGCAGCCAGTGGACGGAGGTTTCAGGTGCATTTCGGCACTTCGGGCGGCGAGACTTTTGAGCCAGGGGTGTGAGGGCTTCCTAGCCTGTGTGGTGGCAGAGCCCAGCCCTGTGGCAGACTTCCAGAGCATCCCGGTGGTCAGAGAGTTCCCCGACGTGTTTCCAGACGAGTTACCAGGACTACCGCCCGAGCGTGAGATCGAGTTTGAGATCTCACTAGTACCAGGGACCAGCCCCATCTCCACCGCGCCATACAGGATGGCACCGCTTGAGCTGCGAGAGCTCAAGTCCCAGTTTCAGGACCTTTTGGAGAAAGGTTTCGTGAGGCCCAGTGCGTCTCCCTGGGGAGCCCCGGTACTGTTTGTGAAGAAGAAGGATGGGACCCTACACCTTTGTGTGGACTACCGACAGCTGAATAGGGTCACCATCAAGAACAGATATCCGTTGCCGAGGATCGACGATTTGTTTGACCAGTTGCGGGGTGCCACGGTGTTTTCCAAGATAGACTTGAGGTCTGGATACCACCAGTTGAGGATCAGGGAGACCGACGTCTCCAAGACAGCTTTCCGCACCCGGTACGGACACTACGAGTTTTTGGTCATGTCGTTTGGGATGACCAATGCCCCCGCTGCTTTCATGGACCTGATGAACCGGGTGTTTAGACCGTACTTGGACCAGTTTGTGGTGGTTTTCATAGATGATGTACTCATCTATTCTAGAGATCGGACGCAGCACGGACAGCACTTGCGGATGGTTCTGGACACTCTGAGACGACGCAGGCTGTACGCCAAATACAGCAAGTGCGAGTTCTGGTTGAGGGAGGTGACCTTCTCGGGTCATGTGATCTCTAGTGACGGCCTGGCGGTGGATCCCGCCAAGGTCGAGGCAGTGCTCATGTGGGAGAGACCGCGTTCAGTCACTGAGATTCGCAGTTTCCTGGGACTGGCAGGTTACTACAGACGGTTCATCAGGGGATTTTCACAGATTGCGCGTCCTATGACACAGTTGACCCGGAAGGACGTGCCTTTCGATTGGACAGACGCCTGTGAGGCGCGTTTTCTGGAGCTGAAGGAGAGGTTGACCTCAGCTCCCGTGCTCACCATCCCTGACAGTAGTGGCGGGTTCGTTGTGTACACGGACGCTTCCTTGCAGGGGTTAGGAGGTGTGCTCATGCAGAGGGGTCACGTGGTCGCTTACGCTTCGCGGCAACTGAAGCCCCATGAGCATACCTACCCTACCCACGACCTAGAGTTGGCAGCTGTTGTCTTCGCGCTGAAGACATGGAGGCACTACTTGTACGGTGAGACCTTCGAGATTTTTACAGATCACAAGAGCCTCAGATATCTTTTTGACCAGAAGGAGCTCAACATGAGACAGAGACGTTGGTTGGAGCTCCTGAAGGACTACGATTGCAGCATCTCCTACCACCCGGGAAAGGCCAATGTGGTGGCTAACGCCTTGAGCCGTAAGGCGCCCGCACGCTTGGCCAGTCTACAGTTACAGAGTTGGAGCCTTTTGGAGGAGGTGGGCAGTTGGCGACCTCTAGAGTTACGAGGGTACTGTGGGGCAGTGACGGTGACACGGCAGACCAGGCCAGAGCTGATAGACCGTATCATCACAGACAGATGGCTGATCCGTACTTGCAGTCTTTGCGCGACAGAGTACTATCAAGGGACCCAGGGGACTTCTCTTTCACAGACCAAGTGTTACGCTTGAGGGGACGGTTGTGCGTTCCCAGAGACGAGGAGCTGTTGAGAGAGCTCCTGACTGAGGCACACGGTTCCAGATTCACCATACATCCCGGAAACACGAAAATGTACCATGACTTGAGACGCGAGTTTTGGTGGAGAGGGATGAAGCGGGATGTGGGTGAGTTCGTGCAGCAGTGCTTAGTGTGCCAGCAGGTGAAAGTCGAGCATCAGAGGCCTGCAGGGTCGCTTCAGCCGCTTCCAGTGCCAGAGTGGAAGTGGGAGAGCATCACCATGGACTTGGTGGTGGGCTTACCTGTTACCCAGCGGGGTCATGACGCAGTCTGGGTAATAGTGGATAGATTGACGAAGATGGCGCGTTTCTTGCCGATCCGAGTCACTTTGGGACCTGCACAGTTGGCAGAGAGGTATATCTGTGATGTGGTGCAACTACACGGAGTTCCGCGGGAGATCGTATCCGACCGGGATACCCGCTTTACGTCCCAGTTTTGGGCTGAGTTTCAGCAGGCCTTGGGGACGGGGTTGAGGTTTAGCACGGCTTACCACCCCCAGACGGACGGACAGTCTGAGCGCACGATACAGACACTTGAGGACCTTTTGCGTGCCTGTGTACTGGACTGGAGGGGCTCTTGGGAGGAGCACCTGCCCCTGGCGGAGTTTGCATACAACAACAGTTATCACTCGAGCATCGGCATGGCTCCCTACGAGGCTCTGTACGGACGGAAATGCACGGCACCCTTGAGTTGGGTTGAGGTGGGGACCAAGTGGAAGGTTGGCCCCAGGTTGATCCGGCAGAGTCAGGAGGTAGTTGAGTAGATCCACAAACGACTCCGCACTGTCAGGAGCAGACAGAAGAGCTACGCGGATCGCAGACGCAGAGAGGTGCAGTTTGAGGTTGGGGACCACGTCTTCCTTCGTGTTTCGCCCATGAAGGGCTTACAGCGGTTTGGGGTGAGAGGGAAGCTCGCGCCGAGGTTCGTGGGGCCCTTTGAGGTCCTGGAGCAGGTTGGACCCGTTGCTTACAGACTTGCCCTTCCCCCGCAGCTTTCTGGTGTGCACGACGTGTTCCACGTGTCCAACCTCAGGAAGTACGTAGCCGATTCCAGTCACGTACTGAGTCACGAGAGCGTCGAGGTGAGCGACGACCTGACCTACCCCGAGCGGCCAGTGCAGATCCTAGACCGAGCCATCCGCAGGTTGAGACGAAAGCAAGTACCCCTGGTAAAGGTTTTGTGGAGGAGCCAGCGGTACGAGGAGGCTACCTGGGAGCCTGAGGCGGCAATGCGGGAGCGGTACCCGGAGCTTTTCGCGGGTACGTCTTTTCGGACCGGCTTCGGTCCTCTTTGAGTTTGTTATGGTTATCTGGACATCTTTTTTTTTTCCGCACCCTAGTTGGCTCAAGTTTCGGGGACGAAACTTCCTTTGAGTTTGTTATATTGTAACGAACGCGTGCCCCAGACGTCTTTTAAGTCATCTGGGAGGTGGCCCAGACGTCGGTACAGACGTCTGGGATCACATCCAGACGTCTGGAAAATAGTTATTTTCGCACGGGAGAGTCGTCTGCGCGCCTGTGCGCGCAGACCCGCGATTCCTCTCTCTCTCTTTTTCCCTCTCTCTCTGCGGCTGCAGGCGGCCTGCCACCCCCTCTCTCCTCCTCGCGCGGCCTTAAAAGGGCCACGCCTCCCCTCCCGTCTCCACAGTCTCCTCCTTCTTCTCCTTCCTGTGCGCGAGAGCAAGCGGACGCGAGGGCGGCAGCGACGGCCGCAGTGAGCGCGGAGGTGCGGCGTGCGAGGGCGGAGCTCTGCCGTGAGGGCGAGCTCGCCGGAGCGGCTTGGCCGGCCGGCGGAGGGCGCAGGGGGCGCGGAGCGACGCGGAGAGGGACCTGCTGCGGTCTGAGCAGCAGACACGCGAGGTGCGACGTGGGCGGCGTCGCGAGCGGAGGCCGAGCAGCTCCCTGATTCTGGAAAAATTTCCAGAATCAGACGTCTGGGTTGACAGCCAGACGGCAAGGTAGACGTCTTTAAGCCCTTACAGACGTCTGAAAGGTGAGTTTACCGCCTTCTCCTTCCTTCCTGTCGACTGACCGTACTAAGGGAGGGAGTTGGCTGTGCGCAGGCTCGCTGATTCGCCATCCTTTGCGAATCAGACGTCTGGAAGTTGTACCAAACGGCGGGAGTGACCTCCAGATGTCCGGGGTGACCATCGGACGTCTGGGAGCTAGGCCAGACGTCCCCGTAGACTTCTGGACGTCTGGGAAACCACGCTGAACAGGTAATTCTCTGATCCACTTTTTAAGACATCTGGAAGAAGTTCCAGACGTCTGATTTTGCACAGTATCGCCTTGTTCGACCCATTTAGGGCCCGTTCGGGCTCCATTTTCCGCAATTCGAGTTGCGTTCTTTTCAGAATTAATTCCTCTACCCGTCTACAGTAGCTATACACTGTTTTGAGACACTCCTTGTGTTGATCTTTGTGATAGGACCCGTTCAGTTGCAGTCTTGAGAGTCGCGGAGGCACGCGGGATTCCTGATCATGCCCCCATTACTCCCGTTGTACCTGGTAGAGTGGCTTTAAGTATTAATAAAATCTGTTAAAGTATGGAACCATAACTAGAACCTAGGGCATTGCATGAATCCTAGGAATGAGAAATATATGGAATGATAGCTCCTAGGTGTTGCATGAATCCTAGGGCCGGAAAACTAGATTGTATGATAGATCCTAGGATATGGCATGAATCCTAGGATGGAAAAACTAGTGGAATGTATATTACTGCAGTCTTGAAAAAATGGAAAGGAATATATAAAGCTGCCTGTAAATTGAATTAACAGCTGCCTGTTATGATAAGGAACATGACTGAAGTCATGGTTTGTAAGAACGTGAAACTGGAAAGTGAAACATAAGATGTTCTGAGATTAAAGGATGGAACCCTACGGGGAATTAGGAGTGGAACTCCTGGAAAGAGAAAGGAATGGAACTAAGATGTTGTTCGTAGTGTCTCTTGGGTACGCAGTACCAAGGGAAGTACCTGTACCTGTTTAGTGCAGACTGGGGCCAGCCACCCCAGGGACCCGGGGTTAGGATTGGCCGCTCTGTACCGACTTGCTGGCCCTCGTGTACGTAGTACCGAGGAGAGCTACTAGTGTTAGGAGAGTACTAGCTACCCCACGGGCCTCGGGGTTCTGCTAGCCTCCTTCACCGACTTGTTAGGCCCACTAGGGAAAACCAGGGTAGTCAGGCGAGGGTGCGCGGACTGTGGAGGGGCAAGGCCCCGGTTTGGTTACTGTGGAGGGGTTGGACCCCTGTTACTGAGAGGGCTCTGCCCTGGTTCCGTGTTGTGCTTTGGGCGCGCCCGTTAACGGAAACGACTGACCGCGTGCCAGTGCGGGCTAGCTACCTGTGCGTTTATCGCGCGTGCCGTAGTCACCGTTACGTCTGTCAGTGACCTTGGGGTGGTTAACTGAGGGTAGGATCACCACGGGGGACTCTCCCGGCCAGGAGAGCACCACGTGCTACTTCTACTTTTGGAAAAGACTGCAATCAAGATCGTTCCCACGAGGACATTCGAGATCAAGTAAAGGATCTGAGAAATAAATGAAATAGTGAGAAAAATTGAAAGATGTGAATAAAGGAAGTAATAGAACTTAACAGCTACTGTACACTCTACTGTTGCCTTTAGTTAGTTTGCCACTCTACTCAGCGTTTTGCTGACGTGTTACACTCGTTACCTTTTTCAGGACCAGGTGTTGAGCAGCCAGGGTCTACGGCTGCAGAGGACGCTGGGCCGAGTAGGGTCCAGTAGAGTTACCACAGCCTTTTGTACCTCTTTTGTTTCTGTTCTAGTGAGTTGTTTTTGTTTCCGCTGTACCTTCTTTACCTGCAGTTCTTGTTATATGATAAATGTTGTTTTACTGTTGTGGTGGTACCTACTGTAGTAGTTTCTTTCCTTACTGCTGTACTTTCTTACTGTTAGTTATATTCATGCTGAATGTGGTTTATTTTACTGTCTTTTGGTTACTTCCTCGTTGGACGACTAGGTCTTGGGATTAGTCGAGTCGGTCCGGTTCTCGTGTCTCGTAGGGACTCGGGAACCGGGTCATTACACTCTATTAACCAGTAAACAACAAACACTCATCCAAAAATTAGCCTTCTTTAAAGTTTCTTCTATGCTCGTGTAAAATCCTTTTCTTGGAGGAAATTTCCAAAAGACTAGTTTTGTCAAAGTCAAGGTCCTGCATAAAATTTTTGTTGTCAAAATTGAAGAAATAAATGAAGAACCAAGATAAAACAATCAAATACTCAACAAATCAAAATCTCTTTGCCATCAAGTAAATGGGAGGTAGCAAAGTTGGAGGCGTTTTGCCAATTACCAATCTACTTTGGTTTTGAAAATTTTCTTTGAGTAAATAGTTTAAGATGGAATACAATACCTCTAAGAACATATATTAGAAAATATTAATGCAAAATAAATACCTTACAACAAAGTCCAAGAAAAAAATATGCATCTTTTTCAAAATAATTCTAGAAAATCTCAGGATAAAAGGGAAAATCAATTTATATTTGTTTGTGTGTTGAAAATTTCCTTCACAAAAATTAGATGTCATGCTGCATCATGTAGTCCTGCTAAGCTGAGTAGAGCCACTTACTACAATGTATGCTCTATAAATTTTCATAATATCTCCGATCTTTTTCATAAAATAATAGGTTTCCCTTCTTCCTTCAAATGGATTTCATGCATATGAAACAATTATACAATTACAAACCCTTGTCCTAATCAATTCCAAGATGCCAAGATTTTTTTGGAGGGAACAAAGCCAAGCTATGTATTGCTATCCCTGCAGTAAAAAAAAATTGATACTTTGAATTGAATTGTGTATCAAGTATGATAAATACACTATCAAGGTAATTTTTTTCTTTTTTGTAATAGATTTTGTGTGATTATACTCATACATTTCTTTTATAATCTAAACATAAAAAGTTCATTGGGCATTGATGTAATGAAATAAAAATAAAAGGCATAAAGATTATTGTATCTCGGGCAATAAATCTTACCTAGATGTTTTAGCTCCATGGTGATTTAGTTATTCTTTATCCAAATGCCTACATTGTAAGGCTTGAGGGCTGATAGTAATGCAAGTGGAGATCAACCAACCAGGTGTACTAAAACGACTCAAGGGTTAGCTACAACAATTACCATAGCCAAGTCAGTAAGTCAAGCCACACGTGAAGAAGTTGCTCGATAGAACCAAATGCCTAGCAAATGTTACCACTAGTCCCACCAGACAATACGAAATTACGCTAAAAAATAAAAGGTCCAGGAAACCCCCATGTGACGCAGGATACTCCAACTCAATGTTGACTTCCGAAAATACAAAGATTATGAAAAATGGTTATAAATTGACTATATTAGTTGTTTTCTTCCTGATTGGGACTTGTCGGATTTGACTTTTGAAACAGAATGACTTAAAATTCTTTGTTGGAATCGATATTTGTCGTGGAAAAGAAGAAAAAGAAGTGACGTTCGTTTCCTTTTTGTTTTCCTTAGATTAGTAGCACATTGTCATTCTTGGAATATTGCAATTGGTGCTTGCTGGGTGAAGTTAAATATGAGGATTTACGTATTCTTGAAAATACGTTAGTGTAGCTTATTTTGCCTTTAATATTATTATATTTAAAATTTTTTTATGAAACTTGAAATAGATTAACTTGATTGCCGATCGATCTTACAGGAAAATTGAGATAGAACTTGAACCTTGTATTATCTTAAGTTCCTTTATTTTACTTTTGTATTTTTTATTGTTTCCATTTGTTTTCTTCTTTTCATGTGAGAATGAAACCTAAGACTAATACACCTTTTTTTTTTTTTATGATATTTGACTTCATAAAAAAGAAAAGAGAAAACTACTAAGCTCAAGGTGATTATGATGACTAAATAATACACACGGTGAACATTTTGCATTAAGTATGGGAAATGAGTATAAGGTGTATTAATAGGGGTAAGAGGAGTACACATGAATATGCAATAAGTCATGGTGTATGTGTGTGTGTTCTTTTTTATGTGTATATTTTTTTGGTATTTTTATTTTATGAAAGTGATGATAAATGATATATTCATAAGTGCCAACTAAATAACGACAAAATTAATTTAGCAAATATACATATTTCTTTATTTTCTTTTTTTGATAATGGAATAAAAAAACACACAAGCGACAAACTAACTTAAACTTGTATTTCACAAAAGCATGCTACAACATAAAACACATGAAACATGCATTGAAAAGAAAATAACTCCACTACACTAAGGTGGAAAGATCCACTTATACAAAACTCTTAAAAGATAGATAATTATTAAGCACTCTTCACTCACTACAACACTTGATAAATGGAGATAACAAGATTAACTTGTGAGTGATTTCTTTAGGTCACTCTTGGAGGAATGGTGATGGGACAAAGGTTGAGGTCGTGGTAATGATGAGAGTAATAAGGATCAGGAACAAGATCATCTAATGGAGGATGAAGTGTTCAAGCTCTCTAAGATGGTTGATGTGTAGAGGTTTGGTGATGTGGGTGATTGTGTGCTCATTGGTCCTAATGTTGGCGGTGATGACCATGGCGAAGGTTAGGGAGATGGAAATGAAGATCCTATATTTGGAGGTGACAAAGGTTTGTTCTATGATGGTGTTCTCAATGGAGTCTATTTGGTAGCCTCTATGGAAAGGAGAGGGGACGACCATGGTCTAATGGTTGTGTTGGTGGCAGTAGGAGTAGGACTTGGCCTTGTAGGTGGTGGTCATGGGAGTGTGTGTATGAAGGAGGAACCAGAGTGCTACTGATAGTGTGAAGTGGTGGCATGTGTGATGAAGGTGAGGGAAGTGCTTAGGCATGTAGAGTGAGTGAGTGGTGGTGGTGTCTGAGTGAGTGTAAATGAGATTGCGTGCAACTTAAAAAGCAAATAAAATAAAGCAAGAAGCAAGTATTAAATGCTTGAAAATGAAATCTACTCTACTAGCAAGGAATTTAAAAAGCAAGAAATATAAAGATCAATTAACTAAGATTCAAGTAAAGCAAATAGTAAGAAAAATACTAAGCCAACAAAGAAAACTAAAAAGAGAATGAGGAAGAAGATAGGTGTTCCTCCCAATGGGGGCACAAGGCCTATTGAGGAGGAAGAAGATCCTTGGCACTAGGCCGACCTCTTCTTCACCTAGAAAACCAAGTCCAAGTGGGCACAAGCTAGCCTTTGGCCAAGGTTTGAGAGCTTAGCCATGGAGCTCATAAGGAGAGGAGTAATTTGCATGAGAGTGGAGAGGAGAGCTAGGGGGGGGGTGCATGCACTCTACATGGGAGGTCTTTCTATAGAGTGTTGAGTTGGGTAAGGTGTTCCTATGGTGTAGGTTTAGGAGGGCTACTTTAGGGCGCAACTTAATAATAGAAGATTCTATACTAAGGTACAAAAGAAGGTGAGGGTGTATTCAAATAAATGGTGGTCAAGCCAATGGATAAGCCCAAGTGGGTATTGGAAATGGGTTAGGTTAGGTGGGGTCTAATTGGTGGTAAGGGTTAAGTAAGTGGGGTTAGGTGGGTTTAGATTAGTAGGTGTTTAGGCTCTCTAATTGTATGGGTTTTAGTGTGTAGTAGAGTGGGCCTAAAGAAAATAAATCAAATACCATTTGTTACGACCCGGTTCCCGAATCCCTACAGGACCCGAGATCGGCTCAACTCGACTAATCCCAAGACCCAGTCGTCCAACAGGAAATAACCAAAAAGCAGGAAAATAAATCGCATTCACTATGCAAAGTAACTAACAGTAAAAGAGTATAAGCAGTAAAGGAAGTAAAAGCTGCTAACAGTACATATCACCACCACAACAATAAAGTAGAACAAAGTACAGAAACAGAAACGGTAACAACAGTCTAAACTCACTAGCAAAAGGAAGTACAACTACAGTAAGAACTACTACTGGGCTCGACTAGGCCCAGCACCCTCTACAGCCGGTGACTCGAGCTGCTCAACACCTGGACCTGTAAAGGGTTATGAGTAAAACGGAGTCAACGAACGCTGAGTAGAGTGGTAACCAAATTGACTAAAGCAGTAAAAGCTAACAGGTAATTTATCTTTTCCAATTATTTTATTTTACAAGTCATTCCTTTTCACCCATTAGTTTATTTTTCAGATATCTTTCTTGATCTCGCATGTTCCTCGCGGGAATGATCTTGATTGCAGTCTTTTCCAAAGAGTAGAAGGCACACATGGTGCTCTCCTGGTCGAGAGAGTCCCCCGTGGTGATCCTACACCCAGTCAACCACCCCGAGGTTACGAACAGACGTAACGGTGACTACAGCACACGCGATAAGCTCAAGGGTAGCGACCCCACACAAGCACGCGATTAGTCGTTTCCGCTAATGGGTATGCCCAAAGTACAGCACGGAACAATATAGGGCCTAGCCCTCTCTGTAACAGGGGTCTAGCCCCGCAAAACCAAACAGGGGTCTCGCCCTTCCACAATTCACGCACCCTTGTATGACTACCCCGGTTTGCCCAGTGGGCCTAATAAGTCGATGTAGGGTGGCTAGCTGAACCCTGGACCCCGTGGGGTAACTAGCTCTCTCCCCACACTAGTGCCTCTCCCCGGTACAGTGTACGCGAGGGCCAAAGAAGTCGGTGTAGAGTGGTCAATCCTAACGTCGGGTCCCCACCCAAGGGCAGCTAGCTCCGCTCTATACTAAATAGGGGACAGTTGCTCTCCTTGCTACCACGTACTCAAGGGCTAGCACACTTCCCACTCACATTTGCAGATCCATTCCATTCATCCATAGGAACTCTACTCCTAATTCCCCATAGGGTTCATGCTCATATTCACCATGTTGTTCCATATCAGGTTTCATCATTCACATTTCCATTCTATACATGCAGCTCATATTTCCACAATTTAACATATACAACAAGTAATGTCACAGGTAACTGTTTATCTAGCACAGGCATTTCATATTTCACAGGCAGCTCGTATTTATTAACAGGCAGTTGTGTACAATTCTATTCATTCATTTATGACTGCAATCTCAAACACGCATACAAACAATGTAAGGATTTCTTGTCCTAGGATTCATGCCACATCCTATGTTTTTAGTTATCTAATTTCACCTATGCAATCATGTTTTATAATTAAAACAGGGGAAACCACTCTACCAGACAATCCGGGAGTACTAGGGGCTCGAACGGCAGACTCACGTGCCTCTGCAAGTCCCGAACACGCAACAAATCGAAGTCCTATACCAAGGAACATACCACAATGGAACATTCAGAACAGTATATAAGGCTTTCTAACATGTAGAGGAAGTCACAAGGAAACCATAGATATCTTGCTTGCGTAAAACAGACCTCAAATGGACCCTAAATGAGTCAAAAACAGAACTGCAGACCTAAATCAAACGTCTGGCACAAGGTCCAGACGTCTTAAAAGTCACCAGGGTCTCACCTCAACTTCCTGCATCGACTTCAGACGTCCAGAACCCCCACTTGACCGTCTGGACTTAGCTCCAGACGTCTGACCTCTCCTCCAGTCGTCTGGTAGGCTGTCCAGACGTCCGAAACGTGTGGGAGGGCATGCCCCGCACCTTCCCAAAGCTATCCCTACTTGCGATAGATCGAATCACCTACTTTTAGCCATACAGATTAGCTCTGTGGTGCGACCTATATGGCCGTAATCGCAAGAGGAATGTAGCTTCGCCAAACTCTGCTTTCAGACGTCCGGTGTCGTCACCAAACGTCCAACCCATCGTCTGGATGGCACGCCAGACATCTGATTCTGGGAAAAATCCAAAACTAGAGCGAGCTCCTGCTCCTCTCGCCGTGCGCAGTCGCGACTTCTCCTCCTTGTTTGCAACTCCGGCTGCAGCAGGGTGTCAGGGACGTCTCCCCCGATGCGCTCCTCCCGCACACGCCGCTCCGACTACATGTCCTCTGACGAGCTCCCACAAACTTGCGAGCTCAAGCTCCTCCTTCTCTCTTCATGCTGCCTCTCCTCCTCTCTCTCGCTCGTCCCTCTCGCTACAGTGGAGAGGAAGAAGGAAGGTGGTGGTGGAGTGGAGAAGAGAGGAAGGGGGAGAGGGGTTATATAGGGAGTGGGGTTAGGGTTCAATAAGGGAGGAGAAAAGGAGAAGAGAGAGAAGGAAAGCGTTTGCATGCAACCAGCGTGCAGAACCGACCCTGCGTATAGATTTTTCAATTTTCAGACGTCTGGGAAGGGGTCCAGACGTCTTAAAAGGCTCAGAACAGAATGGGTCTTTACACCATTATATAATAGCTACTACTAGGTCCACATAGGTGTAAATAAAATAATAGAAATATAAATAACTATAGTAAAAATGTGTACAAATATTATGCAGATATAAAATTATGTATGAGAATATGAATGACATGCAATTTACATTTTATGTGTGTGCACAAGTGTGTGTGTGTGTGTGTGTGTGTGAGGTGTATGTGCATGGGTTTGTGTGGTTGGGTTAGTTGGATGTGAATAGGTTGGCATAGGTTTTCATGAGTTTGCTTCTTTGCTCCTCTTGCTAGCTACTTCCCTACTCCCAGCCTGTAGGGTTGGTTCTCCTATATCCTTAAGCTCTAATATTGCTCCCTGATTATGGTCCTACATGGATGAAATGATAATATTACTTAATGGACCACAATATGACAGAATTAGTCTAAGAATGTACAGGTGCAGATATGTATGCCATGCATGTAATGTATGCTCTATTTACAAGATCTAAGCTAGGTTATTAGCTTAATTTAGTCAAATAGGACTCATGATTGCTATGTAATCAAATATATATTGCAGTCTTTGAAGCTGCCAACATTCGAGGCTAGTGATAGATGAGATGTTGATCACAAATCCTTTCAGACCTGCATCGCAAATGCATTTGCACATGGATTTCATTACCAACCAAGTTCCTTTAAGATTGGTTGTTGTGACATTGTCCCATTCTTCTTTGGATATGTCCAATGGATATCTCACCTTTTCTAATGCCAAAAAGGAGAGTTAGATGAAGATTCAACGTTGAATGTGGAGAGTTTCACATAGATAACAAGATTCTTTTGAGACGAAGAGTTATCTAAAAAAGTCATAGGAAATCCATGATCATTAAAAGACCTGAGAAAATAGTGTAGGAAAGGCTCCTCTAAGACCGGTCATCATCATAGGATGAGTTTTTGCATCATTGATATCAGCCCACCATTGGTTAAAGAAGAATTCAGGTGTCATGAAGATTGGACACAAAATAAAAATTAGACTGACTTGGAAAATAACCATTAGAATATCCATAATTTAGAAAACTTTGACCAATTTAGTTGGTGCTCAGCAGTAGTTGCCTTTGAACCAGGAATGAACTACTCAATATGCTATTCAAGTGGCTTTGTCCCACAACCAGCCATTCAACCAGAAATTTTGCTTCACAGGGCCTCCAATCCCCAAGAAATGATGAGAAATAATGTTTCTCATGTTTCTCCTATCCCACAAGGAAGTGCATGAGATGATGGACTTCATAACGCTATGCAGATGGCTTTTGCTTCCTACATGCCTACAGGTGATGATGATACTAAACCTCCTGGTAACCAAGAGTGATGTGCAAAAGCTCCATGAAGATGACTTAGTTGCTTTGGTGGATGTCTCTAACTTGATTTCATCCCTTTTTACAAGCTTGCATTTTTGCCTTTCTACACGACAAGCGATGTGTATAGTCCACAAGTCCTAACCATTCTTCGATTTTTAAGGAGGAAAATATACATGCAGCATGAAGAAAAGCAGATGATTGGCTGGGTATATGTTTGTATTTGGGTGTCTATGATATCTATGTTTGGGAGATTACAGTAAGCCCACTCATGGGCTTTTCTAAGAAAATGTAGTATTTGGGTTGGCTTGTATTTGTATTCTAAGAGAGAAAAAGAGCTTAATGCTAGTTGATTGTGTTGCAACCATGGGTGTTCAAATTTAGAAAAAGGGGGAAAAATTACATGGCTCTATAAAAAAAACACAAGTTAAAACAACTAGGATATGTCATACCACATAAGGTTTTAAATCAATGAGACTTTTCAACATCATACAAGCATCTGGATGGAAAGTTCTTGTGCAACCAAAGACCCTCTAGTGAAAGAGCTAACAACACGACCTGCAAGGAGAGTGCTGAAAACCCATCTTAAATAGATGAAATGATAAGATATCGTTTACAAGTAAAACTAAGAAATCTTACTTAAAAGGTGGAAGATAATTAAAGAACTCTCAATATAACAAAAAGCCCATTACAATGGTTAAGATTGTTGTCGAGATCATAGGAAAGATATTCAAAAAGCTCCATTCTCCACACTAAAGCAAGAAGCAGTAGCAAACCAGCTGGTTCATCGCCAAACATTATAATGATATCAATTAAATGTAGGTTTGGCCCTACCAGGAGGGGTGACGTAATAAAATGCGGAAATAAAATATAAAGCAATCTCACAAAAATCAATCGCACAAGTACACAAGTAATTTTAGGTGGAAACCCAAACCGGGTGAAAACCACCACCTAACCCTCTCGAGTTAGGATTTTCCGATCAACCTAGTTGATCAAATCCACTAACCGAATCACTTTAAAACGAGTGTGATTCAACCTCAGTACAACCACGCTACAAGTACGAGGGTAGCGTTCCTCAACCCCTTCTCTCCACGAGAAGGATTTTGTCCCACGAAGGAGACGGGAATTCGCAAAGCGAATACCCAACCAAAAGACAAAGATAAAATAAAACAAGAAGTCCTATAGAGCCAACAAAGAAATTATGAACCTAGCTTCTATAGGAATAAGGAAACTTCCCTTTGCAAGGAGTGCGTCGAGTTGGTGACGCGGTGCGTGTGCCACGCAACGGCGCAATGTCGCTCTCGTGAACAACGACGGGAGAGCGGGTGCGCGAAGCTTTGATGCTCTCAAGGGAATTGAGCTTAAGCTTGGAGAGCAAGATTTTTTCTGGACACAAAAGAGTGTGAAAGTGTGTAGCTAAGTGTATCCAAGTGTCTCTAAGTGTCTATTTGTGTTGCAAAGGTTCCCCTCTATTTATAGAGGCCTTAGGAAGGGTTCTATAGCCGTTGGGTGCAAAGCCCAAGAGAATCAGGCCGAAATCAGGACAATGATTACATTTGACAGGGTGATCAGACGTCTAATTCTAGCATCAGACGTCTGGAAGGCCACTTTAAGACGTCTGATTTAAAGGTCAGACGTCTGATTCTATGCGGGTTTCCTCCTGACTTGAATCAGATCTAAACAGGGTTTTTGTTCACGTTGATCAGACGACATACAGGACGTCTGGCACTATGCCCGGACGTCTGGAAACCAACTTTTCCTACGGAATGGATTTTCCAACCGTTGCAACGGCTAGAAAATCTCTGAGAAGAGATTTTGGGTCAGCCGAGGCAAAACGGTCAATTATCAGATGTCTGGACAGTCCTATGGACGTCTGATAAGGCTCTAACGGTCATATCCTTGAGTGCCTGCTAAGCTAGCCAACGGTCCACTATCTAGACGTCTGGCAAGTCCATCAGACGTCTCCTAAGACGTCTGGTATTAGGTCTGGACGTCTGATTTCATCAGACAGAACTAGCTATCTCCAGCCTAACAGATATCAGACGTCTGAAACAACATTCAGACGTCTTACAATACTTTATCAGACATCTAATTTGGGAATTAGACGTTTGGAAGTGCTGTTTGAACCCTATATTAGTTTTCTAAGTATTCTACAGAAAACCTAAGTATCCTAGGGTTGTGCCGGTGTTCCTAGGACTACTGTTAGGGTTCTTTGAGGCTCTTTAACATAAAATATCTAAGGAAATAAAGAGCAACAAAAGAAACGAAAAATACAACAAGTACAAAAGAAGGAAATCTATCATATTCTTCATTTCCTTCCATCTTCAATCTTTCGCTCCACGCGAACCTCCTCTGTTTTCCGTCAAGCTCCTCCAATCCGTCTTGGATGCGAGCTCGAACTCCGTCTAAACATGTCCACATTTGCAATTGACCTGAAATCTAGGACTCAAATTGCAAATGTTAAATAACACGTGTTTTGTTATCATCAAAACAAATGATCGTGGTGCTCTAGCACCAACAATCTCCCCCTTTTTGATGATGACAAAACCGTAAATAATAATGCAGAAAATTCTTCCCCTTTTTGACATTATCAAAAAGGTTTAATTGATTTTACATTTCCTATAACTCCCCCTTAAGACATGCTCTTTTATAAATTTCTTTTGACAAAGGTAATGTCCTCCCCCTTTTTGTAACAATGAGATAGTTATTATTTTTCTCCCCCTTACTAAAGGAAATTTAGCTACCTTATATCTCCCCCTTAAAAATTGACAATTAGCTCATCATTTTTTAACTCCCCCTATCTAAATGCTTATAAAAAGATAGGGTAAAGGGTTTTACCTCACCTACCATGGCCAATAAAATGGCCCGAATGGTGGTGGTGGATGCCACATCGGATGGGGCTCCCATCCGTAGCTTGGAGGCCCGGGCATTTACGCCGGTCTCCAATCTGGTGGTCGACGTGCGGCGGGTCCGTCGTTTGTTCGCCGTCTTGTCGGTCTTCTTGTTCTCCTCCTTGGTCTACTCCTTGGTTCTCCCAACTCGAGTTGACCAGCTTTGAGTTTGTAGGTCCAGTCCTTTGTGTTGTAGTTATCCTTGAAATCTACAAAACAAGATTCCAATTCTTTTTTCGGTATCCAAGTGGGCTTGGATCCGGATTTGTTAGCGGGTCTCCTTGACGGAGATCCTTTCTCAATCTTAGGGCTATAAAAATTATCTACTTTGTTGATTAATTTGTTAGAATTTTTCCTAAGACATGCGATTTCTTTTTCTATAGTTTGCATCTTAGTCTTTAAATCATAGATTTCTAACTTTAGACTATCATTTTCCTCAATTAATTTATTATTTTCATTGATGAGGTTATGTGATGGTCTTGGGACAACCGGTTTTATTGTTATAGCGTTGTAGTATAGCCAGTTATTACCAACATTTCAAATATATAAATTTTTTACTCGGAAAATAAAAGAGTTCCCGAGGTCGAACTCAGGGAGCAAGTTGTATTCTAGAGATATACATGTTTCTTTTACAAAAATAAAGAAAGAGAGAGAAAGAATTTGTTGTCTTTTCTTCTTTTCTCTTTGCTTCTCCTCGTCTCAGATCTTCTGTTATCTTCTTCTTCTTTATCTGCAGTGGTGATGTTCTTCTTCTGCAGTGGTGATGTTCTTCTTCTTTCAGTTGTTCCTGCTCTTCCTTTTTCTTCTGCAGAGCGGTCCTGCTCTTCTTCTTTTCCTTTCTTCAGATCTTCTTCTCTTTTTTCTTCTTCTTTCAGTTCTTCCCTTGTTCTTTTGTGTTCTCCTCTGCCTTGCCTTCTTCTGTTGTTCTTCAGATCTCCTTCTTTCTTCTTTTCTTTTTCCAGTCAGGACGTCGTCCCTCCTTCTTTCTTCTTTTCCCTTCAGGACGTCGTCTGATTTTCCAATCAGACGACTTAAACTGCTTGTTGCTACAGTGTCTCCCTCAGCTTCCTTCTTCTTCCGCGGTCCTTCTTCTTCACCTGTGCCTGCACACTTCAGAGTTTACATCAGAGGACAAAACCTACTCTACCCTCCCCCCCCCCCGCGTCTCTCTCTCTCTGAAACCACTCTTGGGAAAGCTCTCCCAGAGCTGCCAGGTAGTCGGGTACGGGTCGCGCCCGGGTCCAGGCCCACCGGCGTGCGTGGTGGGCGAGGAGTGCAGGTCAGTCTAAGTCGGGTCGGGTCAGATCCGCAGGGCGTGAGCGCGGACGAGACCGGGTAACCGGGCGGGTGAAGGGGACCTCACCCCGTGTGCTGAGGCAGTAAGCCTCCAGCACTTTTTCGCTTTAAACCGCTGCGCCTCTTCAGACTTTTCCGAGGTGGGACTAAATGTCCCACCTTAATTGAGCGCCCGCAGCGGAGAAAGCAGCGGGCGATCGCGGTTTCACGCGAAGCCTTCGCCCCAGCTGCGAGCCTGATGTTTTGTCGAAATGCTTCGCAAGGCCTGGGAGTCGAATCTGGGCGTGGCGCTGGGCGTGGCACGCCTGCAGCTGCAGGCGGAAGCAGCTCCATCTACACGGCAATGGCGGCGGAGGTCGGGTGGCCTGTTCATAGCAAAACGGCCTCTCGGCCTAATCAGAAGGTGCCGGGAGCTTCGCCAGAGTGCGGCGAAGCTCGTGTGGGTGGTGGCGAGGCGTGGGGCGGCGTGCAAGGGCTGCCCTAGGTCGGACTGTGGGTCGGAGGATGGGTTTGTTCGGTGGGGTTGCAGAGGGTGATGTGGGGGAAGTGGAAGGGCGGGGGTTGATCAGGGTGAGGAGGCAGAGGTTCTGCGGTGGTCGGCGAGTCGTGTGGGATGCTGGGGTGATGGGAGCGGCTCGCCGGAGGATGGCCGGAGACGAAGGGGGTGATGGTGGACAGGAGCGGTCGAGGGTTTAATCAAATAAAAGACAGTGAGGAAAAGAAAGAGGGGGAGATGGGGAGGAGTTCTGACCTAGCTACGGAGACGAAAGGGGCCGGGGCAGGGCGACAGTCGTATCGACTGTCGCCGGAGAGGAAGATGCCCAGGGGAAGGGGCGGCGGCGAGCAGAGGGCCGGAGATGCGCCAGCTGGGTACGGCGTGGCGCGGGAAGAGCAGGGGAAGAAGTCTCTGCTGCTGGTATTGCGGCAGAGCGAAGAGGAGGAGGAGGAAGAACCGCCGGAGCTGGTGGGCGTCTGCCAGAGTGAGAAGAGAGGAAAGTTGGGGGTTTTCTCCGTCAGATCCGAGCTCGGAAGAACGGTGGAGCGACGGGGGTATTTATAGGGATGAATCAGGGAGGAAGGCGGAGGGAGACGACGTGTCTCCCTCGCCGGAGGACGCCGGAGATGGAAACCCATACCGTCCGTGCGTTCGCACGGCCGGTATGGCGGGTTACAGCGACCAGGGGGGTGTCCCTGCGACGGCTGACGACGCAGGGCACCCCCGGTTTACTTGCCAGGCTCTCCCCCTCACCCTGCGCGGCGCCATGCTCCGTGCAAGGTCGCCGGAGCATGGTGCTGGCAGGTTTTGCAGGGGGGACCTGAACGCAAAGAACGAAGGAGAGTTAGGGGCCAAAATGCGAGGGTTCAAAAGTTGAGGGCCAGAAAGTAAATATATGAGGACCAAAGTGTAAAGTTGGTCAAGGAGGTTTCTTCTTAGGCTCAAGTTTTTATACATGATCAATTAGGACCTAAGGAATCTGATGGTGAATTTCATTTTTATATTAAACCTTGTTTGACCGGTCAATTTATGCGAAAACCCAAATTAAGTTATTAATTGGGCATGGTTCTCAATGTAGGTCAAAAATGGGTTCTGAAGGTCAAATTGAAGGTTCTAAACCCTAGAGATTATTTCTCTATGAATTTTAGAGGGTTTATTCTATTTTTACTTTGCCTTGAACCTCGTGAATTGAAGTGGGTTGTTTTAGGGTTACAGATTATCATTTAGTTCCTTGGAATTGCTGTAGCCCTTGCTAGATCATCTCATCCCACTTTTATTCTTATTAAGTTGCTTTGACCTATGTTTGGGCCCTGAATTACCCTGTATGCAGATTATACTGGTAAAATTACATTTTTACCCCTTATGACTTGTTTTCTCCTTAAACTCAGAATTCTCTGAGTTAAGCCTTTCCTTGAGATATGTAGGAGCTTTTATCCTTTGTATTAGGTCAAAATGAGCTAGTTATGGCTCATGATGAGGTTCTCATCATACCCCCATGCCTAGCTTTTGCTAGTCCCTTAGCAAAAACTTAAGGTTTCAACCCTTGTTCTAGACCATGAAGTTTTTAATAGTTTTAGATAAGTGCCCTTTTTTATTTGAGCATAGATTAGGTTAGAATGCTGACCATAGGCCTAAAAGGTACTCTAGTACCAATCAAGATCCAAATCTGTCTAGCCTTAGCCTCAGTCTTTAGCAAAGGTTTTTAAGGTCCACAAGAACTAACCTAAGGTTTATTGGACTTTGTGGTTAAAGCACCCGTGCTTGAAATGATTTTAGCCCTGGCTCAGTTCGCAGTGCGTTTTGTAAGAGAGAGATAGAAAGTTTTTCTGTTTGGAGAGTTTTCTCTCTCTTTTTCTTTTTAGTTCTAGCCTAGGATTGGCTTTTCAACACGGTCTGTATCAGATTCCTTGCTCCCATCATCAATCCTCAAGGGTTCCTGGCGATCGATGCTTCGAGATAGCACCGCCCATGGCAACCCCC
This sequence comes from Thalassia testudinum, assembly GCA_037157565.1. NCBI lineage: Eukaryota > Viridiplantae > Streptophyta > Magnoliopsida > Alismatales > Hydrocharitaceae > Thalassia > Thalassia testudinum. Next base: position 63,556,865 of record JAZHRO010000035.1, on the reverse strand, counting down.
AGAACCCTGGCTATTGAGATTTCGAGATAATCCCATCCATGGTGTTCCGTGGCCGAATCCAGACCCTGGCAATTGACACTTCGAGATAATGCCATCCATGGAATCTGAACCAGCAGAGTGCTTACATGCCCCCAGTAGGATATGTAAATATCCTAAGAGACAAGCACCGAGGAGATGATATTTTGTTACGCATCTTCGAGGGGATTTCCCGCCTCTCCGCACTGGGAACTCGTCCAAATCAACTTGTGTTGATCGGCCGCTCCTATTCTAGGTGTTCTTTTCAGAATTTTGCGACGCTTCTGCGTGATTCTGAATTTTACGCTTACTGAACCAGGCTGTGTGTGAGGTTAGGGTGCTTAGGTTACTGAGTCCCGTAAACCAAAAATTAGTTAACGAGGCCAAATACTCCCTAAGCTTTAGACCTAATACTTCAGCTTTTCATTTTCCTCAACCTCTTGAGGAGTGTCCAGATCTTAATGGGTACTAAGAGTCTATTCAAGAATGCCTAAGGTTTGCATTCTTACTAATCTCATTGTGCACTTTTCAGTTATTTTCTTGAATGAGGTCTAGAACTTAGGTTAATTCCTTAGTTCCTTACTAATGACTATCACCTTTTCTTATAATTTTGTACTCCTTTTTCATTTTGTTTCTTGTCTCCTTCTCCTTCACAAAATTTCCTTCTCCTTTTATTCTTTTTCGAAAATTTTTTTAATTTTTATGGTGTTTTTGGCATATGTGAATTTTTTGTTTGAAACCTTTTCTTACAAGTTTTGCACTTTCATACCCCCCCATGCCTAAGATTTGCAATGTCCTCATTGTAACCTAGGGGTTTTTATTCAACTAAGTTCATACATTAGGATAGCTGTTTTGATGAGTGAATGGGTCGGGGTGACTGTTGCGGACGATTTCTAATCTCAGATGCAAGCACCTGAGGTGGAGTCGGTTGTCCTAAAGTGTGAGCTTTAAGTGCAAAAAGGTGTCAGAACAAGTTTCAGGTTTTCAAAGAGAATGACGGGCTGCCTCCAGTTGAGCGCTAAATTTGATGCCTTCAGCCAAGCGGGAAATGCGATGAAGAGGGGATGGTCAAATCAGCAGAGTTTTGTAAGACAAGCACCTTGATTAAGAGCCTGGTTGGTCCAACCAGGTGCTTGTTCAGATCAACAGGCTGATGATGCAGCCCAAACCCAATCAATCTGGTGGGTTGATAGATGTGGATAAAAAGGTGTGGAACCCACCATAAACTATGAAGCTCAGATGGATGTGGAAGTGTAAACGCAGGGTTTGGCTGAGTCGAATTAACTTGGTCAGAGTAGGGACCCGTAGAATAATCAATGAATGACGCGGAAACCCTACGGGGGTGATCAGAGAATGATAGAGTATGGTATGTAGTCTGATCAATGTTCGAAACCCGATGTGGAAATGCAATCGGCTCGGTGAGAGGTGAATCTGAATAGAAATTGAGTCCGGTTGCGGGTCGGGGTTTGGGAGAGGTTTTGATCTGTTCTGTGTGTGCGGACGAGGTGGCCATTGTGTACGAGGGCTCTTCTAGAAACAGATGATAGGTGGTTTTCTGTAGAGAGTCCTCTGGGTAACTATCAAATGCCGGAAGAGTGTCTGTAGGATGAAAGGAATCGGATTCGAGAAAAAATTTGGATTCTGGGTTACAATCACTCTTGGCATTTTCTGTTTTTGGTTCCTGAGAATCGAAAAGGAATGATTCTGTGTTATCAGTGATCTCGGGAATCAGGACCTCAGAGTCGGAGTCAGAGTCATGAGAACTGAGGTCGTAGATAGGCCTGGCGTGTTCAGGAAGGGGAATCTCTCCGCAATTATAGTCAGATTTGAAATTGTCGGAGAGTTGGCGAAAATGAAATTCATGATCATGAATTCCACCACAGCAAAAATCATCAGATGTGGAATCAGCAGCCTGATTGGGGTCTAGCCTATATGTCAATTCTGGGCTCGAAAAGGTATTCTGTCTAGGCTCAAGCTCCAAGCTGGTAGGATAGACCCAATTAAAATCCAACTCGTCCAACTCCTCAGTTTCTGTATCATAAATTGGCATGTTTTCTGAAAAATCGATCAGATTTTCTGAAGATGTTGGAGAGGGATATTCATCGAATAGAGGCCCGGAATCATATTTTGCAAAAATTTGATCTTTCTCAAAAGGGGCCTCATAATCTTCCCAATAAGTTTTGGATCTAGGTTCTAGGCTTAGGATGTGGGTAGAATTATTAGAACCTAAGTCCGAATAACCTTCGAGGGCTACCTTATCAAAATAAGGGGCGGAATTTATACCCTCAAAAGGTTCAGTAGTGATCTCATTATTGCAGGAGTTTTGGAATTCTAGGCTTAGCAATTAATGGTCTAAGTTTGGCTTATCATTGTGTTCTCCTGCAATATCCCAACCTAATTCAACATTGTCTTCTATCTGGGTTGGGATTCGACAACCACCTTGTGCCTCAGTCCCGAGGTCTGGGAAACTGGATTGATTTTTAGTACTGTTCCAAGATGACTCATCCTCTATTTCTGGTGTATACGGGTATTTTTGGTTGATAGTTTTTTTTAAAAGTCTCATCATCTCTACCCGTTTTTCAAGAGCATCTTGGTTTTGTTCCCAAAGTACAGGATTTGTCAAGCATTGAAGGTATTCATATTTGTGTAATTTGTCTATCTCAATGTATCCTGTCATGAGCATATCTCGGGTTGATCCTTTTGAAATTTCAGTCAATAGGATTTGGGCACAGTTCATGATGAAAGCTGTGGTTGTTGGGACATGAACCTGAATGTTTTCTATTGGTGTTGAGGGTTTGATTTCATAGATTTCAAGGGCATCCTCAATCATCTTATCTTTCATGGATCTCATATATTCAGGTTTTTTGAATGGTAGTCTTGCTAGGTAATTAGGCTGCATAATTGGATCAGGTGGTGGAATCAAGATATAGAATCAAAGTTTGAATCAAGATGGAAGAAGGGGATTTTGTTCAGAATCAGAGGAAAGAAGGGCTGTGTGAATGATTTTTGCAAAAACAAAGGAGCCGAGGCTTAGCCTCGGGGAGAGTGAATTTCTATAGGAGGTTTCAAGGACCTCCTGAAAAATACTGAAGGACTGGATGAGATAAGCAGGTGCTGGACCCAATCAAGACACCCAAAAATTTGTTGGGTGACTATAGAGGTGCGGGGCAGATGGACCCCTTGATCAGAAAGATCGTCCACCTGAGAATTACCTGGGCAGCCAGAGAGGGAGAGTCCCGCGAAGACCCCTACACGGTAGAGCGTCCCCACGGGTTACAGGGTTTCCCCCTCCCGACCTCTCTTGTCACTGCGGTTCCAGGTAGACCAGAATGGGGATCTTGACCTCTTAAGTCTACCAATTTTAAGATCAGGGTGCTTAAGGTTTCACTTGAACTTTAGTCTTTTAAGTGCAAAGAGTGACATTTAAGGTTGGTTGACCCAAGGGGTCAACTTTACCTCTTGTTTTCTTTGAGAACTTTTAGGTCTTGTCTTTCAGGGTTCAAGTGTTTAGAGAGCCAATTGTTTTAGGTTTTCTTTTGAATAGGTATTTTCAATCAATGGTTTAGGCACACTTCTTTTGGATTTTCTCCATTCTTGATTTAAGTAGTGTGTCTCTAAAACCCTAATGTTGAATCTTATGTTGGATCTACTTGGTCCAGTTAGTTCTTTGTTGGGTAATTAGGGCTCAAGCAAGAATGTGTTAGCCCTTAAATACCCTTAATAGTGTGCAGGACTAATGAGTTGAAAACATGCAACTTTTATGGTTACTAAGTATGGAAGACAGGTTAGCCCTATATTGCTTGTTCTTTTCTTTTCTTCCTCTTTAGAGTTTTAGGGGTTAATAGCGAGAGGAAAAATTTACCTGTCCTCGGAGTGGTTGTCGCGCGGTTGCTTGTCTTCTTGATTTCCTGTAGTTTTCTGCACAAAAGAGAGGAGATTATCAGAAATTAAAAAGAAACAGGAATGTTTACCTCTAGAATAGCCGTTGCTCCCCGGCAACGGCGCCAAAATGATGGTCGTTGTGACAACCGGTTTTATTGTTATAGCGTTGTAATATAGCCAGTTATTACCAACATTTCAAATATATAAATTTTTTACTCGGAAAATAAAAGAGTTCCCGAGGTCGAACTCAGGGAGCAAGTTGTATTCTAGAGATATACATGTTTCTTTTACAAAAATAAAGAAAGAGAGAGAAAGAATTTGTTGTCTTTTCTTCTTTTCTCTTTGCTTCTCCTCGTCTCAGATCTTCTGTTATCTTCTTCTTCTTTATCTGCAGTGGTGATGTTCTTCTTCTGCAGTGGTGATGTTCTTCTTCTTTCAGTTGTTCCTGCTCTTCCTTTTTCTTCTGCAGAGCGGTCCTGCTCTTCTTCTTTTCCTTTCTTCAGATCTTCTTCTCTTTTTTCTTCTTCTTTCAGTTCTTCCCTTGTTCTTTTGTGTTCTCCTCTGCCTTGCCTTCTTCTGTTGTTCTTCAGATCTCCTTCTTTCTTCTTTTCTTTTTCCAGTCAGGACGTCGTCCCTCCTTCTTTCTTCTTTTCCCTTCAGGACGTCGTCTGATTTTCCAATCAGACGACTTAAACTGCTTGTTGCTACAGTGTCTCCCTCAGCTTCCTTCTTCTTCCGCGGTCCTTCTTCTTCACCTGTGCCTGCACACTTCAGAGTTTACATCAGAGGACAAAACCTACTCTACCCTCCCCCCCCCCCCGCGTCTCTCTCTCTCTGAAACCACTCTTGGGAAAGCTCTCCCAGAGCTGCCGGGTAGTCGGGTACGGGTCGCGCCCGGGTCCAGGCCCACCGACGTGCGTGGTGGGCGAGGAGTGCTGGTCAGTCTAAGTCGGGTCGGGTCAGATCCGCAGGGCGTGAGCGCGGACGAGACCGGGTAACCAGGCGGGTGAAGGGGACCTCACCCCGTGTGCTGAGGCAGTAAGCCTCCAGCACTTTTTCGCTTTAAACCGCTGCGCCTCTTCAGACTTTTCCGAGGTGGGACTAAATGTCCCACCTTAATTGAGCGCCCGCAGCGGAGAAAGCAGCGGGCGATCGCGGTTTCACGCGAAGCCTTCGCCCCAGCTGCGAGCCTGATGTTTTGTCGAAATGCTTCGCAAGGCCTGGGAGTCGAATCTGGGCGTGGCGCGCCTGCAGCTGCAGGCGGAAGCAGCTCCATCTACACGGCAATGGCGGCGGAGGTCGGGTGGCCTGTTCACAGCAAAACGGCCTCTCGGCCTAATCAGAAGGTGCCGGGAGCTTCGCCAGAGTGCGGCGAAGCTCGTGTGGGTGGTGGCGAGGCGTGGGGCGGCGTGCAAGGGCTGCCCTAGGTCGGACTGTGGGTCGGAGGATGGGTTTGTTCGGTGGGGTTGCAGAGGGTGATGTGGGGGAAGTGGAAGGGCGGGGGTTGATCAGGGTGAGGAGGCAGAGGTTCTGCGGTGGTCGGCGAGTCGTGTGGGATGCTGGGGTGATGGGAGCGGCTCGCCGGAGGATGGCCGGAGACGAAGGGGGTGACGGTGGACAGGAGCGGTCGAGGGTTTAATCAAATAAAAGACAGTGAGGAAAAGAAAGAGGGGGAGATGGGGAGGAGTTCTCACCTAGCTACGGAGACGAAAGGGGCCGGGGCAGGGCGACAGTCGTATCGACTGTCGCCGGAGAGGAAGATGCCCAGGGGAAGGGGCGGCGGCGAGCAGAGGGCCGGAGATGCGCCAGCTGGGTACGACGTGGCGCGGGAAGAGCAGGGGAAGAAGTCTCTGCTGCTGGTATTGCGGCAGAGCGAAGAGGAGGAGGAGGAAGAACCGCCGGAGCTGGTGGGAGTCTGCCGGAGTGAGAAGAGAGGAAAGTTGGGGGTTTTCTCCGTCAGATCCGAGCTCGGAAGAACGGTGGAGCGACGGGGGTATTTATAGGGATGAATCAGGGAGGAAGGCGGAGGGAGACGACGTGTCTCCCTCGCCGGAGGACACCGGAGATGGAAACCCATACCGTCCGTGCGTTCGCACGGCCGGTATGGCGGGTTACAGCGACCAGGGGGTGTCCCTGCGACGGCTGACGACGCAGGGCACCCCCGGTTTACTTGCCAGGCTCTCCCCCTCACCCTGCGCGGCGCCATGCTCCGTGCAAGGTCGCCGGAGCATGGTGCTGGCAGGTTTTGCAGGGGGGACCTGAACGCAAAGAACGAAGGAGAGTTAGGGGCCAAAATGCGAGGGTTCAAAAGTTGAGGGCCAGAAAGTAAATATATGAGGACCAAAGTGTAAAGTTGGTCAAGGAGGTTTCTTCTTAGGCTCAAGTTTTTATACATGATCAATTAGGACCTAAGGAATCTGATGGTGAATTTCATTTTTATATTAAACCTTGTTTGACCGGTCAATTTTTGCGAAAACCCAAATTAAGTTATTAATTGGGCATGGTTCTCAATGTAGGTCAAAAATGGGTTCTGAAGGTCAAATTGAAGGTTCTAAACCCTAGAGATTATTTTTCTATGAATTTTAGAGGGTTTATTCTATTTTTACTTTGCCTTGAACCTCGTGAATTGAAGTGGGTTGTTTTAGGGTTACAGATTATCATTTAGTTCCTTGGAATTGCTGTAGCCCTTGCTAGATCATCTCATCCCACTTTTATTCTTATTAAGTTGCTTTGACCTATGTTTGGGCCCTGAATTACCCTGTATGCAGATTATACTGGTAAAATTACATTTTTACCCCTTATGACTTGTTTTCTCCTTAAACTCAGAATTCTCTGAGTTAAGCCTTTCCTTGAGATATGTAGGAGCTTTTATCCTTTGTATTAGGTCAAAATGAGCTAGTTATGGCTCATGATGAGGTTCTCATCATACCCCCATGCCTAGCTTTTGCTAGTCCCTTAGCAAAAACTTAAGGTTTCAACCCTTGTTCTAGACCATGAAGTTTTTAATAGTTTTAGATAAGTGCCCTTTTTTATTTGAGCATAGATTAGGTTAGAATGCTGACCATAGGCCTAAAAGGTACTCTAGTACCATCAAGAATGCTGACCATAGGCCTAAAAGGTTAGAATGCTGACCATGGTGAGGGGGTCGAAGGCGCGGGCGAGCGGGCGCGCACGAGCGTCGGATGAAGATCCAACGGCCGCGCGCGCCCGATAGCGCCGACGCGCAATTGGACGCTCTGGTGGACGCTCGATCGCACGCGGGCGGGCGCGCTACGCAGCGGGCACGGACGCGATCTAAGCCGTCCGATCTCGCGATCGGACGGCTGAGACGACGCGGACGTGCGTATGCGTTACGCGCGCAGGCCAGCCTAGCGGGCGCGCGTGGGCGCGGCGGCGACGGCGACGGCGGAGCTTTAGCGACGGTTTTATCCGTCACTAAAGACCCCTTATTTATTATTTTGAAGATGTAATGTCCATTTTTCCCCCACTCCTTGCAACTATAAAAGGAGACCCCCTCCATACGAAATTTTGATCCCTTCCTTCTCCTCTCTACCTCTCCAAAGCTCAAGAGAAGCTTGTCCCACACCCGGGATGCTTCTCGCGAGATAAAGTCCAAATTTTCGTCCCCCTTCGGAAGTGGATCCCGCGACGACGACGGCGTGCTGCTTCGTTCCCGTTCTTCTGCTTCGTCCTCCTTCGTCCCGCTTCGATCTCCTTCGTCCAGGCGTCGTCCCGTCCGGCTCATCCTCCAAGCGACCGTCGAGGAGGATAACTTCTCTCTCCCATTCTTATTTACAGCTTTTCTAGTGTAGAATTTTCCTGCTTTATAGTGTAATTGATTTTCCGCTTTCTAGTGTAACTTTCATTTCGTTGGCTTGTATAAACAATTGAAATATTGAATGCATGTTCTCTTTCTCTCTCTCTCTCTTAGTTTGATAACTCCATTGTAATTATTTCGCCTTGTTTATCAAAAATCCTAAAAAAAACATAATTGCGAATATAGATCAACGTAGCCTCCCTGAGTTCGACCCGGAATTCTTTTTCGGTATAAATCTTATTTGTTGAACACGAATCCTTCGCTTTCGAACTACAACGACGGGTTTTCCAAAACCAAACACGTTAGCGTAGATTCTCGTTCAACATTTTGGCGCCGTTGCCGGGGAGGCAACGCTCTTTGATTTCTCTTCGCATTTTGTAACTTACAAATCATTTACCTCATTTTTTTTATCCTTTCTTATTGTAATTGCAGGTACTCTTTTGAGACAGGCAAAAGCGGTAGATCGGAGTTAAGTGCTGTGGAAGGTTTTGTAAGTTATCCCCCACCTCCCACCCATTAGATTTCATTTCATCACATAATAATTCAAACATCAATCAACCTAGGTGTTCTTATAAACTCTAAGGTTAGATTGTTTGTTGTTTGACATCCATGCTCACTACAACCCCCACATTAAAAAATAATAATAAAAAAAAAAATCTCACAGAGGTACACAACCTCATCTGATTTTCTAACTCAACCGGTAAACCAATCTTAGGAGCCAGTACACACATCCAAACACATAATCGAGTAGAAATCAGATTGGGTAATCATTTGTGTGCCTAATTAGGTGGTGCATCAGGCCAGTTGTTTGAGTTGTTTGGGCCGCACCACTTCAAATAAAATAAACTCATCAAGTAGCTGCCAATTAGGTTCAACTCTTAGGGATCTACCAGGCACTCCACATTCTTTTTAAACTTTAAAGGAAAATATCTTCACCTGTGCTTGCAAAACCTGGTGTGCCAATGAAACTTGATTGAAAACACCTAAAGTTGAATCCTAAAAGCTACTAAGCAAGATTTGAACCTTAAAATTCATCACATCAAAAATAATCTTGCTTGAAAACCACTGGTTGTGCACGCACACACAAAGCAATCAATCATTAAGGGCACAACCCATTCAAAGCGCCCATCACATTCCAAAGCACATTCAAACCTAGCCCTAAATAAAACAGAGTAGACATTGGCCTTAAGGATTGGACTCGCTCTTCAGAACTCAGAACGAGATTATTTTCGATTAGTCTGTTTCTACTGTTCAATCTGATGTCTAGCTAGGGGAGCAGAGTCAAACGATCGCGGCTGGGGGGTACACTAGGAACCGGAGGCGCAAGCCGAAGGAAGAACCTTCTCCCCAGTCCCTCCTTCTAACTGGTTGGATTGAACAGACAGAAGTAGATCAAATCGTTCCTTTATCTCAAGACGGGTTTTGGGAGTCTGTAGGTCTGTAGGCTAACCCATTTAAGGACAGGTTTGATTGTTTGTATTGCAGGGCACCTTTCTTCCTCCAGTGTCTCATGAATCCTTCCACATATTTCACGCATTCCCGCTCTTTCCCTCCTGTTGTAAATTATCCTCAACATGACGATTATCCCAACTCGTATTGTAATCGACCATCAGTTAGTTGGGATAATTCGGATTGGGGATACAATTCCGGACCCCCGTGTTTAGGGTCTAACCCTGAACACTTTGATTCTCAATTCTATCCTTCTCAGAGTTGCATCGATTATAGATCGTCCTCCTTTCATGAACAACCTAATGCGATCTACAATCAAGAAGGATACACTGATCCTTACCCATCCTCTGATTTCACTGCCTTTAGGTCATCTCCATCTTTTGAATAATCTGAAATGACCTATTATCAGGATGGGTATAACGAATCTCAATTCGTTAATTCCTCTACATTGATGTCAAACCCGCCCAACCCTGAACCAACTCATTTGGTTCAGGTTAATCAGGTTCAAGATAAAGTTCTGGCTAACTTGAGGAATATCATTCAATCTTTAGAAGTTCAGCCAATACCTTGCATTGAGAGATTGGAGCCCCTGATTGAAATGATTGATGATTTAAACAAGTCTTTGTTGGATTGGCTCCAGGATGTTAAGGATAAGAACCCGGGTGAGTTTCTACTTGGGAAATTAGCGAAATTGAGGATGAGATTCGTGGTTGCTTTGATTCAATCTTGGAATAATTCCCAGGATGAACTCTCTTCAGGAAAGCCAATGACAGAACCCGCTCAGGCACCTGTTGGGGGGGACAAGTGTTACGAAGCTGACCAGATTGAATTAAAACAACCAATTAAGGATGATTTGATTTCTTCACCTGAAATCCCTGAGCCGGGTTACGAGGAAACGTATGTCTCCTTGGAACGCAAAGTGACAAATGATTTTGGGACATACATTGATACGGATCCTGATGGTGAAGATTCAAGTTGCGAAGTCTCACACGAGTTTTCAAATCACGATTTTTGTGAGACGATTGGGCCTGAGGAATCTGATAGATCATTTGATAGCCCAATAACTGAGGAAACTGATCTTATTAGGGCACACGATACAGATCCAGAATCGCATTTTCTGGAGGAATCAATTCAATGCCCTGATTATCAGTTACACCCTGTTGAGCTTATTGATGATTTTAATTCTGAGATAATTAGACCCAAGTCAATTTTGATTCTGCCACATCATTTACACTTGGAGATTCCAAACGGGGTGATGAATATACAAGATGTCCTGGAATTTGATACACTTAATGAGGAGGATAGGAGCGGGGAAGTTCTAATTTGGGAAGTTAATTTTGGAGGAAATGGAAGATTGAGTCGAAGGGTTCCTTTTAAGCTGAAACCATCAAATCAGAACCCTTACGACATTTGTTTCGAGGATGTCAAACTCAAGCACACATTTAACGATTATCCTTTTGAGCTTCAATTCTCTGTAACCCGACATTTTGGCCTTGGGTTGCATCCTCACAAATCGCAGGCCCGACCCCGCTTGCATTCTGATTTTAGGTTTTGGGTAATTTTTATCCAGAACCTAAGATATTCTCGATTATGGGGTGTGGGTCTGCACCACAATCTGGTCCACATCTGTGGACCTCTGCTGACAGGTCAGAGGATTCTTCTGTTCATTCTAATTCTGACCTGCACATGTGAATTCTTCATTTCTTTTCTTTGTATAGTGTGCCTAGCTGAAGGCACTAAACTCAGCACATATACAGTTCTTTTTCATTTTCATCTCGGAGCGGACCCGATATCCACGCAATTCAGGTGCTTTCTACGCTTTTCCTCTCTATTTTATGTCTTTTTAATACAATGAGGACATTGCATTAGATAGGCATGGGGGGATGGATATTTATCTTTGAATTCATTCGTCAGCTCTGTAGATTTGTTTTATTTTATAAAAAAAAAAAAATCAAAATTAGGAAAGAGAATTTGGGTTTAAGAAAATTTTCGATCTTAAGAAATACTATATTATGTTCTGAACACAAAGACCCTTCAGGTCTTTGGACTTAATCAGCCTATGTATCCACTAAAATGTGGATTTGTTTTTCGAGTTCTCGCCAACCTGAATTTTATTATAATTGGAATAAATAAATTTGGGTGATAAGTACACGACTTGTCAACCCGCCCTCTGATTTAAGGGAATTTTGAGTTTTAAGCATCTACACACTTTCTTTGCACTGACTCGTTGTTTGGCGATTTTAACGGAAATTGGGTAGCTAATGAACCTTCTAGGGTGATATGGCTGGCAAGTTATCGTGGGTAACAGCCCATAGGTAGGTTGTCCAGAGCCCAGTCGCTGGACCTTTCTCTTTTTGCTGCCTTTAGGTAAATCTTAGACCAGGGAAGCCACCTACTTAAAAAAAAAAAAAATCAAAAAGGAGAAAAGAACAAAAAGAAATAAGCCACACTTCGCCGCACGAGTATGGCTGGCAAGTTGTCGGTGGTAACATCTCATCGACCGGTTGTCCAGAACCCAGCTCAGAAAATGCACTAAAAATTCCCAAACACTTAGGAAGAAGCAGAGAAGTAGAATAAACCGGGGAGATATACACTGGATTCACCCTGGTGTTGACCCCGTTAAAAAAATAAAAGTAGGGAGAAAGCTACCGGTTGTAAAGATACACCTTTAGGCAGAATTCTTTTTGAGGTCACCTAAAGGCGTAGAAATCCGAAGTCCGTTTTAATTGCCGGTCAACGAGTCTATCACAATCACAATAAGATGCTTAAAACTTAGGGTTCTCATCAAATCTTGGGTGAGTTGAATGGCCGTAGAAAGCCACTCTTAAACCCTAAAATTTGAAAATCCAAAAAAAAAAAAAAGAGAGTAAAAACAGAAAAAGAAATTTTTCTTTGAATAAGGCGAGGCTTGAGGCGGTCTGCATTTTGGCTGATACCCGGGCACTGTTGTGTCTTTGAGAGTTCAGTTCTTAAGTAGACAATTTCTTAATGATTGAAAATAACTCAGGTCCAAATAATCTAACCTAATTCTTTTATAAATAGCATATAGTTTTTGCTAGGGACTAGCAAAAGATAGGCATGGGGGTATGATGTAAACACATTTACACTACTTAAAATGTCTATTTATGCATGTTCTTAAGCATAGGATTGCATTTCATGATATAAATATTGCATTACATGCATCATCTTGCATTTAGAGTAGTTTGAATAAAATGGAGGTTAATTGTCTCCTTTTATGTGCTTGGACAGGGCAAATATTTTATCGGGACCTCGGATCAAAGATCCAACCGTATGGATATGATCAGGGCGACGATTGGAGTTCAACGACTCCAAGATCGCCCTAATCAGGCATCCGTAGCATCAGATAGAGACCGGGGAACCCTAGAAGATCAAGGGCCAGGATGGTGTAAATCCGCACTTCAGATGGCAAATCCGACCACATGGATGAATTCGGATCGACGATCGCAGCCCAACGACACAAAAATCGAGTCAATCCGACATCCGTGGCACCATCTACAACTTCCAGAAGATGGACGGCCAAGATAGCGCCACGTGGCGCCATCCCAGCCGCCCAATCGGCCGTAGGAGTCCTGTGAAGACCGCGCACCGTCTCCTCTCCGCCGTTGGATCTCGATCCAACGGCTGCGGTCGCTCGTGTTTAAAAACGTCCGCGCGACCATTTCGCCCGCGTAGCGCAGCGGCGACGCAGCTGCGGGCGAAGCGGAGGTCGCGGGTTCGAGCCGCGGTGAGGGGGTCGAAGGCGCGGGCGAGCGGGCGCGCACGAGCGTCGGATGAAGATCCAACGGCCGCGCGCGCCCGATAGCGCCGACGCGCAATTGGACGCTCTGGTGGACGCTCGATCGCACGCGGGCGGGCGCGCTACGCAGCGGGCACGGACGCGATCTAAGCCGTCCGATCTCGCGATCGGACGGCTGAGACGACGCGGACGTGCGTATGCGTTACGCGCGCAGGCCAGCCTAGCGGGCGCGCGTGGGCGCGGCGGCGACGGCGACGGCGGAGCTTTAGCGACGGTTTTATCCGTCACTAAAGACCCCTTATTTATTATTTTGAAGATGTAATGTCCATTTTTCCCCCACTCCTTGCAACTATAAAAGGAGACCCCCTCCATACGAAATTTTGATCCCTTCCTTCTCCTCTCTACCTCTCCAAAGCTCAAGAGAAGCTTGTCCCACACCCGGGATGCTTCTCGCGAGATAAAGTCCAAATTTTCGTCCCCCTTCGGAAGTGGATCCCGCGACGACGACGGCGTGCTGCTTCGTTCCCGTTCTTCTGCTTCGTCCTCCTTCGTCCCGCTTCGATCTCCTTCGTCCAGGCGTCGTCCCGTCCGGCTCATCCTCCAAGCGACCGTCGAGGAGGATAACTTCTCTCTCCCATTCTTATTTACAGCTTTTCTAGTGTAGAATTTTCCTGCTTTATAGTGTAATTGATTTTCCGCTTTCTAGTGTAACTTTCATTTCGTTGGCTTGTATAAACAATTGAAATATTGAATGCATGTTCTCTTTCTCTCTCTCTCTCTCTCTTAGTTTGATAACTCCATTGTAATTATTTCGCCTTGTTTATCAAAAATCCTAAAAAAAACATAATTGCGAATATAGATCAACGTAGCCTCCCTGAGTTCGACCCGGAATTCTTTTTCGGTATAAATCTTATTTGTTGAACACGAATCCTTCGCTTTCGAACTACAACGACGGGTTTTCCAAAACCAAACACGTTAGCGTAGATTGTTGATTTTCTAAGTATTCTACAGAAAACCTAAGTATCCTAGGGTTGTGCCGGTGTTCCTAGGACTACTGTTAGGGTTCTTTGAGGCTCTTTAACATAAAATATCTAAGGAAATAAAGATTAACAAAAGAAACGAAAAATACAACAAGTACAAAAGAAGGAAATCTATCATATTCTTCATTTCCTTCCATCTTCAATCTTTCGCTCCACGCGAACCTCCTCTGTTTTCCGTCAAGCTCCTCCAATCCATCCTGGATGCGAGCTCGAACTCCGTCTAAACACGTCCACATTTGCAATTGACCTGAAATCTAGGACTTAAATTGCAAATGTTAAATAACACGTGTTTTGTTATCATCAAAACAAATGATCGTGGTGCTATAGCACCAACATTAAACATTAAGGAAATCAAACTTTAACCTTATTTGGATGAAAGGTTACATCATGAAATACAAATAACAAGAATTTTCTCAATGATAGAGTCAAGACATACCTGAGATGTTAGCCAAGCACAATAGGACCAAGGTATGTAACTCCAACATGAGACAAAATAGGTGTAGAAGATTTAGAATATATGAGATCTAATATTGGAGTCCACATTCTCAATATCTCCATTAGAATTATGGTAAAGCTTCTCTACATCTTCGGCTTTTCCTATCTGTAGGAAGGAGTAGTATTAAGATTGCAATATATATTTGACTTTTCATGTCAAATATTAGAAAGCACAATTACTTTTAGAATCCGACAAACTAAATACTATAAGTATAAAACAATTAGTTATCTGATTACTTATATGCATGTTATAAGCTAAACAATTTCCTCGAGTCATAACCAACTTCAGCTTATAAGTTCCACTTTGCTGTAAATTGCAAAAAATTCAAAGTTCCTTGCATTTCTTGAGAAGTAAATGCAAAAATTATTTGGGCTTAGGTTGGTAACTTTAATTGAGTGGAGATAAACAGTAATTTTGTGTCCAAAAGGAAGCAACTCTAATGTAGTAAATCCCCACAAGAATCAACTTTCTCTATATGTATGATTTACCTCATCAACCATGAAAACATCCTGCTTTTGAACAAATGCTTCAATGAAAGTAAGCATAATAAAGTACAGAAAAAAAAAAAGTTCATAATGATAATGATGCAAAAGGTTACTGTCCCGATGACGCGACAAAAGTAAAATTTGATTGCTTGGCCCTCATGATTTTGATGACGTGAACAATAAAGAATCAAAAATAAATTCACCATATCCAGATTATGGTGTGAAAATCCATCGTATCCAAAATAAGACCTACCTTATTAACAGAAATAATTGAAGCCGGGATTGTAAATCAACTTTTACACCTCTCTTAAAAAAATCTCTTAAAAAAACCAACTTTTACACCTATTGATAATCCATAATATAGCTTGCTACTTGTAGTTGAAGTAACAAAAGTTGGCCAAGAAACCTAAACAGCTGTGTTATGCACGATGCATTTGAAATGACAGGTGACATATTTTCAAGGAATAGAAAAATCTTTTAAGTTTCTGCCAATCTAAATTACAAGTTTCTTTCTCCTAGATGATATTAATGTCCTAATAACGATAACAATGATAAGAATAATTAATTTTTTTTCATACTAAATAGGTTGACTATATAGATTATTTAACTCCACGCATATCGATTTTTAGTTATTTCAAAATTTAAATTAAATTAATTGAGGTCATATTTAATAGTTTCCTTCCAATACTTGTTTGATCTTCCTCACCCCTTCTTAGCGGGTTCAGTCTCCATCTCCTCGCATCTCCTAACTGGAGCATCAGTGACCTTCTTTGTAAATGTCCAAATCATCTTAGACGTGCCTCTCTCATTTTATCCTCTATCAGTGACACCCTAACATTTTTTCTAATAATCTCATTTGAAATATGATCATTTCTTGATGTCCTAACAAAAGTAAAAATACAGGCACTATGATAGTCACTATATTGATGAGATAGGATCATTCCTAGAATAACATGGACTTGACAAAATTGAACTAAAGTCATGATTTTAGCTCCATAGTGAGTGAATAAGCAATTACTCAAGGGAATTCTATGGGAAGATCACATGGAAAATATTACTTTATTTTTTGCAATTATTTAGAGATTGAGTGAATAAGCAATGAAAGAGGGAGAAGTGAAACTATAGCATTTATTTTCAACGTATATCAATCTGGGAGTGATTAAACCTCTGCATGAAAATTGTGATGACATTTTTGGAATAAATCATGGAACTTATAACTTTTTTGTAATTACAAAATCCGCATGAGAATTGTCCCACTTAAAATGCTAGTGTTGGGGGAATAGTGTCACTTAAAAGGTGGGGTAAGATGGTTAATGCTTAATCCAATTGATTTTTAGTTGGATGTCATTACATGCAAATACAACTAGCAAATTAATAACTTGCATTCTAAATTTAACCAAAACAGTCGCTACTTTAAAACTAGAGATTTGACATATGCAATGTGTTCTTTCATAAAGGGTAAACATTTCTTTTTTTAGTAATTTCAAGATATCATATGCCTAAATCTCATATTTTCATAATAGAGGGAACATAAAACAGATTTCCACATAGTACATGACATTGGACATATAGAAAAGCCTAAAGCCTAACAATAGGAAAGTTTAGTGGAGAAACAATTATGAAATGGTTCAATGCTAATTTAACATATACTAGTAAGACCAAGTGCTAACTCTTTATGTAAATATATGACAACTTCAACCTGTTAAAATATGTCAATCCAAAAAGCTTAGAAAAAATTGTTTGGAAGAGATAAAGATGATAGATGAGTTGATGAAGATTGAGAGGTCACCTCCTAGTGGCAAAAAGAACGAAAGCAGAGGAACTATGCTTCAAGGTCTCGCACTTCAAATCCGAGAGAGTGGTACTGGTTGCTCACCTCCCTGACCTGAACATATAACTATTGTCAGCTAAATTCTGAGTAGGGTGGCAAACATAGGTACAGCTATGCATTTAAAAGTTAAAAACAGTAACTTGTTCATACAATTTTCAATTACTCATATAGTTATCATCTGATTCCATTCATAATCACTACTTGTTTATTATCCAGGTATTCTAGTAAAGGTCAATGTCATTACTTAATTCACATGTTCCGTAAGGGAACGATCTCGTTGCAGGTTTCCCGCGATACAAGATGCACACGTGGCACTCTCCTGGTTGGGAGAGTACCCTATGGTAGCCCTACACCCAGTCTACACCTCGGGGTCATGGTCGCGACGTAGCGGCGACTACGGCACGCACGATTGGCGTACAGGTAGCTAGTCCGCACTGGCACGTGGTCAGTCTTTTCCACTAGTAGATACACTCTAACGTACAACACAAAACAGAATAGGGGTCACACCCCTCAACAGTCTGCGTACTCTTGCCCGACTATCCCGGTTTGCCCAGTGGGCTCAATAGGAGTCAGTGTAGGGAGCCCATTCCTAACCTTGGGTCCCAACCTAAGGGGAGGCTAGCTCTCTCCCTACACAAAAGTGGCAGTAGCTCTCCTCGATACTGCATACACGAAGGCCAACTCACTTTCTGTACCCAAGTCCAACCAACCGTCACGCCTATATAGGCGAACTATTCCATCACATATCCGAGTATCCATGTCACTGTACTTAAGCTACTTTCCGAGTTCTCCGTAGGGTTCGTGCATAATACTCGTCTCGTTCCAACAAGTTACGTGTATCTCTATTCACATTCAGGTTTTTTTATTTTTTTTTTAATCATGGAAATAGGCAGCTCGTGATACAACATTAAAAGCATCCAATTACATCAATTGAGTTACCATTTACTCACAATATGAAATTTATCAGCATGCATACTTAAATTGTGTTAAGCGAGGTTCATATACTGAACGTAAGCATACACCATTCTCAATCCTAAGGTTCATTCCATGACCTAGGTTTCAAGTAGAGGTCTATAGTTTAATATTTACTTAACAGAATCAAATGACAAGAGTAGAGAGGACCACTCTACCAAAGGGTACGGAAGATATGGGGGCACAAACGACAGGTCCCGATGTCTCCATAGGTCCCGTGTGCACTACGGATTGGAGGCCTACACCAAATTGCCGATCAAACCAAGCATTAATGTCGTTAACCAATATTTTAACACATCAGATAGGCTCAAAATAGTGTGGAAACAACTCTAACACGTACGAAATTTAGAAAGGATTCCAATGATACCTTGATTACATAAATCCAACTCTGTTTGAGCCCTAAACCGACCCAAACAACTCCCAGTTCACCCAAACCGGACCAGGCAGGCTGGTCTGGCTAGACGAGCCGACTACTAGCAACAGTAGCATGCCCTGACCGAAATTAAACATCTGGGGTGAGTCCCAGATGTCTTAAACGTGCGTAGGATTCCCACCTAGCGCTTCTGCTCCTTCACCCGTCGTCTGCTACCCCTCACGACTGTCTGAGGGTGCTACCGGACGACTGACACTTCGCTTGGTCGTCTGAGAGTGCAATGGAACATCTGATTCCACCTCCAAACATCTAAAAGCACCTCAAATGATGCACCAGTGCGCCTTCCCAATTCTCTCGCCCCTGTGCAGACCTACGAAGCTACACATCACACGCTACAATAGCAAGGACGATGCACACACAACGCAGGCTCCTCGAATAGAGCTTACCTCGGTACTAAGTGCTTTTCCAGACCTCTGAAGCATTTCCTGAACGTCCACGGAGCCATCTAGCCATATGCCAAGCGTCGCAGACGTCTGATAATTGCAGGAACTGCACCCAAACTCCACGCGCAGGACCTACTCGTAGCGGCTCTCCTTCTCGCCTGCTCTCCTAGAGCTGTGTGCTGCTGCAACCTCATTCTACATGCAGCACCAACCCTCTCTCCTAGCCTCCCTCTACCTCTCGATATCTTCTTCTGCTCTCCCTCACCCTCTCAATATCTCCTTCGCCTCCCTACAGGCAAGGGGTAGAATGGTGGAAGGGGGCGTCGCTTGAGGAAGGAGTGAAAGGTGGGGTGCAATTTTCGAGGTGAGGTTTTAAGGGTTTTATAGGGGAGGGGGGTAGAGTTTTAGGGTGCATGGGGGTTTTGGGGGCATGTGGGATAAGGTGGGGCCCCAAGGAAATTGCGGGTTTGACCCCGTAGAACCCCCCTTTTCCCCCGAAGTCACAGAACAAGTTCTAGGGGGTTTAAAATTACAATAAACCCCTCCAAAAGCCAAAAAGCTCCGCACGAGGTCATTTTGGTGCATAGAAAATTACGAGAAGGCCCCTATGGTTCAAGAAATGCCCAAATGACCCTTAGGAAGGGTCATTTCACTTGGTGGCTTCGTACGGTAGAGACTCTTAAGGTGGTGGTATCCCCGTTCGCACGCCTTTGGCGATGCGAGGGGATTGGTCTCTCTGCTAGTCAGCTTATGGTGGAGGTAGAGATGAAGGTGGGGGCAGTGGTGATGGAAAAGGTCCTCCTTCGCCACGGAGGTTACTCGTGGGTGGTCTTGTGCTCTCACAAGAGGGCTTACGAGAGGAAGCCCTTGTATGCGAAGGTGGCCAGAGGGGTGGTCATCTTGGGCGGTGTGGAGGTGGCCTGATCTAGGGTTTCACTCGAAGATCGGGAGCCCAAGCGTTTGAGTGCTGACGTGGAGCCAACCCCGTTGATCGCAGAGCAGCAACCATTGATTGTGGATGTTGTGGCTGCCTCGGTCGAGACGTTGCGTTTGGAAGGCGAGGAGGCGCAGATTGCGGCACTATTGAAGGAGCGGGAGGCAGCGCCTGTTGCAAGCGAAGATGAGGGCTGACAACTGAGAGACACATCGACAACCTCTTTTAAGGAGTCGGGTGTTCAAGTTGGATCCCACCCGAGTCCGATTGATGGAGGAAACGTTTCAGGTGACGGTTAAAACTATGACCTGACTTTGGTCTTCCCTTTAGAGGCTCGAAGCTCGAATACCCCCCCCCCCCCCCCCCCCCCATCTCTGGTTGTGGCTCCGCTCGACAATGTTGCATCGATTCTTCCCAACGAGGTGGGGGCTACTGTCGCTGGAGAAGGTCGGCCTCTGATCTTGCTGGGCACAGAAACGAGGGTGATTCTCACTAGGCAGCACTCAGCAGAGGAGTTGGAGACCGGGGACTTCGGTGTGGTGACGGTGGAGCAGGTGCTGGGTCCTGGTGGAGGGTAGTGTGGCAATAGACCACGGACATCCCCTTGGCGGTAGGCAACCGTATGGTGGTCCCCCTGTCTAGGTGGAGACCATGCATGGTACATGGTGGTCGGGGAGGAGCTTTCCGTTATAAATGGAAATGGAGTTACCGGGAATCGAGCCAGGGTCAAAGGGTGATAATAGATGGCCATGACAAAGCGCCATAGCCCGCGGTGATAGCGACCCTAAATTGTGGAGATGAGGAAGTACGTCTGACTACGGAAGCATGTGGCTTCCGTTTGACGATGAGGGAGACATCCACTTGTCCCACATGAATGGTGTTGTTACATGGAATGTGCGGGGTCTCAATGACCCATCGAGGAGGGCGACGCTGAGGCAATACATTGGCCTATGGAAAGTAGATGTTGTGCTATTGCACGAGTCGAAGCTTTCAGAATGTAATGCTAGAGCTTGGAGGGAGATTAGAGGCTCTTGGATGGACAGCTTTCATTGTGTTCGAGTAGCTGGATGCTCCAGAGGGTAGATACTGGGGTGGTGGGAAGATGTCTTCTCCTTGGTGGACTGCTTCGAGGGTGAGCATGTCATCTCAGCGAAGTTATTGTGAAAACTAGGAGGTGCCAATATGGTGATCATAGGGGTCTACGGTCTGTCAGATACTCAGGCAAGGGGGGTGATGTGGGAGGAACTCACGTCGATGGCCACGGAATGTCATGGAAGTCCCTGGTTGATTGGAGGAGATTTCAACATTACCCTACAGCAAGAAGACAAACCGAAGGGGCGGGGGAGACAAGACCCTTGATCTGGTGAGTTTGTAGAGTTTGCGGCCATGCATGGCTTTATAGACTTGTGTTTGATGTCTTATGCCTTCACATGGAGTAACAACTGCAGTCAGATATCCAGAATTGACAGGTTTCTCTCCAACGTGGAGATGGCGGAGGCCTTCCCCCTGGCGGAGGTGTCCCCTCTTGAGAGGCCATTCTTCAATTATACTCCCTTGATGTGGCGACCTAATGAGGGGCTGCACTTTGGCACCTACTTCAAGTTTGACAAATCTTGGCTGCTGGAGGAGGGTTTCCAGGGTATGGTGGAGGAGAGTTGGAGCTCTTTTGTGGTGGAGGGATCGGCTACGCTTCGTCTAGTAAAGAAATTGGCTATGTTGTGAGATCACCTGAAGGAATTTAAGAAAGAAATCCGAGCAGCCAAGAGGGGCAGAAAGGAAGAGTCTCTGACGAAGATTGCTAGGATCGATAGATTGGAGGACCAGGCCCCTATCTCGGTTTAGGATAAGGAGGTCAAGTTGAAGATGACGCGGGTTGTATAGGAGAAGGATAGGAAGGTAGAGGTAGAGTGGAAGACGAGATTGAGACAGAAGTGGCTAAAGGAGGGTGATTCTAAGACCAGATTCTTCCACCAAATAGCATCCACTAGAAGGAGGAGGAACTGATAGAGAGGTTGCTGATCCACGGGGAGGCTTTCTCAGGTAGGGAGGAGGTGGGTAGAACTACAGCAGACTACTTCAGAGAGTTCACAGGCAGACGCGGTAGAGGTTGTTGGCAGTGGAGGGGGGAGGACGTACGTTGCGTTATTAATGCCCAGTTAAGAGCCTCACGACCAGCTTCTCAGAAGATGAAGTGCGGCAGGTAGTTTGGGGGTTGAATGTGGAGGGATGCCCTGGACCGGATGGCTTCCATGTCTTCTTCTTTGGGGAATTCTAGTCTTTGGTGGGGACAGATGTAATGCAGATGATGGAGGAGTTCGTGGTAGGGAATAGGGAGTTTGACAAGTTGAACATATTTTATATGTTTTGTTGCCCAGGAAGGACGGTGTAGAAGAGATCCAGGATTTCCATCCGATTGCGCTTTCAAATGCGGTCTACCTTATTATTGCTAAGGTTTTGGCAAACAGACTTAGAGAACTTCTTGGAGACTTGATTTCCCATGTGCAGACGACCTTCGTGCTGGGGAGGGGAAACTTGGATGGATTCGTCGTTGCTATGGAGGCTTTAGCTACTTGGAAGAGGGAGAAAAAGCAGGCGTTTCTGTGGAAGGAAGATTTCGGTAAGGCATATGACTCGATACAGTGGGACTTCCTATGGGCATCCTTATTGAGGAGAGGCTTCCCTCCGATGTGGATTAGCTAGATGAAGAGATGTGTGACGATGACGTCTTTCTTAATCCTGATTAATGGAAACTTATCAGGGGGTTGGGTGCAACCTAAAAGAGGGGTCAGACAGGGGTGCCCTCTAGCACCTATGCTGTTTGTGCTAGCGACAGATGCCTTGGCAAGGGAAACTCGCAAGGCATGTGATACAAGTCTAATCAGAGGCTTCCAGGCTGGAGAGAACGAGCAAATAGTGATCCTACAGTATGGTGATGATATCCTATTTTTGGTTGAAGGAATGGGTCAAAAGGCCAGGAGGATGAGAATCATTCTAGAGCTTTTTGGTGCTACGTCAGGGTTGCAGATTAATTATTGGAAATCAACATTTGTCCTGTTTAACATGATGGCGGAAGAGGTGGAAGCGGCGGGTGGTGCACTTGGGACAAAGGTGGGATCTTTACCATTGTTATACTTGGGCCTCCCTTTGTCAGATAGGAGGCTTAGGCTGTAAGATTGGCTTCCTTTGCTAGAAAGGATGGAGAGGAAATTGGCAGGGTGGTCGTCTAGGCTTTTGTCTAGAGGTGGGAGATTGGTTCTGGTGAAGGCTGTTCTGGAGTCCATATCATCATATTTCCTCTCTGTTTTTAGGATGCTGAGACAGGTTGAGAAGAAGATTTCTGAGTTGATGAGAGGCTTTTTCTAGTCTAACATAGGAGCAGGAGGAAGAGGGGAGAGGTTGCTAGCCTGGAAGGAGGTTTGTAGGCCGGTGCGAGAGGGGAGCCTGGGGGTTAGGGAGGTTGACAAGGTGAATATTAGCCTCCTTACGGAGTGGATTACTAGACTTGTGGGCCGTGAGCAGGGATTGTTTGGTGACGTCATGCGACATTACTACGGGCCGTTTATATCTTGGGGGCCCATGGAGTCTCCTTCAAGGGCCTCTTTCTTTCTCAGGGGGCTGGCAATGGTGGCAAGGAAGATACGACCTTTCTTTTCCCCCACATTGGGTGAGAGAGATGTTTTCCGATTCTGGCTGGATGACTAGCAGGGGGTCAGGTCACCTCTCAGTGCCAAGTATCCTCATCTCTTTGGGAGTGTGGTGGACCCATCAGCCTCGGTGGGAGATTGCTAGACCAGGGCTTGGTGTCCAGTCGTTCGGGGGGGCCTCTCTGACCATAGGTGTGAAGATTTCTAGGAGTTGTTGTAGGAGCTAGATGGATGGGAGCCAGAGGAGGGTGGTGATTCATATTCTTAGGAAGAGGGCGACTTTTCAGTGGCGAAGGTCTTCCATAGATTGAGTAGCGGCATGGCCAACCCAGATGTCGACTTCATGAGAGATTGCAGACTTCTCTGGGAGGCAGAGTGCCCACTAAAGGTGAAGATTTTCCCGTGGTTGATGAGGAGGGGGAGGATTATGACGAAGAGGTGGGCCTAGATGAATGATGTAAGTTGTCCCCTATGTGGAGCAATGGAGGAGGACATTCAGCACCTCTTCTTTCAATGTCCGTTTATGGTGCAGGTATGGCAGAGGATGGGGATCGACTGGATTGATCTTCAGGACATGACTAGCTTCTGGTCTTCTTTCCATAGGAGGAATGCACAAGAGGAACAGATATCTTTTAGATCCAAGAAAGATCGAGCTAAGATTTGGACTGTCTTATGGGGTATTTGACTAGGCAGAAATGGGTGCTTTTTAGGGGGGAGAAACCTATGTTGAGAATTTTCTTTCTTTCATTAAGTCCCAAGTGGAGTTCTGGAGAACTAATCTGTAAAATCTGATGTAATTTTTTGGTGGAATGGAATGGAATGATCTTGAAAGATTATCGCTTGGATAACTACCCTTTCATTTTTCAAAAAAAAAAGAAAATTTTAAAATCCGACATGGATGATTTTATACGGGAATATAATGGTCTACAAGTGAATGCTTATCCAGGAGAATATGCACGTGAAGAATTGTTGATTGAAATGGAGAGGCTTCTTTATGAAGATATGAGGAAAGAGCTTATTCGAGGAGCTACTTACGAAGAAGAAGAGGAGTATTTGGCTAAACCAGTTTTTGAGCAGATGAACTTTAATGACAATCAGACTGCTGCCAGTGCTGCTAATGATAAGAAAATGTGGTGTCCAATCTGCAAGCAAGGAGAGCTAAAGGAGGAATTCCAGCTTATTTCTTATAGTAGCTGGGATCTCCACCTTGACCTTAAAAGTGATAAGCTAAATGTGGATGTCTTACACTGTCGATTGAGTGAAGCATACGAGGAACATTTGGATAGAGGATGCCATGCCATACCGAGGATCTGCAAGTAAGGATTAAGATCACTACTCCATACATTCATTGTCCTATTTGCCAGACCTTTGAAATCATAGTTTAATGCAGCGTACATGGAGAATCGTAGATGCCTTTCTTGAATTTTGTGTTTAATACGACGTTGTTATTAACTTTTTAAAAGAAATGTCAATCCAACACTCAAGTTTTCCTAGTTGCTCCACCTCAAAGGGAAAAAAAGACAAAATAAATGTAGCTTCCCCTATTCAATCCAAACCGATCCATATGCTAATTTTAACGGAATATGGAAAAACTTGAAATCGGGCATGAAAGCCTTAGATGTATACAACAAATTATCCATAAACTATCACCTCTAATGCAATGAGGATTATGAAATAATGCCACGCTACATAACTCGAGACCTAGCTTTGATCCCAAAACCCTAAGACCGATATCTCATGCAATCAACATAATCGAAGCAAATTGGTGGCAATTGAAAGGCGTGTACTCAAATATTTGTATCTAGACAACGAGAACAAGGTTATGAGTTCCAAATCTAAATCTAGATCTAGATCTAGGGAGCTAGACGAAGAACGAGGAGGGGGATGTGGGGGAGATGAGCTCTTGCTTCCTTGTCCCGTTCTCCTCAGGAGCTCTGTTCTTTTTGGATCATTGCTGAACGAGGGAGGGTAAGGAAGAGAACTATTTATGTGTTGGGAAGTCTGTGGGTGATTGAGCTAGTTGTTGCTAACGTCAGCCAATGTCCCTCCATTGAGCACTGCCACCCTCTTACCGCCGTCCATGTGGTCGTACCGCCACAGGGGAGGTACTTCTCCTCCATTGCCATCGGGGAAGATAGAGAGCTCTTCCATCTCCATCGAGAGAGGGAAGGGGAGAGGGAGGGGGAAGGGGAGGAGGAGATGGAATGCGTGACTGGGGAAAGGGACAAGAGAGGAGTAAAAAAATTATACGGATGATATTAATAAAATATTAATCGTTAAGGGCAATTTGGAAAAATATAATTATTTAAATGAAATCGACTTGAAAAAGTAACTCTCTTACTTTTCAAAAAGTTAACTTGGTTTAAATAAACAATAACTTCGGCTTTGTTAATAGTTAAAAATAAACAATAAAAGTTGATAGATCGGTAGTTAGCGTATTGAGCCATTGCTTAAGTGGTCAAGAGTTCAACTCTTAATAATGATATATATTTTTTTTTTTCCAGTGGAAGGAGAGAGAGAGAATGCAAACGTGAATAGTCAACGTAGACAGTGGCATATTTTTATTCTTCACCTAATTAAGTTATAAAGTCAAGCTTTACCATGCAGACATATGTTGAGAGCGAAAAACTAATTCATCCATTAATATGTAGTTTCATATATGACTGCATGAAAGATGGTTAAATCCAGACAAAAATCATTGCCATACAAAATGAACTAAGATTGACAGATGATATGAGTTTCAAGTCTGTTACGACTCTATTTCCGAATTCTTATAGGACACGAGAATTGGATTGACTCGACTAATCCCAAGATCCAGTCATCCAACGAGAAAGTAACTAAAAAGCAGTAAAATAAACCACATTCACTATGCAAGTAACTAACAGTAACAAAAATGCAACAGTAAAGAAAAGAACTACTATAGTACATATCACCACAACAGTAGAGAATTAAAAACAGGTACAGAAATATGAAGTTTACAATAAAAGAATATAAAGTGTAACAGAAATACTCACTACTACAGAAAATAGGTACAACAAAAGTACAACACTAGGCTCTACTAGGCCCAACACCCTCCGCAGCCGTAAGCTCTGGCTGCTCACACCTGATCCTGAAAAAAGGTGACAAATATGACACGTCAGCGAAACGCTGAGTAGAGTGTCAACCAGCTAGCTAAGAAAAACAGTAAAGGTGGATAAGTAGCTGTTGTTTTTAATTTCTTTCTTTATTTCTCTATTTACTCTTTCTTGATTTATTTCTCAAGTCTTTCTCTTGATCTCGAATGTTCCTCATGGGAACGATCTTGATTGGAATCTTTTCCGAAAAGTAGAAGTGGCACGTGGTGCTCTCCTTGCTGGGAGAGTCTCCCGTGGTGGTCCTACCCTCAGTCAACCACCCCAAGGTCACTGACAGACATAACGGTGACTACGGCACACGCGATAAATACATGGGTAGCTACCCCGCACTGGCACGTGGTCAGTCGTTTTCGTTAACGGGTGCGCCCAAAGCACAGCACGGAACCAGTATAGGGCAGAGCCCTCTCAGTAACAGGGGTCCAGCCCCTCCACAGTAACCAAACAGGGGTCTTGCCTCTCCACAGTCCGCACACCTTTACCTAACTACCCTGGTTTACCCATTGGGCCTAACAAGTCGGTGTAGGACGGCTAGCTGAACCCCAGGCCCCGTGGGGTGGCTAGCTCCCTTCCTACACTAGTAGCCCTCCCCGGTACGGTGTACGCGAGGGCCAAAAGTCGGTACAAAGTGGCCAAACCTAACCTCGAGTCCTTGGGGCGGCTAGCTCCGCTTTGCACTAAACAGGGGGACAGTCGCTCTTCTTGGTACTCCATACTCAAGGGTCAACTCACTTCCCCATCCACTTTCCCAGTTCCATTCTATTTATTTTCCAGGTGCTCTACTCCTAATTCCCCGTAAGGTTCATCTCATATTTCTCAGGCCAAGCCATACTAGGTTTCATCATTTCAGTTTTATTCGCATATAGTCCGTGTTTTCAACATTTAATATCAATTTATATACAAGCAGCTGGAATTTAATTTCCAAACAACAGGAATTACATGTAGCAGTTACTAACAACAGTACTCTACATTTCACAGGCAACTGTTATCCAATTACAGAAAATTATCATTATTCTATCTACTTATCCAAGACTGCAATTCAGGCATTCAAGACATTCGTTTCAATGTTTCTGTTCCTAGGATTCATGCCACACCCTAGGATCTATCATTCAATCTAGTTTCCAGGTCTTAGGATTCATGCCATACCCTAAGATCTATCATTCAATCTAGTTTTCAGGTCCTAGGATTCATGTCATACCCTAGGATCTATCATTCAATCTAGTTTTCAGGTCCTAGGATTCATGCCATACCCTAGGATCTATCATTTATTTTCAGATATACATTAATGTTTGTAATTAACTAAGGGGAGCCACTCTATCTGCAAAATCGGGAGTAATGGGGGTGTGATTGGCAGGTCCACGTGCCTCCACAACCCCCAAAGCCGCAACAGAACGAGGTCCTAACATAAGGATCAATTACAAGGAACCACTTAGAATAAGATAAAAGTATTTTAAACAAGTAGAGGAACTAATTCTGAGAAGAACGGAATCTTAAATGCGGAATTCGAACCTCGAACAAACCCTAAACAGGTCAAAAATGACAACTCTGTCTCAAATCAGGCGTCTGGAATACCTTCTAGACGTCTTAAAAAGTGGTCCAGGTCATACCTCACTCTGCGCTGCTCCTCAGACGTCCAGGGATCCTGTTGAACGGTCTGGACCTAGTTCCAGATGTCCGACCACCTCTCCGAACGTCTGGAGATGCTCTCCGCCGTCTGGTGCCTTGCCCAGACGTCTGGACTGCGTGGGAGGGCGTGTCTCCGCGCCTTCCCGAAACGAATCCTGTACACGCGACGAAAACTTCCTCAACACGACACGTCTCAGAACCTTGGTGGAATGGCCTACATGGTCGTATCCGCAAAAAGAGGTATAGGAGGAAATACGTACCTTTCAGTCGTCTGGAGCTCCCTCCAGACGTCGCCTACGTCGTCTGGATGTAGGTCTAGATGTTTGATTCTGGGAAAAATTCCCAGAATCAGAACCTCCTTTGTCTTCTTCTCGCTGCACGCGGCCGCGCCGCGCTCGTCCGCCCACTGCCTGAGCTGCAGCAACACCAGGGGAACCTCCCCAGCACAACGCTCCTCTGCGCACCCGTCGGCCAGCCTCGAGCTGCTCCGACGAGCTCTCTCCCTCACGGCACGCGTGCTCTCTCCTCTTCCTTCTCGCTGCCCCTCTCCTCTCCACCACTGCACCCGGTAGCAACGATGGCTCACTCTCACTCTCGCTCTTGCGCTAGCACTGGAGGAAGGAGGAGACAGGTGGATGTGGTGAACGAGGGAGAGGGGAGAGGATATAAGTAGGCACGGGGGGGGGAAGGTGCTACAAGTCGGCGGGTTTTCAGTCTGCGCGCGACACACACGCAGACTCGCATCATACGCACGCAAAAATTTATTTCCAAACATCTGGAAAGGCATCCAAACGTCTGACCAGACGTCTGGACCAACTCCCAGACGTCTTAAAGTGTTTTTGATGCCTCGAGTGTTAACAAAGTCTGAGACACATCCAAGTCAAAGGAACAAAAAGCTCCCACCTAAAAATCATTTGGGAAAAATACCACTCGGAGGCAAATGAGTCCAACAACAAGCTTTTTAAGGAAAACTTTTGGTGCATCTCCAGTAAATATTCACAACAATAGATCACTACATTGAAGAAGTGAAGTTGCCATACGAACTGCACATTCTGAGACTAAAGTGCTTACCCTTCACTGACCAGGCTCCATGCTAGATTTACCAGAGCAGTTTGTGATAGCCTTAACTTCTTAAGTGCTGATATTAGAGGAGTATAGGGGTGTAGCACATTCAGTTCGAAGTTTAAGGTTGTAAGTATCATATGTTGCAATAAGCTGCAGAAAGAGCAATTTTAGTAACATGGTAGACCTGATGATGCAAGAGTTCACTAACAACTAACCAAGACTTACGAGAATATTCCAGTCATACATTAAAATTTGACCCTCTAAGAGGAATGAGGCATGGTAAAAAGCTGTCTATTCACAGCATAAGGTAATGGATGTGTTGCCTAAACAGGCTACAGTAAGGCACCAATTTGCAGCATCCGATTTCCGGAAAGAGATTGCTACATATTGGAAACATGGCATCCACCTGCAGCAGATTGTGGCAAATGTTGGGAAATGTTGTGCTCACAACCTTGATTGCATGCATCACTTTATTTTTCTCATAACAACTCCAAAATTATCTTAATTTTTGGAGGTTACAACATAGCCATTTATTGACTCCTTGACAAACATGTTCATGAGCAAAGAATCAGAGCTTATGGGGGAAAACAAATCCTGCATGGCATTGTCAAATACCTTATCTCGTAACACCAAAGCAACTGGATGTGCTAAAAAGACCATGCAAAGCCAACAAACTGTTGGAGTCATCAAATCAATTTGCACAACAGATATATTAGATTTACTCAAAAATATCCTTATCAAATGCACTGGCTCCCCATTTTTTGTTTGGCAATGGGCTCTTGATCCCATCATGGGTTAATTCCACCTCAGGGGGAGGGAATTATAATTTATTCCACACAAAAACTCATCTGATTCTTTGAAGGCAGATTTCCAACATCCATACACCAAAAGCTTCCCAATCCTTTCCCAATCCCCTTTTCGGCTAATTGCCATGACAACTCCACAATGAGCACTCAAATTTCAAGAGTAACAATCCTTAACCACTTAAACAATAACTCAAGACACTAACCACCAAGCTATCAATTTTTGTTGTTTACCTTTAACTATCAACAAAGTCAACTTTTCAAAAATCAATTTTGTTACGGTCTCCTACCAATTATATTTTCCCAATCCATCATTAATGACTAATTTTTTATTAATATCATCTGTACATTTTTTTTTTCAGAAAGAGGAGGGCTCGGGAGAGGGGCAGAGAGAGCACGAAGGTGGGGAAAGGGAAGGAAGAGGAAAGCGGGGAGTGATACATGTAAAATTTTGGGATAAATTTTAAACAACATCCTTGGGATATAAGATTGGGACGAAGATTATTCATCTGAACCTAAAATTAATGGCAATAATTTATTTTTGTTGTTAGGGTAGATAACGATGAGTCTAAATAATTGTTATTATTTCTAAATAGGATAACAATAAATACTTAACATCGTCATTATAGTTAGACATAACAAAGGATATCATGAATCGTTGTTATTTATTAATCATTTTTGTTGTAGTGGTTCTCCTATAATAACAGTCATCATATTACTATTTGGCATAACACCATTTGAAGCTCTTTACGAATGGAAGTCAATATTTTGTGTTGGGTGGAAGTTGGAGTCAGGTGAAAAGTAAGGATAGAGTCGATTAGGTAGATGCAAGAAATTGTCCAACTAATCAAAATGAAGCTGTAAATGACTTAGAGTCCCTAGAAGAGCTCTACAGAGGGCAACCGAAAGGACGTACAATTTCAGGTCGAGAAATTTGTTTTGCTTAAAGTATCATCGATGAAAGAAATTCAAAGATTTGGAGTTTAGGGTAAAATGGCACCCAAATCTGTTAATCCCTTTGAGATATTGAAGCGAGTAGGACCTATTGCCTTTTGACTTACCTTACCTCCTCCCCTAGCAAGGATCCATGACATCTTCTAAAAATCCAACCTTCGAAAGTATGTATTTAAATAAACACATAAAAGAAAAAAAGAAATAAAAATATATACATTTCCAACGTTTTTGCATAAATTAAAATATTAAATCAAGCAAGTTAAATATAATTAGACAAGATCTAGAATAAAATAAAGAACAAATAACATACAGTAGTACAAATAAACAAAACGAATAAATATTAGAGATTATTCCGATCGAAGCGGTCATTAAGGACTTCCTTTAGAGAATGTATCGCTCCCCACAATACTGGTACGTTGGAGTCTGACGAACTCCTCATAGGATACGACGATCCACCTCTAAGATTCGGCACACTCCGATCTTGGACGTCCTCGAAAACCACCTCAGGAGAACGAAGTCGAGGCAATTTGCTTCCAACCAAATTCTCGATTGATCTACTAATTTAATGGTTTGATCAATCAAAAACTTCATGTGGATCTCTCAATCTCTTTGTGCAAGATCGACAAAGGTAATTGGGGATTTTTCTTCCAATCTTATGTTGAACGAACGCACCAAGAAAAAGAGACAAGAACGATAAAGAGGGGGGAAGAGTGGAGAGAGCTTTTCTGCTTTTATTATATATCAAATGAGAGCCCCCTTGTTGCCCTTATATATAAAGCTCATGACCAGACATTAGGAAAATTTCCGTTTTATGAAAATACGACAATTGATTGACCAATTAAGTCCATTGATTGACCAAAATAAAATAGTCGATCAAACTTGACTTTTTTGTTGATCAAACCAATTTATTGACCAAACTTGACTCATTGATTGAGCAAAACAATTGGTTGACCAATTTTACCTTTTGATTGACCAATCCAGGTCAAAATCGTGAGATTAAAAATCTGTAGCAAAAAGAGTCAAAGTTGCAAGTTCCAAATTGATTCTCATCTGAGCCTGAGTCAGGCCAGGACGGGGCACGTGCGCATGCATGCGTGGTCTCCAGCCCCAGCTCTTACTCTTTGCTACATAAGCCATGGGAGGCATAAGCCTTTTATACCTACCAAGAGGTTTGTCTACTTTCAGTATGGGACTAAAAACCTCTCCCAAATCTCACTGATTTCAACATGAATTCTCATATCATCATATAACAATTGCATCTCGATTGATGCAATTAGGCTCTCAAATCCAACATTATGTTCCAAATGGAAGCCACGTCACTAGTTATGAAAAGTTTCCTTAGAGAAAGACTTGACATTCCAGGAGGACCTTGTGGAGATATTCGACTATGCCACTTGAAGATTACGAAAAAAGGAAGTGGTCTTAGTAAGAGTACAATGAAAAAGACCAAACTATGAGGAGTTAACTTGGAAGAATAAGGTAGCAATGAAGGAAGAATACCCTCGTCTCTTTCCAGTTGCATGTATAAATTTTGAGGATGAAATTTCCTTTCCATTGGTTATGTTTTAATATCCCTCTTTGTTGTCTTTCCTTGTTATGCTTTTATTTACTAAAGTCTTGGCAAACAACCCTCTTTTAATGGGTATGGGTTGAGGTGATTGGACACTCGATTGCTTAGATCCAAGTTCATCTAATTTTTGAGGATGAAACTTCCTTTTAGTAGGTTATGATTTAACGACTCGAACTGACGATTTGATTATTTGATCGGACATTAGACCCCGAAATAAACTAGATGTCATCAACCGTGTATAACTCGAAGCTCACGTGAATTAAAATGTGTGATTGAAGTGGAAACTCGTGTGCGATCTGCCTTGGAAATCGTAGTGTACAAATGAACTCGATTTTAAAATCTGTAAATTTTATTGGATTACTAGTTTCATAACAATTTCGACTGTATGTGTTTCTTAAGAATTGAAGTTCATTTGACGTAGTTACAAGAAGTACGCATGTTTATCGAAATTTTTTTTTAAAAAAATTTGTTGATCATAAAATACGTGTTACTAATAATATCCTTTAGTGACATATCTAAATAATTTGTTACTAATAAAAAATATTAGCTAATAGTTAACATATTTTTTTAATGATAAATTTATACATCCGTAAAGTCATACGTTACAATGTAACTATGTCATTTGCCGTTCCATAAATACATTGGTTAACAAATACTTTTAATGTAAGGGGAACTTTGAAATCACGTCATAATAATATGCAGAGTTGGTGAAAAATAACCACAAATGAAATAGATTAAAATAAAATAATTAAAACATGCATTTTGATGCCCATTATTCCAAAAATGTCCCTCGATACCCTCTAATCTCCCTCACTGAAATGAAAAACCTGCACTTTACAGAAACCCGCGCTTCCATCAGGTAAATCCCGCGCCTCCCTAAAACCTTGTTTCCCCATTTGCCGACTTGCCTCAAATCCCCTGGTGATTCCTTCCCTACGAAACCATTGGCCCCCCTTGCAACTCCCCTTGCGACTCTCCTTCCCCGACGACCTCTGCCGCCGTCGCCTTTCCTGCTCCCCCTCCAATCCCCTTCACTGTCGAGGAATTTCCTTCCCCTGCTCCTTACAAGCCCTAACCTCATCCTCATCCTCAACACTCCTCATGCCCATCCTCATCCTCAAGCACCCTCATCCTTAACCTTAGACCATTTATCTCCGCATCCTCATCGCCGACCTCACAAGCCCGCTCGCCCACCGCGCCCTCGTCAATCTAACAAGCCTGCTCGTCGCCGACCTCAGCCCATAGCGCCCTCGTCAATCTAACAAGCCTGCTCGTCGCCGACCTCAGCCCATAGCGCCCTCGTCAATCTAACAAGCCTGCTCGTCGCCGACCTCAGCCCATAGCGCCCTCGTCAATCTAACAAGCCTGCTCGTCGCTGACCTCAGCCCATCGCGCCCTCGTCAATCTAACAAGCCTGCTCGTCGCCGACCTCTGCCCACCGCACCCTTGCCAATCTCACAAGCCCGAGTGCCCTCTCTGCCTACTGACCTCACCATCTGCGATGTCTTCACCACTGGCCTCCTCTCTCCCACCTCCTCTTCTTTTGCAACCACCACATTGTTCCTCCTCTAAGGTTTTCACCTTCATCTCCTCTTCCCAGTCTCCCTTTCCGCTCCCATAGTGAAAAAAATGATCTCCATGGCATGAGAAGTCGAAAAATCCCAAGCTAAAAGGATGCATTTTTTTTTCCATCTGCATCAGGCCTTTCAAATGATATTGGATTTGATATTATGAGAAATTGATTTTATATGTATACTTTTTGTCTTAAAGTTGTCCCTTTTTGAAAGCTAAGAAACGTTGTTTGGTACATACCCCGAAATTATGAAGATGCGTGGTTTTTCCTTGTTTAAGTTTAGTGACTAGGAAAAGTTTTTATGGCCAAAATTTTAATTCAGATGGCCTTAAGATTCAGATCTAAGGGTAGAACTTGGAACTAATATATTCAACCTCGTTTTTCACGAGAAATCTAGTGACAAGATGGAAGTTCCCACTTGTTATGTCTACAGAAAATAGATTTTATGCTACTCTACTAGATTTAGTCAAGCTGATTTGTCAGCGTATCTGAATAATTAACAAGAATAGTTGCTTTAGGCAACACCCATAGCTAAGAGTGTTGTGTCTTTTTGGTAATCTTTGATTGAATAGTTTAAATGCCCTTAACTTAAAGGCATTTATCAAAGTTGGTCATAGTGCAAATGCAGGTAATTACTTCCTGCAGTTTGAAATCCCTTTTTTTTTTTGTTTATTTCATAGTTCCCACCCAATGCACTTCATATGAGGAATGCCAAGCCTCAACCAAATCCAATCTGCACAAACTTGCCAGCTTTGCTTTATATGATTGCCTTTTTCGCTGAAAGGTGATCTGTATGATTTCTGTCATTGTGTTATGTACCTTCACAAATTTGTATATAATGTCTATTTAGCTGGCTAGGGCTTTGATTGATCAAGTGTCGACAGTAGATTTTCCTTTAATATCTCAAACTCTTGCGATAATTGTTTCTTTGGTGCGTCATCAGTTTCACATCCCCATTATGTCAGTCTATTCAGCTTTCTTTTTTGCTTTTTTTGCAGCTATAATAATCATCATCATTCTAGCAACCAGCCAAGGCTAGCTACATTCTTCTCATAGTTGGCCAGACTGCTAACATAGAATTCGAGATATAAAAAGAACGTGACAACAAATGCTATTTTCACCAAGTTTATCTACTACACTGTTTGATCAAACTAGATGATGCCCAGGACCAGATATCACATCAACCTCTCCATCCCACTTTTCTTATTGAATTCTCCAAGTTCAGCTAATGACTGTAGGTATTTATTAGCAGTAACGTGGACCAAAATTTAAAGGGAATTATCACAAGCCCCAAATGATGGTCTTCAATGGCCTAAACATGAATCCCTTGGCTCCTGAGCATAATGCCCCAATCCATTAACCAAGTACAGTTGGTCAGTTAGCACGATCAGTTTCTAATTGCTTGACCACGATTAGTTTCATCATTGCTTGATCAAATGCTATGACACCATTTCAGAAACCTCCACAGAAGGCAACTTCTCACATCCAAAAAGTTGTTGAAGCTTGGAATCACACACTACCATCGATGTCAATGGGTCCTCAAATTGATTTGTTTTTATGTAATCCCAAACTTGTTTCAAAGCCTATGATTGAAGCATCTCGTTCTTCAATTCCCAAAAAGCCAGCAAGTGCTTCAGATATTATAATAGAACATTGAACAAGTTCTGACTCAGTAGCAACAGTTGCTTTTGATGCCCTCAACCTTTTGGAATCAGGACCTGATTCCTTTATTGGTTCAAGTGGTATATGTTTAGCCAATAGCTTGTTCATCCTGAACATATCAGTGCAATCTGTCTCAAACACCAGGTGGAGTTCGTCATTACACACAATCTTATGCTTTTTTTTTGGCCCAAAACATTATGGGGGCTTGGCTACCCCAATTTTCATTGACTAAAATTATTTAAGTACAATGGTACAAGGCTCCAAAAGCCAATGGAAGCTTCACCTCACACGGCCCGCATGGCCTCCCTCACCAATAGCCCACATGGACAACAAAAATGACTCCAACGCTAAAAGCCCACCCTCAATACAAGTCAGGATCTTTATAATTTGGCCGATTCTTTCCTTCAAATCTTTTAGATCGTCTTTTCAACAATAAAGGAGAGCCATAAACCATCTTACAAGTATTATGTAATTCTCTCCCATGGAAACTTTTATAAAATTCCTTCAATTCCTTCTTGAACCAACTTGTGTGTTCCACACGATATATGCCCGATTCTATCTCAAACACACCTTTTTTCCATCTAACAATATTATCATTACCAGCCCATAAGTCAAAATCATCTATGGATCTTTATGGTTTTCTTAATCCATTCACTATCAGAGCTGCATCCGCTTTTCTCATCAATTCTGATTGTCTTCACATATTTCTCTGCAAAGAACTCATCAAAAAGTAAAGTGCAATCATCAAAATGAAGACCCTCTGAATTAAATTGTTGGTTATGACTAGCTTCTTTCTCCATAGCATCATGCCATTTTCACTATCTTCAACTATTTGCTGTTCATGTCTCAGCTATTCATCATCTTGTAAATTGACCTCTTCTTTATCTAACTGCTGATTTTGATTTTGGTCCTCATCTTATAAAATCTCAAAAGAATTTTGAACTGAAATTGAGCTTTGTATATCTGTATAGACAAGTCTCCTTCCATATTTAACTTGCTGCCAACATGAGTTTTGTTTCTACTCATTTTTCTCTGAACATTTAGCAATAAACCTAGCATGTTGCTTCTGCTTCTACTACAATTTAACACATCAGCATGGTTTCCATGCTGCTGTTGAATGCTTTTATAATACCATCGTACCCTCCATGACTAGACCTAGTATTTGCAGGCCCATGTTGCTTCTCCACATCTATCTTTGGCATACGCTGCTCCTGCATGCTTTGTTCATCCACATTTTTCAATCCCAAATCACAATTCTTTCCAATAACATTTTGATGTTGCAGTTGTTGCTATTTCAAAAGATTCAGCCCATTATCTTCTTGCTGCCATTTTAAATGCTGCCCCATGTTCAAAAAGTTTATTTCTTCTTAGATGGCTCTCCTCTTTGCTTCCCATTATTCAAATCACACACTATTTGCTACTGGTCCTCATCTATATTCAGCCTGAATTCTTGTTGCTACCCGACATTCATTTGGTTCAAATTCCCCCTCTCTCATCTTCTTTCTGCAATTCTCAATAGAATGACCCATCATAATGCATTTCTAGCAACATTTAGGGAGCTTTTCATAGATAATCTTCTATTTAAAACTCTTATCTTCGCCATTTTTTTATCCAAATGAGATTAGGAAAGGGCTTAGCTAAATCAATCTCTACAAGCATTCTTGGATAACCAGGCCTAGCAAGATGGAAAATATTGCTATTGATGCCAACAAAATTCCCAATGACATTTTCAATTGACATCATGGAACCCCTATTACATAAATGTAGATTCACATAAGGTAACCCAATCCAAATAGGACACTTAGAAGACCTTTTGTTGGGTCTGAAACAGGGTGGCCACCTCACTTATGAAACTCTTGTGTGATAAATCAGATTGCCATCTTTCAAAAAAGTTCAAATAAGGTATTTTCCATCTCCATTCTCACCAAAACATGCTTCGAATCAATTGAGCCCAAAGGAAAAGCATCATCTACTCCCCAATTTGATTTAATTTCATTCCATAAAACATCCATATCAGGTTTAACGGTAGAGAAGCAAGCTACTAAAAATTTTTCAAAGGGCTTCTTCATCAGTTTAATGTCATCATTTGTGAATTCAATGCATGGCACCCATTCCTTAAAAGTAGCATTTCTAATGCTAACATCGGGCCTAACTCAATTGGATTTAAAGGACCTTGAACAACTAAAGCAAAAGATTTTCATACCCTTGCCATGGGACCAATCTCTAATCCTCTTCAAATCAGACAGCAAACTCTAGATAATCAAGTTGAAATGCAGTAAAATTACCAAGATCTACAACATGCACAGCTGCTCCTTAAACATGATGCAAAAATTGAAATTGCAATAGCCAAAATATGCTCCTAGAACCTGCCGTAGCCAAAATCTTTATTTCCAGAACAAGCACCAATGCTGTTGTTTCAAATCAGCAGCAATAGCCTCCCCTACGGTTCTGGAAAGGCCTCACATCACCATATAAAAGTGACATGGATCGGCTGCTGCAGCAGCAACGACTCCATGCAGCTCGCATTCTCTTTATTCGACACCGTTGACGGTTGTCACCCTGCTAGCATCTAATGTCTTAATTTAACCAAGAGCCAAACAGAATAGGGGGATGGGGGGCACTTGGTCTATTCAGCCTATTCAAGTACTTGACCACCAATTAAATTCAGACAACT
The DNA here is from genome assembly GCA_037157565.1 of Thalassia testudinum. NCBI lineage: Eukaryota > Viridiplantae > Streptophyta > Magnoliopsida > Alismatales > Hydrocharitaceae > Thalassia > Thalassia testudinum. The sequence goes on along the minus strand of JAZHRO010000035.1, from coordinate 63,518,669 downwards.
CAACAATAGGAAGCCAATTTAATTTGCTATGACCATAAGCTTGGTCCTTTTTATATTGTCTTACCTTGGCTAACAAGGGCCATGTGCATTGTGATTAGTGAGAATTTGTGCGAAGAAAAATAGGTGGAGAAAGAGAAACTTTCGTCGTAGTACACATAGAATTTCGTTATCAAATAATTTTAATCGAGACTTAGTGAGTCTCATGTTAAACATGGGATGCGATGTTTGATTAAATCACATTTGATTATTTATTTTTGATATTTTTTGTTATATCTATTTTTTTGATATTTTTATGTAGGTAGGATATTAGGTGGAAGAATTAATCTAGGTGATCGTAAATAATTAAATAGATAAAAGAGAGAGATAACACATGAATATATTAAAGCGAAGAAAATATTTGTTACAAATATTAATTGATGAAAGTAAGTCTAAACTATGAAAGCAATAAAAAAGACATAGAGAGAGAATCTCCCTCGATCGTTGCTTGGAGGATGATAGGTTAGACGATGCTTGGACAAAAGAGGACAAGGATGGGGGAAGGAGAATGGAATTGGAAGAAGAGGAGGTGTGGTAGGGCGACGTTGCGGCGTGATCTGCTTTCTTGAATGGGGATGAGAGGATGGCCGACAGGAGGTTCAAGAATGGGAGTAAGAAGTGGGAAACAATTAATTTTTAGTTTCTAATGGAGCATCCTGAGGCTTAGGGGCATTAGAAGTGAGCTCTAAAGGGAAGTAGGAGAGGCTAGGAAGGGATGAGTTTCCATTGGAGGGGGGTAGGCTTTTTTATAGTGGAGAGAAAGGGCCAAAATCAACCATTAGTTACTCAAAACAGATGAATGGTGCATGTGAGCCACGACTCGTACACAGTTACATGTAGCACAACTCGCGGAGCGCACACACATCGGGTGTCGTGATGCTGGCGGGGTGAAGAGCCTCCCACAACTACTGGATCCAGATTGAAGGGTCAAGAATTGTGCACACCAGACCCCTTCAAATCACAACTATGTGCGTGCATTGGCGCGTTATTGCATGCTCGCTCATCGCTCGTGCCATATGGCCTTATCTACACCACTCATCACGTGCTCGCTGGTGCACCTCAACGCGCCATAGCTAACGCGGTCGCCCCTCAACCATCCGATCTAGATCGTGTGGCCCTGATCGTAATTCGTGCCTATTGAGCGAGAAACGCAGAGGGGTTTCGAACTTGCATACCTGCTTTGTGAGGGTGAGGTCCCTCCCACTGCGTTGAGGCCAATGCTTGGCCCATTGTGGCTGTTGGATCATCGATGGATAGTCATCATTGCGTGTTGACGTGCCACAATCGTGACCATTCGTGGCTAATCAGATGACTGTGGTTCGAATCCACTAGCGTTGAGGGGAAATGCTGGTGGAGAAGGGCTTGCGAGTGGGTGTGATGGTGCCACGTGGTGCCATCATGGCCTTCCACCTTTTCTTCAGAGGTGAGGCTACAAATGTCCGATTGGGTCGATTTCCACAACGTTGGGCTACGATTGTCAACCTGAATCCATTCGTACGGTTGGATTTGCACACCTTATCCCTTGGTCGTTGATCTTCTTTGATTTGTAGAGGGTGATTCCTATCGTCACCCTAATCACATCTGTACGGTTAGATTCTCTGTTTGAAGCTTAAAAATGTGTCACCCTATCCCCTAGCCATAAAAATAGATAAATTAATATACAAATTATAAAAATTGCTATAGATGCATGGTGACACTATTAATGAAATTTTACAAAGCTAAGTGTAATTAGTTAGCTTAGGAACCCGTATAATAGGTATTTTATCATGAAATATTGTATACCTATCACACCCCTATGCCTATCTTTTGTTAGTCCTTAGCAAAACTAAACTAAATGCTATTTATAAACAGAATTAAGATCTGACTACTTAGGTATAAGTCATTTATCAACAATAGGAAATTCATACTTGGGATCTGAACTCCAAAGACTCAACAACACCCACCACCTAAGTCCTTGCCTAATTTTGTACATAAAAGAAAAGAATTTCTTTTTTTTATTTTGTGTTTAGGGTTTCAGAGTAGCTTTCTACAGCTGTAAAGACCCGTCCCACTTTTAGCCTTTTAAGACGTTTGGAGTCTCAGCCAGATGTCTGTCCAGACGTCTGAAAATGAAATTTCTGTACCTGTACTAAACCCTGCGCACGCGCGGTACGCAAGACCTCTTCTCTCCCCTTTTTCCTCCCCTCCCTGCTGAACCCTAAGCCCCCACTCCACTTATTTAAACCCCTCTCCTCCTCTCCTCTCCACTCCACACATCACCACCCCCACCTTCAAAGCCACGAGAGGAGGTGAGCGAGGGAGAGCAAGAGGGCGAGAAGGAGGAGAGTGCGGGAGGAGGAGTTTGAGGTCGGAGAGCTCTGGTGGGAGCACGGCAGAGCTCGCACGGCCACCGTGGGCATGTGCAAGAGGAGAGAGTCCGGAGAGGCGTCCTTGACCATTTGCAGCGGCTAGAGCTGCGGAGGCGCAAGGAGGTGCGCGGTGGAAGGAGCTGGGAGCGAGTTCTGGTACTGGAAATTTTCCAGTATTAGACGTTTGGAGTCCAGATGGCTGGCAGAGCACCTAGACGTCTGGAGTTAAGACCAAACATCTGAAAGTTCATTTATCGCGAAGGTACATTCTTTTTGCGGTTATGGCCATGCAGGCCGCATCGCAGAGTGTTGATGGGCCTGATTTGGTGGCTGCGACTGTCGTATGCAGGAGCAGCCTTGGGAAGGAGCGTGGAACACTCTCCCATGCACTTTTGGACGTCTGATCAGCTCACCAAACGACCGGAGGTACTTCCAGATGACCAGAAGAGTGGTCCGACGTCTGGAATTGCCTTCAGACGATCACAAAGGAGGCCTGGACATCTGAGGACACCGCAGGGACTTGAGGTAAAGTTCTTTATCTTTTAAGACGTATGGACTTATTCCCAGATGTCTGATTTTGGACTGTAGACACGTTTTTGACCCGTTTGGGGTTTGATCGAGATTCGATTTACGCAAACGAAGTACCTATAGTTTCCTTGTGAGTTTCTCTACGTATTAGAGGCCCTTGTACATTGCTCTAAACCTTCCTTTTGTGATGTATTTCCTGGTATAGGATTTCAGCCTACTGCATGTTTGGTGCTTGCAGAGACACCTGGGTCTACGGTTTGAGCCTCCAGTACTCTCGAATTGTCTGGTAGAGTGGTTTAATGCTTTCAATAATGTTCAAATAAGCATGTATTGTAGACTTAATTGACTGGAACCCTAGGATGTGGCATGAACCCTAAGGTAGGGAAATGAATGCACTGTTTGATACTTATAAGCAAAATTGAGATAAACTACTAGCAATTGCCTGTGAAATAATTGTGGGTTTCTTGTTAGAATACGGGCTGCATGTATTTTATAATCAATTACTTGTGAAATCACTAGTGGCATGTTTTGAATTATGGAAACACGAGCTGCCTGCATATAAATGAGAACTGAATGTGAATGGTGGAATCTAGATTGGAATAAATGTGGTAAACATGAGCATGAACCCTACGGGGAATTAGGAGTAGAACTCCTGTGGTTAGTTGGAAAACTGGAATGTAGATGGGAAGTGTATTAGCCCTTGAGTACGTGGTACCAAGGAGAGCGACTGTCCCCTTTTCGTGTAGAGTGGAACTAGCTGCCCTTGGGTTGAGATCCGGGATTAGGATTGGTCACTCTACACCGACTCCTATTGGCCTTCGTGTACACGGTACCGAGATAAGCTATTAGTATAGGGAAAGGGCTAGCCACCTCACGGGGCCCGGGGTTCAACTAGCCACCCTACATCGACATGTTAGGCCCTCTTGGCAAACCGGGGTAGTCAGACGAGGGTGCGCGAACTGTGGAGGGGCGAGACCCCTGTTTGGTCTTGAGGGACGAGACCCCTGTTCTGAGAAGGCAAGGCCCTATACTGTTCCGTGCTATACTTTGGGCGTACCTGCTAGCGGAAATGACTAACCACGTGTCAGTGTGGGGTAGCTACCCATGAACTTATCACGCGTGTCGTAGTCACCGTTACATCTTGTCAGTGACCTCGGGGTGGTTGATTGGGTGTAGGACTACCATGGGAGACTATTCCGGTCATGAGAGCACCATGTGTACCTTCTACTCTTTGGAAAAGACTGCAATCAAGATCGTTCCCACGAGGAACATGTGGGATCAAGAATATCTAGATATTGAGAAGAATGGGTGAAAAGGAAATACACATAAAACAAAATAAATAGAAAAGAGAATTAAACCTATTGCTTTTACTGCTTTAGATAGTACAGATACCACTTTACTCAGCGTTCACTGACTCTGTCTTTTTCATAACACTGTTCAGGACCAGGAGTTGAGCAGCTCGAGCTTCCGGCTGCGGAGGGTGCTAGGCCCAATCGAGCTCAGCCGTAGTTTTCTGCATTTCCTTGTTGTACCCCCTTACTGTTGTAGTGAGTATTCAGACTTTTTCTTAGCTACTGTTGTCTCTACTGTTACTTTCATTTTCGTTGTTCTGTTGTTATGGTGGTATGTAATGGAATAATAGCTTTACTTTCCTTTACTGCTTGTGCATTTCTACTATTTAGTAATATTGCATATGTGAATGTGGTTTACTTTCCTACTTTCTGGTTATTTCTTGTTGGACGACTGGGTCTTGGAATTAGTCGAGGCGAGCCAGTCTCGGATCCTGTAGGGATCTGGGAACCGGGTCGTAACAAGATGGTATCAGAGTAAGGTCGTCCCAAGAAATGAACTAATTGACTTGAGAATAACCGTTCACGTGCATGTAACTAGGGTAGTCACCACAACGTATCGCCTTGATATCCATTCTGAGTCCTTTTTTGAAGAAATTTGATATTGTTGATCCTTTTGTTCTGTCTTTCGCGTTTCTCTGTAGGAGATGCCTCGTCGGGGAGTTCTCGAGGCGGGTCGTGGTCACGGCTGTAGACGAGGTTGGAGGGGCGGACGTGTCGGATTTGAGGTACCAGTTGACCCACCTCTTCACCCAGGCGTTCAGGCCCAGGATCTCACTCAGCTGATTAGAGATATAGTACAAGAGGAGCTCCACCAGCCTCCACGGGCACCTCTCCCTAAGGACGTGGAGGGGGAGTCCTCGGTGGGACACAGAGACCGCCGCAGCGCTGGATGAGCTGGAGGGGGAGGGGGTGGTCCTCTACCGCCCCCACCGCACTCTGATACATCCGAGCACGAGCCCTCCTTTCCTGGAGGCATGCCCGTTTCCCCACTACAGCTGCACCATGAGCTTTTCGGCCAGCTTCGGAAGCTGAAGCCCCCCTCCTTCAAGGGGGATGAGGACCCGTTTGAGGCAGAGAATTGGCTGGAGCTAATAAAGAAGGTGTTCGACACCCTTCGCCCTCCTGCGGAGTGTCACGTGGCCTTTGCCACGTACCAGCTAGAGAGCACGACACACAAGTGGTGGAGGGCAATCAGAGGCTAGGAGAGGGGAGAGCCGACGTGGGACCAGTTCGTGACCCTTTTCTGTGAGCAGTGCTTTTCGCAGACTTGGTAGGACTAGAGGAGGCAGGGGTTCCACACTCTCCGCCAGGTGACGATGACTGTCAGCGCGTATCGCACGTGTTTCCTAGAGCTGTCACGTTTTGCCTCGATAGCTGTGGCTACAAAGGAGGAGTGCTTGTGGAGGTTCACTGAGGAGCTCCGACCTGCTATTCGGGGGTATGTCAAACCCCTGAAGCTACCCACATTCTCACGAGTGGTTGAGGCAGCCATGACCTACGAGGAGACCAACCTGACCGCACGAGACACCGACAGCGGACGGAAGAGGCCCTACTAGCCAGAGTACTCTCAGGGCCGTCGAGAGAGGAGGCACGTGGCACCTGCAGGAGAGCTGTCTCGCTTTACGGGGCCGTTAGTGGCCTTTGGGGGCCCTAAAAAGGGGCCAGCTGCCAGCACTGGACCCCCGCCCAACCATTAGCAGGGACCTACCGAGGGAGGAGGTCGTGTTTCCCTCTACTACCAGTGTGGCCAGTCGGGCCACATCAGGAGGGACTGCTCATCTAGGATTGGAGCATAGCAGATGCTCCTTGCACCGAGCGCTAGAGGCCGAGCTGGTGGTTATGGTCCCCAGGTGCGTTGGGGAGGGCAGTAGTCACGAGGAGGGTACCGACAAGCGGCTGCTTGCCTGACCCAGAGTGTAGCTGCTTCGTCTGCACCGAGGACTGAGGGGAATACCAACGCCTTAACACACAGAGATGCCAGGGCTTCCGGTTTAGTGGTGGCAGGTATGGTTACCGTTTCTGGCAAATTAGTGTACGTACTTTTTGATTCCAACGCCACACACTCTTTTGTTGTTGCGAGTTTTGCTGTCAGTTTGGGATAGGACGGTGTACTGTTAGAGGATCCGTTTGTGATTAGAGGCCCAAGTGGCTAGTTGTTTGTAGCTGAGGAGGTCTACACGCACTGCGAGGTCAGTATAGGGGGACAACCTCCCCGCTGACCTGATTGTGATACCGATGGAGGATTTTGGCGTGATTCTAGGGATGGACTGGCTGTCCGCCTACCATGCCCTGGTGGACTGTTTCGGAAGGAAGATCATCTTCTCCATACCGGAGTTGCCTCTTTTTGAGTTTCACGGACAGTCGGTGGACGAAGGTTTCAGATGCATTTCTGCACTTCGGGCAGCGAGGCTTTTAAGATAGGGGTGTGAGGGTTTTTTAGCCTGTGTAGTGGCAGAGCCTAGCCCCGTGGCTGACTTTTAGAGTATTCTGGTGGTTTATGAGTACCCCGACGTGTTTCCAGAGGAGCTGTCAGGACTACCGCCCGAGCGTGAGATCGAGTTTGAGATCTCACTGGTATCGAGGACCAACCCCATTTCTACTACACTGTACCAGATGGCACCATTTGAACTACGAGAGCTCAAGTCACAGCTACAGGACCTGTTGGAGAAGGGCTTTGTGAAGCCCAATGCATCCCCGTGGGGAGCCCCTGTGTTGTTTGTGAAGAAGGATGGTATCCTGCAACTTTGTGTTGATTACCAATAGCTGAATGGGGTCACCATCAAAAACAAGTATCTGCTACTGAGGATTGACGACCTTTTTGACCAATTGCAAGATGCCACAGTGTTCTCCAAGATAGATTTGAGGTCAGGTTACCACCAGTTGAGGATCAGGGAGTCCGACGTCTCTAAGATAGCTTTCCATACCCGGTACGGGTGCTACGAGTTCTTGGTCATGCCATTTGGGTTGACCAACGCCCCTGCTGCTTTTATGGATTTGATGAATCGGATTTTCAGGCCGTATTTGGACCAGTTTGTGGTGGTATTCATCGACGATGTACTCGTTTACTCGCAAGAACAGGCATAACATGGGCAGCATCTACGAATGATTCTAGACACTTTGAGGCGACGCAGGTTGTATGCTAAGTACAGCAAGTGCGAGTTTTGGTTGAGACAGGTGACTTTCTTAGGCCACATGATCTCGGAGGATGGTTTGGCTGTGGACCCAGCCAAGGTTGAGGCCGTACTTGAAAGTTCCCTACTAGGAGGGGGTGACGTAATAATTGCGGAAATAAAATAAACAATCTTACAAATAAGCAATCACACGAGTACACAATTATTTTTAGGTGGAAACCCAAACCAGGTGAAAACCACCACCTAACCATCTCGAGTTAGGATTTTCCGATCAACCTAGTTGATCAAATCCACTAACCGAATCGCTTTAAAACGAGGGTGATTCAACCTCAGTACAACCACGCTACAAGTACGAGGGTAGCGTTCCTCAACCCCTTCTCTCCACGAGAAGGATTTTGTCCCACGAAGGAGACGAGAATTCGCAAAGCGAATACCCAACCAAAAGACAAAGATAAAATAAAACAAGTAATCCTATAGAGCCAACAAAGGAATTTAAACCTAGCTTCTATAGGAAATAGGAAACTCCCCTTTGCAAGGAGTGCGTCGAGTTGATGACGCGGTGCTTGTGCCACGCGATGGCGTAATGTCTCTCTCGTGAACAACGGCGGGAGAGCGAGTGCACAAAGGTAATTTAGCTCTCTAGGTGTAGGAACTTAAGCTTGGAGAGCAAGAGAGACACAAAATGGTTTGAAAGTATATTGCAAGGTGTGTCTTGGTGTTGCAAAGGTTCCCCTCTATTTATAGAGGCCTTAGGAAGGCTTGGAAATGCTTCAATAGCCGTTGGGTGCAAAGCCCAAGAGAATCAGGCCGAAATCAGGACAATGATTATACTTGACAGGGTAATCAGACGTCTGGAAGACCACTTTAAGACGTCTGATTTCAAGGTCAGACGTTTGATTCTATGTGGGTTTCCTCCTGACTTGAATCAGATCTAAACAGGGTTTTTGTTCAAGTTGATCAGACGACATACAGGACGTCTGGCACTATGCCCGGACGTCTGGAAACCAACTTTTTCTACGGAATGGATTTGCAACGGCTAGAAAATCTCTGAGAAGAGATTTTCGGGTCAGTCGCGGCAAAACGGTCAACTATCAGACGTCTGGAAAGGCCTATGGACGTCTGATAAGGCTCTAACGGTCATATTCTGCAGTGTTTGCCAAGCTAGCCAACGGTCCACTAATTGGACGTCTGGAAAGTCCATCAGACGTCTGGTCTAAGGTCGGGACGTCTGATTTCATCAGACAGAACTACTAATGTCCAGCCTAACAGTTATCAGACGTCTGAAACAACAGTCAGATGTCTTAAAAAACTTTATCAGACGTCTGATTTGAGAATTAGACGTCTGGAAGTGCTGTTTGAACCCTATATTGGTTTTCTAAGTGTTCTACAGAAAACCTAAGTATCCTAGGGTTGTGCGGGTGTTCCTAGGACTACTTTTAGGGTTCTTTGAGGCTCTTTAACATAATATTCTAAGGAAAATAAGAGTAAGAAAATAAAGACAAGAGATACAAGAAAGGATTAAAAAGAATCTATCCTATTCTTCTTGTCTTCTATCTTCAATCTGTCGCTCCACGCGAACCTCCTTTGTTCTTCATTAAGCTCCTCCAATCCATCCTGGATGCGAGCTCGAGTTCCGTCTAAACACGTCCACATTTACAATTGACCTGAAATCTAGGACTCAAATTGCAAATGTTAAATAACACGTGTTTTGTTATCATCAAAACAAATGATCGTGGTGCTCTAGCACCAACAATCTCCCCCTTTTTGATGATGACAAAATCGTAAATAATAATGCATAAAAATCCTCCCCCTTTTTGACATTATCAAAAAGGTTTGATTGGTTTTAAATTTCCTATAACTCTACCTTAAGACATGCTTTTCTATAAATTTCTTTTTACAAAGGTAATGCCTCCCCCCCCCTTTTTTTTTATAACAACAAGATAGCTATTATTTTTCTCCCCCTTTCTAAAGGAAATTTAGCTACCTTATATCTCCCCCTTAAAAATTGACAATTAGCTCATAAATTTTAACTCCCCCTATCTAAATGCTACTGATAAACAAAGATAGGGTCAAGAATTTTTACCTCACCTACCATGGCCAATAAAATGGCCCGAATGGTGGTGGTGGATGCCACATCGGATGGGGCTCCCATCCGTAGCTTGGAGGCCCGGGCATTGGCGCCGGTCTCCAATCTGGTGGTCGACGTGCGGCGGGTCCGTTGCTTGTTCGCTGTCTCGTCGGTCTTCTTATTCTCCTCCTTGGTTTACTCCTTAGTTTTCCTAACTCGAGTTGACCAGCCTTGAGTTTGTAGGTCCAGTCCTTTGTGTTGTAATTATCCCTGAACCCTACAAAACAAGATTCCAAATTTTTCTTCGGTATCCAAGTGAGCTTGGATTTGGATCTGTTAGCGGGTCTCCTTGACGGAGATCCTTTCTCAATCTTAGGGCTATAAAAATTATCTACTTTATTGATTAATTTGTTGGAGTTTTCCCTAAGACATACGATTTCTTTTTCTATAATATCCATCTTAGTCTTTAAATCAGAAATTTCTATTTTTAGACTAACATTTTCCTCAATCAATTTATTATTTTCATTGATGAGGTTATTATTTTCTAATAATAGGTTATCCTTTTTAGGACTAGCTTCTAAATCCTTAAGTTTTATTTCTAACCTATCATTTTCAGATTTAAGAAAACTAAGATTCTTTTTCATGCTTGTGTTTTCTATTTTTAATGATTTATTAAGCTCATACAACTCATTAAAAGCATCTTGTAAATCCGAGTTTACCTCATTGTCGCTGTCGTCGCTGTCGTTGTCACTTTCTCCGATTGCCATGAAACCAAGGCACGCGGTTTCCTTCTCCCTGAGATCTTCTTCCGAGCTTGTCTCCTCATGAGTGCCTTCCAACCTCCTCCATATCTCGTAGGCGGTGGTACACTCTTGGATTTGCTCGAACTCTTTCGGACTCAACGCACAATACAAGGCATTCATTGCCTTTGCGTTGAGGTTGAGATTCCGAACCTGATCTTCTGAGTAACCTCTTGAGGGTTTCTTGGGAATCACAAATGCCGATTCGCATTTTTCCCACACCCGGAAGTCGTAGGCCTGCAACCACATGGTCATATGATTTTTCCAATAAACGAAATCCATACCTACAAAGTATGGTGGTCGCGAGGTATCGTGTCCTTCGGTGCACACGAATGTTTTTCCCTCCATATCTAGATCCTCGCCGGTTTGTAACGTCGATTTTGCGAGATCTGCTCTGATACCAAATGAAAGTTCCCTACTAGGAGGGGGTGACGTAATAATTGCGGAAATAAAATAAACAATCTCACAAATAAGCAATCACACGAGTACACAATTATTTTTAGGTGGAAACCCAAATCGGGTGAAAACCACCACCTAACCCTCTCGAGTTAGGATTTTCCGATCAACCTAGTTGATCAAATCCACTAACCGAATCACTTTAAAACGAGGGTGATTCAACCTCAGTACAACCACGCTACAAGTACGAGGGTAGCGTTCCTCAACCCCTTCTCTCCACGAGAAGGATTTTGTCCCACGAAGGAGACGGGAATTCGCAAAGCGAATACCCAACCAAAAGACAAAGATAAAATAAAACAAGTAATCCTATAGAGCCAACAAAGGAATTTAAACCTAGCTTCTATAGGAAATAGGAAACTCCCCTTTGCAAGGAGTGCGTCGAGTTGATGACGCGGTGCGTGTGCCACGCGATGGCGTAATGTCGCTCTCGTGAACAACGGAGGGAGAGCGAGTGCGCAAAGGTAATTTAGCTCTCTAGGTGTAGGAACTTAAGCTTGGAGAGCAAGAGAGACACAAAATGGTTTGAAAGTATATTGCAAGGTGTGTCTTGGTGTTGCAAAGGTTCCCCTCTATTTATAGATGCCTTAGGAAGGCTTTGGAAGGCTTGGAAATGCTTCAATAGCCGTTGGGTGCAAAGCCCAAGAGAATCAGGCCGAAATCAGGACAATGATTACACTTGACAGGGTAATCAGACGTCTAATTCTGGCATCAGACGTCTGGAAGACCACTTTAAGACGTCTGATTTCAAGGTCAGACGTCTGATTCTATGCGGGTTTCCTCCTGACTTGAATCAGATCTAAACAGGGTTTTTGTTCAAGTTGATCAGACGACATACAGGACGTCTGGCACTATGCCCGGACGTCTGGAAACCAACTTTTTCTACGGAATGGATTTGCAATGGCTAGAAAATCTCTGAGAAGAGATTTTCGGGTCAGTCGAGGCAAAACGGTCAATTATCAGATGTCTGGAAAGGCCTATGGACGTCTGATAAGGCTCTAACGGTCATATTCTGCAGTGTTTGCCAAGCTAGCCAACGGTCCACTAATTGGACGTCTGGCAAGTCCATCAGACGTCTCCTAAGACGTCTGGTCTAAGGTCAGGACGTCTGATTTCATCAGACAGAACTACCAATGTCCAGCCTAACAGTTATCAGACGTCTGAAACAACAGTCAGATGTCTTAAAAAACTTTATCAGACGTCTGATTTGAGAATTAGACGTCTGGAAGTGTTGTTTGAACCCTATATTGGTTTTCTAAGTGTTCTACAGAAAACCTAAGTATCCTAGGGTTGTGCGGGTGTTCCTAGGACTACTTTTAGGGTTCTTTGAGGCTCTTTAACATAATATTCTAAGGAAAATAAGAGCAAGAAAATAAAGACAAGAGATACAAGAAAGGATTAAAAAGAATCTATCATATTCTTCTTGTCTTCTATCTTCAATCTGTCGCTCCACGCTAACCTCCTCTGTTCTTCATTAAGCTCCTCCAATCCATCCTGGATGCGAGCTCGAGTTCCGTCTAAATACGTCCACATTTGCAATTGACCTGAAATCTAGGACTCAAATTGCAAATGTTAAATAACACGTGTTTTGTTATCATCAAAACAAATGATCGTGGTGCTCTAGCACCAACAGTACTTAGGTGGGAAAGGCCATGTACAGTGACAGAGTTATGCAGCTTTTTGGGACTGGCAGGTTACTATCGGCAGTTTATCGGAGGATTCTCGTAGATTGCATGTCCTATGACCCAGTTGACTCGGAAGGACGTGCCCTTTGCCTGGACAGATGCGTGTGAGGCATGTTTTTAGGAATTGAAGGAGAGACTGACTTCAACTCCTGTGCTTACCATCCCGGACAACAGTGGCGATTTTGTAGTGTACACAAATGCTTCATTGCAGGGGTTAGGGGGTGTGCTCATACAGTGGGGTCACGTTGTCGCTTACGCTTCGCGGTAACTCAAGCCCCATGAGCATAGCTACCCTACCCATGACTTAAAGCTGGCAGCTGTTGTCTTCGCGCTGAAGACATGGAGGCACTACCTTTATGGTGAGACTTTTGAGATTTTCACAGATCATAAAAGCCTTAGGTACTTGTTTGACCAGAAGAAGCTTAACATGAGACAGAGACGTTTGTTAGAGCTCCTGAAGGACTACGACTGCAGCATCTCCTACCATCCAGGGAAGGCCAATATGGTGGCTGACGCCTTTAGCCGGAAGGTGCCCACCCACTTGGCCAGTCTACAGGCGTAGAGTTGGAGACTCATGGAGGAGTTGGGCAGTTGGTGACCCTATGAGTCACAGGAATATTGTGGGACAGTGACTGATGCGGCAGGCGCGACCAGAGCTGATAGACCGCATCATCGCAGGACAGATGACAGACCCATACTTACAGGTGCTGCGAGATAGAGTGATGTCAGGAGACGCAGGAGACTTTTCCTTTACAGAGGAGGTGCTACGCATGGGGGGACTCTTGTGTGTTCCCAAGGACGAGGAGTTGTTAAGAGAGCTCCTGGCTGAGGCGCACGGGTCCAGGTTCACCATACATCCTGGGAACACAAAGATGTATCATGATCTAAGTCGCAACTTTTGGTGGAGAGGGATGAAGCGAGATGTTGGTGAGTTTGTGCAGCAGTGTTTAGTGTGCTAGCAGGTGAAGGCCGAGCACCAGAGGCCTGCTAGGCTATTGCAGCCACTTCCTGTGCCAGAGTGGAAGTGGGAGAGCGTCACCATGGACTTGGTGGTGGGTCTACCTGTTACCCAGTGAGGACATGACGCAGTCTAGGTGATAGTGGACAGATTGACGAAGATGGCGTGTTTCCTACCGATCCGAGTCACCTTGGGACCAGCACAGTTGGTAGAGAGGTACATTCGCGATGTGGTACGCTTACACAGAGTTCCGCGTGAGATTGTATCCGACAGGGATACCCGTTTTACTTCCCAGTTCTGGGCTGAGTTTCAGCAGGCTTTGGGGACACGGTTGAGGTTCAATACTGCATACCTCCCTCAGACGGATGGACAGTCAAAGCGCACCATACAGACAGTTGAGGACCTTTTACGCGCCTGTGTACTGGACTAGAGAGGCTCCTGGGAGGAGCATTTACCCTTGGTAGAGTTTTCATATAATAACAGTTACCACTCGAGCATCGGCATGGCACCCTATGAGGCTTTGTATAGACGGAGATGTACTGCACCCTTGAGTTGGGTCAAGGTGGGGACCAGGTGGGAGGTTGGCCCCAGGCTGATTCGGCAGAGTCAGGAGGTGATAGAGCAGATTCACAGACGACTCCACACTGTCAGGAGTAGGCAGAAGAGTTATGCTGACCGGAAACGCAGAGAGGTGCAGTTTGAGGTTGGGGACCACGTCTTTGTCCGCATTTCACCCATGAAGGGTCTGCAGCATTTTGGGGTGAAAAGGAAGATTACGTCGAGGTTTGTGAGGCCCTTTGAGGTCCTAGAGAGGGTAGGACCCGTTGTTTACCGGCTTGCCCTTCCTCCCCACCTTTCTGGAGTGCATGACGTGTTCCACGTGTCCAACCTGAGGAAGTATGTCGCCGATCCCAATCACATTCTGAGCCACAATAGTGTCGAGGTGGGTGACGACCTGACCTACATCGAGAGACCAGTGTAGATACTAGATAGAGCCATCCAATGTCTGAGACGGAAGCAGGTACCATTAGTGAAGGTCCTATGGAGAAGCCAGTGGTACAAGGAGGCTACCTGGGAGCCTGAGGCAGCGATGCGAGAGCGGTACTTGGAGCTTTTTGAGGGTATATCCTTTCGAACCTACTTCGGTCCTCTCTAAGTTATGCGCTTTATGTTTCTTTTTCCACACCCTAGCTAGTTCAAGTTTCGGGGATGAAACTTCCTTTAAGTTTATTATGATATAAAGACCCATCCCACTTTTAGCCTTTTAAGACGTCTGGAGTCTCAGCCAGACATCTGTCCAGACGTCTAGACCCTTTCCCGGACATCTGAAAATGAAGTTTCTGTACGCGTACTGCACCCTGCGCACGCGCAGCACGCAGGACCTTCTCTTCTCTCTCCTTTTTCCTCCCCTCCCTACTGAACCCTAAGCCCCCACTCCACGTATTTAAACCCCTCTCCTCCTCTCCTCTCCACTCCACACACCACCATCCCCACCTTCAGAGCCCTGAGAGGAGGTGAGCGAGGGAGAGCGAGAGGGCAAGAAGGAGGAGAGTGCGGGAGGAGTTCGAGGTTGGAGAGCTTTGGTGGGAGCACGATGGAGCTCGCACGGCCACTGCAGGCATGTGCGGGAGGAGGAGAGAGTCCGAAGAGGTGTCCTCGACCATTTGCAGTGGCTGGAGCTGCAACGGCGCGAGGAGGTGCGCAGCAGAAGGAGTTGGGAGTAGGTTCTGGTACTGGAAAATTTCTAGTATCAGACGTCTGGAGCGGAGTCCAAATGGCTGGCGGAGCACCTGGATGTCTGGAGTTAAGACCAAACATCTAAAAGCTCATTTATCACGAAGGTACGTTCTTTTCACGGTTACGACCATGCAAGCCGCACCGCAAATAATGTGTTTCCTGGTATAGGGTTTCAGCCTACTGCGTGTTTGAGGCTTGCAGAGACACCTGGGTCTGCGGTTCGAGCCCCCAATACTCCTGAATTGTCTGGTAGAGTAGTTCAATGCTTTCAATAATGTTCAAATAAGCATGTATTATAGACTTAACTGACTGGAACCCTAGGATGTGGCATGAACCCTAAGGTAGGGAAATGAATGCACTGTTTGGTACTTGTATGCAAAATTGAGATAAACTACTAGCAATTGCCTATGAAATAATTGTGGGTTGCCTGTTAGAATACGAGTTGCATGTATTTTATAATCAATTGCCTGTGAAATCACCAGTGGCATGTTTTGAATTATGGAAACACGAGCTGCCTGCATATAAATGAGAATTGAATTGTGAATGGTGGAATCTGGATCGGAATAAATGTGGTAAACATGAGCATGAACCCTACGGGGAATTAGGAGTAGAACTCCTATGGTTAGTTGGAAAACTGGAATGTAGATGGGAAGTGTGCTGGCCCTTGAGTATGTGGTACCAAGGAGAGTGACTGTCCCCTTTTCGTGTAGAGCAGAGCTAGCCACCCTTGGGTTAAGACCCGGTGTTAGGATTGGCCACTTTACACCGACTCCTGTTGGCCCTCGTGTACACGGTACCGAGGTGAGCTACTAGGGTAGGGAGAGAGCTAGCCACCCCACGGGGCCTGGGGTTCAGCTAGCCACCCTATACTAACTTGTTAGGCCCTCTAAGCAAACCGGGGTAGTCAGACGAGGGTGCGCGGACTGTGGAGGGGCGAGACCCCTGTTTGGTTCTGAGGGGTGAGACCCCTGTTCTGAGAGGGCAAGGCCCTATACTGTTCCGTGATGTACTTTGGGTGTACCCGTTAGCGAAAATGACTGACCGTGTGTTAGTGCGGGGTAACTACCTGTGTGCTTATCACTCGTGCCGTAGTCACCGCTACATCTTGTCAGTGACCTCAGGGTGGTTGACTGGATGTCGGACTACCATGGGGGACTCTCCTGGCCAGGAGAGCACTACATGTACCTTCTACTCTTCAGAAAAGACTGCAATCAAGATAGTTCCCATGAGGAACATGTGAGATCAAGAATATCTGGATATTGAGAAGAATGGGTGAAAAGGAAATGCGCATAAAACAAAATAAATATAAAAGAGAATTAAACCTGTTGCTTTTACTGCTTTAGATAGTATAGATACCACTCTACTCAGCGTTCGCTGACTCTGTCTTTTTCATAACACTGTTCAGGACCAGGAGTTGAGCAGCCTGAGCTTCCGGCTGTGGAGGGTGCTGGGCCCAGTCGAGCCTAGCCGTAGTTTTTTGCACTTCCTTATTGTACCCCCTTACTATTGTAGTGAGTATTCAAACTTTTTCTTAGCTACTGTTGTCTCTACTGTTACTTGCGTTTCCGTTGTTCTGTTGTTGTGGTAGTATGTTGAAACAGCAGCTTTACTTTCCTTTACTGCTTGTGTATTTCTACTGTTTAGTTATATTGCATATGTGAATGTGGTTTACTTTCCTGTTTTTTGGTTATTTCTTGTTGGACGACTGGGTCTTGGGATTAGTCGAGGTGAGCCGATCTCGGGTTCTGTAAGGATCTGGGAACAAGGTCGTAAGAACAGCTATCCAAAACTTGAGTGAACTCTAAGTACTCAGCATCGTATTGTGTAAAGGTGATTGACTCACTAAACGGAAATCAAAATGGACCTTAGACATCTATAAACCCTAGGTGACCCTAAGTGAAAGAATTCTGCCTAAAGGTTTATCTTCTCGATCGGTAGCTTTCTCCGTACTCATATTTTTTGTGGGGTCAACATAAGGGTGAACCTAGTGTATATCTTCTCAGGTTTATTTGGGTTTATTCTACTTCCTCGCTTCTCCTAAGTTTTAGGAATTTATTCGTGTGTTTTTGATGATAACATCATCATCAGTCATATCTATTTTTAATTAGTCATAATCAATTGATAAATACTCCTACATAACTACCAAAGAGTCGTAATTCATTGCACATCCGTTATGAGAGATGCATTAAAATAGGGGTAAAACTGCAGTTTTAACAAAACATCCTAAATGCAGAAAAATCACGGGATTTCCTAGGGGTTAATTAAAGGTCAAATGGTCATAAATGTCTAATAAGTGGATTTATGTAGACAGAAATGGATTTTCAGGCGTTTTGAGAATTAATGGACATCTGAAACCCTAAAAATAGACCCGCTTAATTAACTAAGGTTTTGATCAGGATAAAATTCACATAAACCTTTTAAAAATCATAGAAAAATATTCTATAAGGTTTGGTACCATTGATTTGACCATTGGAACCAATTTGACTTAAAATAGAGTCTCAGACAGATAGTGGCCCTAATTTGGGTTTCTACGTAAATTATCTAGTTAAACTTGGTTAAAACCTAAATCTAACTTCACCATCAGATACCTTGGGTCAAAATTAGGTTTATAGCAAAATTTGGACCCAATCAGAGGTCATCTTGACCTAGTTTGCATTTTAATCCTATTCTAACTCTTTTTCTTACAAAGAGCCCCTTAACTTTTGAAATCCTTGAAAATACCCCCCTAACCTCATCATCTTCACCAATAGGTCCCCGCCACCTTCAAACTCCTAAACCCATCACCGACGACCTTCAATCAAGGAGTTCTCCCTGATTTCTCGCCCAATCTCTTCCAAAATTGGAAGGGAGACTCCTAAGAGATTTTCCTACAATTTGAGCCGCATCTTAGGCTCCAATTCCTACTCAAAACCAAATGCAAATTGTTTGATGGATTGGGTCTCCTATTTCACGAAGCTTCGAAGCTTCCAAACTTGGTTTCCAAGCTTGGAAAGCTCCCTTGAGGCCTCTATAAGGACCCCTGAGGACAAACCGTCCTCATTAACTTGTTTTTGGCTGGAAAATTTCCTTCTTCCCTCCTCTCCGACCGAATGCTCCACGAGCTCTGGTGACCTCCTTCGACCACCTTCCTCGTTTGGTCTCACAGACCATAGTGAGCGGATTCTTCATCCTCAATTTCTTCCACGCGTCGCAATACCCGCGGCCGCCGCCTATCTCCCCTCGTCATCGCCACTTCTCCCACCGAAGGTTTTGTCTTCCCCACGTCCGGCGTACCACCAACATAGGAAAATCCCTCCTTTCATCCGTTAGTTTAGGGTTAGATTAGTTCCTTTTAAGTTCTAGGTTAGTTTTCCCTATCAAAAACCCAAAATCACCCCTCGACCTCCACGTAAGCCAGCTTCATCCTCCGCTTCGGCCACATCTTCGGCAAGGCTTTCCCATCACCTCACACCTCCAACCGCCTCGCTGACAACTCCACAACCTTTGCCACATCACCATGACCAAAACCCCTCTCTTATCTCGCCATTCCATCCACCCAAACTCTCCACCTAACAACCCACCTTCTCGCCTCCATTCTTGACTCCGTCTGACCACCTCATGCCCTAATTCTTCACGCAACGACCACCATCGCACTCTACACCCTTCGACGATGCTCATGAATTGTTTTAATGTGGCCGAGAGGGCTTATTCTTGATTTTCAGGTTCCGCCGATGCTTCACCGCCGCACCATTATCGTCGGTCTCATTCTTCATGTTCTAGACCACGCATGCCCTAGGTGCACCCTTCAGGTGCTACGAACAAGGCCCAAGACCCTTTCCAAGTCCTTGATTGGGGGCGCCAACCTCAGCAGCCACATCAATTGAACGAGGCATCTCACTGTAGCAGCGCGTGAGGAGGGACTTTAGTCCCACCTCGGAAACACAGGTGCGCATGGATGCGCATATATTGATTTTCTGATAGTGCCTTATTGCCTCAGTACACCGGGGGTGAGGTCCCTGCTCGCCCTTCACTAACCCGACTCGCCTAGCCCTTCACTCCTCGGTTGCAGCCCCACGCCTGCAACCCTAGACCCGGTTACGTGACCTAAATACCTGATAAGCCTAGTTTGAGAGAAAGAGAAGGAAGGAAGGAAAGAGAGAGAGAGAGTGGGGGAGGGGATGGTTTTGCTCCTCTATGTGTTGGCTAACACTTAGCTTGCGAAGGAGCTTTGAGGAAAAGAAAGAGAAGAAGGGTCATGCCAGAGAATAGAAGAAGAAGCTAAAGAGAAGAAGAAAGCATAAAGATTAGAGAGAAGCACTGTAGCAGGCGACAATTAAGTCGTCTAATTCTCAAATCAGACGTCTGATTACTGTTCATTTATTTAACATGATTGAGTAGTTGATATATATATGTGCTTAGACTAATAATTGGTGATCTAAATCACCATTATTTTGTTCTAGATATCTTTTTATCATCTTCAACTCGTGAAATACATTGAGCATCATTGAATATCTAATGTGCAGATTAATATTCATTGAATACCATTATTGTGCTCATTTTTGTGCTCATTTATACATTCATTAAGATTAACGTGTGAATTCTTATTTGCTCCCTGTGTTCGACCTCGGACTTCATTTAGATATTCGAGTTATAAATTTTATTTGTTGACAAGTGATTTCAACTATGCTGCAACGCAATGATTTTAAAACATCGATTTTGCCCTCTAACAACAGTTTTTTAAGATTAGGCTCTAGACAAACGGTAATAGGGGGTTACCCACGGCAACTTGCCAGCCATACCTATGCAGTAAAGTGTAGCTTATTTTTTTTTTTCTTTCTCAATTTTTCAATTTTTCTTTTCTTTTTGTGTGTGTTTTTCTTCTTCTTTTTTTTCTTTTTCTAAGTAGGTGGCTTCCCTGATCTAAGATGTACCTAAAGGCAATAGCCAAACAAATTAGATCGCGTGGTTGGGCTCTAGACACTCGGCTATGAGTGGTTACTCATAGCAACGTGCCAGCCATACCACCCTAGTACATTTGTTAGCTACCTAATTCTCATTAGGATCACCCAAAAACTGAGTCAATGCAAATGGTATGTAGATGTTCAGATTTTAAGTCTCCACAAATCAGAGGGCAGGTTGATAAGTTGTGTATTCATCACCTCAACTTATTTAACCAATTACAATGAATTCTAAATTGGCAAGGACTAGAGACACAGATCCACATTTTAGTGGACACTGGAGTCAATTAAGCCTGTAGACCTAAAGAGTCTAAGTGTTCAGATCCTACTGTATTAGTTCCTAAAGAATGCCTAAGTTCTCACTTCCTAATTCTCTAATTTTTTATCTTTTTGACATTTTTTTATAAATAAAATAAAGAGAAAATTAGTAGAAAGATTCTATTTAGCTGCCAAAATAAATCAAACTGAATATATCCACCACCCCCTCCCCCCCCCCCCCCCCCCCCCATGCCTAGCTTATGTAATGTCATTTTAAAATGTAAGCATAAGAGGGTAGAGTAAACAAGTTATCACTTGAATCTCATGACAAATTTGGTTAGCTCCTAGTATATACAGTTAATACAAAGTGCTAAGTTTAGTGTCGTCAGCTAAGTATAGTTCGGCCAACAAAATTAAGGCATGGTTAAAGCAATCTTATCTGAGATGGGTTTAGGAATAACGCAGTCAACATAAGTTTTGAGATGTTGTTCATTGACCTTAAAAAAATTTCC
Organism: Thalassia testudinum; assembly: GCA_037157565.1. Classification (NCBI taxonomy): domain Eukaryota; kingdom Viridiplantae; phylum Streptophyta; class Magnoliopsida; order Alismatales; family Hydrocharitaceae; genus Thalassia; species Thalassia testudinum. The sequence goes on along the minus strand of JAZHRO010000035.1, from coordinate 63,497,866 downwards.
CATCTTTGGGTTAGAAATTTCTACAACACCATTAAGAAATATCCAACTAATAGTGAACGAGCCTTTCCACTTAGACCTAAGCTTATCGGGAAAGAGCTTAAGTCGAGAGTTGAAAAGCCAGACCTTCTGGTTTGGCTCAAAGCTTTTACGGGAGATGATTTGATCATGTAAAGTTTTGGTCCTCACCTTATACATCTTAGCATTTTTGTATGCATCATTTCTAAGCTCCTTCAACTCAAATAGTTTGAGTTTCTTAGTCTTCCTGGCTAGGCCTAAGTTGAAATTACACTTCTTGATATCTAAGAATGCCCGGTGTTCAATCTCTACGGGTAGATGGCATGCCTTACCAAACACTAGATGATACGGGGACATGCTTGTAGGCGTCTTATACACGGTACAGTAGGCCCAAAGTGCGTCATCAAGTTTTTGAGTCCAATCCTTCCTATCGGGCATAACCATCTTTTGAAGAATATTCTTGATCTTCTTATTGGAGACCTTGACCTGTTCGTTCATCTAAGGGTGGTAAGGTGTGGAAATTTGATGATTTACCTCATACTTTACTAATAAGTTTCGAAATTGAGCATTAATGAAGTGCATGCCACCATCACTAGTGATGGCCTTAGGAATCCTGAATCGACTAAAAATATTCTTCCGTACAAAGTTGATGACCACCTTGTGGTCATTTGTTCGGGTGAGAATAGCCTCGATTCATTTGGACACATAATCAACTACAACAAGAATATACTGGTGTCCAAATGAAGGGAGGAAGGGTCCCATGAAGTCGATGCCTCAAATGTTGAAGATTTCGATGAGAAGAATCGGGTTTAAGGGCATCATATCTCTCTTGGCTATGCTCCCAAGTGCTTACCATCGGGAACACAATCTCGAGAAGTACTGGGCATCTTTGAACAAAGACAACCAATAAAACGCAGATTGAAGAATTTTCGGAGCCGTCTTCTTCCTGAAAAAATGTCCACCACACGCAGATGCGTGGTAGAGCTCGAGTATACTCTAGAACTCATTTTCTGGAACTCATCGACAAATAATCTGACCAGCACCGATGAGATATAGTTCGGGATCTCCCCAACAATAGTATTCAACCTCAAGTACAAGTCTATCCCATTGTTGCTTAGTCCAATCTTGGGAGACTTAACCAACCGCCAAATAATTGACAATGTTCGTAAAACAGCGGGTTTGGACACCCTAGACTGCAAGAATAGTCTCATCTAGAAAAGTGTTAGAAATTGGAATATTTGGAAGAGGAGAATCAGTTAGGATTCTCAACAGATGATTGGATACTACATTTTGCACCCCAACTTTGTCCTTGATCTTTGAATCAAATTCTTGAAGTAAAAGAAATCAATAAAAGAGCCTGGGATTGGCATCCTTTTTGGCCAAGAGATGTTTCAAGTCCGAGTGGTCAGTATAAATGATGACATGAGAACCTAACATACAAGCCCTAAATTTCTCAAGAGCAAAAACTACTGCTAGCAATTCCTTCTCAGTGACGGTGTAATTCCTTTAGGCCTTGTCTAGAGTCTTGCTAGCATAGTAGATAATAGAGGGCTTTTTATCTACTTTCTAACCCAAAACAACCCTGATCGCATAATCAAAAGCATTGATTATAATCTCAAATGGGGCAGTCCAGACCAGTGGTTGCACAATCGGGGCATAGGTGACTACTGTTTTTAATAAATCGAATGCCTTATGGCAGTATTCAATGAACTCAAACGGCTTGTCTTTGGCCAAAAGATTACTTAAGGGTCGAGCAACCTTCAAGAATTCCTTAATGAATCTTCTATAGAAGCCTACGTGACCAAGGAAAGAACGAATTTGCTTAACAGATGTAGGTGGGGGAAGTTTAGAAATGGCATCAACTTTAGCTTTGTCAACCTTAATTCCCATATTAGAGACTACATGATCCAAGACAATGCCTTCTTGTGTAATGAAGTGGATTTTCTCCCAACTAAGGACCAATCGAGTCTCAATACACCTTTTGAGGATCAATTCCAAGTTAGCTAGGTGGGAATCAAAGAATCTTCGGAAATGGAGAAATCATCCATGAACACCTCAAGACAATCCCCCACCATGTCTGAGAAGATGGCTAGCATGCACCTTCGAAAAGTCGTAGGTGTATTGCACAACCCGAAAGGTATTCTACGGAATGCAAAGGTTTCGTAGGGACAGGTGAAGGTTGTCTTTTCTTGGTCTTCGAGACGGATAGTGACCTGGTTATATTCCGAATAACCATCCAGGAAACAGAAGTACTTCTACTTGGCTAACTTTTCAAGAAGCTGGTCACTGAAGGGCAGAGGGAAATGGTCCATCTTGGTGACTGTGTTTAGCTTCCTCTAATCAATACAAACTCTCTAGGAGAAAGCTGAATGGGTGGTGATCGAGCCCCTAAAATAGAAGGCTTGACTCAAATGCAATCATAGCTAAGAGGTACAAGAAATTGTTGACCGAGTTCCACCTCTGAAAAAGAGTGTACGTCTGGGGGGAGATTGGTACTCCCAAATTTTACTAGCTTTTTATAGATAGCACACTCATAGAATTCTTACTCGTCTCTTAGATTGCGTAAAAACTACAGCTAACTTGGTCCTAGTAGTTATAAGGCAAATTGTCATTGATCGTTGGAGTCATAGGGTTTCCCACGATTTCATGATGTGACTGTTACCATAATCAAACTTAGCAACTATCGTATGACTAGTAGTATAAATTTAGACTTAAATATCGATGCAACAGTTGCATGTTTCATTTCCAGTCATCAAGTCCTTTTGATGGGTAATCGAACCCTCAAATCGGGTTAGGTTAAACAGGGTATGGTAGTCAGATCCGCTAGGATGTTGGTTAACTGGATTTGTTTGTCTGAGTCAAGAAGTTTTAATGAGGATTTTTCTCCCCTTATAAGTTGTCCCCACTCTCTTTGCTGGCCTAGGCGGCTGAAAGAGTAACAACTTTAAGAATGAAACTTCATGCGTGATGTGCCCCCAATGATAGCCCAACTATTTATATACGGGCGGATCATTTATAAGTCGCACGGTGTTTGTAATTGTTGTGGCAATCAAAGCACCACATATGGAAAGTAATAGGCATTTCGCTACCTATCTATTAGGATAAATAGGCATATCACCACATGATTTCCCTGCCGGCCTTAAGAGGCCAAAGTCCCGGGTATTTATGTCATACAATGTAAGCATCGACTTCTACAAATGATGGTCAGTCACTGTAGTATTAGTGTTGTCGTTTGGTGTGGACAAGATGGCCATTAATTATCGTAATGATGAGAAATCTCTACCCCGATAATCGGAATGGATTACAGGGTTGTTGCTGCGAATGAGGCATGATGTAATGATTAAATGCATAGGGGCATTAATTATCCCATGTTAAATTAGGATTCATGAGATTTGAAATTTGCGTATGTAGTTTATAAATAGGGGGCAGTTGGGCAGTGACGTGCTACGGATGCATTTGTTTAAGAGTGTCATTGTAGCTTGCGTTTGCTGCGTTGGTTTTAAATATAGAAACGGATTTGAGTCCGAGTGTCGTACACAGGGAGGCGTGAAATCGATTTTTTCTGTCACTTAGTTGCCACGGAAATGGTGGGTTTTTGCTTGCGTGAGAAAATGCGGGAGAAAAGTGAGTAAGAGAGAGAAAGAGAGAGAGAGAGTAGGATTAGAGTTCTTTTAAGTCATGGCATTCACTTAGATCAAGATGAAAACAACATCAATACTATATTTAACATGCAACTCAAGTTTTACAATTACAACACTAGATAAATGCTTAAGCACAAGTAAAGCTAAGCTAGAGAGAGAGGGAAAGAGAAAGGAGATGGCGAGGCGGCCACGGCAGTGGAGGAGGGCTCCGTCGGCGGCTCGTCGACTCCGATGATTACAAAAGTGTGCTAATGGTGGACGGAGTGGGGTAGAGCACTTGCAAGTGTATTCAATGCCTTACATGGGTGGTTGGAGGGGGTTTACATAGAAAGAAGGGCTTTCTAAATGAAGAAGGGGCTTTAGCGATGTCCGGGACGTCACTAAAACCCTTCCTGAAACATCGATGAAGCCCCTCTGCCCGCCGGTCATCCGCACGCTCTGTGCTTCCTCTTCTTGGCGATCCGCATGCAGCCACTGAGGACCATTCGATCGAAGATTGGATGGCTGAGCTTGTGCGGAGGGCGCGCTCGCGGATCGCGCTTGCACAACGTACCCCCCTGCGTGTCATTGTAGGCGTTTGAGCGTGCTCATTTGCGGGCGCCACGTCTCACGATCACCATCGTCTGCGTGCTAATCCACAACCCAATTTTGTCCGCGCGTGCCTTTGCCTCCAATTTGCTACGTGGTGCGCTTCGACCCCGCGTCACGTGTGCGCGGGTGAGAGCGTCGACCGCTGCGCTGTAGCTCGCGCATGGTCGCCAAGAGGAGTCAGGTGTGCGGATCTGATTCTGGAGCGGCGAAGGGGCGCATGCGCTGCGGATGTGTGAGCACGTCTGATGCGTTCTCCGCCGTCCGATCGGAGGATCAGACGGCTTATAGTGATGCGCGATGAGAAGCAGCGAGGGGCATGTCGAATTCCGCCACGTGGTTGTTGTGTGGCCGTTGATAATCAAATCAACGGTCAGAACTTTTTGGGCCAATTGCGGAAGCTCCGGATGTCGGATTTGGTTGATTTTGAGTCCGTTGGACTCCGTTCGTCGCTCTGAATCCATCCGTGCGGTCCAATTGCTCATCTGAGGCCTGTTTTGGCATGAACTTATACAAATGGCCATTAATACTGTTTAATAAGCAATCTCAATGTGCGATGCATGTCATCCTCCCATGCCCAATTATGATGTGTTATTTATACATGTTACCCTTAAGATAAACCCCGTTTGGCAGAATTATCACCATGAAATGTAGCGTTATCATACCCCCATGCTTACTCCTTGCTAGTCCCTAGCATGGTTCATCCTAGCCGTTATTCTTAGTCATAATTCAGGAAGTGATTACTTAGATATTATGTTACTTGTCAATAGGAGGAAATATACTAAGATCCTAATCTACAGAGACTAGACAGTGCCCAAGTGTCTGCCAAAATGTGAATCACCAGAATCCTCGCTTTAAGGCATATATATTTTTTTTTCTTTTTCATCTTTTCTCATTTTTATGGATTTTTGGAGTTGGGAGTGTGCTGGTAAGTTTTTACGGCTACCCAACCCACCCAAAACTCGAAAAAGACTCTATGTGCTAAGCATCTTGGTGTGAAGATCGTGATAGACTCACTCAACGGTAATTTAGATAGACTTCGGGTTCCTACGCCCCTAGGTGACCGGGAAAGGAAGTGTTTTGCTTGAAGGTGTATCTGTCCGATTAGTAGCTTTCTCCCTACTTTGATTTTATTTGGGGTCAACACAAGGATTGTTCTAATGTATATCTCTTCGGATTGCTTTACTTCCCCGCTTCTTCCTTAAGTGTTTTTGATCTTTTTGTGCATTAGTGAGCTGGGCTCTAGACAACCGGCTAATGGGCTGTTACCCACGACCACTTGCTAGCCATACTCGTGCGGTGAAGTGTGGCTTATTTTGTTCTCTCTTTTTTCTTCTTTTCTATTATTTTTGTCTTTTTCTTTCTTTCTTTTTATTTTTCTTTTGTTGTTTAGTAGGTGGCATCTCTGATCTCAAATTTACCTAGAGGCAATAAGAAGAAAGTGGTCCTGTGGCTGAGCTCTAGACAACCGACCAATGGGCTGTTACCTATGACAACTTGCCAGCCATATCACCCTAGAAGGTTCATTAGCTACCCAATTTCTGTCAGAATTTTCGATGAGTGAGTTAGTGCAAAAATGTGTGCAGCTGCTTAGACTAAAAGTTCCTACAAGTTAGAGGGCGAGTTGATAAGTCGTATACTTATCACCTTATTTTATTGGTGGATTAGAATAAATTAAGGTTGCAAGGATTTGAAGCTAAATTCATATTTTAACGGACACCAAGGCTAATTAAGTCTGAAGGCCTGAAAGGTCTAAGTACTCAGGCTTTTTTTGTATTATTTTCCACTGTTGACAAGTTCCTAATGCCTAAGTTTTTCTTCCTAAATTCATCATTTTTTTAATTTTATTTTATTCAGACTGATTAAAATGAACTTAGAATATGCAAATTACCACCCCTCCATGTTTAAGTTAGACAATGACCTCATTGACAATTAAATTGAAGCAACGGGGGTTCAGAAAGAAATCACCTGAGCAAAGTAGTATATTTGATTGGTCTGAATCTTTTGGGTTGCCTCCCAGGAAGTGCTGAGTTTAATGCCTCCATTTGGGCGATGCTTCGTGTCAGCCCTCAATGAGGGTGACAACCTCCTTTGGGGGAACCTAGGTGAGGAAGTGTTTCAATCTCTGACCATTGACTGTGAAAGTATGCCCAGTATTTGGATCTGCGATTTCAACCGCCCCATTGGAGTAGGGCTTGACTACCCTATACGGTCCTGTCCACTTGGATCTGAGCTTCCTGGGAAAGAATTTAAGTCAGGCATCAAAGAGCCAGACTTGCTAATTAGGCTCGAAGGTTTTTCTGTGGATGAGTCGGTCGTGGATGGTTTTCATCTTTTCCTTGTACAACCGACTATTCTCAAAGGCGTCCTGATGAATTTCCTCGAGCTCGAAGAGTTGGAGCGTCCTTTGTGCATTGGCTAATTGTGAATCCATGTTGCATTGCTTAATGGCCCAGTAAGCCCAGTGTTCCAACTCGATAGGAAGGTGGCAAGCTTTGCCAAAGACCAGGCGATAAGGCGACATGTCTATCGGGGTCTTGAAAGTGGTCCGGTATGCTCACAGGGCATCATCCAGTTGTGTGGACCAGTCCTTCCTGTCAGGTCTCACGGTCTTCTATAGAATGTTGATTTGTTTATTTGAGACCTCGATTTTCCCATTAGTTTGCGGATGATACGGGGTGGCAATGCGGTGGGTAACCCCGTATTTTCTGAGTAGGGCATGGAATTGGGTGTGGATAAAATGACTTCCACCATCACTGATCATGGCCTTCGATATTCCAAACCAAGAAAAGATGTTCTACTTAACAAAGTTCATGAAAGCCTTATGATCGCAACGACTGGTGGCGACGACTTCAATCTGTTTGGAGACATAGTCTACAGAGACTAAGATGTACTCAAAGTTGTTGGATGGTGGAAAGGGGCCCATAAAATCAATACCCCAAACGTCGAAGATCTCGACGATCAGAATAGGCTGGAGGGCATCATGTCTTTCCTGGTCATGGTCCCTAGAGTCTGGTAGCGAGAGCAGGCCTTAGCAAAGTTGTGTGCATCCTTGAATAATGAAGGCCAATAAAATCTGGACTGCAAAACTTTTGTAGCAGTCTTCTTCCCTGAAAAGTAGCCACCACAAGCTTGGTCATGACAAAAGGATAACACACTTTGAACTTCATCCTTCGGAACACACCTCCTGATGATATGGTCGGCACAAAGGCGAAACAACATAGGATCATCCCAGAAATAGTGCTTGGCTTCAGCCAAGAACTTATCCCGTTGCTATCTGGACCAGCTGTGCGGGGTCTATCCTACTAGTAGGTAGTTGACGAAGTCGGCATACCAAGGTAGTTTCCTATCTTGCACAGCCAGAATTTGCTAATCGGGAAAGGTGTCAGATAAGGGCAAGGAGGGCCCAATGTGGTCCGGGTGGAGTCTGGACAGGTGATCGGCCACAACATTCTTTGACCCAGCTTTGTCACAAATTTCCAAGTCAAATTCCTGCAAGAGCAGGATCCATCTGATGAGCCTAGGTTTAGCGTCTTTCTTGGCCAACAAATGCCGGATGGCTGAATAGTCCGTATAGATGGTCACGTAGGATCCCAAAAGGTAAGATTGGAACTTTTCGAGTCCAAAAACTATGACGAGCAGTTCTTTCTTTGTGACCGTATAATTCTGTTGGGCCTCATCCAACATCTTGCTTGCATAATAGATCACCATGGGTTTCTTGTCTTGTCTCTATCCCAGGACTGCGCCTATGGCAAAGTCTGATGCATCACACATGATCTCAAAATCCTGAGACCAATCCGGGGGCTGAAGTACAGGCGCGGTGGAGACTAAGCCCCTGGGGGTGTGGTAAGCCTGGATGCAATCAAAGGTCATGTGGAATAGGGCATCATTGGCCAGAAGGTCGGTCAAGGGTTTGGAGAGCTTGGAGAAGTCTTTGATGAACCTTCGGTAGAAGCCAACGTGTCCAAGGAATGAGCGGATTTGCCGGATCGAGCTAGGTGGGGGAAGTTTGGAAATCAAATCAACTTTATCTCGATCCACCTCAATGCCCCTATGCGATACGATGTGACTGAGGACGATTCCTTCTTGAACCATGAAATGGCTCTTTTCTTAGCTTAACACCAAATTAACCTCGATACATCATTTTAGGATTTTCTCCAAGTTGCTCAAACAGTGGTCGAATGAATTCCCAAACACTGAGAAATCATCCATAAAGACCTCTAGGTATTCACTCACCATCTCTGAAAAGATGGCTAGCATGCAACGCTGAAAGGTAGCGGGTGCGTTGCATAACCCGAACGGCATACGAGGGAACGCGAACGTGCCGTATGGGCAAGTGAATGTGATCTTCTCTTGATCTTCAGGAGCAATTGCGACTTAGTTATATCCTGAATATCCATCCAGGAAACAAAAATACTTCTGCCTTGCCAATCGCTCAAGAATCTGGTCGATGAATGGCAGGGGAAATGATCTTTCTTGGTCGCCTCATTGAGCTTCCTATAATCAATACACACTTGCCATGCAGTGGTGGTGTGGGTGGGGATGGATTCGCCATGCTCATTGGTGACAACGGTGAGCCTGGCTTTCTTGGGAACCACTTCAGTGGGGCTCACCCAAGGGCTATCGGAGATTGGGTAAATGATGTCAACATCAAGCCACATAATGATCTTCTTGACGACCTCCAGCATATTTGGGTTTAATCGTCTCTGCATCTGACGAGAAGGTCGGGCCCCATCTTCCAGGTAAATCTTGTGGGTGCAATAGGTGGGGCTAATTCCTTTCAAGTCCGAAATAGTCCACCCAATGGCAGCCCTATGTTCTGATAGGGTCGCGGTCAACCTAAGTTCCTAATCCTTGGTTAGGTTGGTGTTGATAATCAATGGGAAGGTCTGGTCAGGTCCAAGGAAGACGTATTTAAGATTCTCAGGTAGCGGCTTCAATTCGGGTGTGGGTGGGACAACAGTCGACGGAAAGGGGAAAGGCAGGAGTTGATCAACATTAATCTCCTTGAATGGTGGTGGCTGATGGTAATTGGCTCTACAAAGGTCAGCATGCACAAATGGTGATGGGTCAGAATAGTCGTCACAGGGTTGGGTCTGATGGTCTAGGACAAAACTAAGGGTAAGGAATTCCTCGACCAGAGGCCTCGCGGGATCGTGTTCCTCAACCCAGTCGCAATCGAAAGACTTGGTCGCCCTGAAGATATCCAACTGCATCTTTCTGTCTCCAAAGGCGATTTCCATGCATCCCGTGTCACAATCGATGTTCGCCTTAGCCGTAGCTAAGAAAGGTCTGCCTAGGATGATGGGTGTGTTTTGTAGTTGTTCAGGGACTTCCATGTCAAGCACCAAGAAGTCGACCGGGAAATAGAAATCCTTGACCCGAACAATCACGTCCTCGACAACCCCCTTCGGGGTCTTCACGGATCTATCAGCCAGCTGGATGGTCACAGGTGTAGGCGTCAACTCTCCAAATCCAAATTGTTGATACAGGGTTGTCGGGTTCAGATTGATTGAAGCACCTAAGTCCAGGAGCGCTCTATCAAATGTCATATCCTTGATATTGTAGGATATCAAGGGTGCTCCTAGGTCAGTTCGTTTGAGTGGAAGGTTGCTAGAGATCACAGACTGGCTTGCTCGGAGAGCACAACCTTCCTAGGTGCTTAGGGTCATGGTTTACGCTTTGGTGTACAGGCGTCCTTTAGGAACTTAGCATAAGCCGGGGTGTGCTTGATTGCCTCGAGGAGCGGGATATTAATTTGAACCTACTTGAAGATTTCCAAAAGCTCCTCATTTTCCACAACGACTTTCTTTTTCTTTATCTTCTCCAAAGCCTCAGGATATGGTGTCTGGATGTAAATAGGGTCTGTTTCCAAGTCCTTGCGTCTTTCTTGTTCATCTTCAGAGTTGGGTATTTCAGGGGGTGAAGTCTCGGGAGGAGTCGGCCATTTGGGATCCTGGGTTTTAGTGCCACTTCTAAAGGTCATCGCATTTGCAAAGGCATTGAGACCATGGGTTGATCCTTGAGAAGAAGAGGAAGAAGCGCCAAACCTAGGGGGTGTTTGTGGGGCTGGCTGGACCATGTGGGCCTGCCCGAGATTGCTTTGGAACCCTTGCGAATTGGGACATCTGTTAATCATGTTTCGTGGGTTCGGTTGTGGCTGAGAAGGAAAGGATCCCTGTTGTTTACAATCCCACAACTGGCTCAACTGTCTCTTCACTAAAGCCATTTCCTCCTGGTGTTTTTGGTTCATTTCAGCCATCATTTTTATCATGGTGTCCATTTGGTTTTGTGGGGGAGGAGCCGCCCTACTTGGGTTATAAGGGGGTCTAACCGGTGGACCTTGTTGATAGGAGGGTGGGTTTGGCTAATGGTTTGGCTTGGGCTGGTTCTGGAATTGACACGATTTCTGGTTTGTCCAAGCAAAGTTTGGGTGATTACGCCATCCGGTGCTGGAGAAGGGGTTAGGTTTGGAATAACCTTGGATAGCCTGGACATCTTCAAAGATAGAAGGTGTCGAGGGAGAGGGAAGAGAATAATCAGGGGTTGGGGGAGCAAAGGTCCCTCCTTGGAACATGGTCAGGGGTTGTTCCAGGTGCATTTGGCTTAGTGGCTAGACCAGGTCAACGTTGTGAGCTCCCTTTGCTAGGGAGAGGGTCTGTAGTGGGTTCTTGGTTTGGTTCAACAGTTCATCTATTTTCTTATCTACCAATTTCACTCGATCCAATTTCTTAGCAATGATATCCATGTCAACCGTTTCAGAATTTGCTTGTACCTCATAGATCCCACCACGGGGTTGATTGGATCGACTAAACTGGGTCATGGAGGCATTGTTGAGCGAATTCTCGCTCATAGACTTGAAGTGCTCAAACGCACTCTCCTTGTCTTTGTTCAAGAAGTTTCCCCCGCATGAGGCATCGACGAAGTTCTGAAGGTTGCTGTCCAGACCGTGGTAGAAGATCTGGGCCAATTGCCACCTCGGTACTTCGTGGTGTGGGCATTTCCTCAATAGCTCATTAAATCTCTCCCACGCCTCATGGAACTGTTCCCCGCCCTAGAGTGTAAAGGTGGTAATGGCTCTTCTGAGGGCATTGATCTTTCCTCTGGGGAAGAATTTCTTTAGGAATGCATGCCTCAGTTCTTCCCAGGTGGAGATGGGTCTTCCTAAAGTCCTAAGCCAGTGAGACGCTTTGTCTCTTAGTGAGAAGGGGAACATCTTGATCAAAACAATGTCTAGGTTAATGTTCCTGGGTTTTACAGTCCGGGTGATCCAGTCAAGATCCTTTAGGTGCTGGAAGGGGTCCTCATTTGAGCTTCCATGGAAGTGGCTCTGAATCAGGCTTAAGACGTTTGGTTTCAGCTCAAAATCATCTCCCCCCTCGGGGATCCTAAGGTTGTGGGTCAATCCGAATCACAGAAGGATTGTAGAAGTTGCGGAAGGGCCTAGGTTGGTCCTGGAATTGTGGTAGATAAAGTGGTGGTTGTTCTTGCGGGTCCTGCAAAGGTGGTGGTGGTTTCCCCTGTGGGTTCTGCAACTGGTGTATGGCTTGCATGATAGTGTGGATCCATTGTTGCTGAAGCTGGTGGTTTGTAGTGATCTGGGCCTGGATGATGGCCATCATATCTGGTGGAGGTTGGTCCTCAACCTCATCTACTTTAGGTTCGGCTATGTCTCTAGCAAGATCAAGTCTCTTGGATTCTCGTCCCAAAACAAACAACTCGGGATGAAGTGATTCTCTCTCGTGCATACACTAGAGAAGAACAGGAGGGGATGTAGAGAGCGACAGATGCGAGAAGTGTGTGTGTACAACCAAGCAGGCAAGCCTAGTCCTTACAGTGTATTCCTTAGGGGACCTAGAAATCTCCAAAGGAACGATCAAGTCTGTAGGCATGGGACCGCCCTCCCCAAAGCTAATCTGGCCAGGTTGATTACGATGGTATTGTAGGGAAGGTTCCTCCTTTGGCTTGCACCGCCGATTCCATAGACCTCACAACCGTGGTCGTTTGACACTTCCTCGCAACCTAATCACCAGATTCTACTAAGGGAATGAAGTCCAAGTGCCCAACAAACAAAATCACACCTCTTGAGACTTAACCCAGTTCTACCTAGGGCATGTCTACTCTGTTTTAATGGGGCTAGGACAGTGCTTGTGCTTGGGTTATGTGATGAGGCGTTGATTGGGGTGGTGCCTCTTAGTTGTCTACTTCAAGTGTGTGTGCTCCTAACAAGACATGATTTTCAAGCAAGGATTTAAGATGTGGTGTCTTTTAATGTTTGTCCTTACTTTCGTGTCTTTTAAGGTTGACGTGTCTTAATGTTTTCAGGCAAGTTTCAAGTGGGCATGCCAAGTTTTGCACACAATCGGTGAGAATGGATTTCCTTTAATGTGATTATGCTCTACAACCCTAATGTGCTCATCCTAGTGTTCATGAGATTTCTACTAGATGAGTTGATTTTAGGGGTGAGTGGTGCGATCCAAGTCAAACCATGGTGGCTTCGCAAACACCACTCAAAGAAAAAGAACATTAAGAAAGATGACGTCTTTAAGAATGTTAGAGTGTATTTTTTTTGTTGGGTGACGAGTTACGGATGAGGATCAGGCAATCATTTACCACACCAATTTTTTTTTATTTTGAATTTTTTTAGATTCTTTTACGCAAGCAAACAACCACTGGGAAAGAAATATTCACAACCGGTTCTTGCTGCGCTTACTCCATCTCCACCGTCACGAGTCGCTCTCCTTCATCGTCCAAGCATCGAGTTCCTGCAACCATCAGGTAGAGGGAGAAAATTTGTTAGAGGATGTGAGTATGGACGCAAAATAGAAGTGACAAAATAAATCCGTTGCCTCCCCGGCAACGGTGCCAAAAAAATTGACGCGCTACGGACGCATTTGTTTAAGAGTGTCATTGTAGCTTGCGTTCACTGGGTCGATTTTAAATGTAGAAACGGATTTGAGTCCGAGTGTCATACATAGGGAGGCGTGAAATCGATTTTTTTTGTCACTTAGTTGTCACGGAAATGGTGGGTTTTTGCTTGCGCGAGAAAATGCGGGAGAAAAGCGAGTAAGAGAGAAAGAAAGAGAGAGAGAGAGAGTAGTGTTAGAGTTCTTTTAAGTCATGGCATTCACTTAGATCAAGATGAAAACAACATTAATACTATATTTAACATGCAACTCAAGTTTTACAATTAAAACACTAGATAAATGCTTAAGCACAAGTAAAGCTAAGCTAGAGAGAGAGAGAGGGAAAGAGAAAGGAGACGGCGAGGTGGCCACGGCAGTGGAGGGCTCCATCGGTGGCTCGTCGACTCCGGTGATTACAAAAGTGTGCTAATGGTGGGTAGGAGTGGGGTAGAGCACATGCAAGTGTATTCAATGCCTTACATGGGTGGTTGGAAGGGGTTTATATAGGAAGAAGGGCTTTCTAAATGAAGAAGGGGCTTTAGCAATGCCCGAGATGTCGCTAAAACCCTTCCTGAAACATCGGTGAAGCCCCTCTGCCCGTCGGTTGTCCGCGTGCTTTGTGCTTCCTCTTCTTAGCGATCCGCGTGTAGCCACTAAGGACCGTCCGATCTAAGACGGCTGAGCTTGCGTGGAGGGCATGCTCGCGGATCGCGCTTGCGTAGCCCGCCCCCCCCACACGTCATTGTAGGTGTCTGAGCGTGCTCATCTGCGTGCGCCACGTCTCGTGATCACCACCGTCCATGTGCTGATCCACGGCCCAATTTCGTCCGCACGCGCCTTTGCCTCTGATTTGTTGCGCAGTGCGTTTCGACCCCGCGTCGCATGTGCACGAGTGAGAGTGTCGACCGCTGCACTGTAGCTCGCGCATGGTCGCCAAGAGGAGTCGGGTGCGCGGCGTGTCATCCGTTGGATGGTAATCCAACGGTCGAGATCTGATTCTGGAGCGGCGAAGGGGCGCATGCGCTGCTGATGTGAGGGCACGTCTGATGCGTTCTCAGCCATCTGATCGGAGGATCGAACGGCCTATAGCAATGTGCGATGAGAAGCAGCGAGGGGCACATCGGATGCTGCCACGTGGCGGCTGTGTGGCCGTTGATCATCAGATCAATGCTTAGAACTTCTTGGGCCAATTACGGAAGCTTCGAATGTCGGATTTTGTTGATTTTGAGTCTGTTGGACTCCGTTCGTTTCTCTGAATCCATCCGTGCGATTCAACCGCTCATCTGAGGCCTGTTTTGACATGAACTTATACAAATAACCATTAATACTGTTTAATAAGCAATCTCAATGTGCGATGCATGTCATGCTCCCATGCCCAATTATGATGTGTTATTTATGCATGTTACCCTTAAGATAAACCCCGCTTGGCAAAATTATCACCATAAAATGTAGCGTTATCAGGCAGTAAATGCTCCTCACCCGTTATGTTGTTGAAAGAGAACCCTAGCATCATTGGGTTGCTATCCTCGGAAAAGCGAAGGCATCAGACGAGAAAAGTTGTGTGTTCTCATCAGAGAAGAAGGTCGATCTTCCTTCGAAATGATGTCAGGAATTGTTGGAAAAGGTGAGTCAACCTCTCTTCATCTCAACTTTCTGGAGAGACCCTCGTACTCTACACCTTTAAATCCGACCTTTGTAGTACACATGTTGTTCATGGTTTTCTAAGGGAGCATGGACTTGGAAGAGTCTAGTTCCAAACTTTGGGGGTTGCCACCTACTTGTGCTCCCCTGCTAGGGGTGATTATTTTATTAATTGTAAATACACCATCGAGAATGGCTTAAGGGTTCCTTTATACCCTTTTTTGACGTCCTTCCTTTCATACTACCGAGTTGCCCCCTCTCAACTAAGCCTTAACTGTTGGCTCGCATTAAATGCCTTTACCATCACATGCTTCCACTTAGTTATTCATCCGTGGATGGGACTATTCCGCCTCCTTTTTGGATTAATGCTCTTGAAGTTGAAAAGGGGAAACCACCATACGGGACCTACACCTTATATAGTGAGCGGATAAAATATAGGATTATCGACTTGTCAGATAGCTTGAAGTGGCAAGACCACCATTTTTTCCTTCTTCATAATACGGAGAAATTTGAGGTTTCCAACACGTGGTAGAATCCACTTGCTAAAGATTTGCTGCCTACTTCCCATGAGCTTGACCCAACTTGGAGGCAGATTTGAAAAAATAATGGAGTTTGGACCTATAGCCCGCTTGGAATTGAGGCAGTGAGACGTCTAGGCAGTGCTGACATGGGTGGTGGATTCCTACCCCACTCCAAGAAAGTTAAGGGGTAATGACTTTAGACATTATGCTTGATATGAATACTGAAATAAATATTTCTTTAATTTTACTTGCAACCTTTGGAAGGTTTGCCCGACCAGAGACTCTGTGGAGGTGGTCTGGGAGTTCGTCCCACGACACCCAATGGGGTGAGGTGAATAAGGAATGCGAGGGGCAGGATGAGGGCAGTGCATCCACCCATCAGTGAGAGGGGAAGAAAAGAAATTGTTAAGGCCTCGACTAGCCCTGAAGGGGTTTCTATAAAGTTGAAGAGAAGGCAACCTGCTAACATCACTGTCTAGGTCTCTTCTGACTATTCTGGCGAGGTCGAAGAAGAAAGCGCTCGATCCTATGCTTCTGCACCTTGGGAAGCTAAGAAAGTGGGCCCCAGTCATGGATCCAGTGAATCAGGTGGAATGGCGACTTTGAGCATCTCGTCTACTGCAACTAGGGTTCCCAGTGCCTTCGCTTGAGTGGCTGAACAAGCGGGGAAAAGTAGCGGCTTTTTGGTTGACAGTATCTTTAACCAGACGCAACATGTACCGAGCGCCCCTGGTGCTGATGTTTTTGTCTGTCCATGCAGCATAGGGGGCTCGAATATTACTGGACGTGACCTTGGTAGTGGAGGGAGGAGCTCCGCCCGGGAGCATAGTCAAGTGCTTGGGGTGTTGAGTAGCTCACTCTCGGGTGGTCCACCGTTGCCACTGAGGGTCTCCTCATCATCTTGCCCCTGAGCTTGGGAAGCTGTGGCTGGCGGGGACTCTCCCTTCGCTAATTTAGAAAGACAAGTGTTAAGACACCAGTAGGATGCCCTCACTTGGGCCACTCCTCCCTAGAGGAGTATAAATTTCAAACATGTGCATTTCTGCTACCACCGTGTGAATAAGGTATGACATTTTTGTTCACTTGGTATAGGTGGAATGTATTGGGAATAGGTTTATTCCTGGGACCGTCCCATAAATCCCATGTTGGTTTTGCTGATGAAGCCCTTTCAGTTAGAAACCTTGAGTTTAATTTCATGAAGTTTTGATAAATAGAAAAAATTAAAAAATTTATAGACTAAACACGGGCCACACCCTATTTCTTTACTATTTTCCTTGTGTTCTTGAATTTTATAAAATTTTTTACTTTTCATATTTAGACAAAATTTATATTTGTAGAAATCTTAAGAAAATCTCTATAACATATAAAAATTTCAAAAATTTCATAGATCGTTTGCAGAATCGATTTTCCAAATCTATATTTTCTACCCTTCGACACCATTATAGAAAAAAATTTCAAAAAAATATTAAAAAAAATTTCTAAAATGTAAAAAAAATCATTTTTGGATTTCTTGTTTGATTTCCTGTCAAGTGATGGTTTGTCTTGTTTGGACCACCACTTAAAAAGATTTTTAAAATAGAGATTCATTTTAGGAGTTGCATACATAAGATTTCCAATTTAGGGTTTTGAATTCTCTCTTTAGTCCTACACCAAATCTAAAGGAGTTGATTTCCACCAACAACAACCTATTTGCTATTTGTGTGTGGCACTTAAAACTTATTTGAAAATATAAAAAGAGAGAACTCTAAAATCTACAAATCTTTATCAAACCCTAAAAGTCATTCACCCTAATCCTTGTTTGCAAACCCTATCTGTTTTGGCTTGGTTGTCACATTTCCTGCCCAATTTGCACACATAAAAAAATAAAATAATCGGACATTACCCCAATCAATGCCCTTCATAAGTCTGTGCACTTTAAGTTCCTAAGCCTAACGAAAATTTGTAATAACTTGACCCCTAAGGATTTCATCCATTTTTAGGCTTGATATCTTGATCTTAAGTTTTCTCTAATTGTTCCTAATTCCCCTAATCATACTTGGTGTTTAAGACTAGGAGGGAAGTCAAACCATGGGTAAGGGTTTATATATGCCCCTGGTAATTTTCCCAGGGCATGCTTCGACCCAAGCCACCTTTTTAATTTGGCCAGGTCGATTTAGGGAAGCAGGTTCCATTAGTGATCTCTTAATTTTCTAGGTTCCCCAGTCTTAGGTTATTTACGGAGTTTACTGTAAGTTAGGTTTAGATATTGTTTACTCGATTTGCATACCTCTTCTTCTCTCTTATCTTCCCTTCTCTCCTTTTCCCCATTCTTCCCATAAGTGTATGCACGGGTGACGGTTCAAGAATCCCCAGTTGTAAGGACCACTTGATTTCGCCCCATGCACTAGATGATTACTCTTTTCACATTCTTCTTCTTATAAAATGGAAAGCATACAAAATATGTCCTATTCCGCTTCTGCTTCCCATTCACAACCCGCCTCTAACCCTCTCATTCATAATCCACAATCTAACATCCCCATCCCTAACCTCCCTCATCTGGAAATGCGTCAAAACCTTGATTTGCCTAATGGTCAAGATCAAAGTTCCCTGCCCAATCCCTTATTTAGGATGGTTGAGCAACTGGCTCAACTTCAAGCAAATCAATAACAGTTGGCTAGGATTGTCACAAACCTAGCCAACCAAGGGCAAAATCTGCCACCCCCTCATGAGGCTATCATTCTTTTGAAGGATTTCTACGATCCTTCTAACTATGAGGAGAGACCAGAGGTGATCATACCTGAAGGGGACTTCAAAATCAAGTTGGCCACCTTGAATCTTATTAAACATTTTCATGGCCTTTCGAAGGATGACCCATTTAGCCATTTAGAGGAGCTGACTATCCTCGCACAAATCACTCGTTCTCGTAATGTGCGAGAGACTTATGGCTAATGCGACTTTGCCCTCTTTCTCTCAACGACAAGGCCACCTTTTGGTTCAGAATAATCGACAGACCCATTAACACTTGGCCCCAACTAAAAAGTGCAATTCTTAAAAAATTCTTTTCTATAGGTCATACTAATGCTCTACGAAGATGTATTACGACCTTCCAATAAAAACATGATGAATCACTTCACAAATCTTGGGAGTGATTTCAAGAATTACTTAGGAGTTGTCCACACCATGAGGTTCCATTATGGAAGCTAGTGTAGATCCTCTATCATGGATTAGAAGATCAATTAAGACAATTTGTGGATGTCTCATGTGGTGGCAATTTCTTAAACAAAGATGTTGAGAGTGCCTATCAACTTTTGAAGAAATGAGCGAAAACTCATTCAATCACTCTTCCATGAATATCTTTGGTAGAAATACCAACCTGTAATTAGGTATTCAAGAGATCGGCACTCACAGCCAAACTATTCTTGTCACCCAGGATGATCTTCAGATGATCCCCAACAATGACGCCAAAAAGTGATATAAAAAATCACGTGATTTCTAAATGTGGGTTTTTGATGTTGTAACACGCAATTTCGCAATCGCTTTTGAATTTATAAGCATAGGTAGGGCAAGTATCTAGGGTTGTCTAAGGAGGCAATTGTAGTTTTCAAAAATTACTATCTTGCAAAACTCAAATCTTCCTTTTTTGTGTTTTTATGTTTTTGACTATTTTAGGATTTTGAGATAATTGGGATTGCGAAATATGTGGAATTAAACCTACACCTAAGTGCTATACAATTAACATATGCCTACCCTTCCATGCTCACCCTTGACAAGTGGGCCTAGGGTAACTGAAAGGGTAAGATGGGTGCTTAACAATTTAAAAAAAAAACTAGGAATCAAATGCACATAAAATAACAAGTACAAAATATAGAAATGTACTTGATTGATTGGTAAAATTGGAAGGTCTACAACCACTTGGAGAGCTCACTTGCGTTGATGGAAACCACACAAATAATCCTCAAGTAGAGGAATGCTTCTTCTACACTACAAGTACAAAATAAAGAAATGGAAGAAGATAGAAGAAGCTTTGCGTAAATGAAAGTTGCCTTCGCTCCAAGCTCAGCAACTTTTGAACTTGAAGAAGGGTCCTTCCTTCTCCTTGATAGCTTCTCCTTGAACTCCTTCAATGGTGGACGTTCTCCACCCTTTGTTCTCCTCTACTTGTCCATCCCCAATGGTGAAGTGCTCTTTGGCGTGGTCCAAGGAAGAAGGAAGAAGAAGAGGCACCAAGGAGGCAAGGTTTTGCCTCCTTAATCTTCTTCTCTTCTCTTCTTCTTTAGACAATTAGGTAGGCTATGGTGTAGGAAGTTTAATGTAGCTAAGGATGAGAACTATGTGGTGGTGGGGTAGGGTATTTATAGGATGGGAACGGGGGTGGTTATGGTGTTTTTGGAGGGAAATGAAGGGGTGCTTGGATGTTTTTAGAGGGACAAATGGAAGGAAAATGAGGAGGTGCCTTGGTTTTCCCTTCAAAAATACCTTCTAGAAGGTGTTGATTTTGAAGGGAAAAAATGGACGATGGAGATGGATTTTGATGGTGGATGTAGGGTGGTGATGGAAGGGATAGTTGGCGCTAAAAGGGAAAGGAGAAGGTTGTGGTTTTTTTGGCGGAGTTTTGGGTATGGGTGCTCGACCATTGAAGTGGAGGAGGAAGTAGGGTAGGGCATGCTTAGCTAGTAGTAGAGGGTAGGAGCTGGAAATAGCTAGGAGAAGGAAGATTGAGCTACATGTGCCTTCATGGAGCTAACATGAAGCTGAATAAGGTTGCACCTAAGCTCAATAGCTAGTTTAGCTATCTAGTTCTTTGCTAGCTACTAAGCTAAGATAAATTGAGCTGGTTTTTGCTGATGTGAGCTGAGGTAAGCTGAATCTGGTCTTTTCGAAGATTGGCTAGCTACCAAAGCTAGCTAGCTTAGGTACGGTAGCTAAGCTCAACTAAGTTGTGCTAAGTTGAGTCTTCAGGAGTTATAATTGAGCTGGCCTGAGCTAGTAGAGGACTTCTTCAATTGACCAGGCTTAGCTAGTTGATTGTAGTAGCTAAGCCCGATCAAGTAGAGCTTCCATGGACTGAATAGAGCTAGGAGAAGTTGGATTCAACTAAGTTGAGCTGGCTTGAGCTGCCATCCAACTGAGGTTAGTTGAATGGAGCTTAGATGAGCTGAACTTAGCTAGGTTAAGCTGGAATGAGTTGGAATCTAGTTGAGATGAGCCGGATTCATCTGAGATCCAACCGAATTGAGCTTCTCCTTTATCTTTTGCCTTTGCTAGGGTTCGTGGGATATTCTAAATCTGTTCATCCCTGACACTGAAATAAAGGTGTAAAAATAACAAAAACAATGCAAATGCATGCCTATCCTAATAAATGACTAACTGCAGCTCGAAAACCAATTTGCAATGTTAGTCACCTAAGAGTTAGATGTGTTTTTAGGCATACGAATGATGATGAACCAACATTTATTATACCCCCATGCATACCTTTTTGTTAGTCTCTTAACAAAACTGAATTTCACAAAAATAATTTTGGGAAAAACTAATTTTTTTACTTTCAAGGAAAACATTGCTACGAAACTTAAATTGATTAAGATAGGGAAGTTATGGGATTTGTTAAGGATAAAATATCAGGATTTGTCTTTAAATCCAAGGGTTAGATTGATCGGGACTAATTTATCCTTCAAGAATTCACTAATTAACCCTTTTCAAATTCAAATGACCCGAAACTATTTTCATAGTTAGGACCTCCTTGGTTCATGAACTCAATATGTAACTTTCAAAATTACGAAGAATCAAGTGTCGGTGCTGGTGACTTGCCAACATTTTTTGAACATATTTATAGGGTCGTGTTTCTATAAAACTTTTTTTTACATATAATAATTTTTATTTGCTTGCTTCCCCATGCTTAGCCGTAGGTCTAATTTAGTAGACTAAATTAAAGCCTAAGAATATTATTATTGGAAGAAAAAATTAATTTAAAGTACACATGAAATGAATAAATTGATGTGAACTTTAAACTTATCATTTCATATATTAATTACATTAATTTTTATGTGAAATTAATTATTCACTTTAAAAATAAGAACATCACATCAAATCTCAATTTAAGATACCATAATACTAAGATTTTGTTCTAGCAAAATATAGCAAGAAAATTATTTTTTGCATTCCTTTATATCTCTCAAACTAATCAAGGACATTCCCTTCTCCTTTTCTTTTTTTTATTTTCCCTAACATGAAATCACGATTATTCTTTTTTGTTTTCTAAATCTTGTTTATAACAGGCATGAATATCTCTCCTCGCCCACGGACAACCAACAGGGAATCCTCTTCTTCTTCGGACAGAGGAGAGAACCTCCCCTCCACTGTGTGCCACCAACAACTCCACCACCGTTACCGCTCGCCACCGCGTCTCTCCCCTCGTACCGTCGTCCTCGCCATTGCAACCCTCTGCCTCGACGTTCAACACCACGCTCCGCACGTCTTCCTCGACTCATCACAGCATCACCAGAAGACCATCACCACCGTGCGCCTGCCTCCCACTCTATTTCTTCTTCCTCGACCTCAGGCTGACAGCAGCAGCTCCCTTATCCTCCCAGTTTCATCGCGCTTCAGCCACAACACCACCACATCCCCCTTCGTCTTCTTCCTCCCGCAGCAGAACAGAGTTCCTCAACCTCCCGCGAGCAACCACGCCCAGACCGCGACCTCACCTCCTCAACCAACCTCGTCCTCGACTGCGCTCCACGCATACCTCGCGCGTGGCCACGCCCTCGAGCGTAGCACCCTCGCGCGCAGCCCTCCCCTTGCGCGCAGCCACCGGCACCCTCCTCCTCTTCTTCGATTCTTGTTCTTCCCTCTCACCGCCGACGCACGCAGCCACCTCGCGACAACTCCTTCCCGCGCGGGCAGCGTCGCCCTGTCCTACGCGCGCCACCGACCTCGTATGCACCCTCGCGCGACCACGCGCAACATCTACAGTACCTCCTCCGCACGCACTATTCATCATCTTCTCCAACAGAAACCGTCAACCTCCGTGTAGTTCCTCCTCTTAGCCATCGACTCCGGCCACGAAACTCCACACTGTCGACTCCCTTGCGCTTGCCTCGACGCAACGACCTCGGCCACGCCCCCAGAATTGTCGACGATAGCTCGCACGACCGTCGGCGGAGATCCACATCATCGGCCAACCTTCCCGCCGGCCGGCCGCCACCGCCCACCATCAACCACGCCACGACCACCCACGCGTAGCCCTTGTCATCGGCGACCTCCACGTGCGGCCGCTCCTCCTGCCGTTCACTGTTCTTCGCGCACAGGAAGAGGAAAGACATCCTCTGTTTTTGGGTTAAAAAGTTTTTACATTTCATGCCATGGAAGAAGAACTGGATTTTTGGATTTTAATATTATATTATTGGATATTTTATGAAGATGACCTTCCTCGTTTACTTAAATATTTTATCAATATACGTGAATGCTATAAGTTTCATTTCAAAGAGGTTTTGGTGTTGATTTTTTACGATTTTAATTGTGAACTTTTGTGGAAGAGTCTAGCAAATTCAGATAGGTTCCTTATCTCCCTGTGGAAATAACCTATTCTTTTGTGAGTGATTTTTATATTAACGGTTGACGAATGAATTTTCACTGCTCAAATTTTACTTCGACGATGGTATTCCTTATGCCAAAATTGTTTCAAAGTAAAAATTATCGATCAAATGGCACCGTTGCTAGGGAGGCAACAAACATCATAGGTTTACTTGATTTTATTTTTGATTAATCTGAGGTGCACAGTTTTCTGACTAGTCTCTATTTTTTTATATGTGAGGAATCTAACGAGATGAGAGGCGTAGCGGAGCGACGATGTCGACCTTGAACGACACCTTCTGATGAGACCACATTTATGGATTGATTAAATTGATAAATGACTAGTATTAGATTAATGTTTACACATGCATAGTATACTTTTCTATGTAAATATTTTAGTTTATAAAAAATCTTGCATACATATTATAGTGACATGCATGTATTAATGCAATATTTGGGATTATTTTTATAAATAACCCAACTTTTCTTTTATCTCTTCTTTCCTACGGAGCGCACTAGCTTTGCAACCGCACCTCCGCCAAAGAAGTCAAACCATCACTGTGATCACCTCCCAATTGCCTAAAAAAATCCTTAAGTTGTCGACGGAGATTTCGAGGAGAAAACAAATTAAAGGAATGGAATCGAGAAGGATAAAAGGATCTTCTCCCTTGACGGCCCCCACCCGCCCACCGTGTATGAAGCTTTCACCTTGGACATAAAGCTCGCACCGTGATGCTACCGCAAACTCCTCGTCGATCAGCGATGCAGTGGCAGCGCACTGCCTCACCGTAGCAACCACATACGCACGCCCAGCACACCACGTGCAATCCTTCCACGCTAAACCACTTACTGTTCCTCTTCCTCATCATCTTTCTCTTCTTCACCCTCCCTGTTTCAGTCCTCAAAGAACCCAACATCCCCATCACACCCACCGTCAGCAGGAGCACTCCCCAACCGCCAACTTCAGATGTGGTTACCCACAACCAACAACGCGCCCTTGGGCATCCACCTCCTCATGTCCACGGCGTGCCACCAGTGCATTTGGCCTCCACCAACGCCCGCACGCACCACCCTTGCGTGCGGCCTGCCTCCTCACCATGTAAGCAGCCACCGCTGCAGTCACACCCTCGCGCGACCACACCATTGCGTGGGCGGCCACCTCACGTGTAGCCACAACGCTTCCTCCTTGTGTTCCCGTGCACGCTCACGCCCACAGCCATAGCAGCTGACCTTTTCCCCCCTCCGTGCACTATTCTTCTTCTCCAAGAAGAACCCAACGTCGACTGTTCATCTCCACGTGCAGCCGCCTCATCTGGCCACCGCACTCTGCGTCGTCGATGCCGTTGACCTCACCTCGACACCTCGAGCTCGCCTACATCCGCAGCCGACTCTCCCGCAATCCATGCACACTGTAGGAAGCCACCACTGCCGGCGAGTTCTTCTTCACCAGCCAGCCACCTCTGGCAACCATCGGTCCCGCCACTACCATCGTTGCGAGCCTCTCCTCCAGCATGTCTCCTCCGTCCAGACTCGTGTCCAGCGAGTCCTCCTTGCACGTGCACAAGCCGCCCAAAGCAATCCCCTGTTTCTCCTTGAATTAAAAATTACATGCGAATGCCATTGCAAACTTCCTATTCATTTATTTATCTTATTATTATATTCAGTTAGATTTGCATGAATATCCCTCCAGTTTATCCGAATTACAGATGATTGCATTTGTTCATGATTGGGATATTGATTAAAATGAATAAGATATCTTTTATTGAAGATTAATCTTTACATTGATTTCTATTGCCAAGATCACTAGTTAATAGAATATTAGGTTGTGGTGATTTTGTATTTAAACACCTACATTTTTTATCAATTGCTTAGAATGATGATTTATGTTGAAAAAGAATTACAGGAATTAGCACCCACTGCGTTTCCCGAATAAACGAGGCATCACTCACGAGTTTAATAGACTAATTCCTCCCTGTGGAGACGACTTAATCACTGTGGTTAGAAATATTTAATGTTTTGATAAGTCGATTTTCCACTACAAAAGCTTTACAATGACACGTCATTTTATGTTTAAAATTTTAACGAAAGTGACGATGGACTCATCAAATGGCGTCGTTGCCAGAGAGGCAACTAGCTTAGTAAACTCGTACGCATTTCCTGTGATTTTTTATTGAGATTATACATCCATTGACCTATCATTTTCTCTGTGTGAGGTACATCGAAGGAGAAGGCGCATGCAGCAGATACTCATCTTGGTGGCCCTTGCTACCACCTCAAAGATAATCGCAGGAGCCTGTGGGCCTTGATCCCACACGCATGGAGATGCACGGAGGACCATCTAGGAGGATTCCTCTTCTTAGTCTTTTGATTTCAGAGTAGACTCTTTAGGTTTAGTCTAGTTATTTATTTTCTTACCCTTGTACTCTGGGGCCAGTTTTTGGGAGAGTGTCCTTGATTCTTTAGATTCTAGGTTTATTCTTAGTTAGTTCTTTTGATTGCGCATTTTTTTTTTTTTAATCTTAACTACCTGCTAGAAGTTGCATATTTTTAAGACGACCATCTAGGATTGCTTGAGTAGTATCTAGATTTTCTTACTACATTGCGTGCATTTCTGCATTGAAGAGTGTTGGAGCAAGGTACGTACTTCCTATCTTTTTGCATCAGTTATCTACTAACGCATTGCATTTGGACATAATTTAAGACGACCACTTAAGTTGATTTGAAAAGATTAATCAAGTAGCCACATTGCTTCTCGAAAAGAAAGTAAAATATACAGGAAGTATTTGAATAACTTGACTGCAATTTTCAAAAGAAAAATCACTTTTTGGGGTGTGATGCACACTTCCTGCATTAAGCACACACTTTAGGCACTGCACTAGGACTTGGACCCTTAAGGCTATAGGCATCGATCTCTTTATCAATGCAAACCCTCCTATCTCGCTTTGTAACGATGGTATTAACTTTTGCCCTAGTGATTTGATACTCTAAGGAGAGGGACACCCTATAAAGGAATTCAAGGTTAGTTAAGAGGCACCGCTAATGCACCACCTCAAAGGAAGGATTCACCCTATTTACATCCATTGGTTCCATCCTTGGAGTACCTTTTTTACTTGAGCACTTGAGAATATCATTGCAACAAAGTGTACGTCTCTAGGACACTCGAATGTCTATTTAGGGTGCGTAATTGATTGACAACTTGATTGTCACCCAAAAGAACTAAAAGCACCCTCAAGCTCCTTAATAGCCATTGACTAGGAATCTCAAGCGCCTCACTTCTCTTATACCACTTACATGGGAACGGAGAAATACTGCTTTGACTCCATTTGGCTAGGCTAGAATGGTTGGAAGAGGGTTTAAAGTGCTTTAACTTAACAAAAGACCTCTTGCCTTGTGTTTGCTTGGTGTATGTTTGGTAGGCGCTCTCTTAGAAATAGTCTTCTTTTCAACCCTGAGCCAGAGAAAATTATTAGAAAAGCTAACCTAGAAAGAAGAAAAATGGTTGAAGAATGACCTGAAGACGAGATTAGGGCTGGTAAAAATCAGATAACCTTGAGAGACTATTTCCTCCCTAAAACCTACCAAGCCCTACCTATCCGAAGACCTAGAGTGGATAATCCATATGAAATCAAGAGCAGCACCATATCTTTGCTCCCCTCTTTCTATGGTACTGCTAGGGAGGATCCCTATAGGCATCTTGAGGAATTCACCGAGGTCTGTTCCACGATGAAATTCCAGGGCTTTATTGGTGAAGCCTTGATGAGAACTCTATTTCCATTTTCCCTTAAGGATAAGGCCAAGTACTTGTATCATACCCTCGATGCAAGGGTAAATGATTTGACCACCCTTAAGGGAGAATTCTTGAAAAAATATTTTCCTATGAGTAAGATCAACCACTACAGAAGAGAGATTATGGGGTTTTACTCAACAAGAAAGAGAGCAATTTCACGAGACTTGGGAGCACTTTAATGACCTTCTTAGGTTATGCCCCCACCATTAGGTGCCAAGATGGCACTTGATCGAAAGGTTCTATAATGGATTATCTGAAAGGCACAGGCAAACCATCGATGCAGCCTGTGCAGGAACCTTCATGACCAAAATTGAGGATGAAACCTGGGCATTATTTGAAACATTAAGTGACAATTCCATACATATGTCCTCTGCTTATCAAGAAAGAAAACCATCAATCTTGCAGAGGAAGATAGAGGCCCATGAAGCTGGGGCTATTCAGTATTTGGCTTATCAGATTCAATTGTTGAACAAAAACTTTGATAAGCTTTTAGCAAACCCTGACATGAACCTGCAAGCAGCCTCTATCTTTCAGGCTTCAAGTGAATGCTCCATTTGCCAAAGCAGATGCACGCCACTGCGGAGTGCCACTAAGCAAATCAATTCCCTAAGTTGATTCAAGCCAACCTGAACTAGGCCCAAGTTTTCTGCCCA
The DNA here is from genome assembly GCA_037157565.1 of Thalassia testudinum. Classification (NCBI taxonomy): domain Eukaryota; kingdom Viridiplantae; phylum Streptophyta; class Magnoliopsida; order Alismatales; family Hydrocharitaceae; genus Thalassia; species Thalassia testudinum. The sequence goes on along the minus strand of JAZHRO010000035.1, from coordinate 63,470,566 downwards.
ACTCCTCGCAATAACCCTTATTCCAATACCTATAATTCAGGGTGGTAGAACCACCCAAACTTCTCATGGAAGCAAGGTGATGCTTCTAACTCAGGGAATGCAAGACCCCTACCTCCCCAACCTAGGGTAATTGAAAGGATAAGGTGGGTGCTCAACAATTCTAAAAAAAAAACTAGGAATCAAAAGCACATAAATAACAAAGCACAAAATTTAGAAATTCACTTGATTGATTCGTAAAAATGGAAGGTCTACAACCACTGGGAGAGCTCACTTGTGTGGATGGAAACCACATAAATAATCCCCTAGTAGAGGAATGCTTCTTCTACACTACTAAGTACAAAATAAAGAAAAGGAAGAAGATAGAAGAATCTTCACATAGACGAAAGTCACATTCGCAACAAGCTAAGCAGCTTTTGAACTTGAAGAAGGGTCCTTCCTTCTTCGTGACAACTTCTCCTTGAACTCCTCCAATGGTGGACGTTCTCCACCCTTTGTTCTCCTCTGCCTAGCCATCCCCAATGGCATAGTCTAAGGAAGAAGGAAGAAGAAGAAGGCACCAAGGAGGCAAGGTTTTGCCTCCTTAATCTACTCTTCTCTCCTTCTTTGGATGATTAGGTAGGCTATGGTGTAGAAAGTTTAATGTAGCCAAGGATGGGAATTATGTGTTGGTAGGGTAGGATATTTATAAGATGGGAAGGGAGGTGGTTATGGTGTTTTTTGAGGGAAATGAAGAGGTGCTTGGATATTTTTGGAGGAAACAATGGGAGGGAAATGAAGAGGCACCTTGGTTTTTCCTCCAAAAATACCTTCTAGAAGGTGTTCATTTTGGGGGAAAATATAGAGGGTGGAGATGGCTTTTGATGTGGATGTAGGGTCATGATGGAAGGGATAGTTGGCACCAAAAGAGAAAGGAGAAGGTTGTGGCTTTTTTGGTGGAGTTTTAAGTATGGGTGGCCAGCCATTGAAGTGGAGGAGGAAGTAGGTGACTGCACAGCAATCATAGGACATACTTGACCTAAATTGAGTTAGATCTTAACATAAATTAGGAGTAATTCGTGCATTAATTACATATTCTGCATTCTCACTACTTAGTTGTTCCTGAAATAATGGTATAATTCTATACTGATTAGTGAATAATTTGGTTTGCAGGTAATAAAAGCTCAGGAGATGGCTTAAAGCTAAACACAAGATGAATAAAAGTTGGATAGATGCCGAAGCTGTGGTAGAGCTAGAGCGGAAGCCCAAAATAAAGTCGAAAATAAAGCCAAAGACAGAGAGAATATGGAAGAGGTATACTAGACTACTTGTATGATTTAAATGCTAGAATTAAAGTATGAAGAACTTAGGACAACCCTACACTTAAACACTTTCCAGCCCACCTCTGGAAGTCCAGACAGTATGTTAGACGTCCATTTTCTGTAGAATCCACCAACAGAACCCAACACCCATACTGATCCAATATTAGACGTCCAAACTTGATCTTCAGACTTCCAATTCTAAAGTATAAGTCATCTAAGCTACTTTCTAGATGTCTGGAGGTCATCTCCAGTTGCTGTTTTGGAATTAGAAGCTATATCTTGCTTCTATAGGCCTAGGAACCCTACCATACACCTTAAGAAACCTATTTAGAGACACCCTAAGCCTAGTACACCATCACTAGACCTTCCTAAGTACCTAATTAGGTTCTCACTAAGTCCAATTGACTCAGTAGAAGGCAATTGAACTCTGCTTGTCTAATTGGACTCATGGAACCCCATTAGACCCTAATTTCAACCTATACAATTCTAATTGGACTCAGTTGTAGTCCAATTGACTCACACACAAGCTAATTGGGAATTCTCTCTCCCAATTACACACACATTCACCCAATTAAACTTGTGATAAGTTTCATTGGATCTACCACCTTAGTAATAGGTTGTATGAACCTATTTTTAGGATCCTTATGTAGACCCAATACCCAAACCTATTAGGCTCAACATAGGACTACCTTAGCCACCAACTTAAGTGGTCCACCCAACCAACTTAAGTCACGCCCACACAACCCACACAAGTGGCATCCACACATTTTTAGGTGGTGCCAACTTATGACCTAAGTCCACCTCCAACTTAGTCCACATAACCACCCAACTCCCTCCACAAATAGTGGATCTAAAAGACCCATTCTCCTCTCATGTTGACACCACCTAAGACTCTCTAGAGTCTTCCAAGACACCACCTAAGGAGACCTCCCAATTTCTATAAAAGGCCATCATTTTGGTGGCCATCCATCAATCTTGGACCCATCCATCTCCTCCATAGAATCAACCTCCCACATGCACCATCACCTCCACGTCTAAGAGCTCCTCCACCACCTCCTCAAGAGGCCAGCCACCACCACTTGTGGTTGTCCTCCCCTCCCTCCACCTATAGCCACATGACCACCAAAGCCAACCTTTGTTACCTCGATTTCTCATAGTAGTAGTTGTTCTTCATAGCTTTATTTTTATGCATTTAATTTCCTACTTAGTAGTGCAGTATTGTCTCCTTCCAGAGTGCACGCATATGCTCTTTATGGGTTCCATGCATGCATCTCTCTAAGTGGTGTAGATGGGCCATCATACCCAAGGTCTTACGACTCTCGTCTTACAGTGTTGATGGCTCTTCAAGCATTCACAGCGGGATGAGCTTCTCATAGATCTAGTTTTAAATTCCTTGTACAAGCATTCCTCTACATCTAATTGTAGACAACTTCATTCAATGCAATAAATTTTCTTTATCATTATTTGGATCATCTTTCCTTTATGCAAATAAACATGTCAGTTCTGAAAGATATAGATGATTTAGCAATAAATAAATTTTCTGTTGGTCGCTATCGTATGATAGAAATCATGCGAATAGAAACTCATACCTTCACCTTCGTGATATTTTTGACTCATGCGCACATTCTTTGCATAAATAACATGACCGGCGAATCTTATATATGCCACTTAAACACCGGACTACAATTTTAAGCAAGTAGAAAGAAAAAATCAGAATTGATTTGCAAAACACGTCTCCCTGATTTCAATCGGGACTCACCAAGTCTCGTTAAAAATTATTGTTTTAATCGGATTTCACGCCTATGCTACGATGAATTCAACTAAAAGCATGAGTTATGAATTCCAACAAATGACGTCGTTGTTGGGGAGGCAACACGAACTTGATATTTGATTTTTGATTTGATTTCTAACAAATTTGCATCTGCTTGCATTTTGGTGTGCAGGAATAAGAACACACAATCTGCACACACATAAAGCATAGTTGAAGACCTTCAACTACACCTAAATCTTAGATTTATGATTTGATTCTAAATCTTAGGTTAGGTAGTTTATTTTTGAAAAAAAATTTGAAAAAAAAGCCTCCAAATTTCGAAAAGAGAAAGAAAAAATTATTTTTTTAGTAAAAGGCTTTTCCTATTTCAAAAACCTTTTGAAAAGTCTCTTTACTATATTTGGAAATTCGGCCAAAAGCTTTTCTATGAATTAAAAATTATTTTGCCAAATATCTGTTGATCCAAAAATCTTAAAATTCAGGCTGAACATAGATTATATCAAACTAGCTTTCAAACACCACCATCTGTTTTTAAAAATTCATAGTATTTACTTTTTAAAAATTTGTGAAGTACAAGGGGGTCAAATGGATTGAAATTTGAATTATTTTGATTTTCAAAAACCAATTTTGAATGGCACAGAGATCTAATTGTCTTGAAATTGGTGGGCTTTGAAAGCTGATCAAACATGCTTTAACTCACATATTTTCCCAAATTTTTGAATATGATTTTATATTGTTTCAAGGAGAAAAAATAACATGGGGTCAATCTGCCTTATACGACCCCTGTTAGTTAAAAATTATATTAAATCACTCAAAATAGTAAAAATTCTATAAAAAAATTCTTTGGAAAGCTTATTTGAAAAGGAATCTATTTGCCAAATTTCATTTCATTTGAATTCCATTTGCATTGTGGAGAATGTTTTTAATCTGAATACTTGTTCTCTTGCCTAAATTGTTTAGAATTTGCATAAACCCTGCGTCCCACATTTAGGCTTTACATTTGTAGAGACCAAATTGACTAGCTTGGACTCAATTGAGTCCATTGCTTAGTCGGTGAGTTGAGTCACTTGGTTGACCACCTCACCCAACCTAATCACTTGAAGAAAGGTTAGAAAAAACCTAAAGCAAAATTTTAATTTAACCTACATTTGTTATTTAACTACTGGATATCATAATTTCTTAAGCCTAACCTAGTGCCAAGTCTGTGGGTTAGTACCAAACGGTTGCATCTAAGGGGTATCAAGGACTCAGAGGTGTAAGCCAAAGGAAGAGCCTTCCTCTTAGTCTCCTCGTATTCAAACTGACTAGGTTAGCTTAGGAAATTAGGATTATTTTCAGTCAATTTTATAATGAATTTTCTTCAGGAATTAAAATGTTAACGAAAAATTCGGTCACATGATTCTAAGGGCCAATTTGATTGCAAGGCCTTAGCCTTGTTGGCTTGGCTACACCAACCCTTGTTGTTGGTGTATGCAAGGGAGGAGGTCTTTAAGGCCTACTTTGGTGAGACCTTAGGAACCAAACCCAAGGCAGCCAAGGCAACTTTTCTCATCACCTTCTTCTCAATTAATTGAAATGGCTAATCCAAATCCTAATCTTGGTCACGAGGGCCAAGATCTGATGGCTCATCTATAAGCCAGGGTCATTGCATCTGAACAGCGACATCAGTAGAACATCGACCAGATTCTAAATACACTAGACAGAATGCAGCATCCACCACGCAAAGAATAGCTACGGGATTTCTACGATCCGACGACCATGATTGTGGCACCTCAAGTCCAGATTCCCGCAGGTGGAGACGCATTCGAGCTCGAGCTAAATGTAGTAAGTATGATCTAGGCTTATTTTAATGGACACTCGAATGAGGATCCCTTCTAGCACATTGAGGATCTGAGTCGAATCGTGGAAACAGTTTGACCCAAAAATGTAGATCTTGGGATTGTTCTCATGAAGCTTTTCTTGTTCTCACTAAGGGACAAAGCTTCATATTGGTTCAAGACCATCGGGAGGCCGATTGGAACCTGGGGGGAATTACGTCACAAATTCCTCCAAAAGTTCTTCTCGATAGGTCGAACGATTGCGATGAGGTGTGCAGTCACGACTTTTTACCAAGGACCAAGGGAAAAGTTACATGATGCATGGGATAGATTTCATGATCTTAGGAAATGTGCACTCCATGGTGTGCCTAGATGGAACTTAGCCCAGATTTTCTACCATGGACAAGATGACACATCGGTACCTGGCCGACGCATCTAGTGGTGGGAATTTCCTCTCTAAAGACAAGAATTCCTTTGAGTTGTTCGAATCTTTAGTAGAGAACTCTGTGAATGCCACCTCTATGAACCAATTCCAGCAACCTGGACAGCAACGAGCTATTGTCTATGAGACCCATGCTGAGTCAGCCCAAGCTGACATGGATATTATCACCAAGAAGCTGGATAAGGTGGATCTGCTGGAAAAGAAGCTCGACGAGCTAATTCAAGCCCATTCAAGATTCTCTGGCAATGCTGCTGCATCCCACTCCTCCGCATCCCAAGCCCCCCTTGCTCGAGTACATTTATTCACTTGGGTTGTGTCTTCTCCACCTGTTTCTTTGTGGGATCTTGTGTATCAGGAACCTGTGAATAATCTAGATCTGGTGCCCTATGATCAGGGTTACTCACCTCATGACAATTTTAGTGCGTATTCCCTTGACGTATATATGTCTCAGACATCTTCGACCTACGAAGATGCTAATCTATCTAAGGATATGGGCGTAACAACCCATAGTCGAAGACATATAACCCTGGTTGGAGCCAGCATCCAAATTTCTCTTAGTCTGGTAATACACAGAGGACCAAATGATGATCCACATTACAGACCAAGCAATACGGGAATGTGCAAAACACATACCCAAGGCAACAACCATTCCCATCTCAGCAGTAGTCATGGTCAATTTATTAGTCACTGCATCATGCTACCAATCATCCTCCAAAGCGAGCCAACCCTTTGGAGGAACTTAAAGAGGACCTGAAAGAATCCATGCGGCAATCAAATCATGATAACTTGAAGATCATGAAAGCCATGGCTGACCAAATACAAAATATTCAGAACATGCAGAATCAGTTGTTGCAGGAGCATAAATTACATGGAGCCTTGCCCTCCCAACCCGTCCCGAACCTGAGGTATGCGCAGAAGTAGGGCACTTCGCTTAGGTTCCAAGCACCACAAGGACAAGCGCATGTAGTAGTATTACAGGCACCTCTTGCACCACCTGGTTATGCGCAGGGTCAACCGACCTTATTGCCGAACCCCACCTATTCTGCCCCTTCCACTCCTCTACCACGTCAAGGACAGTATGCCGATGCAAAGGCTGTCACTTTGAGGAGCGGGAAGACCACACAGGACCCACCATTTAGGAAGGCGAGTCACGATTCTTGTCACCCCTTATGGCAGGATGGCTCATCATCTTCTTCTCAAGAGACACTTAATGTAGACAACAGCAAACGACCTTTAAACCCTGAGATTCTCATCCCTTTTCCTGAAGCTCTTACGTAGGATTCAGCAAAGAAAAAGGGCACGCAGAATTACAAGGACCTAAAGGCTATGTTCAAGGAGATTAACATTCAGGTCCCACTCCTCGATGCTGTTGATTACATTCCCACTGTCGCTGATAGGTCCACTTTAGCGAACTATAATTAAGCCTAAGTACATGGTTATTTAGACGAGAGGTCATTTTAGAGCATGCACTGCAGTAATAAAATTATTTAAGCTCATGAATTATTATTCTCACATTTTTATTAAATGAAGGTGCACCCATTAGATTCATGTATTAATACATTTACATGTTTACGTTTTTGTAAGAATAAATTGGACATATCAGTTTTGGAATCTTGGGTTTGTATCAAAAAAAGAAAGGAAGAAAGAGATTCTAAAATCTTCTTTTTGGAACCTATAATTATTCCCCATAATCACTTCTTTCCATCATATATCTTCTTCCTTGTTTAATACAAAAATACCTACCATTCTCTATTTTCCATGCATGCACATTCCCTTCTTTCCTTATTTTCTCTCCCTCCACATTAATTTCTCTCTCTGATTCTTTCTCTTTCTCTCTTTATATATAACAGGGAAGAGGACAGTAGGGAATCTTCATCTCCCTCTCCATGGGGAGGAGCATCTTCTTCCTCCACAGAGGACGAGTTCCTTCTCTCCAAGACAGCCCCAACTCCATCACCGCGAGTTCCACGACCATGGCCACGATCACCACCATGTCTCGCCCACAACGTTCCCATCACCGCGATTGGCGGTGACAACGTCGACATCATCACCGCGATTGCAACTCCAACACCACGAGTTCATCACCACCAAGCTCCACCCGACGTTCCTGCCACTGTGATTTCTCTGCGATGACGATCACCACCGTGCTCCAACTATGTCTACCGACCAACATGGAGAACATGGTCCCTCTCCCTTCCATTTAAGATGTCCGGGAACCTTTTCGGACGTCCAGGGACCCATGCCCTCCAGCTTGATCTTCTTCTTTCGCAGCCTCCACGCACCAACAGAGTCGACGCTCCTCCCTCTCTCTCAGACCTCCGACCACCTCCAACCACCGGCCCTTCACCACCCTCACCGACGTCTCTTCTTTGATAGCAAAACCTCCTTGCGACAACTCCTTCCCGTGCAGCTAGCACCGCCCTCGCCATCACGCGCGTGTGAGTATCAGCACCGCCCTTCGCCCTTACACTGATCGTGCGACCTTTCTCTCATGCATAAGCAGCCCAAGCGCTCGCCCTCATCGCGCAACCACCTCGTGTGCAATCCACCTCCCTGCTCGCACTCCTCACGTGCGTGTGCACGGCCAGCAGCCGCGTGCCCCCATCGCCGGCCTCCTTTGCGTCTTCTTCCTTTTCTCCACCGACAGAGACAAAGGAACCCAACACCACCCAAAATACAGCAACCCCCGCCGGCCACGATTCTTTGCTTCGTTGACGCCATTGACCTTGCCTCGACACCATGAGCTCGCCTACACCTACAGTAGGCCCTCTCGCAATCCACGCATGCCAAGGGAAACTGCCACCGCTGGAGCTTCCCACGGCCAGCCATCCACTCCTATTCACGCACGCACGAAGGGAACGAATCCTCTGTTTCTTCTCATATTATTATTTACATTCACATGAGATTGAGAGTTGGATTTTATTTTTGAGTTATTAATATTCTATTATGGAGAATTTATGGGAAGGCACTCATCTTTTGTGTTAATAAGTACTTCAGCATCTCTTGACATTGTTGGCCTAATCTAAAGAGGGTTTTTACTTGATTCTTTAAGGAATTACTTGGTGAAAAATTATTCTTAGACATTTGCAAGTTTTAATAATTTATTACTCTGTTCCTCCTTGTGGATACGTCATCCTAACTTCGTGGTTAGTTTTCACTGATAAATATTTTGTTTGGGACTTTTCCACCACGTGATTTATACTGTGACGATGTATTTTTTTGAAAAGTGAAATCTCTTAATCAAATGGTGTCATTAACAGGTAGGCAACGGATGCAATAGATTTTCATGATTATTTTTGGGATTATTCTGAGGTGCACATTGATTGACCAGTTATTTTTTCTATGCGAGGAATCTAACGACGCGACAGGTGCAGCTGAGTGACGATGTCGATCGTGAGCGATGCCTACACATGCAAAGAGGACACGAAAAGGAGTCCTGGATCTCACATTCATAGGGGATTCTCCTCTATTGCAGATTATCTTTCGTTTCAGTCTTCTCACCCTTGTAGCATCGAGGCTAATTTTCAGGGGTCTGTCCCCACTTTGTTTAGCATCTAGGGCTATTTATCTGTGGTGATCTACTTGCTTGCCTCCAAAATAAAATGAGAAAAATATCGAGCTGCTTGTTTAGGAGTTGCATGCCCTTAGGTGCACACATTTAGGGGTGATTGAGTAGCATACTAGATCTCTTCTCTTGCATTGCATACATATTTACGTGAAGATTGCTAGAGATAGGTATACCTTTCTATCTTTGCATCCAGCTCATGTTCACACATTTGCATTTGGATTAAATTTCAAGACCACAAAACTGATTAAATTGACCTAATTCAGTGGTTGCCTAATTGAAATTGGGACTGCTAATCAGATTCGACCTTAAAATCAAAATCACATTTGATCTGATCAAAATGGACTTGTCTGCGATTCTTCTAAAAAACAAATTGATTTGCGGTGTGATGCACACTTTTGGCACTGAGCATGCACACTAGGCACCGCACTAGGTCTCGGTCCCTTAAGGCTATAGGCACCGATCTCTTCATTAGTGCAAACCCTCCTATTTCACCTTATGGTGGTGATATTATCCCGTGTCTAAGTGTTTTGATACTTCAAGGAGGGGGACACCCCTTAAAGGAACAAAAGGATAGTTAAGAGGCACCGCATTCGCATCGCCTCAAAGGAAGGGTTCACCCTACTTGCATCCCTTAGTTCCATCCTTGGAGTAACTTCTCACTAGGTCACTTGAGAGTATCATTAAAGCAAGGTGTAGGTCCTAGGGCACACGAAGGTCGACTTACGGCCCGTAATTGATTGAGCAACTTCTTTGGCCATCAAGAAAGAACGTAAATGACCTACTTGTCAGGGATCTCAAGTCACAGCCCCCTCTTATACCACTAAGGTGGGAACGGACGGGTGCAAACTTGACCCCATTTAACAACTTTAAGGGATAGGTTGGAGGTTGGCTCAAATCTGTTCTAAGAAAAAAAAGAGTCCCATTGCCTTGCGTTTGATTGGGGTGTGTTTTTCAAGTCATGGATTACAATAGCTATTTCACTTCTTACTTTCATCCCAGAACACCGAATCCCAATCCCATGACCTGTAGTTATCCATTATCTGATGAGCATTGGGATCCTTTCTACTCCTACTATAGGGGCATTGGTCTGATTAATCCCCAACCCAGTGATGATGAGTAGAACCTAGGAGAAGGGTATCCCAACCTTAGCTCTCCCATGACTATACCCAACCCACCCACCCTTAACGATTTTTCTTATCGAGGTTGAACTGATACTCCTAGGCAACTTGAACCTAAGATTGACTATCCTCCACAATCTGATAGAAGCCTCTCCTCTTTTATGATAGAAATGCAAAAACAACAGAAAGAAATGATGGATTCTATGGGAGAGATTTTGAGGAATAGTCAAAGATTAACTAAAGAGATTAGCCAGCTTAGCGACCCTCTTATAGTCAATTTTGATCCCTACCTCTATTCCCCCGATTACCAAGATAATTTCGAGGAAAACAATGACAACAGAGATCTTATTTTGAGGAGTAGCTATCACTTAGATATCCCCCATGAGATATGCCCACCAGAAGGAAATCCTGCTGATTATCCACCTGATCTTAATTGGAGTCAGAAAAAAGGGGAAGATGGTCCCATTAGATGAACTCGACCCGAATGATAGTATCTTTGTTACATTTGATGAAATGGGTCACAATCTAACAGTCAACCCAACTCCTTCCCCCAATTTTGAGGTGGATTGTACAACCCATCCTAGGGATGCTGAACCTATACTTCTCACCTTTGAGGACCTTACACCTCAGTTAGATCTCCCTAACGATTGTGATTATGAAGTTAACAAATTCCAGGAGTCTTAGATGCCGGACAAAATCATATTAGAAGGAAGTGATAATAACCACAATCCTCTACCTAGGGTACCAACACCTGTCATTGAATATTCTAAGGATTCATAGGTACCCAACATAGGTGACCATGAGGAAATTAAGACTGAATTGGAATACTTGGATCAGTATTGGTCTTAGGGGCATGAAGAGTTGATATTTGAGAAGACAAGGAAACACTTGATCCTAGCGTGGAAGATTTTCCTAAGTCTCAGAGGCTAGAGGGACGAAACGTAGAAGAGGATGATGATGACTTTGAGGGGCCCAAATTCAGAGTATGGAGTGACTCTAGGGGGAAATATGTTTTGTTCGAGGACCTACCCCCAGAGGATCTTACTGATTTAGCCAAATCCAGATTCCTACCCACTTTTGACTACAAAGATCATCCTCTCAAACATTGGGAAGAAAAGGTTGCAATTGATACTCTTGATGAAGGAATCTATACGTCCCAGGGGTAGGTTAGCATTGAATAACTTGGGGATGTCGTTGTTGAGGGCACTCACACTCCTATTGCTTCCAATCCACTTCTTCATGATAATGAAATGGGCGACACCCTTAGTCGGTTTGATTTGGAAGATGAACATTTGGGCCCATTCTAGGATGAGCACATCAATGATAAGTAGCATGGAAATCAATCAGTAACTAAGGCTACTTCTGATGAACTGGAATGGTTGTCAAGGAAGAATGTTGAACCTCTCAAGCCCTCTTTGACTCTCACCCCTACACCACAACTGAGAGACTTCAACTTACAAAAATAGCTTCTTGAAATCCCTGCTCACATTCTTGCTTTACTGGGGAATAACTAGACCAACACATTCTGTGGCGAGTGTGGATCGGCGCTTTCCCATGTCAGCCCATCAACCTTAGGGTATCCTTCGTCGCACCCTCCTTTTTCCACACATATCTGCTTGAGGAGCCTTTGCCTCCTCGTCGCGCACTCCCGGAGGTCACTACTCATGTGTATTTTGTGAAACCTCTAACAATAGCTCAGGAGTGCCCTATTTTCACCTGCATCTAGTGGGCATTTGGCATCACTCTCCATCACCAGCTTACCAACATCTTGGGTTACTTATTCGTTAGGCCAAGTTTGTTACGTATCTTCTTTGGGTCTCCTTCTGCCTCCCTTCTAGAGCCCGATTTGCGAGACATCCCAACTCCACCTCAGGTAATATCTTTCCTTGCTTTTATTTTTTAATGAGGACATTGTCAGATTTAGGCATGGGGGGGTATAACCTGAGGTTGTTTATAGCATGATACATATTCCACATGCAGTTAGGGCATCTATCTTACATAAAAAAAAGAAGAGAAGAGAGAAAACAAAAAGGAGATGAAATCTTTGTGAGCTGAATTACAAATATATTGAAGAGAAGAGAGAGGAAAATGTGCAAAATTGTGCTGGTTCCAGCATTTGATTATGGAAGAGTTACTTAAGTTCTAGGCTAGAATGAATGTTTAATTAAGTTCTAAAGTGCTAGAGAGAGTGAGATAAGTGAGGGATACCAACTTTAGGCCTCCTAGGTCTGTTTTAGGGCTTAAACGCTCACATATTTGTTAAGATCCAGACTATTCCTCAAGAGGTTAAGGGAGTTGCGAAGCTGATGTATTGAGTCTAAGGCTTAGGAAGTATTCGGCCTCGTTGCATGCCCTTTGGTTTGCAGGACTTAGTAACTTAAGCACCTAAAAAATCACACACCAGTCTGGTTCAGTACGCATAATGAAGAATATGCCAAAAAGTGTATATTCTGAAAATATTTTCTCGAAAAGATGACTTAGGAGCGGCTCGAAGACACAAGTTCATTGGATGAGTTCCCAACGTGGAGAGGAGGAATGAAAAATACTCATCTCGAAGATGCATTATAACATATCATTTCCTTGGTGCTTGTCTACTAGGATATCTAAATATCCTACCGAGGACATGGAAGCACATTATGCTGGTTCAGGTGCCATGGGTGGCATTATCCCGAAATGTCGATTACTAGGGTCTAAATTTCGCTATAAGATGCCATGGGTGGCACTATCTTGGAGTGTCGAAAGCCAAGGTTCTGGGGGTTGCCATGGGCGGTGCTATCTCAAAACATCGATTGCCAGGGACCCTGCGAGGATTGATGGTGGGGACAAGGAATCCGATACATATTGTGTTTAGGGCCAATCCAATGTTGGATTTAGGGAAATTTGAAAAGAGAGAAGAACTCTTGAAATGCATCTCTCTCTATCTCTCTTACTAAAAATGCACTGACAAACTAAACCTATACTTGCTGCACATACGCATGGGTGCCTTAACCACTGGGGTCAATGAACCTCTGGGTAGTTTTTGCAGGCCTTAGAAACCTTCACAACAAACTCAAGGCTGAGGTTGGTCAGGTTCGTATCTTGGCTTGTACTTGAGTAGCTTTAGGCCTATAGTTGGTATTTCGATCTAGCCGCTAGAGGAGCGGCACAATAGGACATCCTGACGATAAAATCTGTCCTAGTGACCTAGTTCGATCCATATGATTTTGTTCGAGACTAACAAAACTTAGGCATGAAGGTATTCAATAAGTCCACTTTAGCGAACTATAATTATGCCTAAGTACATGGTTATTTGGACGAGAGGTCAGTTTAGAGCATGCACTGCAGTGATAAAATTATTTAAGCTCATGAATTATCATTCTTACATTTTTATTAAATGGAGGTGCACCCATTATATTCATGTATTAATACATTTACATATCTATGTTTCTGCAAGAATAAATTGGGAATATCAATTTTGGCATCTTGGGTTTGTATCAGAAAAAGAAAGGAAGAAAGAGATTTTAAAATCTTCATTTTGGAACCTATAATTATTCCCCATGATCAATTCTTTCCATCATAGATCTTCTTCTTTATCTAAGATAAGAATACCTACCATTCTCTATTTTCCATGCATGCACGTTCCCTTCTTTCCTTATTTTCTCTCTCTCTCCATTAATGTCTCTCTCTCTCTGATTCTTTCTGTTTCTCTCTTTATATATAACATGGAAGAGGACGGTAGGAGATCTTCATCTCCCTCTCCACGGGGAGGAGCATCTTCTTCCTCCACAGAGGAATCCCTTCTCTCCAAGACAACCCCGACTCCATCACCATGAGCTCCACCACCACGATCACCACCATGTCTCGCCCACGATGTTCTCATCACCACGATTGGTGGTGACAGCGCCAACATCATCATCGTGACTGCGACTCCAACACCACGAGTTCATCACCACCATGCTCCGCCTGACGTTCCCGCTACTTGGATTCTCCACGATGACAATCACAACCGTGCTCCACCGCATCCTCGAATGCGCCCTCCAACCAACAAGGAGCACACTCTCCCTCTCCCTTCCATTTAAGACATTCGGAGACCCACGCCCTCTAGCCTGATCTTCTTCTTGTGCAGCCTCCATGCACCAACAGAGTCGACGCTCCTCTCTCTCTCTCTCAGACCACTGACCACCTCCAATGATTGACCCTTCACCACCCTCGTCGGCATCCTTTCTTTGATAGCAGAACCTCCTTACGACAACTCCTTCCCGCGTAGCCAACACCGCCCTCACCGTCACGCGCGCTTGCACAGCAACACCACCCTTCACCCTTGCACCCACCACACGACCTTCCTCTCATGCACAGCAGCCCACGCGCTCGCCCTCACCGTGCAACAACCTCGTGTGCAGTCCACCTCCATACGCGCATGACGTGCCGTAGTGCGTATGTGTTAAGAGGTGTCATTATAGTCGCACTTGATACGTCGGTTTTAAAAGAAGTAAACAGAGGTGAGTCCGAGTGTCGGTCTCAGGGAGGCGTGGAAATCGGATTTTGTTTACCACTTGTTGTCACGAAAAAGGCGGAGTTTTGCTTGCGAAAGAGACGATTTTGAAAAGCGAGAGATAGAGAGAGAGTATAGGGTTAGAAAGCTCTTGGTTTTGATCATACACTTTGAACAGAAATTAAAATGGCGATTGAATGGAAAATAATTTCATTAAACATGCATTCATAGTTCATAGCTTACAACATTAAATACATGCTTTAACAAGAGTAAATGAAAGCTTAAAAGAGAGAGAGAGAGAGTGGAGAGCGACGAGGCAGCCACGGTGGTGGAGGAGGCTCCGTCGACGGCTCGTCGTCTCCGGCGATTACAAGAGTGCCTAAAACTAGCTAGGAGAGGAGTGGAGCAGTTGCAAGTGGGAGAGTATGCCTTGAATGGTGGTAGAAGGGGGTTTAAATAGAGTTAAGGGCTTCCTAAAAGAAGAAGGGGCTTTAGTGACATCCAGAGCGTCGCTAAAACCACTTCCAAAAGTGTCGGTGTAGCCCTCTCGCCGCCGGTCAGCCGCCCGCCCCGGTCTTCCTCTTCGCGCGATCCGTGGCCGCTGAACGAGAGCCGTCCGATCGAAGATCGGACGGCTGAGAGCCTTCTGCGCCCGCGCTAAGATCACGCCTTGGGCGCGCGTGTGCGTGGGCGTTTCCGCCTGGCGTGCGCGCGCGCGTGGGCGCTCGTGCGCTGCGGTCGCGCCGCATGGCGAGATCGTGGCCGCCCGCTGCTGATCGGGCGGCCCAATTTTTCCGCGCCCTTCGCCCGCCTTCAAATCCCGCTCCTCCCGGCTCGAACGCGCGTCGCGGCGATCGCGGGTGTGCGCGCTAACCGTTGCGCCATGCCCGCACTTTGTCGCGGCGACTGCGGGCGAGCACGCAGATCTCGGCCGTTCGATCGAAGATCAATGGCCGAGATTCGTCTTTGGCCGACTTGAGGGTGTGCGAGTGGTGGGGGTGGGGCGACGTGGCGCTCTCTGGGCCGTTGATCTCCAGATCAACGGTCAGAATTTCTTGGGCCCATTGTGGAAGCTCTGGATGTCGGATTTGGTCAATCTTGAGTCCGTTGGACTCCGTTCGTCGTTCTGAATCCATCCGTGCGGTCCGATTGCTCATCTGAGGCCTGCTTTGACAAATGCTTTACACAAATGGCCATTAATACAGTTTATAAGCAATCTTGGTACTTGATGCATGCAATGCTCCTATTCTACTTATGTTGTGCCTTTTATTCTAAAGATGGGCCATATTCAACCTAATTACTACCTCCTTGTGTGGTGTTATCATACCCCCATGCTTACTCCTTGCTAGTCCCTAGCAAGGTTTATTCTAGCCTTTATTTCTTTGGGGAATTCAAGAAGTAATTGCTTAGGCACTTCGTTACTTGTCAATAAGAGGAAATATACGAAGATCTTAATCTACAAAGACTAAGCAGCGCCCGAGTGTCTGCCAAAATACGAATCACCCGAATCCTTTCTTTAATGTACATATGTATACGTATGTATATTTTCTTAGAATTTTTTTTTCTTTTTTCGGAATTCAGTGTGGGTTGGTAACTTTTTACGGCTACCCAACCCACCCAAAACTCAGTCAAAACCCTAAGTGCTAAGCATCTTGGTGTGAATGTTGTGATAGACTCACTTAATGGTAATTGAGACAGACTTCGAGTTTCTACGCCTCTAGGTGACCGAAAAAGAAAATATTTTTGCCTGAAGGTGCATTTGTTCGATTGGTAGCTTTCTCCCTACGTTCGTTTTACTTGGGGTCAACACAAGGATTTTCCAGTGTATATCTCCCCGGCTTATATTACTTCCCCGCTTCTTCCTTAGGTGTTTTGGTCTTTTTTGTGCAATTATTAAGCTGGGCTCTGGACAACCGACCAATGGGCTGTTACCCACGATCACTTGCCAGCCATACTTGTGCGGTGAAGTGTGGTTTATTTTTTTTTCTTCTCTTTTTTTCGTAGGTGGCTTCCCTGATCTCAAATGTACCTAGAGGCAGCGAAAAGGAAATGGCCTGTGGCTGGGTTCTGGACAACCTGCCAATGGGCTGTTACCCACGACAACTTGCCAGCCATACCACCCTAGAGAGTTCATTAGCTACCCAATTTCTGTCAAAATCTCCGAGAAGTGAGTCTGTGCAAAAATGTGTGCAGATGCTTAGACTCAAAGTTTTCCTGAGTTAGAGGGTGAGTTGATAAGTCGTATACTTATTACCTTATTTAGTAGGTGGATTAGAATAGCTTAAAGTTGCAAGGATTCGCCGCTAAATCCATATTTTAACGGACACCAGGGCTGATTAAGCCTGAAGGCCTGAAAAGTCTAGGTGTTTAAGTTCTTTTTGTATTATTTCCCACTATTGACAAGTTTCTAATGCCTAAGTTTTCTTCCTAAATTCATCATTTTTTTTAAATTAATTAATTAATTCAGACTGATTACTTAAGCTCAGGATCATGCAATTTACCCCCCCCCCCCATGCTTAAGTTGGACAATGTCCTCATTGGCAAATACATGGATGCAAAAGGGTTCAAAAAAAATAGTACCTGAGTGACGTAAACTACCAGATCAGTCTGAATCCTCTGGGTTGCCTCCCAGGAAGCGCTGAGTTTAACGCCTCCAGCTGGGCGGTGCTTAGTGTCAGCCCTCAACGAGGGTGACACTTTCCTTGGGGGGTACCTGGGCCAGGAAATGCTTCAATCTTTGACCATTAACTGTAAAAGTGTGCCCAATGTTAAGATCAGCGATTTCAATCGCCCCATTAGAATAGGGCTTGACCACCCGAAATGGTCCCGTCCATTTGGACCTAAGTTTCCTTGGGAAGAGTTTCAGGCGTGCATCAAATAGCCAGACTTGTTGGTTCGGCTCAAAGGTTTTTCTATGAATGAGTCGGTCGTGAACGGCTTTCATTTTCTCCTTATATAGCTGACTATTGTCAAAGGCGTCCCGACGAATTTCTTCGAGCTCAGATAATTGAAGCGTCCTTTGCGCACTGGCTAACTGGGGATCCATGTTACATTGCTTGACAGCCCAGTAAGCCCGGTGTTCCAATTCGACAGGGAGATGGCAAGCTTTTCCAAAGACCAAGCGATAAGGCGACATGCCTATCGGGGTCTTAAAAGCGGTCCTGTATGCCCACAGGGCATCATCAAGTCGTGCGGACCAGTCTTTCCTGTCAGGTCTCACAGTCTTCTGTAAAATATTCTTGATTTATCTGTTTGAGACCTCAGTCTTCCCATTTGTTTGTGGATGATACGGGGTGGCAATGCGGTGGTTTACCCCGTATTTTCTAAGTAAGGCACGGAATTGGGAATGGATAAAATGGCTTCCACCATCACTGATCATGGCCTTGGGTATTCCAAACCGGGAAAAGATGTTCTTCTTCACAAAGTCCATGACCGTCTTGTGATCGCATCGTCGAGTGACGACGGCTTCAATCCATTTGGAAACATAGTCTACCGAGACCAGGATGTACTTGAAGCCGTTGGATGGTGGAAAGGGGCCCATAAAATCGATACCCCAAACGTCGAAGATTTCGACAATCAAAATGGGCTGAAGGGGCATCATATCTTTCTTGGTCATGGTCCCCAGTGTTTGGCATCGTGCGTAAGTCTTGGCAAAGATGTGTGCATCCTTAAATAGGGACGGCCAATAAAATCCAGACTGCAAAACTTTTGCAGCTATTTTCTTGCCAGAGAAATGGCCACCACATGCTTGGTCATGACAAAAGGAAAGCACACTCTGAACTTCGTCTTTAGGGAGGCACCTCCTGATGATCTGATAAGCATAGAGGCGAAACAGCATGGGATCATCCCAGAAATAGTGCTTGGCCTTAGCCAAGAACTTATCCCGTTGCTGTCTGGACCAGCTGTGCGGGGTTTGTCCTATAACCAGGTAGTTGACATAGTCAGCATACCATGGCATTTTCTTGTCTTGCACGGCTAGGATGTGTTCATCAGGGAAGGTCTCAGATAGAGGTAGGGAGGGTCTAATGTGGTTTGGATGAAGTCTTGACAGGTGGTCAGCCACCACATTTTTCGATCCGGCCTTGTCTCGGATTTCCAGGTCAAATTCCTGCAAAAGCGGGATCCATCTGATGAGCCTGGGTTTTGCGTCCTTTTTGGCCAACATGTGCCGGATGGCTGAATGGTTGGTGTAGATAGTCACGTGGGATCCCAGCAAGTATGATCGAAATTTTTCCAGTACAAAGACTACAACGAGCAACTCTTTTTCTGTGACCGTATAATTACGTTGGGCCTCGTCCAACATTTTGCTCGCGTAGTAGATCACCACGGGCTTCTTGTCTTGCCTTTGTCCCAGGACAGCGCCTATGGCAAAATCTGATGCGTCACACATAATCTCAAAATCCTGGGACCAGTCTGGGGGTTGAAGTACAGGAGCGATGGAGACTAAGTCCAGGAGGGTATGATAAGCCTGGATGCAATCAGGAGACATGTGGAAAGTGGCGTCGTTGGCTAGAAGGTCGGTCAAGGGTTTGGAAAGTTTGGAAAAGTCTTTGATGAACCTTCGGTAGAAGCCAACATGTCCTAGGAAAGAGCAAATCTGCCGGACCGAACTAGGTGGAGGAAGTTTGGAAATTAAATCAACCTTAGCTCGATCTACCTCGATGCCCCTATGCGAAACGATATGTCCGAGGACAATTCCTTCTTGAACCATAAAATGGCTCTTTTCCCAACTTAACACCAAGTTAACCTTGATACATCGTTTCAGGATTTTCTCCAAGTTGCTCAAACAATGGTCGAATGAATTCCCGAATACAGAGAAATCATCCATAAAGACCTCCAAGTATTCACCCACCATTTCTGAAAAAATGGCTAGCATGCAACGCTGGAAGGTCGCAGGTGCGTTGCATAAGCCGAACGGCATTCGACGGAATGCAAACGTGCCATACGGGCAATTGAATGTGGTCTTTTCCTAATCTTCCGGAGCAATTGCGACTTGGTTATATCCTGAATATCCATCCAGGAAGCAAAAATACTTCTGCCCTGCCAATCTTTCAAGGATTTGGTCAATGAATGGCAAGGGGAGGTGGTCCTTCTTAGTGGCTTCATTAAGCTTCCTATAATCAATACACACCCGCCATGCGGTGGTGGTGCGGGTGGGGATGGATTCGCCATGATCATTAGTGACAACGGTGAGCCCAGCCTTCTTTGGAACCACTTGAGTGGGGCTCACCCAGGGGCTATTAGAGATAGGGTAGATGATGTCGGCGTCGAGCCACTTGATAATTTCTTTTTTAACGACCTCCCACATGTTAGGGTTTAACCCTCTCTGCATCTAGCGGGAAGGTCGGGCCCCGTCTTCCAGGTAAATCTTGTGGGTGCAATAGGTGGGGCTAATTCCTCTTAGATCCGAGATGGTCCAACCAATGGCGGCCCGATGTTCAGAAAGAGTTGCAGTCAACCTTAGTTCCTGATCCTTGGTTAGATGGGAATTAATAATCACTGGGAAGGTCTAGTCAGGTCCCAAGAAGATGTACTTGAGATTCTCGGGCAATGGTTTAAGTTCAGGTGCGGGTGGGACCACAGTCGATGGGAATGGAAAGGGCGGTAGTTGATCAACATCGATCTCTTCAAATGGTGTCATGTGATGATACTCAGCCTTACAGAGGTCCATGGGTAATGATGGTGACAGGTCAGAACTACGGGTTTGGTGGTCTAAGACAGAACTGAGGGTAAGGCATTCCTCGATTAAAGTTTCCACGGGATCATGTTCCTCAATGTAATCTCAATCAAAAGACTTTGTCGCCTGGAAGATATCCAATTGCATTTTCCTGTCTCCGAAGGTGATTTCCATACATCCCATGTCGCAATCGATGTTTGCTTTAGCCGTAGCCAAGAAAGGTCTGCCTAAGATTATGGGTGCGTTCTGTACTTTTTCAGGGACCTCCATGTCGAGCACCAAAAAGTCGACTGGGAAATAGAAGTCCTTGACCCGTACAATAACGTCCTCGACAACCCCCTTCGGGGTTTTTACTGATCTATCTGCCAGCTGGACGGTGACAAGGGTTGGTGCCAGCTCCCCAAAACCAAATTGGTGGTACAGGGTTGTTGGAATTAGATTGATAGAAGCACCTAGGTCCAGGAGCGCTCTATCAAATGTCATGTCTCCGATATTGCAGGAAATCAGGGGTGCTCCTGAGTCAGTTCGTTTGAGTGGAAGGTTGCTTGATATCACGGAACTCGCTTGCTCAGAGAGTACAACCTTCCTAGGTGCCTGAGGTCTCAGCTTACGCTTGGGTGTACAGGCATCCTTTAAGAACTTGGCGTAAGCGGGGATGTGTTTGACGGCTTCTAGGAGCGGAATATTAATCTGTACTTGCTTAAAAATCCCCAACAGCTCCTCAGTTTCCATAGCATTCTTCTTTTTCTTAATTGTTTCCAAGGCCTCAGGGTAGGGTGTCTGAATGTGGACTGGTTCCATGTCTGGGTCCTTGGTTGGTGCCTCTTCTGAGTCGGGTATTTCAACAGGTAAAGTCTCGGGGAGAGTCGGCCATTTGGGATCCTGGGTTTTGGTGCCGCTTCTCAAGGTCATAGCATTTGCAGAGGCATTGGGGCCATGGGGTGATCCTTGAGAAGACGAGGATGAAGAAGCGCCAAACCCAGGAGGTGTTTGTGGGGCTGGCTGGACCATGTGAGCCTGCCCGGGATTGCCTTGGAACCCTTGCGAATTGGGGCCTCTGTTAATTATGTTTCGCGGGTTCGGTTGTGGTTGGGAAGGTAGAGATCCTTGCTGTTTACAGTCCAAAAGTTGGCTTAACTGTCCCTTTACTAAGGCCATTTCTTCCTGATGTTTCTGGTTCATGTCAGCCATCATCTTTATTAAGGTATCCATTTGGTTTTGTGGGGGAGGGGCCACCCTATTCTGGTTATATTGGGGTCTAACTGGTGGTCCTTGTTGATAGGGGGCAAGTATGGCTGCTGGTTTGTCCTGGGCTGGTTTTGGAATTGCGGTGGTTTTTGGTTTGTCCAACCAAAGTTGGGGTGATTACGCCAGCCGGTGTTGTAAGTGTTGGAGAAAGGGTCAGGTTTCGCATAACCTTGGACGGCTTGCACATCTTCTAAGATAGCCGATGTTGATGAAGAGGGAAGGGAGTAATCAAGGGTCGAGGGAGCAAAGGTCCCTCCCTGGAGCGTGGTCGGGGGTTGTTCCAGGTTCAGTTGGGTGAAGGGCTGGACCAGGTCAACATTATGTGCTCCCTTTGCTAGGGAGAAAGTCTGCAAGGGGTTCCTGGTCTGATTCAGTAGCTCATCAATATTTTTGTCCACCAATTCCACTCGATCTAACTTTTTGGCAATGATGTCCATGTCAATCATTCTAGAATTTGCTTGCACCTCATAAATCCCGCCACGGGGTTGACTAGACCTGTTAAACTGGTTCATGGAGGCATTGTTGAGCAAATTCTCGCTCATAGACTCAAAGAGCTCAAACGCGCTCTCCTCATCTTTGTTTAGGAAGTTTCCCCCGCATGAGGCATCGACGAAGTTCCGTAGGTTGCTATCTAGACCGTGGTAAAAGATCTGGGCCAATTGCCACCTTGGGACTTCGTGGTGTGGGTATTTCCTCAAAAGTTCATTAAATCTTTCCCACGCCTCATGAAATTGTTCCCCACCCTGGAGTGTGAAGGTAGTGATAGCTCTTCTAAGGGCATTAGTCTTTCCTATGGGGAAGAATTTCTTTAAAAATGCATGCCTCAGTTCTTCCCAGGTGGTGATGGGTCTACCTAGGGTTCTAAGCCAATGAGAAGCCTTGTCTCTTAATGAGAAAGGGAATATCTTGATTAGAATAATGTCAAGGCTAATGTTCCTAGGTTTCACCGTTCGTGCTATGCAGTCGAGATCCTCTAGGTGTTGAAAGGGGTCCTCATTTGAGCTTCCATGAAAGTGGCTCTGGATCAAACTTAAGACGTTTGGTTTCAACTCAAAATCATCTCCCCCCTCGGGGATCCTAAGGTGTGGCTCGACTCTAATAGCAGAGGGATTATAGAAATCACGGAGAGGTCTTGGCTGGTCCTGAAATGGCGGTAAATCAAGTGGTGGTTGTCCTGGTATGTCGTGGAAAGGTGGTGGTTGTTCTTGCGGGTTCTGTAACCGTTGTATGGCTTGCATGATGGTGTGGATTTGTTGTTGCTGAAGCCGATGGTTAGCATTGATTTGAGCTTGGATGATGGCCATAGCATCTGGTGGGGGTTGATCTTCAGCCTCATCTACCCTAGGTTCAGCCATGTTTTCAACAGAATTACGTCGCCTAGATTCCTGCCCCAAAACACACAATTCAGGATGCAGTGAGCGCCTCCCGTGCATACACTAGAGAAGAACAGGAGGGGATGCGGAGGGCGACAGATGCGAGAAATGTGTTTCAATCAAGCACTCAAGCCTAATCCTTATGGTGTATTCCTTAGGAGACCTAGAAATCTCACAAAGGGTGATTAAGTCCGTAAGCACTGGATTCCCCTTTCCAAGGCTAATCTGGCCAGGTTGATTACGAGGGGATTGCAGGGAAGGTTCTTCCTTTGGCTTGCGCCTCCGGTTCTATAGACCCCACAACCGCAGTCGTTTGACACTGCCCCGTAGCCTAGTCACCAGATTCTACCAAGGGAATGAAAGCCAAGCGCCTAGCAAACAAAACCTCGCCTTTTGAGAATTAGCTCAGTCCTGCCTAGGGCACGTCTACTCAGTTTTAAAGGGTTAGGATAGTGCTTGTGCTTAGGGTGATGTGATGAGGCGTTGATTGGGGTGGTGCCTCTTAATTTTCCACTTTCAAAGTGTGTGCTTCTAGCAAAACATGGTTTTCAAGCAAGGATTTATTAAGATGTGGTGTCTTTTAATGTTTCATCCTTACTTTAGTACTTTTTAGGGTTGACGTATCTTAGTGTTTTCAGCCAAGTTTCAGTGGGCACGTCAAGTTCTGCACGCAATTCGCTGAAAGTAGATTTCCTTTTTATTTTGTAGAGGCTCTAAAACCCTAGTGTACTCATCCTAATGATCATGCAGCTTCTATTAGATGAGTCAGTTTTAGGGTTGAGTGGTGCGGCCCAGGTCAACTCATGGTGGCTTCGCAAACACCACTCAAGAAAGAAAAAACACTCCAAGAATTTATTCAGCATATTAGAGTGTACATTTTTTTGTAGGGTGATGTGTTAAGAATGTGGGTCAAGCAATCATTCACCACGCCAATTTTTTCAGTTTTTTTTTTTTACAATTTTTTTAGCTTTTTCACGCAAGCAAACAATGAGAGAGAGATTGCTCACTATCGGTCCTCGAGGCGCCTACTCCCTTGCTATCGTCGTGGAATGCGTCGCTTCGCCGTCCATGCGCCGAATTCCTGCAACCGTCAAGTAAAAAGGAAAATAGGGCATTAGACGATGTGAGAATGAATGTGGAATGGAGGTAGTAAAACAAATCCGTTGCCTCCCCGGCAACGGCGCCAAAAACTGACGTGCCGTAGTGCGTATGTGTTAAGAGGTGTCGTTATAGTCGCACTTGATACGTCGGTTTTAAAAGAAGTAAACGGAGGTGAGTCCGAGTGTCGGTCTCAGGGAGGCGTGGAAATCGGATTTTGTTTACCACTTGTTGTCACGAAAAAGGTGGAGTTTTTCTTGCGAAAGAGACGGTTTTGAAAAGCGAAAGATAGAGAGAGAGTTTAGGGTTAAAAAGCTATTGGTTTTGATCATGCACTTTGAACAGAAATTAAAATGGCGATTGAATGGAAAATAATTTCATTAAACATGCATTCATAGTTCATAGCTTACAACATTAAATACATGCTTTAACAAGAGTAAATGAAAGCTTAAGAGAGAGAGAGAGGTAGAGAGAGAGTGGAGAGCGACGAGGCAGCCACGGCAGTGGAGGAGGCTCCATCGGCGGCTCGTCGTCTCCGGCGATTACAAGAGTGCCTAAAACTAGCTAGGAGAGGAGTGGAGCAGTTGCAAGTGGGAGAGTATGCCTTGAATGGTGGTAGAAAGGGGTTTAAATATAGTTAAGGGCTTCCAAAAAGAAGAAGGGGCTTTAGCGACATCAAGAGCGTCACTAAAATCGCTTCCAAAAGTGTCGGTGTAGCCCTCTCACCGCTAGTCAGCCGTCCGCCCCGGTCTTCCTCTTCGCGCGAACCATGGCCGCTGAACGAGAGCCGTCCGATCTTGAGAGCCTTCTGCGCCAGCGTTAAGATCGCGCCTTGGGCGCGCGTGTGCGTGCGCGTTTCCGCCCGGCGTGCGCGCGCGCGTGGGTGCTTGTGCGCTGTGGTCGCGCAGCGTGGCGAGATCGTGGCCGCCCGCTGCTGATCGGGCGGCCCAATTTTTCCGCGCCCTTCGCCCGCCTTCAAATCCCGCTCCTCGCGGCTCGAACGCGCGTCACGGCGACCGCGGGCATGCGCGCTAACCGTTGCGCCACGCCCATGCTTTGTCACGGCGACCGCAGGCGAGCGTGCGGATCTCGGCCGTTCGATCGAAGATCAACGGCCGAGATTCGTCTTTGGCCGGCTTGAGGGTGTGCGAGCGGTGGGGGCGGGGTGACGTGGCGCTCTCTGGGCCGTTGATCTCCAGATCAGCTGTCAGAATTTCTTGGGCCCATTGTGGGAGCTCTGGATGTCGGATTTGGCCAATCTTGAGTCCATTGGACTCCGTTCATCGTTCTGAATCCATCCGTGCGGTCCGATTTCTCATCTGAGGCCTGCTTTGACAAATGCTTTACATAAATGGCCATTAATACTGTTTATAAGCAATCTTGATACTTGATGCATGCAATGCTCCTATTCTACTTATGTTGTGCCTTTTATTCTAAAGATGGGCCATATTCAACCTAATTACTACCTCCTTGTGTGGTGTTATCAGCGCACTCCTCACGTGCGTGTGCACGACCAGCAGCCGTGTGCCCCCAACGTCGGCCTCCTCCTCCTCGTCTTCTTCCTTTTCTCCACCGACTGAGATGGAGGAACCCAACACCACCCAAAATGCAGCAGCCCCCACCGACCACGATTATCCGCTCCGTCGACCCCACCGACCTTGCCTCGACACCACGAGTTCACCCACATCCACAGCAGGCCCTCCCGCAGTCCATGCACGTTGTGGGAAGCCACCATCGTCGACAAGTTCTTTCTCTCCAACGGTTGGCTCCGGCCACCTCCCGCCGTGTGACCACCACCATCGCGAAGCCCTCTACATCCTCGACTTCCTCGGAGCTTCCCACGACCAGCTATCCACTCCTATTCACGCACGCACGAAGGGAATGGATCCTCCACATGCCATTGAGAGTTGGATTTGATTTTTGAGTTATTAATATTTTATTATGGAGAATTTATGGGAAGGCACTCGTCTTTTGTGTAAATAAGTACTTCAGCATCTCTTGACATTGTTAGCCTAATCTAAAGAGGGTTTTTACTTGATTCTTTGAGGAATTACTTGGTGAAACACTATTCTTAGACATTTGCAAGTTTCAATAATTTATTGGTAAGTTCTTCCCTATAGATATGACTCCTAACTTCGTGGTTAGTTTTCACTAATAAATATTTTTGTTCGAGATTTTTCCACCATGCGATTTATACTACGACAATGTTTTTTTTTTTTGACAACATTCTGACAAGCGAAATCTCCTGGTCAGTCACCAGGTTCTTTAAGGATTGCTGTACCCCGAGGCGACAATAGAAGATAAGATGATAGGCGGTACTATCGATGGAGGCTAAAGCTGTTATTCTAGTCGACTTACCACTGAAGAAGAAAGGCCCTAGTACTCCACTCGTTTCCTACTTTTTGCAAGATTCACATTTTGACCGAGTCTTTTTAGATTTGGGTTCGTCCATCAACCTGACTCCCACCACGGTATTTGATCGATTTCGATTTGGGGAGTTAAAACCTACCTCAATTACCATTTAATTGGCCGATAGATTGGTAAAAACATCAGGGGGGGTGGTTGAGAATGTTATTGTGAAAGCCTGTTACGACCCGGTTCCCGAATCCCGACAGGACACGAGATCGGACCAACTCGACTGATCCCAAGACCTAGTCGCACAACGAGAAAGTAACTAAAAAGAAGTAAAATAAACCACATTCACCATGCAAGCAACTAACAGTAACAAAAGTACAGCAGTAAAGAAGTAAACTATTACAGTACACACCACCACAACAATAGAGAATTTAAAAAGGTACAGGAATATAAAGTTTACAATAAAAGAGTACATAAGTGTAACAAAAATACTCACTACAACGGAAACGGGGTACAAACAAAAGGTACAACTACTGGGCTCTACTGGGCCCAGCACCCTCTACAGCCGTAGGCTCTGGCTACTCAACACTTGGACCTAAAAAAGGTTATGAGTACAAAAACGTCAGTGAACGTTGAGTAGAGTGGCAACCAGCTAACTAAACAGTAAAGGTGGATAGGTAGCTGTTGTTGTCAATTTCTTTCTTTATTTGGCTAATTATTCCTTCTTTCATCACTTGGTTTATTTATCAGGTCTCTTTCTTGATCTCGAATGTTCCTCGTGGGAACGATCTTGATTGCAGTCTTTTCCAAAGAGTAGAAGTAGCACATGGTGCTCTCCTGGTCGGGAGAGTCCCCCGTGGTGGTCCTACACTCAGTCAACCACCCCAAGGTCACTGACAGACATAACGGTGACTATGGCACGTGCGATAAATGCACAGGTAGCTATCCTGTACTAGCACGCGATCAGACATTTCCGTTAACAGGTGCACCCAAAGCACAGCATGGAACCAATATACGGCATAGCCCTCTCAGTAACAAGGGTCTAGCCCCTAAGAACCAAACAGGGGTCTCGCCCCTCCACAGTCTGCGCACCCTCGCCTGACACCCTGGTTTGCCCAGTGGGCCTAACAAGTCGGTGTAGGACGGCTAGCTAAACCCCGGGCCCCGTGGGGTGGCTAGCTCTCTCCCTACACTAGTAGCTCTCCTAGGTACAGTGTACATGAGGGCCAAAAATTCGGTACAGAGTAGCCAATCCTAACCCCGGGTCCCAACCCTATGGCGGCTAGCTCCGCTCTGCACTCCGCTCTGCACTAAACAGGGGGACAGTCGCTTTACTTGGTACTCCGTACTCAAGGGTTAGCTCACTTCCCCAATCACACTTCCAGTTCCATTCCATTTATTCCAGGAGCTCTACTTCTAATTCCCCGTATGGTTCATGCTCATGTTTCTCAGGCCATGCCATACTAGGTTTCATCATTTTAGGTTTATTCACAGGTAGCTCGTGTTTCTAACATTCAATCTTTCATTTCCAAATCATATACATGCAGCTCGTATTTAATTTCAAACAATAGAAATATACATGCAACAGTTGCTAACAACAGTACTTTACATTTCACAGGCAGCTGTTATCCAATTACAGGCAATTGTTATTATTTTATTTACTCATCCAAGACTGCAATTCATGCATTCAATAAAATTATTTCAGTGTTTCTAGTCCTAGGATTCATGCCATACCCTAGGATCTAACATTCAATCTAGTGTTTCTAGTCTTAGGATTCATGCCATACCCAAGGATCTAACATTCATTCCAGATATGCATTCATGTTTGTAATAAATCTAGGGGAAGCCACTCTACCAGCAAAATCAGGGGTAATGGGGGTTGTTCGGCAAGTCCACGTGCCTCTGCAACCCCGAATTCCGCAACGGAACGAGGTCCTAACACAAGGATCAACCACAATAAATCACTCAGAACATGATAAAAGTATTCCAACAAGTATAAGAACTTATACGAAGAAGAACAGAATCTTAATTGCAAAAATTGGACCTCAAACGGACCCTAAATGGGTTAAAAACATCAATTCTAACTCAAATTAGACGTCTGGAATACCTTCCAGACATCTTAAAAGAAGTCCAGAACCATACCTCACTTTGCACTATTCCTCAGATGTCCAGGGACTCTGCTAAACCGTCTAGACCTAGTTCCAGACGTCTTACCACCTCTCCGGACGTTTGGAGATGCTTCCCGACGTCTGGTGCTTCGCCCAGACGTCTGAACTGCGTGGGAGGGCGTGTCCCGTGCCTTCCCGAAACAAATCCTACACACGCGACGAAAAATCTTCTAAAAAAGGCACGGAGCAGTGCCTCGGTGAAACGGCCTGCATGGCCGTATCCACAAAGGGAGGTGCAGGATGCGGAACGTACCTCTTAGTCATCTGGAGCTTCTTCCAGACGTCGTCAACATCGTCTAGATGTTGGTCTAGACATCTAATTCTGGGAAAATCCCAGAACCAGAGATTGCCCTCGCCTCCTCACGCCGAGTGAGGCCGCGTCGTGCCTGCTCGATCGCTGCTCTGGCTGCAGCAGCGTCGGGGAGAACCTCCCTGGTGCACCTTTCCGCCTTGTGCACGCCCGACCGGCTGTGAGCTTCTCCGGCGAGCTCTCTTGCGAGCTCGCGCGCTCTCCTCTCTTTCCCCCTCACTGCTCCTCCTCTCTGCCGCTTCGCTCGCTGCACTCGCTCTCGTTGGAGGAAGGAGGTGGCTGGAAGTGGAGTGGTGAACGAGGGAGAGGAGAAGGGTTTAAGTAGGCATGGGGTAGGGTTTCATCGGTGAGAGGGGAGAGAAGAAGGCGGTTGCGCTCAGTCTACGCGCGGCACGCGTGCAGACTCGAGGACGCACACACACAAAAATTGATTTCCAGACGTCTGGGAAGGTGTCCAGATGTCTGACCCAAGTCCCAGACGTCTTAAAGGACTTTAATAGCACGAGTCTTAACAACATAACAAACTAAAAGGAATTTTCGTCCCCGAAACTTGCGCTAGCTAGGGTGCAGGCAAAGAACAACATACGCATAACAAACTCAAAGAGGATCGAAGCCAGTCCAAAAAGACGTACCCTTAAAGAGCTCTGGGTACCGCTCTCGCATCGCTGCCTCAGGCTCCCAGGTAGCCTTCTCGTACCATTGGCTCCTCCACAAGACCTTCACTAGGGGTACCTGCTTCCGTCTCAGACTCCGGACGACTCTATCGAGTATCTGCACTGGCCGCTCGGGGTAGGTGAGGTCATCACCAACCTCGATGCTCTTGTGGCTCAGAATGTGACTGGGATCGGCGACATACTTCCTGAGGTTGGACACGTGGAACACGTCGTGCACACCAGAAAGCTGGGGAGGAAGGGCAAGCCTGTAAGCAACAGGTCCAACCCGCTCCAGGATCTCAAAGGGTCCCACAAACCTCAGCGCGAGCTTCCCTCTCACCCCAAATCACTGCAGGACCTTCATGGGCGAAACACGAAGGAAGACGTGATCCCTAACCTCAAACTGCACCTCTGCATTTTCGATCTGCATAGCTTTTTTGACTGCTCGATAGTGCGGAGTCGCCTGTGAATCTGCTCGATCACCTCCTGACTCTGCCGGATCAGCCTGGGGCCAACCTTCCACTTGGTCCCCACCTCAACCCAACTCAAGGGTGCAGTACACCTCTGTCCGTACAGAACCTTGTAGGGTGCCATGCCGATGCTTGTGTAATAGCTGTTATTATGTGCAAACTCCGCCAAGGGCAAGTGCTCCTCCCAAGAGCCCCTTCAGTCTAGTACACAAGCATGCAAAAGGTCCTCAAGTGTCAGTATCGTGCGCTCTGACTGTCCATCCGTCTAGGGGTGGTATGCTATACTGAACCTCAACCGTGTCCCCAAGGCCTGCTAAAACTCAGCCCAAAACTGGGACGTAAAGCGGGTATCTCGATCAGATACAATCTCCCGTGGAACTCCGTGTAGACATACCACGTCGTGGATATACCTCTCTACCAACTGTGCTGGTCCCAAAGTGACTCGGATTGGCAAGAAACGTGCTATTTTCGTCAATCTGTCTATGATCACCTAGACTGCGTCGTGTCCTCGCTGAGTAATGGGCAAGCCCACCACTAAGTCCATGGTGATGCTCTCCCACTTCCACCCTGGCACTGGAAGTGGCTGCAACGGCCCTGCAGGCCTCTGATGCTCAGCCTTCACCTACTGGCACACTAAACATTGCTGCACAAATTCACCTACATCCCGCTTCATTCCCCTCCACCAAAAGTCGCGTCTCAAATCATGATACATCTTTGTGTTCCCGCAATGTATGATGAACCTGGAACCGTGTGCCTCAGTCAGGAGCTCTCTCAACAATTCCTCATCCCTGGGAATGCACAAACGTTCCCTCATGCGCAGCACCTCATCTGTAAAGGAGAAACCTCCAGGGTCCCCAGACAGTACTCTGTCACGTAGCGACTGCAGGTACGGATCGGCCATCTGCCCTGTGATGATGTGGTCTATCAGCTCTGGCCTTGTCTGCCAGGTCACAGTCACTGCCCCACAGTGCCCCAGTAACTCTAAGGGTCGCCAACTACCCATCTCCTCCATGAGTCTCTAACTCTATGCCTGTAGACTGGCCAAGTGGGTGGGCATCTTCCGGCTCAAGGCATCAGCCACCACGTTGGCCTTCCCCAGATGGAAGGAAATGCTGCAGTCATAGTCCTTCAGGAGCTCTAACCATCGTCTCTATCTCATATTGAGCTCCTTTTGATCAAACAAGTATCTGAGGCTCTTATGATCTGTGAAAATCTCAAAGGTCTCATGGTACAGGTAGTACCTCCAAGTCTTCAGCGCGAAGACGACAGCTGCCAGCTCCAGGTCGTGGGTAGGGTAGCTATGCTCATGGGGCTTCAGTTGCCGCAAAGCGTAAGCGACAACGTGACCCCTCTACATGAGCACACCCCTTAACCCCTGCAAAGAGGCGTCCGTGTACACAACGAATCCACCATTACTATCTGGGATGGTGAGCACGGGAGCCGAAGTCAGCCTCTCCTTCAGCTCCTGAAAACACGCCTCACAAGCGTATGTCCAAGAAAAAGGCACGTCCTTTCGAGTCAGCTGTGTCATAGGACGTGCAATCTACGAGAAACCCCTGATAAACCGCCTGTAGTAGCCTGCCGATCCCAAGAAACTGCGGATCTTTGTAACTGTACGCGGCCTCTCCTACCTGAGCATTGCCTCAACCTTGGCTGGGTCCACAGCCAAGCCATCCTCGGAGATCACATGACCTAAGAAGGTCACCTCCCTCAACCAGAACTTGCACTTGCTATATTTGGCGTACAGCCTACGTCGTCTCAGTGTGTCCAAAACCATCCGCAAGTGCTGTCCGTGCTGCGCCTGATCTCGAGAATAGATGAGCACATCATCAATAAATGCCACCACGAACTGATCCAGATACGGTCTGAACACCCGGTTCATCAAATCCATGAAGGCAGTGGGGGCGTTGGTCAGCCCAAACGGCATGACCAAAAACTCGTAGTGTTTGTACCGGGTGCAGAAAGCTGTCTTTGAGACGTCTGTCTCCTTGATCCTCAACTGGTGGTATCCAGACCTCAAGTCTATCTTGGAGAATACCGTGGCACCTCACAACTGGTCATACAAGTCGTCAATCCTCAGCAGCGGATACCTGTTCTTGATGGTGACCCTATTCAGCTGTCTGTAGTCCACACAAAGGAGTAGGGTACCATCCTTCTTCTTCACGAATAATACCGAGGCTCCCCATGGAGATGCATTGGGCCTCACAAAGCCCTTCTCCAGAAGGCCCTGCAGCTGGGTCTTGAGTTCTCGCAGCTCAAGGCATGCCATCCTGTAAGGTGCTGTGGAAATGGGGCTGGTCCCCGGTACCAGTGAGACCTCAAACTCGATCTCACGCTCGGGCGATAGTCTTGGCAACTCGTCTGGGAACACGTCGGGGTACTCTCTAACCACCGGGATACTCTGAAAGTCTGCCACAGGGCTGGGCTCTACCACCACACAAGCCAGGAAGCCCTCACACCCCTGGCCCAAAAGTCTCGCCGCCCGAAGTGCAAAAATGCACCTGAAGCCTCCATCAACTGGCTGTCCGTGAAACTCGAAAGAAGGCAACTCCAGTATGGAGAAGACGATCTTCCTCTCAAAATAGTCTACCAAGGCGTGGTAAGCGGACAGCTAGTCCATCCCCAGAATCATGTCAAAGTCCTCCATCTGTATCACAATCAGATCAGCGGGGAGGCTGTGTCCCCCAACACTGACCTCACAACCTGTATAAACCTCCTCAGCTATAAACAGCTGACCACTCGAACCTCTGATCATAAACGGATTATCTAACAACACACAGTTCTACCCCAAACTAACAGCAAAACTGGCAGCGACAAACGAGTGCGTGGCACCGAAATCAAAAAGTGTGTAAACTAGTCTGCCAGAAACTGTAATCATACCTGCCACCACTGATCCTGAGGCTCTGGCGTCTCTGTGTGTCAGGGCGTTGATACGCTGCTCAGCCCTAGGTGCAGACGAAGCGGCCACACTCTACGTCGAACGGGTAGTCGCTGGCCGGTACCATCCCCGCGACTATTGTCCTCCCCCTCGCACCTGGAAATCGTAGCCTCCTGCTCGTCCTCCAGTGCTCGGCGTAGGGAGCAGCTGCTGACCGCTAGCCCTAGATGGGCAATCCCTCCTGATGTGGCCCGACTGGCCACACTGGTAGCAAAGGGGAACTCGACTCCCGCCCTCAGTGGATCCACGCTGACGGCTGGGCGAGGGTCCGGTGATGGCAGCTGGCCCTTGTCGGGGGCCCCCAAAAGCCACTGACAGCCTCGCAAAGCGTGACGGCTCTCTTACGGGCGCCACGTGCCTCCTCTCTCGTCGGCCCTGTGAGTAGTCTAGCTGGTAGGGCCTCTTCCGTCTGCTGTCAGTGTCACGTGCGGACGGGTTGGTCTCCTTATATGTCGTGGCTGCCTCCACCACCCTTGAGAACGTAGGTAGCTTCAAGGGTTTGACATACCCCTGAATAGCAGACCGGAGCCCCTCAGTGAACCTCCAAAGGCGCTCCTCCTCGGTAGCCACAGCTGTCGCGGCAAAACGAGACAGCTCCAGAAAACACGTGCGATACGCGCTCACGATCATCGTCCCCTAGCGGAGAGTGTGGAACTCCCGCCTCCTCTGGTCCTGCCACATCTGGGGGAAGTACTTCTCGCAAAAGAGGGTGAAAAACTGGTCCCAAGTCGGCTCAGCCCTCTCTTGACCCCTGACTGCCCTCCACCACCTGTGTGCCGCGCTCTCCAACTGGTACGTGGCAAAGGCCATGCGGCACTCTACAGGGGGCGAAGGGTGTCAAACACCTTCTCGATCTGCTCGAGCCAGTCCTCTATCTCGGTCGAGTCCTCATCCCCCTTGAAGGAGGGGGGCTTCAGCTTCTGGAACTGTCTGAAAATCTCGTAATGGAGTTGAAGGGGAGAAACTGGTACGCCTCCAGGTGAGGAGGGCTCATGCTCGGAAGTGCCGGAGGAAGGTGGGGGCAGTGGAGGGCCACCCCCTCTCCTACGTCCAGCATCGTGTCAGTCTCGCGGTCCCACAGAGGACTCCTCCTCCGCAGCCCTAGGGAGAGGTGCTCGTGGAGGCGGGTGAAGCTCCTCTCGTACGATCTCCCGTATCAGCTGGGTGAGGTTCTGGGCTTGAATGCCCGGAAGTAGTGGCTGGTCCACTGAGGCGTCAGGCTCAACGCGCCCGCCCCTCCAACCTCATCCTCGGCCGCGTCCGCATCTCGCCTCGCTGCCTCCTCGTCGAGGCATCTCCTGCAAGGAGATGCGAACACAGAACAGGAAAGACGTCAATTCAAACCGACATTCAATGAAAGAACCTCAGAACAGATGTCAAAAGGTACGTTGTGGTGGTTACTCTAGTTACAAGCACGTGAATTGGTAATTTTCCAGCTAGTTGGTTCACTTCTCGGGATGACCTTGCTCTGATACCATCTTGTTACGACCCGGTTCTCGAATCCCGACAGGACACGAGACTGGATCGACTCGACTGATCCCAAGACCCAGTCGCCCAACGAGAAAGTAACCAAAAAGCAGTAAAATAAACCACATTCACCATGCAAGAACTAACAGTAACAAAAGGACAGCAGTAAAGAAGTAAACTACTACAGTACACACCACCAAAATAGTATAGAATTTAAAAAGGTACAGGAATATAAAGTTAACAATAAAAGAGTACAGAAGTGTAACAAAAATACTCACTACAACGGAAACGGGGTACTAACAAAAGGTACAACTATTGGGCTCTACTGGGCCCAGCACCCTCTACAGCCATTGGCTCTGGCTGCTCAACACCTGGACCTGAAAAAGGTTATGAGTACAAAAATTTCAGCGAACGCTGAGTAGAGTGGCAACCAGCTAACTAAACAGTAAAGGTGGACAGGTAGCTGTTGTTTTCAATTTCTTTCTTTATTTAGCTAATTATTCCTTCTTTCATCACTTGGTTTATTTATCAGGTCTCTTTCTTGATCTCGAACGTTCCTCATGGGAACGATCTTGATTGCAGTCTTTTCCAAAGAGTAGAAGTAGCACGTGGTGCTCTCCTGGCCGGGAGAGTCCCCCGTGGTGGTCCTACACTCAGTCAACCACCCCAAGGTCACTGACAGACGTAAGTGTGACTACGGCACACGCGATAAATGCACAGGTAGCTACCCCATACTGGCACGCAGTCAGTCGTTTCCATTAACGGGTGCACCCAAAGCACAGCATGGAACCAGTATAGGGCATAGCCCTCTCAGTAACAGGGGTCTAGCCCCTAAGAACCAAACAGGGGTCTCGCCCCTCCACAATCCGCACACCCTCACCTGACTACCCTGGTTTGCCCAGTGGGCCTAACAAGTCAGTGTAGGATGGTTAGCTGAACCTCGGGCCCCATGGGGTGGCTAGCTCTCTCCCTACACTAGTAGCTCTCCCCGGTACAGTGTACACGAGGGCCAAAAAGTCGGTACAGAGTGGCCAATCCTAACCCCGGGTCCCAACCCTAGGGCGGCTAGCTCCGCTCTTCACTAAATAGGGGGACAGTCGCTCTCCTTGGTACTCCGTACTCAAGGGCCAGCTCATTTCCCCATTCACACTTCCAGTTCCATTCCATTTATTCCAGGAGCTCTACTCCTAATTCCCCGAAGGGCTCATGCTCATGTTTCTCAGGCCAAGCCATACTAGGTTTCATCATTTCAGGTTTATTCGCAGGTAGCTCGTGTTTCCAACATTCAATCTTTCATTTTCAAATCATATACAGGCAGCTCGTATTTAATTTCAAACAACAGGAATGTACATGCAACAGTTACTAACAACAGTACATTACATTTCACATGCAACTATTATCCAATTACAATAAATTGTTATTATTTTATTTACTCATCCAAGCCTGCAATTCATGCATTCAATACAATTATTCCAGTGTTTCTAGTCCTAGGATTCATGCCACACCCTAGGATCTAACATTCAATCTAGTGTTTCTAGTCCTAGGATTCATGCCATACCCTAGGATCTAACATTCATTCTAGATATGCATTCATGTTTGTAATAAATCTAGGGGTAGCCACTCTACCAGCAAAATCAGGGGTAATAGGGGCTTGTTCGGCAGGTCCACGTGCCTCCGCAACCCCCAATTCCGCAACGGAATGAGGTCCTAACACAAGGATCAACCACAAGAAATCACTCAGAACATGATAAAAGTATTCCAACAAGTAAAGGAACTTATACGAAGAAGAATAGAATCTTAATTGCGGAAATCAGACCTCAAATGGACCCTAAACGGGTTAAAAATAGCAATTTTGACTCAAATCAGACGACTGGAATACCTTCCAGACGTCTTAAAAGAAGTCTAGAACCATACCTCACTCTGCACTATTCCTCAGACATTCAGGGACTCTGCTGAACCATCTGGATCCAGTTCCAGACGTCCTACCACCTCTCCGGATGTCTAGAGACGCTTCCCGCCGTCTGGTGCTTCGCCCAGACGTCTGAACTGCGTGGGAGGGCGTGTCCCGCGCCTTCCGGAAATGAATCCTGCACATGCGACGGAAAATCTTCTCAAAAGGGCACGGAGCAGTGCCTCGGCGGAATGGCCTGCATGGCCGTATCCGCAAAGGGAGGTGTAGGACACAGAACGTACCTCTCAGTTGTTTGGAGCTTCTTCCAGATGTCATCAACATCGTTTGGACGTGGGTCCAGACGTCTGATTTTGGGAAAATCCTAGAACTAGAGACTGCCCTCGCCTCCTCGCGCCGCGCGTGGCCGCACCGCTCCCGCTCGACCGCTGCTTTGGCTTCAGCAGCATCGGGGAGAACCTCCCCGGCGCACCTTTCCGCCTTGCGCACACCCGACCGGCCGTGAGCTTCTCCGGCGAGCTCTCTCGCGAGCTCGCGTGCTCTCCTCTCTTTCCCCCTCGCTGCTCCTCCTCTCCACCACTTCGCTCACTGCACTTGTTCTCGCTGGAGGAAGGAGAAGGTGGCTGGAAGTGGGGTGGTGAACGAGGGAGAGGAGAAGGGTTTAAGTAGGCGCAAGGTAGGGTTTCGTCGGTGAGAGGGGAGAGAAGAAGGTGGCTACTCTCAGTTTGCGCGCGGCACGTGTGCAGACTCGAGGACGTACACACACAAAAATTGATTTCTAGACATTTGGGAAGGTGTCCAGACGTTTGACCCAAGTCCCAGATGTCTTAAAGGTTTTTAATAGCATGGGTCTTAACAAAGCCTGTGGATTCTGCTTTCCGACCGACTTTTTTGTTCTAGATATGGAGGTTCCTCCTAATCTTCGAGATGCACCAATCATTTTCGGTCACCCAATTTTGGCGACAGCTCGAGAGAACATCGATTGTGCATCCAGGTGTATGGAGATTGCCCTAGGAAATGAGAGACTTAGACTGGATATCTTCAGGGCATCAAGAAATTTTGATTGTGATCTAATAGAGAAGCATGGTGAAGATGAGAACTCGGCATATTGTGCGAACATTAGACTTCTCTGTAGTGACTCAATGTCGCATTCATCTTCACTATTGGGGTTTTTAGACATTAATCCACACAAGATTGAGATCACCGCAATGCACATTTCATCCCGAGGATCTGATTATCTGGGGTGCCCTTCTGATCATGACACCTCGGATTCTGATTGTCCTAATTTATCATTTCCTAATTCGCACTTGCTAGTGCAAGATGGTGTGATTGCTACAGACAATTTTCCTGTTAATATAGTCATGACCGACCACTTCTCAGGAGCGGAATCAGTTGACGATAACACGTATTAGGATTATTAGATGTTTGCTGCTGATTCTTCTCTTCCATTAATGAATTTGTTTCCCACCCACCTATGATTGAATTGAAGCCCTTACCTGATTCTCTGAAATATGTGTTCTTAGGTGATAGTGAAACATATCCAGTGATTATTAGTGCTCACTTAACCCAAGAATAGGAGCAGCAACTGGTTTCGATACTCCAAGCACATAGGGCTGCTATTGGGTGGAGTATTGCTGATCTCCATGGTATTCGCCCCTCGTATTGCACTCATTATATATACACAGATGAAGGGGGTGAAACCTTCTCGACAGCCTTAAAGATGGCTAAAGCTGAATATGTTGGAGGTTGTAAAGAAGGAGATCATCAAATGACTAGACACTGATATTGTATATCCCATATCCAATAGCCACTTGGTGAGTCCTATCTAGATCATGCCCAAGAAAGCAGAACTCACCGTCATAAAGAATGAAAAGGGAGTATCCATCCTGACCCGCACCGCGACTTCGTGGCGAGTCTGCATTAATTATAGGAAGCTAGACATGGCTACTAAGAAGGATCATTTTCCTTTACCTTTCATCGATCAAATCTTAGAAAGGTTAACTAGGCACAACTTCTCCTTTTTGGATGGATACTCTAGGTATAATCAGGTCGTGAGTAACTCGGAAGATCAAGACAAGATGACTTTCACATGTCCCTTTATAACATTCGCTTTCAAGCAAATACCCTAAGGCATCTACAATGCACCAGCGACTTTTCAACATTGTATGATGGCCATTTTTTCTGATATGATTAGGGATTTGGTGGAAGTATTCATGGACAACTTCTCCATTTTTTGAGATGATTTCCAGTCTTGTCTTGATAACCTCACTTAGATCCCGAGGAGGTGCATTGAAGTTAACTTGATACTTTTATGGGAGAAAAGCCATTTCATGGTGAGGGATGGCATAGTACTAGGTCACAAGATCTTAGCTAATGGACCCAAGGTTGACCGAGCTAAACCAGAAGTTATTTCCTAATTACCTTCACCTAGCTTGGTCAAATAGATTTGATTATTCTTGGGTTACGTTGGATTTTATCGAAGATTCATTCAAGATTTCTAGAGAATCGCTTGTCCTTTGACGAATCTTTTGGTAGCTGACACCCCATTTAATTTTGATTCCTCATGTCTCAGTGCTTTTGAGACCTTACAAAGCGTTGTTTTTGAATCTTCGATAATCCAACCACCTAGTTGGTCTCTCAATTTTGAGATGTTGTGTGACGCCTTTGATTTCGTCGTTGGAGCTACTCTAGGCTAGCATCAGGAACGCCACCCTTTTGTCATCTACTATGCTAGCAAGACGCTAAATGAGGCTCAGCGTAATTACATGGTTACTGAAAAGGAACTACTAGGGGTAGTATTTGGGTTGGAAAATTTTCATTCTTATCTTCTTGGGTCGAAAGTGATTATATTTACCAATCATTCGACCCTTTGGCATTTGTT
This sequence comes from Thalassia testudinum, assembly GCA_037157565.1. Taxonomy (NCBI): domain Eukaryota; kingdom Viridiplantae; phylum Streptophyta; class Magnoliopsida; order Alismatales; family Hydrocharitaceae; genus Thalassia; species Thalassia testudinum. The sequence continues at coordinate 63,431,534 of JAZHRO010000035.1, read as the reverse complement.
AGCAAAGAAGGATGCCAAACCCTATCTGATCAGATGGATCCTTCTATTAGAGGAGTTTGATGTCAAAATCTACGATAAAGCTGGAGCACATAATGTAGTGGTAGATCACTTATCCTAACTTGACCCAACCCACATCCCATATTTCCTGCTTATTTCAGATCATTTTTCGGATAAATCTCTTCTGGCTGTAGACTCATTGGAGTTTCCCTGGTATGTAGAGATCTTAAATTATCTTGTCTCAGGCAAGATACCTGCAAGGTTTCCAAGGACTTGAAACTCAAATTCTTATCAGAAGCCAAATTCTACTTTTGGGATGATCCCTTGCCTTTTCACATTGGATCGGATCAGATAATTAAAGATGCGTCCCTAACTTTGAGATTTTCAGTGTGTTATCGTTTTGCCACAGTGATGCATGTGGTGGTCATTTTTTTGTTAGAAAAACCACTGCAAAGATTCTATAGTTAGGTTTTTTTTGGCTAACCATTTTTAGAGATACACATGAATTTGCCAAATGCTGCAAACGATGCCAATCGATCGGTTCTATGACCAGGAGAGACACGATGCCTCTCCAACCTATCTTGGTTGTAGAAGTGTTTGACATCTGGGGATATTGATTTTATGGGCCCTTTCCCAAGCTCGCATGGCTTCGAGTACATTCTTCTCATAGTTGACTATGCTCGAAGTGGGTTCAGGCCATCCCAGCGAGGCGCGTTGATCATAAGATATTATTTCTTTCGTTCAAGAGTCCATACTTGCGAGATTTGGTGTCCCCCGTGCTTTGATTAGTGACGGGGGAAATCACTTCATCCATTCTCATTTTCGATTGTTATTAAAGACATACGAGGTGCATCACTGCATCGCCACCCCGTATCATTTGCAGACCAATGGGCAGGCTGAAGTATCTAATCGTCAGATCAAACTCATTCTCCAAAAGACAGTTAGACAAGATAGGAAGGATTGGTCCGATCATTTAATCGATGCATTATGGGCATATTAGATTGTGTTCAAGGCCTCACTTGGAATGTCGCCATACTGCATGGTGTATGGAAAGGCCTGTCACCTACTTGTCGAGCTAGAGCACTGAGCCTTTTGGGCGGTGTAGTAGTGTAATTTTAACGTCGATTCAGGAGGTTATGAAAGGAAACTCCTGCTCAATGAATTAGAAGAGATTCAACAGGAGGCCTACGAGAATGCGAAGATATACAAGGATAAGACCAAGGCCTTTCATGACCGCCACATTCGGAGAAAAACTTTCACAACTAACCGTTAAGTCTAGTTATTTGATTCTCTGCTCAAATTCTTCGTGGGTAAACTCAATTCCAAGTGGACTGGCTCTTTGTTGTGATTCACCCCTATTCTAATGGGGCAGTCCAAATTATGGACCCAAAAACTAGGCATCTCTACGGTAAATGGCCAACGCCTCAAGCCATTTATGGCCTAGGAACCTCCTCCTACTAATGAAATCATCAATTTTCTCAAAGACGTATGATTGAGTTTTTGCCCAACTGGAGGCGTTAAACTCTGCACTTATACATATGTAAATACCCTTTTATACATAATATATTTCATTGGTATATTTTCCTACATATTTCATTCCTGTCATAATGTTGGATTATGTTGATTGTGAAAAAAATTCGAGTTATTCCAGGTGAATTCTATCCTTACTATCCCTTGTCTTGTATTTATTTTCCTTATATTCATGCAGAGGACATGCAAGAAAGGAGGCATGGGGGGTAGTACACATACACTGAAAAAAAAAATTCTGCCAAAACCTAGAAAAAGCTTTCGTACATCATGATAATGGCACTTTAGGATCTTTAATTTAAGAACAACCAACTCTACCTCCAATGTTCGCATTAGAGCTAGAAATGGTCTGCAACAGACACTTCTGACTCATCCACTCACTTTTTTGTTCTAAAATTAGGACCAAGCTAAATGTCAACCTGAATAAGGAAAACTATTGAAGTGCAACAATGAAAGGATGTTTATACATAGCATTTATGCATATTGCATTCATGAATAAAAGATTTTTATCAAGGAGGTTTTTATTAATGATTTTTCTTCTTGAATTATTAATTTAGTATCCAGTATAATTATTACACTTGCATGTAGACTTTATAATAGATCCATTATGAAAACCAATAGACATCTTTAATTTGTCGAAGAGAAGCATTGCTTCTTTTCCTGAACCCTTGGACAGTTAGTTAGGGAGTCGGGCAAACTATCTTTTAGTAGATCCACCAAAAAATGGTGAGGTGAGAGTAGAGTGTCTACTGGTGCTCTAAGTCTAGTGCAAGGACTCTTAAATTTTGGATAATTGGATAATGATACTTGGAGTTAGGCATAGTTTTCGCTCTCAGTTCTTGCGTGCGAACATTTTGTAAGAATTCCTGAGAGCCACTAAATAAGGTAGATACGTAGAGATTGAGTTCTAATAAAACTATGACTAAGGTGGATGGTTACAACCATCCTTCATGGAATCCTTGACTGAAGGAGGGTATTAGTACCAAAGGTCAGAAGTACGCCTGTCTTATCCATCCCTGCCCGGTGCCGAGAGCAGACACTTCGATCAAATAAGCCACACATTATTCTCTTAAACATCACCATTTCCTAATAATGCCTAGTCAATAAAAGTTATGCTATGTGTGTTGTGTTGATAGATATGAGAAAAAGAAAAAGAGAAAAAAAATAGATATAAGAAAAGAAGAAGAAGAAAAAGAAAAAAGAGAGAGAAAAAGAGAAAAAATCTAAAAAAATGTTTGAGTTCATAGTTGTATTTATGTGTTGATTTCATCTTGAGTCAATTTCATTGAGGCAACAAAACACCTATTGTGATCCACCAAATATGGCCCATACTTACTTTTTCAGTATTTCTGACTACCTGAATACTGGCCGAAGAATTGTAACTTAGTTGTAGGGTTATCAGAATTACAATTGAAGTGTTAATGCCATGTGAGACCACCAAATAGTAAGTGCATTTACAAAACCTAGTGAGATTGTGAGCTCAAAAGGGAAGGAAAAAATAAAAGAAAAGAAGAAAAAGAAGAGAGAATGTGAGTGCTAAGGAACTAAAACGGAGCACAGTTTCAAGTCTCCCTCTAGGGTGATTTGTTTGATAGTCTAGAAATCTAGAGTCTGTAGTACTAGTCTACATGTAGCACTAGATGAGTGTGAGCTACCAAATATAAAATCACTTGACTCAAACATCTTTTACCTAAGCTGAAAAGTTGGGGGTAGAAATCATCGATTAGTTATCTCCTAGGGAAGAAGTTTGCCTATCCCATTAGAATTTTTACTAAGCGTCAAATACGAACTTTAAATGTGGGTTGGCTTTTCACTTGGATCCATTGCTTAGACTATTATCATTACACTTTCACGTTGTCTGGATTTCTAGATTTTTGGATGAAAACAAGAAGAAATCTTTAGTAAAACCCTTGATAAAAAGTATAAGCAGTCCTTTAGGGACCAAATTGTAAATACCATAGTTCATACGTGTTACATTTGCTAGGGACTAGCAAAATTTAGGCATGGAGGTATGATTGCACAGCAATCATAGGACTTAATTAACCTAAATTGAGTTAGATCTTAGCATAACTTAGGAGTAATTCATTCATTAATTGCATATTCTACATTCTTACTACTTTAGTTAGTTATTCCTAAAATAATGCTATAATTCTGTACTGATTAGTGAATAATTTGTTTTGCAGGGAATAAAAGCTCAAGAGATGGCCTGAAGCTAAACAGCAAATGAATAAAAGCTGGATAGAGGTCGGAGCTGCAATAGAGCTGGAGCGGAAGCCTAGAATAAAGCTGCAAATAAAGTTGAAGATAGAGAGCATGGAAGAGGTATACTAGACTACTTGTAGGATTTAAATGCTAGAAATAAAGTATGAAGGACTTAGGACAACCCTGCACATATCCCTAGTCCTTAGGATAACCCTATCCACCTTCCCATGCCTTAGCCATCCTCCTATTAAGTCAATTTAGCCTAAAACACCCTAAAAACACTTTCTAACCCATCTCTGAACGTCCAGACAGTGTACTGGACGTCCAATTTTTGCAGAATCCACAAACAGAACCCAACACACATACTGATCCAGTGTTGGACGTCCCGACTTGATCTTCAGACTTTCGATTGTAAAGTATAAGTCGTCTGACCTACTTTCTAGACGTGTGGAGGTCATCTCCAGTTGCTGTTTTGGAATTAGAAGCTATATCTTGCTTCTCTAGGCTTAGGAACCATACCATACACCTTAAGAACCTATTTAGAGACACCCTAAGTCTAGTACACTATTGCTAGACCTTCCTAAGAACCTAATTAGGTTCTCACTAAGCCCAATTGACTCAGTAGAAGTCAATTGAACTCTGCTTGTCTAATTGGACTCATGGAACCCCATTAGACCCTAATTTCAACCCATGAAAGTCCAATTGGACTCAATGGTAGTCCGGTTGACTTACACACAACCTAATTAGGAATTCTCTCTCCAAATTACACACACATTCACCCAATTAAACTTGTGATAAGTTTAATTGGATCTACCACCTTAGTAATAGGTTGTATGAACCTATTTTTAGGATCCTTATGTAGGCCTAATACTCAAACCTATCAGGATCAACCTAGGACTACCTTAGCCACCAACTTAAGTGGTCCACCCAACTCACTTAGGTCACACCCACACAACCCACACAAGTGGCATCCACACACCCTTAGGTGGCTCCAACTTATGACCTAAGTCCACCTCCAACTTAGTCCACATAACCACCCAACTCCCTCCACAAATAGTGGATCTAAAAGACTTGTTCCCCTCTCAAGTTGACGCCACCTAAGACTCTCTAGAATCTTCCAAGATGCCACCTAAGGAGACCTCCCAATTTCTATAAAAGGCCATCATTTTGGTGGTCGTCCATCAATCTTGGACCCATGCATCTCCTCCATAGCATCAGCCTCCCACAAGCACCATCACCTCCACATCCAAGAGCTCCTCCACCACCTCCTCAAGAGGCCAGCCACCACCACCTGTGGCCATCCTCCTTCCCTCCCTCCACCTCCAGCCACACGGGCACCAAAGCCAACTTTTAGTGCCCCGATTTCTCGTAGTAGTAGTTGTTCTTCATAGCTTTAGTTTTATGCATTTAATTTCCTACTTAGTAGAGTAGTATTATCTCCTTCTAGAGTGCATGCATATGCTCTTTATGGGTTCCATGCGTGCATCTCTCTAAGTGGTGTAGATGGGCCATCATACCCAAGGTCTTACCACTGTCGTCCTACAGTACCAATGGCTTTTCGAGCATTCCGTACGGGATGAGCTTCTCATAGATCTAGTTTTAAATTCCTTGTACAAGCATTCCTCTACATCTAATTGTAGACAACTTCATTCAATGCAATAAATTCTCTTTATCATTATTTGGATTATCTTTCCTTTATGCAAATAAAAATGTCAGTTTCGAAAGATATAGATGATTTAGCGATAAATGAATTTTCTGTTGGTCGCTATCGTATAATAGAAATTGTACGAATAGAAACTCATACCTTCACCTTCGTGATATTTTTGACTCATACGCATGTTCTTTGCATAAACAACATGATCGGTGAATCTTATATACGCACATTAAACACTGGATTGCAATTTTAAGCAAGTAGCAAGAAAAAATCAGAATCTATTTGCAAAACACGCCTCCCTGAGTTCGACAAGACTCACCAAGTCTCGTTAAAAATTATTGTTTGAATCAGATTTCATGCCTATGCTATGATGAATTTAAGTAAAAGCGTGATTTACGAATTCCAATGATAGGATAGGGCTAGCTTAGGTAGTAGTAGAGGGTAGGAGCTGGAAATAGCTAGGAGAAGGAAGATTGAGCTGCATGTGCCTTCATGGAGCTAAGATGAAGCTGAAGAAGGCTGCACTTGAGATCAATAGCTAGCTTAGCTAGCTAGTTGTTTGCTAGCTACTAAGCTAAGCTAAATTGAGCTGGCTTCTATCGATGTGAGCTGAGGTATGTTGAATTTGGTCTTCCCGAAGACTACCTAGCTAGCAAAGCTAGCTAGCTTAGGCTTGGTAGCTAAGCTCAACTAAGTTGAGCTGAGTTGAGTCTTTAGGAGCTAGAGTTGAGCTGGCATGAGCTAGTTGAGAACTTCTTCAACTGACTAGGCTTAGCTAGTTGGTGGTAATAGCTAAGCCCAATCAAGTAGAGCTTCCATGGACTGAATAAAGCTTGGAGGAGTTGAAAAGGAGCTAGGTTCAGCCAAGTTGAGCTGGCTTGAGCTGTCATCTGCTTAGGTGAGCTGAATGGAGCTGAGATGAGCTAGACCTAGCTAGGTTGAGCTGGAATGAGCTAGAATCTAGCTGAGGTGAGTTGGATTCAGCTAAGATCCAGCCAAATTGAGCTTCTCCTTCATCTTCTGCTTTTCCCAATGCCAGGGTTTGCAGGATATTCTAAATCTGTTCATCCCTGAAACTTAAATAAAGGTGTAAAAATAACCAAAAAATTGAAAATGCATGCCTATCCTAATCAATGCCTAAATGCAGCCCAAAAACCCATTTACAATTTTAGTAACCTAAGAGCTAGATGTGTTTTTAGGCATAAGAATGGTGATAAACTGGAATTTATCAGGAGCCATTTTCATAGCTCAAGTTCAAGAAACGTGGCAATAATACCATGGCAATAATACTGACACTTCCCACAGATGACGCCAATCAATTGAGGCCCTAAAATAGAAGGCTCTATTCAATTGCAATCACAGCTAGGAGGTAGAAGAAATTGTTGAACCAGTTCCACCTTTGAAAAAGGGTGTACATCTAGGGGGAGATTGGTACTCCCAAATTTTACTAGCTTTGTATAGATAGCACACTCAGAATTCTTACACGTCTCTCAGATTGCGTAAAAAACTACAACTAACTTAGTCCTAGTATTTATAGGGCACACTATCATTGATCGTTGGAGTCGTAGGGTTTCCCATGATCCCACGATGTGACCGTTACCAGAATCAAACTTAGTAACCGTCGTATGGCTAGTAACATAAATTTAAACTTAAATATCGATGCAACAGCCGCATTTCATTTCCAGTCATCAAGTCCTTTTGATGGGTTATCGGTCCCTTGGACCGGGTTGGGTTTGGCATGGTATGGCAGTCGGATCGGCTAGGATGTTGATTAACCACATCCGTCTGGCTAAGTCACGAAGTTTTATTGAGGATTTTTCTCCCCTCATCAGGTGGTCATAGATTCCCCTTTCTTGTTAGTCACTATGGTTTTCCCTGCCTTCTTAGGAACAATTTACATGGGACTAACCCAGGGATTGTCAAAGATCAAGTAGATAATTCATGTATTTTCTTTCTTAACCACTTCTCATGTATTACGGTTATGTTGTCTCTACCTCTCGCGAGAAGGACGAGATCCATCTTCCATATAAATCCAATGATTACAATAAGAAGGCTCGATCGCTCTAAGATCATGGATGGTCCAACAAATTACCTCTTTATTCGTCTTAATGACCTTAATCAATTTTAGCTCTTTCTCCTTAGTCAATTTGGCATTTATAATCACTGGAAGCATCTTTTCAAGTCCCAAAAATTCATACTTCAGATTTTCAGGCAATGGTTTCAGTTCTAGCTAGGGCAGGTTCAGAATAGATGGTAAAGAGGATGCCGGTGAAGATTTGGTAGGACAATCTAAAGGAAGAGGTTGGGAGTGAACAAAATCAACAATCTCTTCGGGATGTGGCGGGTCTGCCACAGAGGGTTGTGGGTTGGGATTACATGTGTCATTGGAATCCTTGAGTGCATTAATAAACATGCAAGTCTCAACATTTTGATTATTATCCACAAGTTCGTCTTTATATCCATAATCTTCGAATTTGTTTATCACCTTGAAAATATAGAGCTTCAATTTTGTATCCCCAAAGGCGATTTCCATGCTACCGTTCTCACAATTAATGTTAGCCTTTGTGGTAGTAAGGAATGGATGCCCCAGAATAATGGGTGTGTTCCTTAATTCCTTAGGTACATCCATATCAAGGACTAGAAAATATATAGGAAAATAGAAGTCTTTGACCTTAACAATCACATCCTCAATATCGCCCTTTGGAGTGGTGACCAAGTGGTCTGCTAACTAGAACGTTACTAAGGTTGGCTTAAGTTCACCTAACTCAAACTTTTCATACAAGGAAGTCAAGATTAGGTTAGTGGGTGGACCTAAATCCAATAGTGCCCAATCAAAAGTATAATCCCCGATAATGGATGAAATAAGGGGGCACTTGAATCTCTCTTCTTTTGAGGAAGGTGATGAAGGATAATAGAACTAGCCTACTCGGAAAGTATCACCTTCCTCGTGGTGGGTTCCTTCTGCTTATGCTTCTGAGTGCATAAATCCTTTAAAAACTTAGCATAAGCTAGGACATGCTTAACAGCATCGAGGAGTGGAATGCTAATCTCTACACTTCTAAATATATTCAGAAGCTCCTCATTGTTGCCTATAGGTTTCGTCTTTCTAGACTTTAGTAAGGCTTCAGGGAATGGGATATGGGTAGGGTCATCTTTTTCCGGTTCCTAAGCCTTAGTCTCTTCTTCAATGTTCTCCATCTTATCCTCAGTATCACCCAGGGTTTGCTTGTTAGAAGAGGGTAATTATGGGTCCTAGGTTTGCTTCCCACCCCTTAAGGTCACAAAATTTGCAGACGCATACGAGTTCAGGTCTTAGGAAGGATTAGGAAAGATTAGAGGGGCTTAGTTAGCCAGATAACCAGTTTTAGAAGAGGAAAAAGAAGAAGGGCCCTTCTCAACCACCTAAGCATATGCATTTGGGTCCCTCAGATTCTCATACCCTTGGGCTCTATTACCTTGATTTTAGACATTTCTCAAGTTGGGTATGAGCTGAGATGGTAGACATTTGGGATGTCAGTTGTTAGCAATAAGCTTGGTTTTCAAGTTGTCCAGCAAGGTTTTCATCTGCTGCATAGCTAGAGCATAGATCCTTGCATCTCTACCATCTTGCGATTCAAATCAACCTGCCTTGTGGGTTGTTGGGCATCCCAAGTCGGCTGATTGACCTTATTCAGGGGCAACCGAGTATATACATGACCATGACCTTGACCTATAGGTCACTATAGTGCATAATTGCTGGGTCAAGCTTGGGTTTGCTACCCTTGATTCTTCCAGGAGAAGTTAGGGTGGTTCCTCCAACCCAGGTTATAAGTTTTAGAATACAGGTTGGACCTAGTGTTCTCCTATATAGCGTGCACATCCTAGTAAGGTGAGGATGGAGAGAAAGAATGATCAGAAAAATTGGGATCAAAGGCCTTAGTTTTGAACCCATAGGGTTCCGGGAAGTGTTGGCTTACAGGTTGAGCCGACTCAAGTTAGTTCACAAACTCCCATCCCATGGGAGCTTGTGAAGAATGGAATTTCGAACTCTGGGATTTAGTGGATCTAGAAGTGTTTCTAGAGTTTCCAGCCATCCATTCTTCCATTCACTTTGCAACTGGATCCACCTTATCTAGTCACTTTGCAACCGGATCGACCTTATCTAGTTTATTGCAGATCAATTCCATATCAAATGTATGAGAATCTTGAACCTCATTGGCATTTGATCTAGGTTGTTGGGATCGGTTGAAGGTATCCAAGGAGGCATGGTTTATAGAGTTTTCACTCATTTCCTCGAACAAATCGTACATGCTATCTGCATCTTTGTTGAGGAAATTGCCTCCGTAGGAAGCATCTACGGATTACGGAGTTGATCCATCAACCCATGATAGAATATCTACACGAGTTGCCATTTCGACACCTCTTGGTGTGGACACTTCCACAATAAATCTTGAAATCGCTCCTGGGCCCCATGAAGTGGTTCCCCCAGTCGTTTGGCGAAAGTGGTAATTGCCCATTGCAGAGCATTGGTCCACCCAACTAGAAAGAATTTCTTTAGGAAGGCTAATTTCAAATCTGTCCATGTAGCAATTAGCCTTCCTACTATGCAGTACCAATGTGTGGCCTTATCCCTGAGTGAGTTGGGGAAAAGCCTCTTGAGTATCTATTTTTCATTTACATTCTGCAATTTGGTGGTCTGGACCAAGGTGGTTAGATCCTCCAAATGTTGGAATGGATCCTCTAAGCCAAGCTTGTGAAAGTGTTTAATCAAACGCAAGACCTGAGGCTTGATCTCTACATCTCCAACGGGGATCACAACGTCAAGATGATCCCCGAAATTAGAAGGATTATAAAAATCCTTCAAGGGCCGAGTGCCTTGACCTTTCATACGCTGGAACCATTCTTGCATCTACTACAATTGATCTAGCTACCTCTAAAGCAGCTCTTGCTACTGCGGAGGTGGAGGAGGTGGTGGTGGGTTGTCAGCCATGGGATCTGCTTGCCTATAACTCAACCTTCGCCTCTTAGAATGATCTAATGGTCCTTCTAAGTGAGAATTCAATGACCTCCTTCCAAGCATGAACTAGAAGGAAGTTAGAAGGATGGGAAAATAAAGCCCTACAGCATAAGTACAAGCCTATCCTTAAGTTGGCTAGACTAAGGACCTATGGTTCAATAATATACCCTAACCACAAAATAAAATTTTGTGTTGTGCTTAATCCAAAAGTCGATTAAGTTGGGCCAGTGTAGCAAGAGCATGTTCTGAAGGTTGCTAATTATGCCAAACCCTTACTCGCTTAAGTCATTTAACAATCATACCCCCAACTTAGCACCTTTTAGAAAAGGCAGGCATCACTAATTCAAAATGTGGTATGGATAATACCATGAAATAGACTCAATGAATCGTAGGGCCAATGCCTACTCAATTTTAGTTTAGGCTTGGGATAGTAGTGCTTTGGAATGTGATGGGCCCTTCAAAATTGGTTGTGCCCTTAATAATAATTAATTTACGTGTATGTGCACAACCAAGTTTTTTAAACAAAGTTATTAGATGATGTGTCTTTTAGGGCTTAACCTTGTTTAGTAGCTTTTAGGATTCAAATATTGAGTATGTTCAATCAGACTCAGTGAAGCACATCAAGTTTTGCAAGCACAGGTGTAAGTATATTCCTTTAAAATTCAAAAAGAAATATGGAGTGCCTGGTTCAACCCTAAAGACTGAGTCCTAAGAGGCAAGTTACTAGATGAATCTGTTTTAAATTTAGTGGTGTGACCCAAACAATTGGCCTTTCGAACCGTTAATCGAGGCACACAAAAAAACTAATCACTGATATATGTAGTTGGTTAGAGTATACTAGGTCCACAGGTCAGAATCCTGGTTAGACTAAATCAGAAACGATGCACCTTAGGGTTTGTGGGTGTTTAGAGTGTGTATATTTTAGTTAAGCCTCACAATCAAAGCAGAAGAATTTTTTTGTGTTTTTTTTTATATGTGGATGGGTAAGATGAGTGGAGGTGAAAAACAACAACAAAATCTAACCTAGGGTTTATGCGAACACCTAAGTTGATTTAGATTTGAGTTATTTAAGTGGCAAAGTGAAATCTAATGGGTGGGAAGGTGGGCAGATTTACAAAACCTTCAACTTTACTTTTCTCCAATCTATCACTTTCGCCTGCCTCGGATAAGTACCTACAATCACAATAAATTGAAGAGTGAGGTAAAAGTTAAATAACTGTGAGAAGAATGTAGTAAATCAAAGTTCGTTGCCTCCTTGACAACTGTGCCAAAATGATCAGTGAGAATTCGTGCAAAGAAAAATAGTTAAGGTTTCGGAGAATGAGAAACCCTTGTCATAGTACGCGTAGAATTTTGGTATCAAATAATTTTAACCAAGACTCGATGAGTTCCGGGATGAACATGGGGGCGATATTTGATTAAAACAACATTTGATTATTTATTTTTGATATTTTTATGTTGGTGGATATCAGGTGGAAGAATTAATCTAGGTGACCACAAATAATTAAATAGATAAAAGAGCGAGAGAGAGATAACAAATGAACATATTAAAGCGAAGAAAATGTTTGTTAAAATACTAGTTGTTGAATGTAAATCTAACCTATGAAAGGGATAAAGAAGAGAGAGAGAGAGAATACCCCTCGATAGCTACTTGGAGGAAGGAAATAGAACGAGACTAGAAGAAGAGGTGAGGCATCTGCTTCCATGAATTGGGGTGGGAGGACAACCGGTAGGAGCTCCGCAAATGGGGATGAGAAGTGGGAAAATTTTATTTTTTAGTTTCTAGTGGAGCATCGTAGGTCTTGGGAGCACTAGAAGTGAGCCCAAAAGAGACTCTTAAGCTTTAAAGGGAGGTAGGAGAAGCTAGGGTTTAAGATATGGCCCTGATCGCAATTCGCACTCACTGAGGGGGAAATATAGAGGGGTTTCAAACCCGCATCCCTGCTTTGAGAGGGTGACGTCCCTCCCCCCACACTAAGGCTAGTGCTTGGTCGATCGTGGTCATTGGATCATCGATGGACAGTCATCATTGCATGCTGATGTGGCACAATTGTGACCATTCGTGGCTGATCAAATTGTTGTGATTTGAATCCACCAACGCTTAGGGAATATGCAGGTGGAGAAGGGCTTGCGAGCAATTGTGATGGCACCATGTGGCGCCATCATGGCCCTTTGCCTTCTTTTCTTCATAGGTGATGCTACGAATGTCCGATCTGGTCGACTTCCATGATGTTGGGTTGTGGTCGTCGACATAAATCCATCCATATGGTTGGATTTGTCGTTTGATGCTTAGATTTGCATCACCCTATCCCTTAGCCGTTGATCTTCTTTGGCTCGTAGAGGATGCTACAGAGGTCTGATTGGGGCGATTTCAGAGGTGTTTGATTTCAATCGTCGCCTTAATCACATCCATATGGTTAGATTCTCTGTTTGAAGCCTAAAATTGTGTCGCCCTATCTCCTAGCCATAGAAATAGTTAAATTAATATAAAAATTATAGAAATTGCTCGAGATGCATGGTGACACTATTAATGCAATATTTATAAAGCTAAGTGTAGTTAGCTAGCTTAAGAACCTGCATATAGGGATTTTATCATGAAATATTGTATACTTATCACGTTGAATTTCTTTTCCAAAGTTTCCTATCTTGTTTTCGAGGAGTATGTAATTTTATAGTTCCTTTTACCATCTTCCTCTAGTGATGAGAACTGGAAATTTCCACTATAGATTATCCTCTATGCAGAATGGCCAAAATGAGCATCTATAGGACCAATCACATCCCTATTGGCTAATTCTAGAATTCTACAATAGTTATAATAACATTTATAAAGCCTTTAAGTCACTTGATAATGAAAACTTCTATATGCTTGTTTGATACACAAATTTGGATTGCCTACTTCTACAATATGTAGATTCAACTAGATTACAAATATCGAATGAACTTGGTGGATTGAAGTGGCCAATAAAGGGCATGTACCCAACACCTTTAAAAAAGTGTTACCTTAGCATGTAGGGGTTTTGAAACAACTACTGCATTGGCGATTTTGTCCAGAGGAAACTCAAGTGCTAATAAAGGTTAAACTATCCATGGCATATTGTATAAAACTCTTTGTTTCTGGTGGTGAATCAAATGTGGTTTCTTGGTAGTTTTGATATCTTAAGCCATATTGTCCATGAGTTTTGAATCATAGAGTTTAGAGTTTTGAACTTCAATTGTCACCAAATCTGGGAACTTATTAATGTTTCTAGTTATTGTTAAACAAAAAAATAATTATGAAAAGAACAAAATGGTTTGGCATGTGCATACTAAACTAAACATAACCATCAACCACTACTTAATGAACTATGCAATTGCTTTCCATTTTCATTAGTCAGTCACTATTCTCATTTTAGACAAAAGGGAAAAGGAAAGACAATCTACTTTTGGAGTGATGTAACTCAATCAAACATGCCATTGATTCACTTAAGTAGATGAAAAGTCAAATTAACACTTTGATTCCATGCTATTATGGCAACTCTAATGCCCAAATTATTCTTAACACTCTTTATAAAACAAGGTTGTGGTTGTGGTTGTGGCTTAGATTGGGCATTTTCAAGTTGAACCAACCATCCTTGGACAATGACTACATTTATTACTTCCGCATACTATTTGCCAACATTGTATTCATGCTTTCATGTTACCATCGCACACATAAAAGTTGAAGGAATAACAACCTCAAATTGTACAAAATATCCAAATAACAATTATCTAATACTTGTCATTGGTTTAATGAACCATAATGTGACAAGACTCCTTAGGGTGTTCATTATTGGGTACTCTAGTTAGCATCTCTAAGATAGATGCCAAGTCATCATGTTATGAAAGGTATGGTGCCAAGTGATGAATCTGAACCATTTAAACATGATCAACTAGAAAAGTATCATCTTAGTTGCTATTTCTATGGCTAATCTTTTGCACATTGCTAGCTTTCTTCCCAAACTTTCTAATTATTATTTCAACTCTTGAACTTTTCAATACACTCCATGAACTATTCTTGCCTTCCAATCATTTCTACTCTTTAGTCAAGGTAAATTCCTATTGAAATCCCTTAACTTTAAACATAGATTCTCAAATCGTAGTTGTCATTTCTTTATAGTTATTTTCTTTTTCCCTAAATTCTTTTAAGATCTTAATACTTTGTTATAACTCTAGCCTCTATTGCCTGGTGGTTGAATTTTTTGTCCATCCTTTGTTGTCCCTTGTTTGTGTAAACGTCAATCCACTGACCCTGATTATATTGCTCCCCATTGGATGACTCATTTATTCAACTTCACTTTTTACTTTCTCATGTTGTAATTTCTACATTGAACAACTAGTAGAGTTAGAGTCATTAACAACTCTAAAACAACCCTGATTAGCATCATGTGCTTATCATATATTCCACTCCCCTAACTTTATTCAATAGCATATAAGCTTAAAAGTCCTCCAAAATGTCTATTCATTTCAAGTTATTCATTTCCAGATTACTTTAAACTACTAACATATGTCTTATTTGAATTCTTCCTTTTATGTTCCTATGAAGGAAAATTAGTTTTCATAGAGTTTGAGAATGAATAATCCATACCATGGTGAAAATATTAGCTTTCTCTCTCTTTCCCCCCTCCCTCTCTACCAAATAGTAGTTATAGTGAAAGATTTATCACAATCTTGCTTAAGAATTGAAAGTTCATCGATAAAGTATTTTACACAACTTTTCATAAGATTAGAGTAATTATATTTTATAGGAGTATAAAGTATGTTATGTAGGAATTGAAAGTTTTACCTTTTGTGGCGAGGTGTGCCTTTTCTATGGGTGTACATTTTTATGCTTTTAGTGGTGGTGAATGTGATTGTGAGGTGTATCCACCTTATTATTATATTTATATCCTTGCACAGGTCAACTTTACAAGTATAGGATTTTAGGACAAACATGAAAAAATACGGTAAATTCTATCAGATTTTTAGTATAATTTATCTCAATAAATTTTTCCTTAAGTCTGATATCATGTAACTTTCTAAATGGCATAATAGATATCTTAGGAGCCAATAAGTAGTGGCCATGTTGTTGCGATGTTGATTTTGAGGGATCATCAATGCGAGGCATGACAATTAGGCCTGATCCAACCATCTATTGTAGAGTTGTACTTAAACTGGTCAGGTCAAGTTATTTTTTCTTATCAAATAGGTCCAAAGCCCACGCACATGACCTTACCAGTTATAGTGCAAAAAATACCTAATTGAGTCAATACCACATATGGGGTTCAATACATATAGGTCTATGTATTTGGGTCCAACTCCATATTCCAAATTTCTTACTTGTGAATACACTTGCATACATAAAGTCAAGTTGGAACTATTTAAAAATGTCTGATTTTGGTCAGTTAATTGGGTCTTGTTTATTTTTACAACCGTCAACTTCAGCAAACCAAACTTTGGATTTATTTCAATCCATATATGGCCTTCCATAGTATGTATGCTTTAGTTGTTCCACATTTCTCTTTGGGTAAGTTGTCATTTAGGAACACTTTTTTTTCATTTTAAAGGGAGGATCACATTCTCTTATCAAACTAAAATACTTGCTATCAATGAAGAAGAGACGTTAGTCATATGGAAAATATAAAGTTCTAGGTGACATAATTGGAGCTATTATTACTTGGATTAAGATATTTGTTGTTTCATGATAAGCATTATGACAAAATCATTTTGAACCATGGCATATAAATGTAATTTTTTCTTTATATAATATATCTTAGAATCATTTTCTTACACAATTTTTATTTTTTTCAGGATCTCTTTAGGTTGCAGATATAAGACGCACTCCAATCATCGGCAAAATTTTTTTTTTATGTATTTTTAGCTTAGTCAAAAAAAATTTTCAAACTTTTTTAACTTTATGTTGGATATGTACCTTATTTGATTATGATATTTTATACCATTGACTTATTTATGATTTTTTTTTCTAACAAAGAGCCATTGGTTGATGAATGGATATTGTTATGATTGACATGTGCCAATTTAGATTTTTACTCTTTTTTAATACCGTTAAATTATTGTAAAAACATGCAGATGGTTTAAATCCCCAACTAGTTTTTAGTTATTTGATTTTAAAATTAAAATACTTATTTTTATTGCAATTGTTTAAATTTTTATTCATTCCAATTTAGGAACAATCTAAATGCCCATATATACTTCATAGTTAAAGTTGATGTAAAAGGATGATAACGATCCCTGAAATATAATTAACCAAAAATATATATCTAATAATGATTTTATTGGAAATAAAATTATAACATTGAATAAAAGGTTTATAAGTTGAAATTAGCGATGGATTATATTACCTTTAAATAATCTTCATTAGCAACATTAAACTTTGTCGCAACATGAATTAAAACAATTGTGAGATTAATTAGCAGCAAAAAGTGATTGCCCGTAAAGCAATTATATCGTCAATTCATTGTGACAATTATTTTTGTCGTTATTTTTTTTACAATAGCATCGATTGTAGCAACAAAAAGATAGCCATTAAAAGTAACATTTGCAAAAGAAAATAACGACAAAAATAATCGTCGCTAAATATTCAAAAAATATCAATGATATATAATTGTCAGTAAATCTTTAACGACACTAATTTTACCAACGAAGAACCGACGAATCCAAAAAGTGTCGAAAAATATCTATAGAGACAAATATTTATGCTTTACCAACATATCTCTTTGGTCAGTAAAAGTTATTTTTGTTGTAGTGGTGCTATAATGACTCTTTGGTAATTATGCATGGAATTGATGAGAATTGAAAATGAATAAAAGGGTTACCCAGGTCACTGCTCTTGGTGATCAGTTGTGGCTAAGGAGTTGCATGCCTCCTTGCGACTTAGGCTAATAGCTAAGTCGGGTGCAACCATGGAGTTTTTTTACACTGGACTTCGAGTCCATTGGTGACACAAGGAGCAGAGCTATCCAAGGTAGACGGCACCTTACACCTATGATGTAGTTGCCCTAGGTTTGTTTTTGAGGTCATATGTTGATTGTGTTCTACACTGGGGGTCCTCGAGGCAAGCATGACACCACTGGTCTCAGTTGAGTCCAATCCTAGGGGCTTTACGAATAGAGATGAGTCTAGATCTACAACTCTGATTTATCACAGAATAAGATAAGCAATAATTGACAAAATAAAAAATGAATCATTACCTTAAATGTCCATTAATTGATGCTACTATACACTAAATAATTAATATAACTTCACAAGGCATTCCTATTAGCCTACTACCTTCTCTTATTATTTTTTTGTGTTCCAATTTCTATTACCATTTATATTGATGCTTATCATTGTTTCTTATAGTTAGCTGTCTAGAGTTAGATACATTCTACTAGGAGTTTTCTCATTAGCCTAACTTTAGATGAAGGTGAACTGTCCCAAGTGCCGACGACAGTCAAAGAGTTTTTGGAGCGACGTATGGAGCAGTGATATGTGGGATTACCAGTTACTTATTACTTCCTTGCTGTAGTAATAGTTTTCAATTTCTATTTTTTTCGTGATGTAATAGACTAGTAGATTTTCTTCTTGGTGCACTTTTTCTTCTATTTGGATATGGACCTGACATATTATCTTTAATTTCCACACTTTTATATATTTTGGTTAGTAATTCATTTAATTCTACATATGCTTCTCATGTTTATGTGTTGGACAATGGATATTTGGGTTTGAAATCTGTGACTAGATACCGTAAGGTGTTGGGTCGCAACATGGAGCCTCCCAATACTGGTACTAAAGGTTAGTACCAATATTGGATGGTTGTTCTAGACCAATGTGGCATGCAAACTGAGGGTTGTGAGTTCCCTGTACCGGTCTAAGTGATTAGTATTCATACAGTCCCCGAACCCAAGTCTGAATGGCTTTCAAGTTGAGGGCTGGGAGTGCCCAATATCGATACTAAGTATTCACTTCCACCATTGGCCATTATCCCATGCCTGAATTATTTACAAATGAAGATCTGGGGGTGCCCAAACCGATATTAAGTGTGAATACCGGTATTGGCCATCAACCTAGGTCAGGTTGGAAGTTGATATGAGGACTAGCAATGCCCAGTATTGATCCTGAGAGACAGTACCGGTACTTACACTTTCTAGTGGATAGTGAGTTATGGACACCCCGGTACTGGTGCCTTGGAATTTTGTGATGAAACTCTGAATCTTGCCTAACACTATGAAGAGAAATTGGGGAAATGTAACCTAAATTAGGATACTAAGATTATGAATTCCAAAACCCTAACTTTCCCTAATTATTGTCGAGTGAGCGACACGTCTAAAACCCCTAAAGATACATATTAAAAGTCAAAGTGTAGCTAGCTAAACCTAAAGCGAAATCCTAAATATCGAATTCCATTTGCTCCTCTATATGAGTCTAAGGGAAAGCTTAGATCTTAAGGTCTGCGATCAGACCTTAGGTGATCCACTAGGTCCCTAGGGTTTCATTCCTGGTATAGAATCAAAATGGATTTAAAGATGAGTAGGTCAACTAGGTGAGCTCGTAGGGTTGCACCCACTAACTTGGTGAACCATGGGTTCACAACTCGAGTTGGGGACTTGAGATTATCTAGTGGCTAGAGGGTACCTAAGATTTACCTTGGAACTCATATGGTTCCCGGATATGGTGACGAGCCAAGGGTCGTCATCAAAATAAGGTACATGGAAGGACACAAAGCTGACTCAATGTTGAGGTACTAGTAGCTCTAGGCTCAATAGGCATCCGCATGCACGGTGGAAGACATCGGGGTACTTGGTACTCTTAGCTAGATGCTTATTAGGCATTCATGTGTGTGAAAGACATTGAGGTACCTTGGGGGGCTTGATTGAGATCTCATCTAATGGCATATTGAGAGAGCACACTTGGAGACTACGCTCCTAATGAGACCATTGGTGTGACCTGACAATTCTGACCAACCTTACGACTTATGATTTGGAATGATCTATGATTGTTATGGCCCAAAATCAAACCCAAGCTTGTTTTTAGCTTAAGTGTGTCAAGACGAACCCATCGATGCTTGTTGGGCAAGAATCAGATTCATGTAGCCCGAAAACAAAGAAATGGCAACGGAGGTTGGTTTTGGATCCTACGTCAGTCGGAGGATGGTTGGTGGAGGCGTCAATCACTAGCCTGGGGGGGCTGTCGTGCATGCACTCATGGATGCATGTGTGAACAATGAATGGAGGAGAAGAACGATCACATGAAGAAGAAGAGGCGCAGGAGAGACAAAATTTTGTTGAAGGGTTACAAAAATTGTGCATTTAAAATTATAAGTTTTTCATTTTATGTTTTGGTCCCGGATAATAGCCTCTTTAATTGATTGATTCACAGATCATTCAAAATCTGCTTTCGATGAGTCACCCACCATTGGAATTTCGTCATGGCATACTCTATTGTGGTCAGATCTCCGTCCTCATCAGGAGTGGTAATTTACACTTTTTTCACTCAACTCCCCAACATTTACACTTTAATGCATCATTCTCATCTTGATTAGAGACAAGCACGTGGGGTGAGTGCAGAGTCCGAGGAGTCTCCAGCGTGTCTCTTGAAGTCACTGCTTCCCCAATGGCCTTACCTAGAGTGATAAGTGCATAATTTAAAGGGATAACATGCTTAATTATGTTAGTTTCTACATGCAGGCACTTGAAAATTAAGAAGAGAAATTTAAGCTTGATTTATTATATTTACTGACGCGGAGCTATTTTATGTGCTTAGAATGGGTTTATACTGCTTAGTTTGCATTGATTAAATAAATACACATCTAATTATGCATTATTTCGTATTCTCATAGAAATGTATTCAATATTGGCCTCTAATGGAAGAGCATAAGACAAGGAGGCCGATGATGAAGATGGAATTCAGAACGGATGTGTGTACTAAACACCATACAAGAAATATGAAATTAGAAAAAATGAAAAGGAAAGGAAAAAAAAAACCTCTCTTCTTTCCTTTCCATGGGATTACCCTTCTCCTTCATAAATACCAAGTTCCATTCATGCATGCATCCTAAAAAAACATCCTATTTCTTCTTCCAAGCATTGTATCCCTTACTTTCCATTTCAGCTTCATGCCTTCTCTATCTTTATTTCTCAAAAGTGCAAGCTCTTTCCTAATCGTTCCCATGAACGTACATTCCCAATCCATTGCATTGTCTCTCTCTTTCCTTATTTTATTTCCACCATGATCGTCGCCCCTACCTCTCTCGATCAATCGTCTTCTCACTTTCTCTTTTCTCTCTATCTCTCTCACAACCACATGCACATCGAGGCCACCTTCCTTCGTCCTCCACTCCTCTTCTTATTCTTATTCTTCTCTTCAACATTCTCTCTCTTCTCTTTTATCTTCTTCAAGCTCTTCTCTCTTTCTCCCCACGCGTTCTCTCTCCTCTTTCTTCTTTACACCATCATCACCATGTTCTTCCTCCTCTCTGCCTACTCCACCTTTTTCTTCTCTCTTTCTTCTTTTCTCTCTATTACACCACTTTCTGTCTCTTTTTCTCTCTCTACACACTTTCTCTCTCTTACTCTCTCTCTACATGTCCATCACATCCTTCACCTCTCCTCGCTATTTTCGTAGTTTCTCTCAGTGATTTCTCTTTTGTTTTCAGGTTCCTCAGCGATTCCCGCGCATTTGCACATCTTCGTTGACTCCTCGCCTCCTCAGGTGTTTTCATCGACGACCGTCGATAGCAATCTCTACCCTCATCACAATCTCACCAACTTCCTACCTGAGCTTCTTTACTCTATTCTCTTTCTTCTTATTATTATTTTTCATTTTATCTATTTTCTTATATTATTGTGACTTTTTAGTAGTAAAAAATTCCTATTTTTGTTTCCAAGTCTTTCCCATATTTGTCTCTATGATTGTTTTGTTTATTGTTTTTATTGTAAAAAAATTCAAAAAAAATAGTTGTCATAGTTAGGTTAAAAAATGTTTAGATATCTCTACCTCCATGTGAGAAGACTCATACTCCCGATATTACTTGCATATTTTTTAGATACAATTTTATAATTTTAAACAACATGTTTTTGCAACTACGACGATATATTTATCCTTTACGCGATTTCACGATCAGTGTTTGGTGTCATTGCTAGGAGACATGTATTCAAGATGTTTTCTTTGTTTAGCATTTTTTGTATATTCGTGAGCCACATTTTTTTCTCTTTTTGTTTGCGGGTACCAAATACGTAAAACAAAGTCTCTACAGGTTGTGAAAGAGAGTTGCGAAGCAAAGATTCCCATAGGTAGGATGCAAGCAAGGCATGCGAGGGGCAGCGTAGTTTAGGGTATTTTTATTTTTCTTTTAGTCTATTTGTATTACGTATTTGGTGAGAGAGGGTACTTTGGACTATATTCTTAGACTATGGACTCTGTCTCTATCTTTCTCTCTCTCTAAACTCCATAGTTAACTTGTTTGGTTAATTACCTACATTTAAAAAAAAAAATTCCTTCATGCTTATCTAGAACTTGCATAGCCATAGGTAGTTACAATAGGACTTGCATAAGGAGCATTTAGATTTTTATTATGCATATTGCATTTGCATTTTGAAGATTGTTGGAGATAGGTGCATGTTTCATTACCCTTCTAAGCTACCTTCATTGATTTCTATCTCTTTTTGGACTTAACTAAAAATCTTACTCGGTTGCTTTGAAAATACTCTTAACTAAGAAATTATAAAACTCAATAAATAATGGTGAAACCCTAAAATATGCTTCACAAGTGCTTAAAGGCCTTGACTACAACTTTACACATGCATTGATTGACCCTTCTCTTGCACTGTGCATATAAGGTCACCAAGAGGCAATTGGTTGGGGTCAACATGTATGTCTCACCTATACCTTGGGGAGTCTAGTGGTGAGAGTGCTCAACTCGAGATCAATTCTGTTATTGATTAGGTTCGAGTCATTTTTACCGCTTTTCTCTCATTGTAAGAAACAATTGGTCGGGGGTCAACAAGTCCGTCTCACCCATAATCAAGGAGTCTAATGGTGAGCGGGCTCGACTCAAGATCATTTGGGTCTTCTTTGTAGGCTTCTTTAAGGCACTCTGTAGGTCAATTTAGGGTACGTAACTGATTGATAACTTGCTTAGTCACATACAAGTATTAATTTCCTAAGAAAAGCAAGTAAAACCTACTCTTGTATTGTGTTTGATTGATTGATTTGGGCTTGTTTGAGATGGTGTATCAAAACAAACCTAGGATTGAATAGTACCCATCATTTAGCATATTGAAAACCAAGAAACCAGATCAAACCACAACCAAGCTCTAGAATTGAATACTACCCCTACATTGGTGTGGTTAACAACACTTCTCATTCCTCCAACATATCCATAGACTCCGATTCGTACCCTCCAACCTACAACCATCCCCAAAATAATTTTAACCTTGACCCCAATGCAAGTCAATCCTATCAATCTACACATTGAGATAATACAACTACAAATTGGGGGCATGACCTTGGGAGGCAATATCAGGATCAAAATTTTTATCCCCAAACTAGTTATGACCTTAAATCAATTCTACCAATCTTAAAATTGGGATAAGCCCACCTTCAATTGGGGATCTACATGTCAACCAGGATACTAATGCCATGACCAAAATTTTTACCCTCCACAAGCTAACCCTCAATATGGGTTATCAAACTTTAATGAGTATTCCAATATGACCTACAACCAAGGAGGACATTCTCAAAGTAAGTCTAATCCCAATTTGAATCATCCTCATTCATCTTTTAATTGGGAGAATCTCAAACCTAATTGGGGAATTAATAATGATTCTAGACCTCAATAGCCAAGCCTAAGTCAATTTCCAAAATAGGTCACCAGAGCCAATTGATTACTCTTATTTGTTCCACAACTTAGATCGAGAAGAGCTAACCAAACCAAATTATCCTCAGCCTTATAATCAAAATCAAGCCCAAGGTCAATCTAAGGCCACTCACTCAACACTTGAGGCTAAACAAGTAGAGCGAACACAGAAAGATATGAAGTTGATTGAGCTGGAGCTCACAATGTTGAATATATTCAAAAAATTGGAAAAAGAGGATCAATGGAATTTTCTAAGCACACATCCTGATTTTATGATAATATTAAAAAAGAGACTTGAGGGGGTTGACTTGACTGAACCACAATCTTTTGAACTAGCTAAACCCCCTATGGATGTTCCCAATGCTCCAATGTTGGAAGATTTCACTGAATTTGAAAATATCATTGATGAGACCCTAGACCGTGGGCTTGATTTAGAGGATGAAGAGGACATTGACATAAAAGTTCTGAAATTTAAAAATGAAATTAAGGAAGAAATGATCCATGCACCTGAGGTCTTTAATCTTGAAGAACATGAGAAGGAGAAAGAAAATGTCATATCAAATGATTTGGTGACTAATATATATACATTGGAAATAAATTCAATTATAAGACATTTATTGTTAGGATCTCAAGTTCTTTAATTTTGATGACAAAGGACCTATCATTGAGGATGTCTCATTCGAAGATGGGGACTTTAATGAAGCTTCAAAGATTGACAGTAAATCTGAATATGAGACATTTCACTTCAAGGATCAATTAAACTCCAACTTGATTTTGATAAGTTTATTTTTAAAGATGCTGAATTGAAAACTTTGGATATGGGGGTAGAAAGCAAAATTGATTATGAGACATTTTACTTTGAGGATTAACCACGGACTAAAATCAATTATGATCATTTTTCCTTCGAATTGAATGAAGGTCCCATTCTTGAAAACAAAGAATATAATGTTAATCTTAGTGATAAATTAAAAATCAAATTAGAAGGAAATCACAAAGTCTATAGGGGAAGATGTTGAGGAGCTTGAATAGCTACTAGGAATGGAATCTAACCTCACCCCTAGATCAAACCCTGATGAACTTAAAATTGAATCATTTATTCCTAAAATTAATGAAACCAAGTTTGATGTGACAGACTTGGACTTTACAAACGGGGGTGAAAATATCCAGGTTGACATGGGAGAAGAATTGAATGATGTAGAGGATGATAATGATGGGGACATGATCATTTTGGGAGAGAATGAAAAGAAAGAATTTTTTGCCTAAGGTTCCAACGCATGTCAAGCCACTCACATTTTATGAGGAACCCTATGACCCTTTTAATTTTGACTTAGGGAAGGGCATGGAACTCTGGTATACTCAGTCACATAATCATCTCTTTAAGTTGAATTGCCAGTGGACACATTCTTTCTACACTACACATTTATCTAGTGTCCACCATTTTAGACTTAGGCTACATGGACCTAAAACCATGATCACACCATTGGTTCAAAAATTTAAAAGCCAATGGATGTGGGTATATTTGATTCACTACTTTAAGAGCATTCGACCTTTTGGAGTGGGGTTGCACCACTAGTTGGTCTGCATCTGTGGACATCTGATTCATGGGCTAAATGATCATATCTTAATATTGATCTTAATTATCTCTACAACATTAATTGAACGATCTTCTTGAGAGTACTGTGTCTAGATAGAGACGTAAACTTGACGCATGTTGGGAGGCAACCCAACTCAGTTTTCCTTATTCATAGTAGGCTAATTTCCTTTCAGGTACGAGCTAGTGTTTTTCATGAGAACATTTGTGAGCTATTCAAGTGATATCTTCCCTTTCTCATGCTTGTTTTCTGTTTCATTAGCATACAATGAGGACATTGCATGAAATAGGCATGGGGGGTGGGTAAATTTTTGTTGAGTTATGTATATCTAGTCTCCATTAGTTTTGCATTATATATTTCAAAAAAAAAAGTGTTTTGTAAATAGAATAAGTCGCATGATTTGAGCTAGGGAAGGATGATGAGAATAGGTACTAGGGAGTTGCTAATCTTAAGGATGTGTTCCAAGATCTTATGCCTAGACTCTTTAGGTCATAGGTGACTTAATCAACTCATGTACTTATTAAGATTTGGACCTATTTCTGAGCTGTTGAAGAGACAAATTAACCAAGGTATTAAGTCAATAGTGTGGGAAGTATGTGGCTCAATTGTACACCCTCTGGTTTAAAGGACTTGGTAAACTAAGCATCCACAAATTCACTCACTGGAATTGGCTTATGGGCTTTCAAATCTTGAAAACAACAGGTTTCACTGTGAATTGGGATTGGGAAACCTTTACAATTAATTGGATTGAATTTATATCAAAACTAATAGAGGTCTCTGTGGGTATGGCTGGTAGTTGCACTAGGTATGCTCATCAGCTGTAGGATGTCCAAATCCCAACGTAGTGTCTCAAATTTCCTTAGGTTTTGCTTAGGTGATGTTCTTGAACAGATAAAGGAGAGCCGCTCACTTAGGAAAAAAAAAACAAAATGGAGAAGACCTAGAAAGCAATAAAGTAGTAGAAGGAAGAAAGTGTGTGATAAAAATAGCTCAAAAATCTTCTACTTATCCTTTACCAAAAAAAAGAAAGAAGAGAAAAAAAGAGAGAAACCCAATAAAAATGTGTGTTTAAATATCCCAAAAACCCAAAAAGAGTAAGGGATGCAATAAGAGACCAAATGGTCCAACCAGGGAGATATACCTTTAAGGTTGACCTTGGGATAGAAAAGGTTGAGGAGAAAGCTATCAAATCTTAGTAAGGCAGAATGAAGGGCAAGTCTAAGGAGATTAAGGATAGTCTTGGTTTGGGGAAATGCGCTGGTTTCATAATCTGGGAACCCATAATTCAAATCATTGCACTAAGCGCGGATGCTTTAAGCTCACCCTTAACAAACCATGGTTGGATTTTTTAAGACATAAAAACCTATACTTGAGACCCAAATTTGAGGCGAGTTAGAATATGATCGGGCAAAGCGGTCTATATCAGGTTTTCTACATTACCTTACGGTATTGGGTTGCATTTAGGAATTTAGGATTTAGGCATTCATTGCATTATTTTCTTCTCTTTTTATTTTAATGTAGTACAATCACCCAAACCCTAACAATGTGAAAGGCAGAAGATGAAGATGGAGCTCATTCTAGCTGAACCTCAACTCAATCCAGCTCAATCCAGCTCATTCCAGCTCATTCCAACTCTAACCAACTCATGCTAGCTCCAGTCAACTTAGCTTAGCTACTGGTCCTTAACTAGCTAAGCTAAGTCAGCTGAAAAGTCCACAATCAGCTCAGGACATCTCAACACCTGCTCATGAAGACTCACCTTAGCTCAACCTAGTTGAGCTTGTTTACTGGACCTAAGCTAGCTAGCTTAGCTAACTAGGGAGTCTTCAAGAAGATCAGACTCAGCTCAACCCAGCTCCAGAATAGTTGAGACTAGCTCAACACAGCTCAACCTCCTCAGCTTAGTAGCTAGTAAAGAACTAGCTAGTAAGCTAGTAGCTGAGCTTAGAAAAGACCCTCTTCAGCAAACTACTAGCTCCATGAAGCAACATGCAGGTCAAGCTCCCTCGTCTCAGCTTAACCCTAGCTCCTCCACTACCCCTCTACTAGCTAAGTCCACCTCACCTCTACTCCATGGCTGACCACACCTCCTTTAACCTCCACCTTCCTCCTCCTTTCGCGCCAGAAAAACCACCAACCACCACTTCCTTTAAACCCTTCCTCTTTGGCACCAAAAGAGGCACCTCTCCACCAAATAACTACCAACATAACCACCCTTATGTTGGCACCAAAATCCTTTGCCACCCCTTCAAGTTGGCACAAACACATAGCCTCATCCTAGCCCTACACCTACCCTCCTAAACCTATCTCCACCATCCAATAAATGGCACCAAAAACCACCTAACCTAACTACATAAAGTTGGCACCAACTTCCACTAACCCAACCTCCCTACACCCTTCCACATGGCGCCACTAAACCCTAGCCCTTCATTTTATAACCACCACTCCAAAGGCCATCCTAACCCTACACCTACCCCCATGCCACTTAACCCTATCACCACTATAGTCCACGCTAACCCCTCCCCTCCTAACTCTATAAATACAACCCCCTACACCACCATTTAGATCCTTGGCTACCTTTATTTTTCTAGCTATATCACCATTACATTCGGCCAAGAAAGAAGGAGGGAAGTTGATTGAGGAGACTCCCTTATCTCCTTGGTGTTCATCTTCTTCCCTTTTTTCTTATGCCAAAGCCAAGGAGAAAACTTAGGAGGACGGCTAGGTAGGAAGGACTCTAGGGTGGTAGATGTCCACCCTTGGAAGAGAAAGAGAGGAGCATTTCAAGCTTTTATCTAGGAAGAAGAGCCAAATAAGATTCTCTTCAAGTGCGGGACCAGCTGCATTTGGAGCGAGAATCGTCTCAAGCTAAATTGGAGGATTTGTATCTCCTTCTATTCTCTTTTTGTATTTTCTATTTTCTTCAATTTGTAACAAGCATTCTTCTACATTTGACTTTATTTTCATCTAACAATACAAAAAGATTTCTGTTGCCTTTTAATTTGTTTATTTTATTCTTTAGTGCACCCACTCTTCCTTTCTAATTACCCTAGGCACACTTGCCTAGGGTGAGTTTAGAAAGGAAGATTACATTCTTGTCACTTAGTCGTACTTGATTTCACATCTTGTTGACCCAATTACCTTTTGAAAACCCTAAAAATTTCAAAACAACAAAAATACAAATTGAGGATTTGAGAGAGCAAGAAAGAGAACAAGCTAATTGACTAAGAATTTTGCCTCCTTGGACAACTCTAGATATCCCACTATCTAGGTTTTACAAATTCAAAAGTTGATCGAGATTTACACGTACGACTTAAAAATCTACTTTATAAATCATTTATTTATTGCATCAGAGTGTTGAGTTTTTCTATGATATTTTGGGCATATTCTCTGCAGTTGGTGATGACTCATTCCTCCTGACTTAGGAACCCTAACTCAGATCCCTTGTATTTCATTTTTGCATTTTGCTTGGGACTAACAAAAGTTAGGTATGAGGGTGTGATAAGCGCATAATTTAAAGGGATAACATGCTTAATTATGTTAGTTTCTTAGCATTATTGTATTATATATAATGCATCTTAGGTTGCAATTGCATGCAAGCACTTGAAAATTAAGAGTAATTTGAGCTTAATTTATTATATTTACTTATGTGAAACTATTTTATGTGCTTAGAAAGAGTTTATACTACTTAGTTTGCATTAATATTAAATTCCCATCTAATTATGTATTATTTCATACTCTCGCAAAAACATATTCATTATTAGTCTCTAATGGAAGAGCATAAGACGAGGAGGTCGGTAATGAAGATGAAATTTGGAATGGATGTGTGTAGTGAACACTATACAAGAAATACGAAATCAGAAAAAAAGAAAAGGAAAGGAAAGAAAAAAAAAACCCGCTCTTCTTTCCTTTCCATGAGATTACCCTTCCCCTTCATAAATACCAAGTTCCATTCATGCATGCATCGTAAAAAAGTATCCTATTTCTTATTTTCCAAGCACCGTATCCCTCACTTTTCATTTCAGCTTCATGTCTTCTCTCTCTTTATTTCTCAAAAATGCATGCTCTTTCCTAATCGTTCCCATACATTCCCAATCCATCACCTTGTCTCTCTCTCTCCCTATTTTATTTCCACCATGATTGCCACCCCCTCTCAATACATATATTTTTGTCTCAACCCCTCTCGATCAATCATCGTCTCATTCTCTCTTTTCTCTCTGTCTCTCTCATAACCACATGCACATCGAGGCCACATTCCTTCCTCCTCATCTCCCTTTCTTCTCATTCTTATTCTTCTTCTCTTTGACAATCTCTCTCTTCTCTTTTCTCTTCTTCAAGCTCTACTCTCTCTCTCTCTCCCTATATGTTTTCTCTCTATCTCTTTCTTCTTTACACCATCATCACCATCTTCTTCTTCTCCTCTCCTCCTACTCCACCTTCTTCTTCTCTTTCTTCTTTACTCTCTATTACACCACTTTCTTTTTTTTTTTGAAAAAGTCTATTACACCACTTTCTATCTCTTCTTTTTATCTCTCTACACACTTTCTCTCTTTTCCTCTTTCTCTACATGTCCATTGCCACCTTCACCTCTCCCTTGCTATTTTCGTATTTTCTCTTGGTGATTTCTCTTTTGTTTTTATGTTCCTTGATGATTCCTGCGACTGCCCACACGTCTGCACATCTTCGTTGACTCCTTGCCTTGGTTTACATTTTCATTGATGACCATCGATGGTAATCTCCACCCCTGTCACGATCTCGCCGGCTTCCTTCCTAAGCTTCTTCACTCTATTCTCTTTCTTCTCATTATTTTTCATTTTATCTATTTTCTTGTGTTATTATGACTTTCTAGTAGTAATAAAAATTCATGTTTTCGTTTCTGTGTTTTTCCCGTATTTGTCTCTATGATTGTTCTGTTTATTTATTTTTATTATAAAAAAATAAAAAAAAATTAGTTGGCTTGGTTAGGTTAGAAACACTTAGATATCTCTTCCTCCCTGTGAGACAACCCATACTCCTGATATTACTCATATATTTTTGGATATGTTTTTATAATTTTAAACAACGTGTTTTCACAACTATGACGACATATTTATCCCTTATGCGATTTCACGATCATAGAGTAGCTCTTAGTTCCATTTTTGATATCAGTAAGCTATGATACATTCATCACTATTCATTGCCTATATCAAATGATGCCATCATCTTTGCTTAGTATTATTGAGTCTCGCCAATTAAATATATCATGAACACTTACTGTTGCTATGTCTTCGTCAAATGTTAAGAAATGCGCGTTGTAGTATGATCAACAAAAATGTTACAGCATTTAAATTTATAAAGTGCTTGAAAACAAAAATTGAGTCCGAGGTCGTTCTCAAGGAGCAAATGTGGAATTCACAACACTAATCGGAATTTAAATCAATGAGCACAACCAATTACATACAAGAGAGATATTCAATGAATAATAATCTACTCAAAGTGTCATTTGATAATAAAGCAATGTATCTTGAGAAATTACTATGATAAAAAGAAGAGAGAAGCACTAAAAATGGTGATTTAGATCACCAAGGATATCCTTCAAGTTAAGCTCATATCAAATCATTCAATTTAACTCAAATCAATATCTCAATAGTGCTCTTGAACCACTTATGCAAATATCCACGTCAGCACCAGTCAACTATATCCACAGTACTTCAGATCAAGCCCAAGTCATATGTCGACCATGGAGACCATACGCCTTCAACATCACCAACCCTTAGATCAGGCACAAGGCTTTAACAAAGCCAGTGTCTCCAAGCCTCGGAGATGCCAAGTATGGAGTGTATATGCATGCATCTTGATGAGAACAGTACAAAAATCAACCCCTACCCCTTATAATCTCTTCTCTCTAATCGAGTTATCAGGCTAGGAACAGTAACGGGTCAATGAATCAACCCAGACCCACGTGCGTGTGAACTGCAGGAGAGGGCGCATGCAGAGGGGCATGCACAAGGGACTGTTTATGCGAAATCATCGATGTTAAGATATGTATGCGTTGTAGTATAGTCGACAAAAATGCAACACTTAAATTTATAAAGCTTGAAATCAATGTGAGTCCAAGGTCGTTTGTAGGGAGCAAATGGAATTCACACACTAATCGTATTCAAAAATAATGAGCACAATAATACATATATGCAATAGAAATCAATAATAAGAATATATTCAGTAATAGCCCACATTGTGTCTCAGGAAATGATAGAGCAAAAAGAATAGGAAGAACTATAAAAAGTGGTGATTTAGATCACCAATTAATCCCTCCAATTTAAGCATACATCCCAAGCATATCAATTTAATCAAATAACTCAATAGTGTCTTTAAACCACTAATCTCAAATAGCCACGTTAGAGCACATATCAAGTATCCCTACAGTACCAAACCAGATGTCCTCAAAGTTCCACAAATGGCTTAAGTATCACCAAGGCATAAGCCTTAGCAAGGCGTACAAGGGCGCCAAGCACAGCATAAAGAGTCTCAAGGTAAAGGCTCAAGGACACTAAGTGCTAAGAACATCAACACGCACCCCGAGGCACACCTGAAGCAAAACCCTCCCCCTCCTCATAGATTCTCCTCTTCTCTCAGAACTAGGCATTAATCAGGTCTATAGCAAGTAATCGGATCCGGGGGTCCAGGCTCACCGATAGTGAGTGGTGAACAAGGGTGCAAGGCATGTGAAGGAGGGGACCCGACCCCCTATGTTCATGGGCGCTATGCCCTAAACACTTTTTCCTCTTATATGCAATCAGCAGCTTGTCCGCTTACGAGGTGGGACTAAATGTCCTACCTCGCTCCTTCGCGCAGCAGCTGCATCAATTTACAGGAGGTAGCGAGAAGTCCTTGCAACAACTCGCATCTCCACATTTGTTTTTGACTGGAGATCATGGGTTGTTGCAACAATGGCAGCCGACGAGATGTATATCGATCGACGCAGAGCGAAACAATGAACAAATTCGCCTCAGAGGTTGAGCTCAGCCGATGCTCGAAGCAGCCGCAAATGGCATTGGAGAGTCATCGATCAGTTCGGTCAACAGCCCATTGGTTGCTGAAGGAGGAAGACGATGTTGGGGACTAGTTTGTAAGAAGTGAAGGACCTAAGAGAAATGAAATTGGACCTACTTGCAAGAATTTAAGGAACTTAGGGGCCTAAATGCAAAGTAGGTATGAACATGTAAAATCAGGTCCAACATTTTATGGAAGCTCAATTAGGATCTAGGGAATCTGGTGGTCATGTAAATTTTGAGTTTTAAGGTTGTTTGGTTGGTAAATCCTCCATTTAAACTCATTTGTCAGTAATTATTCACCTAGGTCATTATTTTAGGTTTAATTGGCTCCTTTGACGTATCTGATCAAATTAAACCTTGTGGAATATTTATTTATAATTTTTAGGAGGTTTAATTTGCAATATTTTCATCAGAATCCTATCCAACTAGGTCAGATCAAACATAGGGTTTAATTATTCTCTTTAATAGCATAATTTTAAAGGAAACCCTAAATTGGTTATTCTGACCTGTTTTGCGATCTTTTGAGTTTATTCTGATGAATCTTCCTCCATACGATATTGTACCCTTTTTATGTATTATTTAGGTCAATTTACCTTAGGACTTAGCTAATTTAGGTGAGTTACAGAGCATAATGGCATTGCCATCATATTGCAAGGAGCGGAGGACAATGAGGAAGGAATTCCCACTGCCTATGGTATGTGGCAAAGAGCGAAGAAGCTGGAGAAGAAGGTTCACCAGAGCTACAATGGAGGTGGCCAGAGGGAGAAGAAATTGAAGAGATGAGGCCAAAATCGAGCTGTAAAGGATGGTTGAAGCTAGGAGAGTTCTTATAGAGGTGTCTTGGCCTTTGATCTACACGAAATCAGTGTGATTCCCTTGTGAAATTCGAAGGAATTTGCATAAAAAATTATGGGTTCTCTAGGGTTTTAGGAGGTGAATCAGGGTTTGGGATTAGGTCCATCAGATTGGGAAACTCCTCAAGAGCAATCCCGCCAAATTTGGAGGGAACTGGCTTCTATTTGAGGGAGAAAATCTCCCTAGATACCTGCTGCAGATGCATTCCCACCGCCAATGGCGGCAGGGACTTAAGCGTGAAAGTGACGACAAAGTTAAGGACCTATGTGTAAGAGATTTCGAAAGCTGAGGGTATGATTGAGAAAAATAGAGATTTAAAGGACTGAGATGCAAACTAGGTCAAGATGAAAATTCTGATCGAGCCCAAATTTTGGTACAAACCTAATTTGATTCTAAGGAATCTGATGGTGAAGTTAGATTTTAGTTTTGATCACGTTTAACTAGGCAATTTGCATTGAAACCTAAATTATGGCAAAATCCCATCTGTGACTTTGTTCAAGGTCAAAATGGGTTCATATGGTCAAACCAAGGGTACCAATCCTCTCAGAATATTTTTCTATGATTTTTAGGAGGTTTAAATGAATTTTATCTTAACCAGAACCTCTTTAATTTAAGCAGGTCTGAAATTAGGATTTTGGGTTCTAATTTAGTTCTCGAAATACGTAAAACCCTGTTTCTATTTGTATGGACCCACTCATTGGACTTTAATGCTCATTTGACCTTCAGTTAACCCTTAGGAAACCTTGCGGTTACTCTGCATTTATGATATGATGTTAAAATTGCATAATTAACCTTTTTTGAGTGTTTTCTTCTTAGAACGGATTTGCATGGAATTATGGTCTTCAAGTGATTATGTAAGAGCATTTGTCTCTTGATTCTGACTAATTAAAGCTAGTTATGACTAATGATGGTGTTACCATCATACCCCCATGCTTAACTTTTGTTAGTCCCTAGCAAAATCTTATGGAAAGAACTAGATCTCTAGACCATTCTTTGATGTTTAGATGCATGATTTGTGCCACTTCTCTAGAAATTAGAATAGAATGCCAACAATAGGCCTAGAGGTACTCAAGTACCAAACAAGATCCAAACCTAACCAGCTTCTACCTGGGTCTACCACGAAGGTTTCTAGGGCCCACAAAAACTACCTAGAGGTTCGTTGACCCCAGCAGTTAAAGCACCCCTGCCTAGGTGTATTGTGTTTAGGTTCAGTTTGCCAGTGCATTTTGATAAGAGAGGGAGATGAGGAGGGATTTTTCATTTTGTGAGTTTTCTCTCTTTTCTTTTTATATTTCCCTGAATCTAGCCTCTAATTGGCCCTAAACTCGGTCTGTATCAGATTCCTTGTCCCCACCATCAATCCTCAAAGGGTCCCTGGCTTTTGATGCTTCAAGATAGCCCAGAATTCCAGATACTGCCACCCATGGCATTCTGTAGCTAAATTCAAGCCCTACCAATCGACATTTTAGGATAATCCCTCCCATGGCACCTGAATCAGCATAATGTGCTTAGATACCCCCAGTAGGATATTTAGATATCCTAGGAGACAAGCACCAAGGAGACAATATGTTAATACACATCTTCGAGGGGAGCATTTTATCCCACCTTTCCACGTCAGGAACTCATCCAATCAACCTGTGTTTTCGAGTCACTCCTAAGCTAGATCTTTGAGATGACTTTTCATAACATAACACTTTTGGCATTATTTCTTCATTAAGTACATCGAACTAGGCTAGTGTGTGGAATTTGGGTGCTCAGGCTACCAAGTCCAGCAAACCAAAGGGTAGGCAACGGGATCGAAAAATCCCTAAACCTTAAACTTAATACATCAGCTTCTCACCTTCCTCAACTTCTTGAGGACTCATCCGGATCTTAACAAATACGTGAGTGTTTAAGCCCTACAATAAGCCCAAGAGGCCTAAGATCAACACTCTTTACTAATCTTCTTGTCTCTAGCACTTTAGGACTTAATCTTTATTTTGATTTTGGTCTAGAACTTAAGTAAATTCCATAATCAATTGCTATGACTATTGATTTTTTTTTGTTTTTGCTCCTTTTTGACATTTTGTATTTCCTCCTCTTTTCCTCAAGAAAGATTTTCAATCAATTCTTCAAAATTTTCCTCCCCTTTCTCTATTTTTTTTATGAGAACCCCTCAAGGAATTGATTTTCCATTTGTTTGCACTTTAACATGCCCCCATGCCTAAGTTCCTCATTGTAAACCAAGAGGGTATGAATTCAGCTTGATTCAAGGTTTAGAATAGGATCAAAGGTTGGGTGAACAGGTCAAGATGACTGTTACGGACAATTTCAAGCTTTGATACAAGTACCAAAGGTGGAGTCGGCTGTTCTAAAGTTGAACCCTAAAATGCTGTGTGAATGTAGCTTAAAAGGATGATCGAAAGGGTTTCAGGTTTTTGGAATAATGGGTTGCCTCCCGTTAAGTGCTAAATTTAATGCCTTCAGTCGAGTAGAAGTGGTCAAGGAGAAGGGGCGGTCCAATCAGAGGAATTTTGTAGAACAAGTACCTTGATGAGTAGCCTTGTTGGTCCAACCAGGTGCTTATTCAGGTCAACAGGTTGATGATGCAGACCAAATCCAGTCAATCTGGTGGGTTGATGGATGTGAATCAATAAGTGTGGATCCCACCAAATACTTTGCGGCTCAAAAAGGTATGGAAATGTAAATCTAAGGTTTGGCTAAATTGATTCAGCCTGATCAGAGTAGGGCTTCTCAAATGACTATGGATCTATAGAAAAT
This sequence comes from Thalassia testudinum, assembly GCA_037157565.1. Lineage (NCBI taxonomy): Eukaryota > Viridiplantae > Streptophyta > Magnoliopsida > Alismatales > Hydrocharitaceae > Thalassia > Thalassia testudinum. The sequence continues at coordinate 63,396,067 of JAZHRO010000035.1, read as the reverse complement.
GTAGGAACCCTACCGATGGGATCACAAAAAGATAAGATGTGATTATTGGTCTAATTAGTGTCTGATTTCCTGTCAAAAGATGGAGGTGAATCATATGCAACAAGACCAGAAAGAGGTGAGTCAGAGTAGAAGTTGATTCCGGTGGAGGGTCGGGGTTGGGATCGAGTTTTGAAAAGCTCTGTATGAGATATGGCTTCTTCAAAATTAGAGTACAGTGTGGGCTCCACTATAAATGATTCAAAGATTGGCTCATCTAGAGAGTCTTCATGATGCTCATCCCAATCAAATGTAAATGCCTGGAGAGTCCTTATAGGATCATGGAAATCTGAGTCAGTGAAAGATTTGAACTCTGGATTGTGGACACTCTCGGTACTTACTGTTTCTGATTACTGTAAATCATAGCAGAATGTTTCCAGTTTAATGGAATATGATTTTGAATCAATGATCTCGGGATCAGGTACTTCAGAGTTGGAATCAAAGAATGAGTCATGGATATTGAAGTCGTAGACTGGCTCATAATCATCTGGAAACAAAGATTTTTCGAAATCAGAGTATGATTCGAAAGCATCAGAGAACTTGTGACAATTAGCTTCTGAACCTGATTCAGGATCGAGATTTCCACAACAGAATAAATCATGATTCTTTGAGTCAACAACCTGACTTTTGTCTAACCTGGTCTCAGATTCCAAGCTCAAAGGGGTGTCTTTATTAGGTGTAGGCTTAGATTCTAGGTACCTAGGGTAGATCAATCAAATCCCAACTCTTCCAACTCCTCTATTTCTGTATCGTAAATCGATGGAACTTCTGAAAAATCAATTCATTCTTCTGAGTCTGGAGAGGTATAATCATCAAATACTGGCCCAAAATCATAATTCAAATCTAAAATCTGGTTTTCATCACATTAGGCCTCATGATCATCCCAAATAGGCTCAGATCTAGATTCTAGGTCAAGGGTAGGAATTGGGTCACTAGAATCTGGACATGGTTCTATTGGGATGTCAGAATCACTCTCGAGGATTACCTTAACAGGATAAGGTACAGGAATTACATCCTCAAGAGGTTCTGACTTAAGTTCATCATAGGTGTTTGGTAAATCAAGGCATGATAAATCAGCTTCATGGTTCTTTATGGCCAGTTCAGAATCGAGAACACCTGCAACTAGATCCGGCCAACCCACATTTTGATCAGGTATGTCATTCTGCATAAAGTTTGAAACTGATTCCATTTAGGTTAAGGGTCCATAACAACCTCGATTCTCGAACCCGGGCTCTGGGAAATCATATTGATCCTCAATGTTGCTCCAAGATGTCTCATCAATTTTTGAATATGGGTATCTTTGATCAATGGCTTGGTGTAGCGTATTTAGCATATACCTATGTTTCTCAATGAGAATCTGGTGTATCTCCCAAAGTTTTAGATTTGACAAACATTGTATATACTCAGTATTTTGTAGTCTCCACAATTCATTATATTCTGATAAAAGATCATTCTAGGTTGAACCATGTATCATTTTTGTTAATATCATTTTGGTACGGTTGATAATGAGGTCTGTTGTTTTGGGTACATTAACCTGAATTTCCTAAATGGATCTGAGGTCTTGTAATACTCATCATGATGTCTAAGAGCAGCCTCGATCATTTTTTCCTTAATGCTCATGTGGGATTCAGGTTTTCTAAATAGTCTTCCTATGTTGTCAGGTTGCATTTTCAAATCAGGTGATGGATCAGGTTGTAGAATCAAATTCAGGTCTAGATTGAATTGATAGATCAGATCAGAATTTCCCCAAAAGATCAACTCTAATGGAGGCCTCTAGGTAAAAAACCGTGGGACCTTTCCTGTGTATGTGCTCTAAAGAATAGATGAGGGACTAGATGTTTATTGGATCCAATCAAGGCACCCAAAGATTTTTGGATGACTAAGGCTATTTCAAGGCAGATGATACCTCTGAATCAGAAATCTACACACCTGAGAATTCCTTGGGAAGCAAGGAAGGGAGAATCCCGCAAAGATCGCTACACGGTAGAGTGTCCCCACGGGTTAAAGGGTTTCCCCCACCTAACCTTCCTTGTCACCGTGGATCCAAGTAGACCGAAATGTGCAAATTGACACCAAAGTCTACCAATTTTAGCCCTAATTTGTGCCTTGAATTTCACTTGATTTAGAAGTTGATACAAATTGTGACCAAATGTGTAGGTTGGTTGGTCCACAGGGTGAACCAACTTCACCTAACCTGCCCTAAGATTGAGGATGAAATTTGGGTCAAGACCCAAAAATCACTTTGAAATTGACTCTCAGGTTATTAGGTTCAAATGTATGCCCTAAAACTCAAACCCCAAAATGAGGGTCGGAGTCTCAAGGGACAGAAAGGAAAGAGGTGCTAGTTTATTTAATTTGGATTGTACCTAACTAAGTAGAGCTAACAAGAGTTCCATTTACAACATAAAATGGAAGAAAATACGAAAAGAATGGCACATAATTGATACAGGAAAGCAAAAACAAAAAAAACATAAACTGTTGTAAACCAAAGCATAAAATGTACCTATCAACGGAGCTCGCACACTTTCGCAACAAAAAATCCCGTACGTCGACAACCCGCAACGACAACCTGAAAGTAGGTCACAAAGCAGGGATGAGCCAATCGGCTAAACAGGGAATAATCATCTACTATATCTCAACCAAACAGGATAGTGTACAATTTCAATTACTGGCTAGTTCCTAGCCTAAACCCACACTCTAGGTTCTAGTTTCTCGAACCCTACCTGGTACGAACAATCACCTTGGATCCAATAACCCATTAACAAGTTACCCAAGTTCCTCAATTAGGTCTAATAATTTATTCCCTCACTCGCCTCAATGGTTAGATTCTGGAAATCATCCCTCTCTACTAGAGGAGATTGAGACGCATCTTTTCCTTTGAATCCCAACCTGATAGTCTCACCCTGGCCAAGGGAGAGATTAGTAGTCTGTTAATCCTCTAGAAAGGCATGCATGTTCTCGACGTATCGAGTACGTTGCTAACTTCAGTCAGAAGAGTCGGGCCTCTTGGGAGCTACCCAAGGCCTATGGCTTGTAATCATGAAACACAAGCCCAAACGGTGTCCAACAATGATTAGTCACAGAACAAACAAGATCATCATCGCAAGATTGACCAGAATTGCTGAGCCACACCAATGCTCTCGCTAGGAATAGCTCTCTGTAGGAGCGTAATCCTTGGGTGTGCCCTCTCAATCCACCGTCGAACAAGATCTCAACCAATCCATCTCAGTACCCCAGCCATCTCCGCATATGCGGGCACATAGTGAGCCTCTTGCTCGAGTACCTACACATTGAGTCAGATTTGGGTACATCCAAGTACCAAACACCAGTGACAACCCCAAGGCTTGTCACCAACCTAGGAACCTTCCTATTCCGAGGCAAATCTCCTCAGTAGCCTCTTGCTATCGCAACAGCTCAGGTCTTCTACCCAAGCAGTGAACCTGTGGTTCACCAAGCCTAAGGGGCACCCTACGAGCTCACCTAGTTGACTTACCATCTCATTGATTTCATTTAGGTTTCATTCCTGGAACGTAGTCATAAGAACCTAGTGGATCTCCTGGGGTCCTGCTCAAGACCTTAGGATCCAAGCATTTCCTCTTATTAGACTCGGATCGAGTCATAGTTGTCATCTCGTGAGATTTAAGCCATTATTTAGTCAATTCAGATTGCTTTTAATGTGTTTTGGGAGCTTCATGCTCAAATTATAGGTGTACACACACACACCCATACATGTGCTTCACCCCTTTAGGGTCTAATTGCATTTTCTCAGTCTTCCTTATCCATTGGGGTACCTGCTAGACTCCCAATTAAGTTCTAACATTTCACGAGATTTCTAATTATCAAATTCACACAGTTCAATACAATTATTACATTTAAAAACTATCAAACATTAGGGACCCGCTCCCTATCATTAGTACATTCAAACAGCATACATCTGTTATCAGGTAATCCTGACCTCTTGCTAGGTCAAGATGCTTGTCCAAACCAGGACTGCAAAACCCGCCTTTCATGCCTGAAACCTGGGTTTTGCACCACCAAGACCCTCTGTAATCTAGACCACCAATACACGCACACGTCTATACCTTGAACCCAAGAGATCCTTGATCTCAATATTATGGTTTCACCCGTAACCTGATCTACTCAATTAATTTCTTCACATAATTCAACGATTTAAAACAAGCACACCAGTACCGGTCCTAGTCTTAGGTACTGGTGCTGAGCACCGTCTATGCCATGGCTACTGAACTCACGCGGTAACGGTACAACCACTAGTATCGATACAAGGTGCCTTCAGTGCCAGACTTAAGACCCTTTTCTTTCTTACTTATTTCGATTCAACAAGCACCGATAACTGTCATCGCTACCAGTACTGGGTGTTTGTCACTCCCAAACCCCAGCTTAAACCCTCCATTTGATTACCCAATTATACAATTAACAAAGGGGTGGGTACGTCTCGCAACCTCTCAAGATGGCATCCCCATGTAGGGACAAAGATTCACATGAAACCCGTATTAGCAGTCCATTGCTAGGGTTGATCCTCTCCTTACCCAGGACCTACACTGGATATAGGAGAACCTCTCGTGATATACGATTAGGATCCCAAATCTTTATTGTTACAAAAGTTCCTAATGAAACTTACCTTCCATCATTACAGGATTGCGCTTATCTAGCACGTTAGGATTTCTATACCTTTACCAAGACCCATTAGGTCTAGTTTATACCATGCATTTTGGCCTCACCGGTATTCTGGCGACATGGCCTCATACATTCACTTTAGAATCTTCTCCTTATTGTTTCCAGATTAGGATTTGTACCACTAGAGGATCTATTTTATTTCCATTTAGGACCAACCACCTCGGGTCCTAATTATGCCCAAAATTCAAGTTTCCTGACATTAAATGCTAACTAGGATTCTTAGTTTACATTCATGGTTACCAAGCCGAGGTTTAACTAATTAGATTAAGCTCCTGATTCCTGTGGGAAAATTCCGTGTGAAACGGAACCACAAGCCATAAATTGGATGTCCATCATCATGTGTCAGACGTCCTAGAATAACATCACACTTCCGACAGCTACCGGTGACCGGCTGATTCCTTGGCTAGACGTCCGAATTGAACGTATTGGGCGCTCGATGTAATATCAAGCGTCCAATCGCTAGGAGTTAGTCCCTGAAATGACAATCCAGTTATAGGGACGTTAACCAAGGGATTAGACGTCAGGATCAAAGGAAACAGATGCCTAATGGATCATCAGATGTTGGATAACCCACTCAGAATTCAGGATGAGTTCCTAGCATCCAAAAGCCACGTACAATAACCTTTACCTAAAGAATTATTGTTTACAACCTGAATTCAATTTATAACCGCATACAACCACATGTATTTGCACATTCTGTCCTCAAACTCAACTCGGCCAACCAGTACCAATACTAAGCTTTAGTATCGGTACTAGTTAACCCCAGTACCAAATTCACAAGTTCCAACCACTATCAGTACTAGGCACCAATACCGGTACTGCGTGCCATCAGTTTTGTATCAACATAACCTAGCCAATATCGGTACTAAACACCAGTACCAGTACTGAGCACCACCAGTACCGGTCTTATACCAAAATAACCCAGCCAGTACCGGTATTGGGCACCACCGGCCTTGTACCAAATTAACCCAACCAGTACCAGTACTGAACACCAGTACCGGTACTGGGCAACCCCAATTCACCGACTAGAATCATCTAGTATCGGTACTGATCACTAGTACTGGTACTGGGTGCTCTCAGTCCCCATTTCAGTGCGTTACATTGTGGTGCTAGGTCAACTAGTACCAGTACTGATGATTAGTACCGGTACCAGGTGTTCTTAGCACCCAGTTCACATTGCCAAACACCCATCATTTTATCCATAAGCCTACCTAGCTATTTAGATGAAAACCCTCCCTTTTATCACACATAAACATGGAAACCAAAAAGGGAAAAATTCTCTATCATTTCACATGCAACATGGTATCTTTTTATACACAAACCACTTCTTCTAATATCCTTAGGCATAGGAACAAAAGAAGGATTCAAAGAGAGAAACCCTACCTCAATTGGAACTCCTTTCTCTTCTCCTAATCGCAACAGCAATAGGAACAGCATCAATGGTAGCTACTGCAACAACAACACCACCTCCTTTCCTCTCTTCTCCTTTGTTTCATGCAGCAGTAGCAACAACCACAACAGCAACCACAGTAGCTTCAACAATAGCTACAGCAGTAGCTCTCCTCCTCTTCCTTCCCTTCTCTCCTCATAGCAGCAACAACAACAACGCCAATAGCGGTAGCAACTGGCAGGGAGGAAGGGGCACTGGCTGAGGGGGAGAAGAAAAATGAGATTTTCTTTTAAATTTTTAAATCTCTCTCTCTTATATAAGGGTTGAATATTTTGCATCCAAGCCCTTCAGCTTCTTCCTTGAGCCTTAAGAAAGGCCTCCAAACATGTTTTCCTCACAAATGGCCCCTCAACTTTTCATTTATTAACATTTTGTTAATGACTTAGGGGATTTGTTTAATTCCAAGGCTAATAATCACTAAATTAGGGTTCTCTAAACCCTTAATCTCACATTAAGCAGCCAATTAACGTTTTTAATTAGCTTATTAAGAGTATCACAAATTTGAGGCGTTACACCAAATTTTAGGGTTCAAGTGAATTTAGAGCCTTGATTTTAGGGTTTACTTGAATAGATCAGTTCAAACAAGGGCATGGGTAGCACACAAATTCGAGAAGATCAATTTCCTTTATTGTAGGCAAGTGTGTATTAACACTTTAGAACCTTAATGTGGAAACCCTAACTGGCTCTATTCTCAAGTCCAATTTGATCTTAAATATGGCACCTTGGACTCAAACAAGAATGTGAGTAGCCCAGCATGTCAAAAAGTTAAGCGTAAATCCCTAATAGGTACAGGAAATCAGGATGGAGATCTCTAATCAAATCATCTCACTTCAATCAGGTATCAATTTCTTTTCGCAAATCAGGAAACTTTTGCGTTTAAATGATGATTACTAGAAAAATAAAGCAAGTGGATCTGAATTCATTTGTTTCCTTCTCTTCCCAGGATTAGGAGATTATTAGAGAAGAAGAGAGATTTTACCTGCCCCTTGAGTGGTTGATTATGCAAAAGATCTTCTCGTAATGTACCTCACAAAATCAAAGCAAAGTAGATAGGGCAAGTTAGAAATCAAATCAATCAAGAAAGATAAGATTAGTGGTGAATTGTGCGTTGCTCCCGGGCAACGGTGCCAAAATGTTGCTATATCTTCGTCAAATGTCAAGAAATGTGCATTGTAGTACAATCAACAAAAATGTTATAGCATTTAAATTTATAAAGTGCTCAAAAACAAAAATTGAGTCTAAGATCGTTCGTAGGGGGCAAATGTGGAATTCACAACACTAATCACAATTTAAATCAATGAGCACAATCAATTAAACACAATAGAGATATTCAATGAATAATAATCTACTCAAAATGATATTCAATGATAAACCAATGTATCTCGAGAAATTGCTCTAAAAAGAAGAGAGAAGCACTAAAAATGGTGATTTAGATTACCAAGGATATCCCTCAAGTTAAGCACATATCAAAGCACTCAATTTAACTTAAATCAATATCTCAACAGTGGTCTTGAACCACTTATGTAAATATCCACATCAGCACCAGCCAAGTATATCCATAGTACTTCAGATTAAGCCCAAGTCAGACATCAGCCAAAGAGACCATATGCCTTAAACATCACCAATCCTCAGAAAAGGCATAAGGCCTTAACAAAGCCAGTGTCTCCAAGCCTCAAAGATGACTAAGTTTGAAGTGTATATGCATGCATCTCGAGGAGCACAGTACAAAAATCGACCCCTACCCCTCCTAATCTCTTCTCTCTAACCAGGTTATCGGGTTAGGATCAGTAATGGGTAAATGAATCAACCTAGACCTGCATGCATGTGAACCATGGGTGAGGGCACGTGCAGAGGGGCGTGCATGGGGGGCCTCACACTCCGTGCTCTCAAGGCAATGAAGAAATATCACAAAAGTGTTATATATGCTATCGCGCACTTATGAGCATCTGATGTGGGACTAATGTCCCCACTGTCCTTCGCACACGCCAGCAGCTGAAGTCTCGAGCAATTGGTGCTGGTGTTGTCGTTGCTACATTCAATTGGGGCTCCAAACAAGTTCCTGAGGCAAGTATGCAATCTCGCAAAGTGATACGAGGTCGATTGATGGCGTGATGGCAGCAAGCAATGGTGGTGGATTCGTCATCGGTAACGAAGACCTAAAACATGAAACAGAGGCTTAACGCCCCAATTAAATGGTCCAAAAGGGTCGTCAGAGTGCGTGGAGTGTGTTGGCGGTGTTGGTGAGGTGTTTCAAGTACTAGGCTAGTCGGACGATGTTGGGGACAATAGTGAGAAGGTGGGTCGTCCGGTGGGATGATTGAGTGAAGTTCCAAATAGATAAAGCGCTTTTGGTTGGAAGCGTATGGTGAAACTTTTGGAGGTGATAGCGAGAGGTTTGGTGGTCTATGGTAGCATGGCGAGCTCGTCAGAGTGATGCCGAAGGCGGAGAAGATCAAGTGGGGGAAGGTGGTCATTCTATTGAATTAGGGAGAGAGAGGGTCGAATTGAGGTTAGGGAGAGAGAGGGAGTGAGGGAACCTAAACTACGGACGAAAGGGGGAGGAATTCCTCACTGGTTTGATGGCCGGAGCTGACATCTTCAGTGGGAGGAAACAGCGCAACGAAGGGATGTAGATGCACTGGCTTTGTCCCACTAGGTGCGGAAGAACTTGAGGTGGAGTTTGGGCCACCCAATTTGATGGTTGGGTGGCTGGAAGGAGATTAACAAAGTACAACAGTGTTGCGGTTGGAGACAGCTGAAGGAAGAAGGAAGAGGTGTTTTGGGTCTAGACTAGACTAAGGACGCTGGGAGCACGGGTGCTTTAGATAGAACTCAAATCCAAGCTCTAAATCAAGGGAAAAGCCTGGTTGATTCGCAGTTTTAGGGGAAGCACCACCTCTAATGCCAGCAGCCCCTCTCCCCTCCTCTCCTCAACGACCACCTCCTCTTCCATGTGCTCATCGACCAGCTGCAGCAAGCCGCCCACAATCGTCGCCGTCGCTGAGCCTTGCTTCCGAGGGGTCTCGTCAAAGGTCAAGGGGGTGGGGATTGGGTATTAGAACCATAGCTTAAGGCATTCCTCCCATCTCCACTGCTCAGATCACCACTGACGCTATAGTAGTTGCCTTCGTGTGCAGGTACGTGGCTGCAATGGTGTGACTACTGCTACTGCTCGTGGGAACGTCTGCTATTGTTGTTGTGGCTAAAATTGAGGGTGGACAGAGGATTTGGAACCATTGTGGCCTTGCATAAGGTAGAGGTGCCCTTCTCCCTCTTTTTGTTTTTCAAAAATCCAGAGCCCTAGACTTGTCCACTATCTAAGGGATTTACGTATATTTTGTTTCCAATAGTGGCTAATCTCGGTTACAACTAATTCTGATGTTTTTATTTGATGTTGGTTGCGAGAAATTCAAGGGTAGCACCTCATGGAATATTGGAGAACTCAAGGCAAGGTAGGGATCTTGGTTTTATTTCCCCCCATTTTATTATTTTCTCTTGAATCCTAAGAGACTTAAAGTCATGGTAATTCATATTTGGAATTGTCAAACTTAGCGTGTTGATTTCAAGCTGCTTAAGAATGGTGAATACGATGGATTTTATACATGATGTGGCTTGGGCGTGCATCCGCAGTGGCGGAAATTCACAAGGTGGCAAATGCCTATGTATGCGGTTGCATGTGTGTGACTTCGCAACTGAATGTTAAGAGTCAAGATGGAATGGGCACTTTATTTGTTTATAATAACTCATAAATATATTTCGATGAAGACTTATGACTAGGTTTACATTCAACAGCTTCGTTGGGGTTTTGAAGCTACAACGTGTCCTCAATATGGATAGTAAGTGCTTTTAAGGGTTTACAAACACATGGGATAGGCTTAAAAACATGCTAGAGTAGTGTCATGCTTGTTGCATGATTGTGGTTCTTATGGTTAAGAATGCCACTCTTTTGATCCTTATAATGGTGAATGATGAATTTAAGCCCTTAGGGGCCAAGGGGAAGGTTTATGTAGGGGATGTGACCCTGTAGTCATGGGGAACTGGGTGTGGGGAAACACTTTGTACAGGTACTCAATAGTCGTACTAGTGTTGGACGACTGTTGCTAGGCCATTGTGGATTGTAGATCGGAGGCAGCATGTGGTACTAATTGGATAGTGCTGGTACAAGCTCCTAATCCTAGCCTAAAGAACTTATGAGTTGTCAAGGCTAGGAGTGCCCGGATTGGTGTTGATCGATTAGTACCAGTACTAGTCACCCCTTAGGCTCGAAGGGTATATAAATGGAAATTTGGAGGTGCCTAAAACTAGTCATGAGAATCAATATTGTTACTGGCACTACCTGGTGCCCAATGGCCAGTGGGTACCTAAGATGGTACGGAACACCAATACTGGTGCTGGTACTTGGCAATAATGATGCCATTATTGAGCCCTGCCTTGCTCTACAAAGAGAAATGATGAAAAATAAGAAAAGAAGGTCTAACTCAATAAGAGTGCTAAGAACTTGAAGAGGCAAATGCGAATATTGAAATTGATGACTAAGTATGCTATGTGTATAGAAACCATGGTTTCTAAATGACTTGGAAGCCGAAGAGTAACCGACTAAATTTAAAGCAAAACCCGAAACAATGAATCTTGGTGGATCGATCACAAGCCTACAGAAAAGGAGGCTTGGATCCTAAGGTCTAAGGCCAAGGCCCAGGTGATCCAGTAGGTCTTTAAGTTTTCATTCCTGGTATAGGGACTAAAATGGATTGAAAGACCAATAAGTCTATTAGGTGAGCTCGTAGACTGCACTAATTGCACAGCAATCATGGGTCCTAAAATGACTAAATTAGGCTAATACCTAGCTTACTTTATAAATAGATCATGAACTTCACACATATCATGCATTTGCATTTCTTGCACATTCTTAGTCCAATTTCTCTATTTTATGGCCCTATAGTGATAGTGCCATTTTATGTAAATCAAGTCCATAGGAGAGGATTGAGAATTGTGATGAAATGAAGAAAATGTGGCAAGACATGTAAAGGACACACCAAAGGCTCGTAATAGAGTGAGAAGAAACAACAAATAGAAGAAATAGAAGAGAGGCCAACTAAGCCATGCGAAGCCAGGGCAAATTCAAACAAGACTCAGACAAGCCCATGCATGTATCCTCACACACCCACTCCTTTACACACACCTATGTGCACTTACATTTAATACACCAACACATGTGTACACACTACTCTTCACATATGCTTATACACATGCACACATAAATTGCACATCTCTACACCTATTTAACCCACACACATCTACTAACTTACCACCCAATTAGAACCCAAGTAGGACCACCCTATTCATAATAAAATCCCACACAATTGCTTATCCCAACACCCATTTTTCCTACACATTTTCTACCCATTTTAGTACACCAATTTCAGCCCACACACTAGCCCAACACAACACAAACCCACCTCACCACCTTAACCACCTAGCCTAATCACGTAGCCACCCAACAACAACCTTAACCCCATATTAACCCCCCACTCTAGCTTAACCCCTCCCTAATCCCACCTTAGGTGCACACACTCTCTAGTCCCCTCTAGAATGTTCTCTACCCCTTAAGTTGTACCCCCTTATCTTATGCCTAAAACCCACCTAAGGTGCACCTTACCTTAAGTCACATCTATAGAAACCCAACCCAATAGCCAAAACAACAACCCCCCCCTCCATTTCTCTTCATGGGCAGCAACCACTCCTCCACTTCTCCATTCTTCACTCCATAGCTCTCTTCTTCGCTTGAGGCAAAGGTGGTTGATGAGCATAATTTTTGCGAGAAAAGATTTGAGTTAAAAACCCATCATCCTAGTGCTTAAAAATCCGCTACCAAATAAATTTATAACCATAGCTCGAGGTAAGCCCCAAGTTGAACACATGGAGGTGAATGTTTGGTTTTGAAAATCCATGCTTTGATTTATTTCCTTTTGGCATTTTATCTTTTGTGATTTTTTTTAGTGTTTTGTAAGACAAAATATCAAGAGAAATAATTGTTATCTAATCTAATCTACTCTAGCAGAATAAAAGAGAGAGAGAGAGAAAAAAAATATCAACATATATGTTCAATAAGAGTTTGCTATAGATAGAAAAGCGAAAAACTACACTAGAAAGCAAATAAAAGATAGAGAGAGGTAAGAAGAATTCCCCTCGAGGGCTGCTTAGAGGACGACTCACTTTGATGACATCTGGACGAAAGTGGTGAGAGGTTGGATGATGAACAACGGAATTGGAGGATGGGGGATGGGTTAGAATGGCGTCACAACGAGGATCTACTTTCGGATCAGGGTGAGAGGATGGCCTTAGGATGCTCCACGAAAGGGGGTGAGAAGCAGGAAAATATTTTACTTTTCTACTCTAAGGAGCATCCCGGGCTTGGGACCAACTCCTTAAAGCTTTGGAGGAGGTAAGGGAAGAAGAGGAAGAGATGAACAAGAATGGGAGGGGTGGTGGTTCTTTTATAGTGGAGAAGAAGAGGCAAAATAAGATCACAGGTCAACAGCAACATTCACAATTGTCGTTGTAGCTTCACTGCAAATGTTGTTGAAGGCAGCTCACGCGCCTGCTGGCAACTGCTTCACGTGCTCACCGTCAGATGCTCAGTCAACTGCCACGATTGCGTGAGGATCACGCAAATCAGATTGCACGCTTATGCACGTGCAATCGTGCGTTCATCCACGCGTGTGATCACGCATTTCCGCCCGGCTGCATCCGCAAAGATCGACGTTGCCACGTACGCCACTGGATCTGAATAGACAACTCAATTTCACTCGAGCACTTCAGCGAATTAAATCCATGCGTGGGGCTTCGAACACGTGTCGATGGTGTTAGAGTTGAGCTCTAAACCACAAAGCCAAGATCGTGGATTGTCGCACAGTCGAATTCTTGTGCACACGCTCTCGACCATTGGATCTCAATCCAACAGTTCAGATCACATTAAGGGCTCTCCTTTGAGGTAGAACAAGCGTTGCTACATGAATCTCAGTCGTTGGATTGAGATCCAATAGTTGGGATGTGATGTAAACATGTTTACACTACATAAGATGTCTATTTATGCATGTTCTTAAGTATAGAATTGCATTGCATACTATAAATATTGCATAGCATGCATCATCTTGCATTTAGATTAGTTTGAATAAAATGGAGGTTAATTATCTCCTTTTATGTTCAGGACAGGGTAAAATTTTTATTGGGGCCTCGAATCGAAGATCCAACCGTACATATTTGATCAGGGCGATGATTGGAGTTTAACGACTCCAAGATTGCCTTAATCAGACATCTGTAGCATCAGATAGAGATCGGGAAACCCTAGAAGATCAAGGGCCAAGATAGTGTGAATCCGCACTTCAAATGACAAATCCGACTGCATGGATGAATTCGGATCGACGATCGCAGCCTAACGGTGCGAAAATCGACTTAACCCGACAACCGTGGCACCATCTACATCATCCAGAAGATGGACAGCCAAGATGGTGCCACGTGGCGCCATCTCGGCTGCCCAACCGGTCGCCCTCAACTTCTGAAGCTGCTAGTGCCCACACATCTCCGCCGTTGGATCAAGATCCAACAGCTGAGAGTGGCACTCAACTGACCGCCCTCAACTTCTAAAGGCCATTTGAAGAAGCGATCTCGACCGTTGGATCTCAATCCAATGGTCCAGGGCACGCGACCAGAAGACACTCCACTCGGCCATCCACGCACTTAGCGCAGTGGATAGAGCGCTCGCTCGTGGTTGGGTGCGGGTTCGAGCCGCAAGGAGAAGGCGAGGGTCTCACGAGCGAGCGAGCATGAGGAGCGCTAGATTGCGATCGAGCAGTTGTGCACGCTAGATAGAGCTCATGCGCAATCAAACGCACGATGAAGACGATGGATCGCACGTGCGAGCGCACGATGAGGAGGCGCAACGAGAATGCATCTCAGCCGTTCGATCTCACGATCGAATAGTCGAGATTTGAAGATCGTGGGCAGGCGTTTAAAGAGAGGAGGCGAGCGGGCACGCGCGCCTGCCCCACTATGCCAATGTTCGAATCTTTAGCGACGGTTTTATCCGTCACTAAAGGTCCAGAATTAATGTTTTTCAAATTAAAAAGACCAATTGCCCTCACTCCTTGCAACTATAAATGGAGACCCCCTTCATACAAAATTTTGATCACTTCCTTCTCTCCTCTACCTCTCCAAAGCTCAAGAGAAGCTTGTCCCACTCCCAGGATGCTCCTCGCGAGATAAAGTCAAATTTTTGCTCTCATTTCGGAAACGAATCCTACGACGACGACGACATGCTGCCCCTTTCTCGTTCCTCTTGCTTCGACCTCCTTCTTCCCACTCCGTCCTCCTTTGTCCAGGCGACGTCTCGTCCAGCTTGTCCTCCAAGAAATCGTCGAAGAGGATAATTTCTCTCTCCCATTCTTCTTTACAGCTTTCTAGTGTAGCTAATTTCTCGCTTTCTAGTGTAATTCTTCTCTGGTTTTATTGTATAAACATTTTGAATTATTAAATTCATGTTCTCTCTCTCTCATTTATTTTGATTGTTAATATTGCTTCATTGTAATTACATCGCTTCACTTTCAACAAAAAAATTCTAAAAAAATATAATTGTGAATATAAATCGATGTAGCCTCCCTAAGTTCGATCCGGGATTTCTATTTCGATATAAATTTTATTTGTTGAACATGAGTTCTTCGCTTTCACTCTATGACAACAGATTTTTCAAAACCAAACACGTTAACGTAGTAACTCATAGCTTCAACATTTTGGCGCCATTGCCGGGGAGGCAACGATTTCCAATCTTCTTTTCTCATTTTACACACTTTATTGTCTTCTAACTTTCTTTCTCTTGTGTCTATTGTTTTGTAGAGACCTCCATCTAGGAATCATCAAGAGGTAGACTAGAGTAAAGTGCAGTTGACGACAACTGTAAGTGTCTCCCATTCTTCCCCCCCTCCATAGATTTCATTTGCCACATTAAATCCAAATTCCAATTAACTTAGGTGTTTGCATAAAACCTAGGAATAGTTTGGTTGTTTGGATTCTCACTCATTCATTCCACCCTCGTTTATAAAAAAAATAACAAAAAGATAATCTTGTGGGAAATTTTCAACAAACACACAACGTACACCCACATTCAAGGCACTTAACCTAATTGATTTGTTTCTACTCAACCGGGTTCTGATCTGTAGAACCGGTACACACAAAGCAACATATAAAAGTGTAGAAATCATTCTAGATTAACCATCTTTGTGTGCCTAACTTAGTGGTGCATTTGTGGCCAATTGTTTGAGTTGTTTGGGCCGCACCACTCTACTTAAAATCAACTCATCAAGTAGCTCCTCATTAGGGTTTTCAATCTAGGTCTATTCCAGGCACCCCACTTTATTTCTGATTTTAAAGGAAAGCAATCTTCACCCGTGTTTGACAACCTGGCTTGCCTCGAAACTTGATTGCAATCAACCTAATTTGAAACCCTAAAAGCTACTTAAGCAAGATTTGAATGTTAAAATCCACGCATCACAAATAATCTTACTTGAAAATCCTGGTTGTGCATGCACTTACACAATTCTCAATCAATCATTAAGGGCACAACCCATTTTAAGGGCCCATCACATTCCATAAGTGCCACAATCTCAGGCCTTAATAAAATTGAGTAGACGTTGGCCTTAAGGTCTGATTCGCTCTTCAGGGCCTAGTCTGAGATTGTCTTTGATTAACTTACTTATACTGATTAATCTGATGTCTAGCTAGGGGAGTAGCGTCAAACGATTGCGGCTGGGGGGTACACTAGGAACCGGAGGCGAAAGCCAAAGGAAGAACCTTCTCCCTAGTCCCTCCTTCCAACTGGCTGGATTGAGCAGATGCAAGTAGAGTAAATCATTTACAATCTTAAGGCGAGGTTTGGGAGTCAGTAGATCCTTAGGCTACCCCACTTAAAGACAGCTTTGTTTTGTTGTGCTGCAGGGTCCCTATCCCTAGTCCTTCCGACCTTCTCCTAGTTTATGCTAGGAAGACAGTCATTGAACCCTGATTGGAAGGACCACTAGAGTACTCTAGGAGGTGCAAATTGGATTTTGGTCAAATTGATCCCATGGCCGACCAATAGCCTCCTCTGCATGGAGATCCACAGGAAGAATTCCGAAGGTAGCTAGAACAAATGCAGAGAATGCAGGAATGGTTCCAGAGAATGCAGGGCGCTCAGCCCTTGAAGGATTTTTATGATCCTTCAAATTATGGGGAACGTCCCGACGTCCATATTCTAGCTGGCGACACAAAAATGAAGCCCCAGGTGTTAAGCCTGATCAAACATTATCATGGGCTTGGCTCCGAAGATCCGTTTCAGCACTTGGAGGACTTGACCACTTTGGTCCAGACCACCAAGGCATGAAACGTAAACGAGGAGCAAATGATCATGAAGCTCTTCCCCCACTCTCTTAAGGATAAGGCCGCGCATTGGTACAGGAAAATAGGAAGACCAATTGTAACTTTGGGTGAGTTGAAATCAGCCCTTCTGAAGAAATTCTTCCCAGTCGGACGAAACAATGCCTTGAGATGGGCAATCACTACCTTTACCCAGCGGCTGGGGGAGCAGTTTCATGTGGCCTAGGAGCGATTCTAGGACCTATTGCGGACGTGTCCACACCACGAGGTGCTGAAATGGCAACTCGTGCGATCTTTTATCATGGGTTGACTAAGCAACTCAAAAATCATGTTGATGCTTCTTGTGGAGGCAATTTCCTCAATAAAGACACAGATAGTGCACACGATTTATTTGAGGAAATGAGCAAGAATTCAATTAATCATGCCTCCATGGATACATTTAACCGGTCCCAGCAATCCAGATCAAATGTCAATGAAGTCCATGACTCTCATTCATTTGATATGGAATTGATTTGTAACAAACTTGACAAGGTGGACTTGGTTGCTAAGAGAATGGAAGAGTGGATGGCTGGAAATTCTATGAATAATTCTCGATCCACTCAATCCCAAAATTCGGGACTCATTATTCATGAGCTTCTTCTGGACAGGAGTTCGTGAATCAACTCGATGGTGCTCAACATATGAGTCAGCATTTTTCGGAACCCCACGGGTTCCAAACTGGGGCCTTTGATCCCAGCTTTTCTGATCCTTCCCTTTCTTTCTCTCCATCCTCACTGATGAGAACCTCATCATGAACCCTAACTAGCACAATCTAACATAGATTTGCGAGAGAAAGCTCCTACATAACTTATAGAAAGGCTTGACTCAGAGAATTCTGAGTTTGTGAAGAAAACAGGTCATAAGGAGTAAAAATGCAATTTCACCAACACAATCAGTAAACAGGGTAACTCAGGGTCCAAACATAGGTCAAACTAACCTAATAAGAAGGAAAGTGGGATGATTTGATCCAACAAGGGCTACAGTAACTCCCAGGGAATTAAATGACATCCTGTAACCCTAAATCAAACCCACTTCAATTCACGAGGTTCGAGGAAAATTAAAAATCGACTAAATCCTCTAAAAATCATAGAAAAATAATCTCTAGGGTTTAGAACCTTCAATTTGACCTTGGGAACCCATTTTGACCTACATTGAGAACCATGCCCAATTAATGATTTAATTTGGGTTTTTATGTAAATTGACCCATCAAACAAGGTATGATCTAGAAATAAAATTCTCCATTAGAATCCTTAGTTCCTATTTAGTCATGCATAAAAACTTGAACCTAAGAAGAGACCTTATTGACCGACTTTACATTTTGGTCCTCATTATTACTTTTTGACCCTCAACTTTCGAAAGCCTCACATTTTGGCCCCTAGGTTCTTCGTCGTTCTTTGCACTTAGGTCCTCCCTGCAAAACTCTGAGCAGCGCCATGCTCCGGCGACTTTGCGCGGAGCATGGCGCCGCGCAGGGTGAGGGAGGCCCTCTGCCCATTGAATCGGGTGTTCCCTGCGACGTTTGCTGTCGCAGGGACACCTCCACGACCTCTGCCATCGCCCACACCTTCCGTGCGAATGCGCGAAAGGTATGGGTTGCTGCTCTGGCCATCCTCCGGCAAGGGAGGCACGTCACCTACCTGTGCCCACCCCTCCGCCTTCGCCTTTATAAACATCGCCATTGCCAGCAGAAGAGGATAAGATGTCTCTGATGGAGAATACCCCCCCACTTCCTCCTCTCCAGCTCCGACAGACGGCCTGCAGCTTCCGGCGACCAACTCCTCCTCCTCGTTGCACTGTTACCTTACCTGCAGTAGGGTTCCCCTAACCCTTTCGTCTGTGTCGTGTTGCACCCACCAACACCCTCCGCCTACCTCCTCGTCGCCGTTCTCCCCTCCCAGGGACTCTTCTTCCTCAGCTCCGACAGGCATGAGTCGGTGGCTCCGCCCTTCCCCCTTCGTCCAGAACTTAGGTAAAAGCTTCCTCTCCTCCTCCTCTAAATCCCCCTCTGTCAATTTGTATTTTCGCTCCCCCACACACAACTTCCACCTCCACCTGCTCCGTCTCCGACCACCCTCTCCAGCGAGCCCATTCCACCTCCACAGACCCCCTCACTCCTCGCCAATCACCTCAGAAGCTTCCCCTCACTCCACTCCACAGCTTCCCCCGTCTCATTTCCTACCACACGCCACCTAAAAACCCCCCGAACAAACCCATTCCTCTGACAACAGTCCGACCTAGGGCTGCCACCATACGTCGCCTCACGCCTCGCCACCACCCGCACTGGCTTGGCCACACTCCGGCGAAGCTCCCTGCATCCTCTGACTGGGTCGAGAGGCCGTATGCTTGATTTCAGGTCACGCCCTCTTCGCCGCCATTGCTGAGCAAGTGAAGCTCCTTCACCTGCAGCTGCAGGTTCGCCCTCGCCCAGGCTCGCACTCCAAGACGTGTGGTTTACCCCCGCGAAGCATCCCAGGCCTGCAGCTGGGGTGAAAGCCTCACACACGGCTGCAATTGACCGCAGCTCTCTCAACAGCGGGTGCGAGATTTGGAGGTGGGACTTTAGTCCCACCTCGGAAGCGCGCAGCTCAGCGCCCGCGCATAAATGAAAAAAGTGTTGTAGGCTTATCGCCTTCGAACACAGGGGTTAGGTACCTTATGCACGAGCGCCCCACGCGCTTGCCCTCGCCCGCGCTCACGCCTTGCGGGTCTGGGCTGGATCCGGATACTCGACACTGCGCACACCTCGCCCACCACCGCACGCTGGTGGGCCTAGTCCCGGGCGCGATACCCGTACCCGAATACCTGGCTCTGGGAGAGCGATCCTATGAGAGAAATCTGAGAAAGAGAGAGACGCAGGGGAGGGTAGGGGTAGGTTTTGCTCTGACCAGCTGTGTGAGTGTGCAGGCAGAGAAGAGGAAGGAGGAAGAAGGTGGCTGAAGCCTTGGCCGCTCAGGGCAAGGAAGAAGAAGAAGGACTGCGAGAAGAAGGAGAAAGATAGAGAAAGAAAAAGAAGACCGCAGTGGAAAGAAGAAGGAAAAAGAGAGAGGAAGAAGAAGAAACACAAGGGAAGTATTGTAGCAGAAGCCACTTAAGTCGTCTGATTAAGAAATCAGACGACGGAAGAAGTTCTGCAGACAAAGAAGAAGAAGAGAAGAAAAGGTGTCGCAGCTGAAAGCAAAGAGAAGAAGAATAAAGAAGAAAAGAAGATAAAGAAGAAGAAGAACTGAAGAAGATCAAGAAAAAAGAAGAAAGAAGAAAGAAAGAAGACAAGACAAGAGAGAAAGAAGAGAAGAAGAAAAAGCCAAGAAACAAATCTATCTCTCTCTCTCTCTTATTTTTGTAATAGAAACATTGTACTTCTAGAATTCTAGTAGCTCCCTGAGTTCGACCTCGGGAAAAATATTTCCGAGTAAAATTGTAATAATGGCAATGACTATTTGTAATTCAACGACATTTCTATAACAAACAAAAGAAAAAGAAGAGACCTAGCCACGGTTAGTCACATAAGTCATACACAACTATTTCATTGGCGCCGTTGCCGAGGAGCAATGGCTATTCTAGAAGTTATAAAATTTCTATTTGTGAGTTTCTAATAATCTCTTCTCTCTTTTGTGCAGGTACAGGAAAAAATTAGGACGCAGCCGCACCACAGCCACTCCAAGGACAGGTAACTTCCTATTAAACCCTAAAATCTTAAAGAGGAAGAAAAAGAAAGAAAAAATAGGTATAACCTGTCTTTCGTACGTAGTAATAGCTGCATGTTCTCAAAACTACTATTCCTGCACACAATATTAAAGGTAATTAAGGGCTAACACCTTCTTGCTTGAGCCCTAATTACCCAACAAGGAGTTAACTGGACCAAGTAGAGCCAACATAAGATCAAACATTAGGGTTTCAGAGACACACCCCTTAATCAAGAATTGAGAAAATCCAAAAGGAGTGTGCCCAAGCCATTGATTGAAAATACCTATTCAGAGAAACCCTAAACAATTGGCTCTCTAAACACTTGAACCCTAAAAAGCAACAAGGCCTAAATTCTCAAAGGAATCACTAGGTGAAGTTGACCTCTAGGGTCAACCAACCTTCAAATTAGGCCACCTTGTTCACAAAAGTACCTAAGAGTTCAAGTGAAACCTTAAGCACCTTGATCTTAAAGTAAAAGAGGTAGACTTAAGAGGTCAAGATCCCCATTCTGGTCTACCTGGAACCGCAGTGACAAGAGAGGTCGGGTGGGGGAAACCCTGTAACCCGTGGGGACGCTCTACCGTGTAGGGGTCTTCGCGGGACTCACCCTCTCTGGCTGCCCAGGTAATTCTTAGGTGGACGATCTTTCTGATCAAGGGGTCCATCTGCCCCGCACCTCTATAGTCACCCAACACATTTTTGGATGTCTTGATTGGGTCCAGCACCTTCTAAACTCATCTATTCCAACAGTGCATGAATGGTAGGAGATCCTTAAGACCACCCTTAAGATCTCCTTTAGGAATTCACTCTCGTCAAGGCCAAGCCTCGATGCCCGTGTTTGCACAGCAACCCTATCCCATTATTCTCTCATCCGATTCTGAACCAAGCTCTTCTTCTTCCCCCATCATGGCTCAGCCAGTTGAGGAAGAAAATAATCTGGAGCACCAGCTCCAGCGACTCAATGACCTCTTCCAAAACTTTGTGCACCCACCGCAGCGTCCTATGATGCGGGACCATTATAATCCTGCTGCGGTGGCCATTGAGCCTCGAGTCAGAATCCCGACTGGAGGACCTGATTTCGAATTGAAGCCCAATATGATTCATGCTATACCTAAATTCCATGGGCTTAATTCCGAAGATCCCTTCCAGCACATCAAACAACTTAAACATCTGGCCCAAACTTTTGGGTCAGATGCGCAAAATCGAGATATTCTTCTCATGAAGATGTTCTCCTTCTCTCTTATGGACAAGGCCGCTCATTGGTATCAAACTCAGACCCGGCCGATCAACACTTGGGAAGAACTTCAGTCCGAATTTTTGAAAATGTTCTTTCCCGTTGGACGGACTAATGCCTTGCGCCATCAGATTACTCACTTCACTCAGCAAACAGGGTAACCTCTCCATGAGGCATGGGATCGCTTTTAGGATCTCATGAGAAAGTGCCCCCATCACGGAGTTCCTAAATCGGAACAGGTCCAATCTTTTTACCAGGGACTCCGTGAGGACATCCGTCTTTTCGTCAATGCAATCTGCAGAGGAAATATCATGGGTCAACATGAGGACACCGTGTGGGAGATTCTCGAAAACATGTGCGAGAACTCCATCAACAATGACTCCATGGGATTATTCGACATGATGAATACCCACGCATCGACGAATCTTAGGGGAGCACATGAGATGCAGGGCCTGTCCGCATCAGTCGACCTGGAATTAATGGCCAGTCGATTGGACAAGGTCTCAATCATCGAAAAGAAGGTGGATGAGTTGACTCAGCACCTGTAGCGAGCCACCTCTGCGCATAGCTCCTTTGCACAGCCTCCTTCCATACGGGAAACTGTGCAAAACATTCTCCATCGATCTTCTCCTAGGATGGATCCATATCCATCATCTAATTCTCGGATCGGAGGTCCATCCGATCCATTCTACACCAGCCCGGGGAATTCCATTCCCCCTTTTTCTGACTCTCTGGAGGTTCCTCAGACCTGCGAGGACCTCAACGCCATCCAGAACGACCCGTTCTCCAACACCTATAACCTTGGATGGCGAAACCATCCCAACTTTCAGTGGGCGGGAAATTCCCAAACCCAAAGACCACCCTTTCAGCCCCGCCCACAACCCTCTCGTCCTTACCAGCCACCTCAGCCTCGGCCCAACCCTACTTATCCATCAGGGCCAAATCAAGATCAAATGTCCCTTATCCTTCAGACTTTGGCTGACATTCAAAGAACGAATGCGGCTATTCAAAAACAACACAAGGACGAGCTTACAGAGGTACGAAATCAACTGGCCCAGTTGGCAAATTCTCGGCAGCCAGGAACTCTTCCTTCCCAACCTCTTCCTAACCCGAATAACGTGCCAACCCAGCGGTGCGTTATGAACCCGAGCCAAACCCATATGATTTATCAGGCCCCCTCTGTTCCTTCACCCGACGGGATGGAGGCCTCCACTTCTTTCGCAGGTTACCAGCAGCAACCCATCTCACCCAATCCCAACCAAAACCAAGCAGGACTTAATTCCATAATGACACGTAGTGGTAAGGAAACCCAAGATCCACCTCACCCAAACCACTCCAAGCCAGGTAGTGATCCCAAGCCTAGGACGGTAATCCAGGACGTTCCTATCCCTGTCCCAGATCAAAGACCTGGACCTATCCTAGAAGAACCAACCAAGGTTCTGTTTTCCGAGGCCTTAACCAAGGGAAAGAAGACTACCAAGCCCGTGGCACCTGAGGAGGACCTGGTCAAGCTCTTTGAGTAGGTCCACATAAACATCCCCTTGATGGATGCAATCCGCCACGTACCGGCTTACGCACGATTCTTAAAGAATGTGTGTACACCCCAGCGTAAGCCGCGAACCAAGAGTGGGAGTCCAATTGTTCTATCAGAGCAAGCCAGCTCTGTGATCCTAAGCAGACTCCCACCCAAGGCTAAAGATCCTGGTACTCCCCTGATTTCCTGCAAGATAGGTGATACCCATTTTGATAGAGCTTTGCTAGACTTAGGTGCTTCCATAAATCTGATACCCACATCCTTACTTGACCATCTAGAAGAATCGAAGCTAAAACCAACCGAGGTGACATTACAATTAGCGGATAGATCTATAAAGTCACCAAAAGGGATTCTCGAGGATGTTATTGTGAGGGTACGGGATTTCTACTTTTCTGTAGACTTCATAGTCTTAGACATGATGTACCTGAGAACCCTAGGGATACACCAATCATTTTAGGGAGACCTTTCTTGGCTACTGCTAGAGCCAACATTAGCTGTGAGGAGGGCCAAATAGAGCTCAAATTTGGAAATCAAACCCTAAAAATTGATATATTTAAGGCCCAACAAGGAATCAATTGTGGTGTCATCGAACAGATTTGTGACATTAGGGCTTTGGTTGATGAAACACACTTCCAGAATGACCTGATTATACCTCATCAACCGCAGAAAGATCTTGACCCGCAAACAGAGGAGTCGAATCCAGATTTGAACAACCTGGTAACTCCTACCCTTGAACCTTACGTCTATACTGAACCACCTGCCGCTGCTGATAACCCCATCCTCGAGCTAAAACCCCTTCCTGCTCACTTGAAATACATCTTTTTGGGTTCTAATCAGACCCTTCCTGTAATCATCAATTCCAACCTCAATCCCGAACAGGAATCCCGTCTGATTACTGTCCTCTAGCAACATCGCAGAGTCATCGGGTGGACTCTCGATGACTTCACTGGAATAAGTCCCTCTTATTGTACTCATCATATCTATTCAGAAGAGGGCGCACGACCTTCTCGTGAAATGCAGAGACGTTTGAACCCTAATCTGCAGGAGGTCATGAAAAAGGAGATCATCAAGTGGTTAGATGCTGGAATCATCTACTCGATCTCCGATAGTCGTTGGGTGAGCCCAATTCAGGTTGTGGCTAAGAAGGCAGGACTCACCACTATAACGACTGAGACCGGAGAAATTATTCCTACCCGATTAGCCAACACGTGGAGAGTCTGTATAGATTACCGCCGACTCAATTCCTCCACGAAGAAGGATCATTTCCCACTACCTTTCATTGATCAAATTCTCGAGAAACTAGCGGGAAATAGGTTCTTCTGCTTTCTTGACGAGTACTCCGGTTACAACTAGGTGGCAATCCATCCTGAGGACCAAGAAAAGACCACGTTCACCTGCCCCTTCGGAACATACGCTTCCCGAAGGATGCCTTTTGGTCTTTGTAATGCACCTGCTACTTTTCAGCGGTGCATGCTTGCCATATTCTCAGATATGGTAGGTGACTATCTGGAAGTGTTCATGGATGACTTTTCAATTTTTGGAGCATCATTTGACGATTGCCTCCAACACTTGGTCCAGATACTCAGCCGATGCATCGATGTGAATTTGGTTCTTTCTTGGGAAAAAAGCCATTTCATGGTGCTTGAGGGAATTGTCCTGGGACACTTAATTTCAGAAAAAGGCATCCAAGTGGATCGAGCTAAGGTTGATCTGATCTCTCTCCTTCCTATGCCTAGCTCAATCAGGGACATCCGTTCTTTTCTGGGGCACGTCGGTTTTTACCGTCGCTTCATTCTGAATTTCTCGAAAATCGTGCGTCCCTTGACTTCTCTTCTCTCTAAGGATGTACCCTTTGAAATCTCCAAGGAATGCACACTAGCCTTTGAAAACCTTCGTGACCGAGTCACCTAAGCACCTATCCTACAATCCCCTGACTGGTCTCAACCCTTTGAGATCATGTGCGATGCGTCTGATTTTGCTGTAGGAGCGGTCTTGGGGCAGAAAGCTGATGGGAAACCCGTGGTCATCTACTATGCTAGCAAGACACTTGACGAGGGTCAGCGTAACTATACGGTTACGGAGAAAGAGCTGCTAGCCGTAGTATTTGCCCTTGAAAAGTTCCGATCGTATCTCCTGGGTTCCCATGTCATCACCTACTCCGATCACACG
Source organism: Thalassia testudinum (assembly GCA_037157565.1). Lineage (NCBI taxonomy): Eukaryota > Viridiplantae > Streptophyta > Magnoliopsida > Alismatales > Hydrocharitaceae > Thalassia > Thalassia testudinum. The sequence continues at coordinate 63,370,822 of JAZHRO010000035.1, read as the reverse complement.
GCTGTAAGGCATCTCCTTGCCAAGAAGGACGCAAAGCCCCGACTAATTCGTTGGATCTTACTGTTGCAAGAATTCGACCTTGAGATTCGCAACAAGGCGGGAAGACAGAATGTGGTAGCTGACCATCTGTCCCGTCTTCCTTCTGAGATTATCGACCCTTCCGGACCCATCACAGAATATTTTCCGGATAAGCACCTACTGACTATCGATACTAGACTTCCATGGTTTGTTGATATAGTAAACTACTTGTCATCTCATCAAATCCCATCTGATTGGCCGAAGGCCAAGAAAGACAAATTGCGTTATGATGCCAAGTATTACATCTGGGAAGACCCGTACCTTTTCCGCATAAGTGTTGATCAAGTCATCCGGAGATGTGTCCCGGAAGAGGAAATAAACAATATCCTCTCTTTCTGCCATGACCAGGCATGCGGTGGCCATTTCTCTAGGCATAAAACCGCATCAAAAGTCCTCCAGTGTGGCTTTTACTGGCCCACGCTGTTCAAAGACGCATACAGTCACTACAAGGCATGCAGCCGTTGCCAGACTTTGGGCAACATGAGCCGTCGCGACATGATGCCTTTACAGCCGATTCTCGTATGCAAAATCTTTGATGTTTGGGGGATTGATTTTATGGGCCCCTTTCCTGCTTCGGATGGTTTCGAATACATTCTGCTTGCTGTGGAGTACGTGTCCAAATGGATCGAAGCCATACCGACCCGAACCTGTGATCACAAAATCGTTCTCAAATTCATTCATCAAAACCTTTTCTCAAGGTTCGAGATTCCTCGTGCTATAATCTCTGATGGGGGGACCCATTTCACAAACGCTCAGTTTAGGTCACTGATGACCAAATACGGGGTGTCTCACCAAATCTCTACTCCTTACCACCCCCAGACTAATGGTCTAGCTGAGCTGTCAAATCAGGAGATCAAGAAGATCCTACAAGTCACTGTTCGGCCTGACAGGAAGGACTGGTCGTCCCGACTTCCAAAAGCATTGTGGGCCTATAGGACCGCCCACAAAACCCAATTAGGCATGTCTCCCTTTAGACTGGTGTACGGGAAGGCATGTCACCTTCCCGTAGAATTGGAGCATAAAGCCTATTGGGCAGTACGGAACTGTAATCTAGATCTTTTGAAGGCTGGAACCCACAAAAAACTTCAAATCAGCGAGATCGATGAATTACGCCTAGACGCGTATGAGAACTCGCGAATCTACAAGGAGCGAGTTAAAGCCTTCCATGATAAGCATATCTCGAGAAAGATCTTTCATCTTGGTCAGAAGGTCCTACTCTTTGATGCCCGACTCAAACTTTTCCCGGGAAAGTTGCGATCCAAGTGGGTCGGATCATATTTAGTCCGACAGGTTTTTGGAAATGGAGCCATCGAAATCAGTCCGCTCAGCCATGATTCCGAACCTTTCATCATGAACGGTCAAAGACTCAAGCCGTTCATTGATGTGACTTCTACTGATTTGGCTGAATCATCTTATATCCTCCATTCCCCTTGAACTTATTGCACCCAGCCAATGGCGTAAAACTCAGCGCTTAACGGGAGGCAGCCCGTCATTTTCTTGAAAATCTAAAACCTTTTTCACGCCTTTATGCACTTAAGGTTCGCCCTTATAGACAACTGACTCCACCTCAGATGTTTCCATCTGAGATTAGAAATCGTCCGCAAAATTCATCCCGACCCATTCACTCACCAAAGCATCTGTCTTAAGGAATGAACTAAGTAAATAAAAACCCCCTAAGTCACAATGAGGACATTGCAAACCTTAGGCATGGGGGGGACATAAAAGTGCAAAACTTGTAAGAAAAGGTTTTAAACAAAAAATTCACATATGCCAAAAATACCACAAAAAAAAAGAGGAGAAAGGAAATGTTATGGGAGAAGGAAAAGAAACAAAATGAAAAAGGAGCACAAAAATATAAGAAAAAGTGATAGTCATTAGTAAGAAATTAAGGAAATGACCTAAGTTCTAGACCTCATTCAGGAAAAGAAATGAAAAGTGCATGGTGAGATTAGTAAGAACGCAAACTTTAGGCATTCTTGGATAGACTCTTAGTATCCATTAAGATCTAGACATTCCTCAAGAGGTTGAGGAAAATGAAAAGTTTAAGTATTAGGTCCAAGGCTTAGGGAGTATTTGACCTCATTAACTAACTTCTGGTTTACGGGACTCAGTAACCTAAGCACCCTAACCTCACACATAGCTTGGTTCAGTAAGCGTAAAACTCAAAAATCACGCAGAAGCGTCAAAAAATTCTGAAAAATACACCTAGAGTAGGTGCGGCCGATCAACACAAGTTGATTTGGATGAGTTCCCAGCGTAGAGAGGCGGGAAATCCCCTTGAAGATGCGTAACAAAATATCATCTCCTCGGTGCTTGTCTCTTAGGATATTTACATATCCTACTGGGGGCATGTAGGCACTCTGCTGGTTCAGATTCCATGGATGGCATTATCACGAAGTGTCAATTGCCAGGGTCTAGATTCGGCCATGGAACACCATGGATGGGATTATCTCGAAATCTCAATAGCCAGGGTTCCGAGGATTGCCATGGGCGGTGCTATCTCGAAGCATCGATTGCCAGGAACCCTTGAGGATTGATGATGGGAGCAAGGAATCTGATACAGACCGTGTTGAAAAGCCAATCCTAAGCTAGAACTAAAAAGAAAAAAGAGAGAGAAAACTCTCCAAACAGAAAAACTTTCTATCTCTCTCTCTTACAAAATGCACTGCGAACTGAACCAGGGCTAAAATCATTTCAAGCACGGGTGCTTCAACCACAAAGTCCAATAGACCTTAGGTTAGTTCTTGTGGGCCTTAAAAACCTTTACCAAAGACTAAGGCTGAGGCTAGACAGATCTGGATCTTGATTGGTACTAGAGTACCTTTTAGGCCTATGGTCAGCATTCTAACCTAATCTAAGTTCAAATGAAAAAGCACTTATCTGAAGTTATTAAAAATATCATGGTCTAGAACAAAGGTCAAAACCTTAAGTTTTTGCTAAGGGACTAGCAAAAGCTAGGCATGGGGGTATGATGAGAACCTCATCATGAACCCTAACTAGCACAATCTAACCTAGATTTGCGAGAAAAAGCTCCTACATAACTTATAGAAAGGCTTGACTCAGAGAATTCTGAGTTTGTGAAGAAAATAGGTCATAAGGGGTAAAAATGCAATTTCACCAACACAATCAGCAAACAGGGTAACTCAGGATCCAAACATAGGTCAAACTAACCTAATAAGAGGGAAAGTGGGATGATTTGATCCAACAAGGGCTACAGCAACTCCCAGGGAATTAAATGACATCCTGTAACCCTAAATCAAACCCACTTCAATTCACGAGGTTCGAGGCAAATTAAAAATCGAATAAATATTCTAAAAATCATATAAAAATAATCTCTAGGGTTTAGAACCTTCAATTTGACCTTGGGAACCCATTTTGACCTACATTGAGAACCATGCCCAATTAATGATTTAATTTGAGTTTTTATGTAAATTGACCCATCAAACAAGGTATGATCTAGAAATAAAATTCGCCATTAAAATACTTAGCTCCTATTTAGTCATGCATAAAAACTTGAACCTAAGAAGAGACCTTCTTGACTGACTTTACATTTTGGTCCTCATCTATTACTTTTTGACCCTCAACTTTCGAAACCCTCACATTTTGGCCCCTAGGTTCTTCGTCGTTCTTTGCACTTAGGTCCTCCCTACAAAACTATGAGCAGCGCCATGCTCCGGCGACTTTGTGCGGAGCATGGCACCGCGTAGGGTGAGGGAGGCCCTTTACCAATTGAACCGGGTGTTCCCTACGACGTCTGCTGTCGCAGGGACACCTCCACGACCTGTGCCAACGCCCACACCTTCCGTGTGAACGTGCGGAAGGTATGGGTTGCTGCTTCGGCCATCGTGCCTCCCTGCGCCCACCCCTCCGCCTTCGCCTTTATAAACACCGCCGTCGCCAGCAAAAGAGGATAAGCTGTCTCTGACGAAGAATACCCCCGCACTTCCTCCTCTCCAGCTCCGATAGACGGCCTGCAGCTTCCAGCGACCAACTCCTCCTCCTCGTCGCTCTGTTGCCTTACCTGCAGCAGGGTTCCCCTAACCCTTTCGTCTGTGTCGCACTGCACCTGCCAACACCCTCCGCCTGCCTCCTCATCACCGTTCTCCCCTCCCAGGGCCTCTTCTTCCTCAGCTCCGGCAGGCATGAGCTGGTGGCTCCGCCCTTCCCCCTTCGTCCAGAACTTAGGTAAAAGCTTCCTCTCCTCCTCTAAATCCCCCCTCTGTCAATTTGTATTTTTGCGCCCCCACAGACAACTTCCACCTCCACCTGCTCCGTCTCCGACCACCCTCTCCGGCGAGCCCATTCCACCTCCACAGACCCCCTCACTCCTCGCCAATCACCTCAGAAGCTTCCCCTCACTCCACTCCACAGCTTCCCCCATCTCATTTCCTACCACACGCCACCTGAAGAACCCCCGAACAAACCCATTCCTCCGACCACAGTCCGACCTAGGGCTGCCACCATACGTCGCCTCACGCCTCGCCACCACCCACACTGGCTTGGCCGCACTCCGGCAAAGCTCCCTGCATCCTCTGACTGGGCCGAGAGGCCGTATGCTTGATTTCAGGTCACGCCCTCTTCGCCGCCATTGCTGAGCAGGTAAAGCTCCTTCACCTGCAGCTGCAGGTTTACCCTCGCCCAGGCTCACACTCCAGGACACGCGGTTTACCCCCGCGAAGCATCCCAGGCCTGCAGCTGGGGTGAAAGCCTCACACACGGCCGCAATTGACCGCAGCTCTCTCAGCAGCGAGTGCGAGATTTGGAGGTGGGACTTTAGTCCCACCTCGGAAGCACGCGGCTCAGCGCCCGCGCATAAATGAAAAAAGTGTTGTAGGCTTATCGCCTTCGAACACAGGGGTCAGGTCCCTTACGCACGAGCGCCCCACGCGCTTGCCCTCGCCCGTGCTCACGCCTTGCGGGTCTGGGCTGGATCCAGATACCCAACACTGCGCACACCTCGCCCACCACCGCACGCCGGTGGGCCTGGTCCCGGGCGCGATACCCGTACCCGAATACCCAGCTCTGGAAGAGCGATCCTATGAGAGAAATCTGAGAAAGAGAGAGACGCGGGGGAGGGTACGGGTAGGTTTTGCTCTGACCAGCTGTGTGAGTGTGCAGGCAGAGAAGAGGAAGGAGGAAGAAGGTGGTCGAAGCCTTGGCCGCTCAGGGCATGGAAGAAGAAGAAGGACTGCGAGAAGGAGAAAGATAGAGAAAGAAGAAGAAGACCGCAGGGGAAAGAAGAAGGAAAAAGAGAGAGGAAGAAGAAGAAGCACAAGGGAAGCACTGTAGCAGATGCCACTTAAGCCGTCTGATTGAGAAATCAGACGACAGAAGAAGTTCTGCAGACAAAGAAGAAGAAGAGAAGAAAAGGTGCCGCAGCTGAAAGCAAAGAGAAGAAGAATAAAGAAGAAAAGAAGATAAAGAAGAAGAAGAACTAAAGAAGATCAAGCAAAAAGAAGAAAGAAGAAAGAAAGAAGACAAGACAAGAGAGAGAAGAGAAGAAGAAAAAGCCAAGAAACAAATCTCTCTCTCTCTCTCTCTTATTTTTGTAATAGAAACATTGTACTTCTAGAATTCTAGTAGCTCCCTGAGTTCGACCTCGGGAAAAATATTTCCGAGTAAAATTGTAATAGTGGCAATGACTATCTGTACTTCAACGACATTTCTATAACAAACAAAAGAAAAAGAAGAGACCTAGCCACGGTCAGTCACATAAGTCATACGCCAACTATTTCACTCACCCTATGAGGATGTCTATGCTATACAAGAGAATGCTAGATCCAACCCCTACTCTAATTCTTATAATATGGGTTAGAGAAACCACCCTGACTTCTCTTGGAAAAATAAAGGGCAACAAACCCAATTCTGACCTAGCAACTATGCTCCGCAACGACCAATGGGTCAGGGTCATGTATATACTCAGTTGCCTCCAAATTAGGTCAATCAGCCAGCTTGGAATGCCCATCAACTTGTAGGGCAGGCTGATTTGAATCGACAAATGGTAGAGATATAAGGATCCATGCTCCAACTCATGCAGCAAATGAAAACCTCGCTGGACAACTTGCAGACCGGGCTCATTGCTAACTCTCGTCAACCTGAATCTCTACCATCCCAACCCATACCCAACCCACGAAATATTTTGAATCCGGGCAACCAATCCCATGGGTACAAAAATCAGAGGGACCCACACACTGCTCAAGTGGTTGAGCGGGTCCCTCCTCTTCTTCTTCTTTTTATTATGCAAATCAATAATTCCTGGCTAATCAAGCCCCTCCAATCTTTCCTAACCCTCCCCAAGACCCGAACTCTTATGCATCTACAACTTCTGTCACCTTGAGAAGTGGTAAGCAGACTCAGGATCCACAACCACACTGTTTTGATCTACTGAATAATGAAGAACCAAAGGAGAGATAGGAGAATTCTGGAGGAGAAATCAAGGCTCAAGAACTTGATTCCAAAGATCTGACTCATGTTCCTTTTCCTGAAGCCTTGATCAAATCAAAGAAGTCTGTTGATAGCAATGAGGAGCTTCTGAATATATTTAAGAGTGTTGAGATCAATATCCCGCTCCTCGATGCTATCAAGCACATACTGACTTACGTGAGATTTTTAAAGGATTTATGTACACAAAAGCGTAAGTCGAGAGAATCTGTTCCAAGGAAGGTGGTACTCTCTGAGCAGGCTAGTTCTGTTATCCTGCACCACCTCCCTCAGAAAAAGAGAGCACAAGGTGCTCCATTGATTTCTTGTGTCATCGGAGATTACACATTTGATAGAGCACTTTTGGATCAGGCTACATCCATCAACCTAATTCCGACTTCTCTTTACGAGAAGTTTAGATTAGGTGAACTTCGGCCAACTTTAGTAGTGCTACAGTTAGCGGACCGCTCGATCATAAATCCGCAAGGCATTATTGAAGATGTTATAGTTAAGGTCAAGGATTTCTATTTTCCTGTAGATTTCCTTGTCCTTAACATGGATGTACCTGAAAATCTGAGGAACACACCCATCATTCTGGGGCGTCCGTTCCTGGTTACCACTAAGGCCAACATTAATTGTGAAAGCGGTAGCATGGAAATCACCTTTGGGGATCAACGAATGAAATTAGATATTTTTAAGGTGATTAATAAATATAAGGATTATGGATTTATTGAGGAACTTGAGGAGGATAATGAAAGCATTGAAACTTGTTTGATGGTTTCTTCAATTGAAAGTTCCTTCTTTGATGATGAATTCGACCCGCAACCCTCTATGGCAGACCTTCCATCTTCTGAAGAGGTTATTGATTTTGTTCACTCACAACCTCTTCCTCTTGTTGAGTCTTCAGCATCTTCTTTACCATCAATCACCAACCCGCCCTAGCTTGAACTGAAACCATTGCTTGAGAATTTGAAATATCAATTTTTAGGACCTCAGAAGATGCTCCCTGTGATTATCAGTGCTAAATTAACAAAGGAGCAAGAGATTAAATTGATCAAGGTCCTAAAGGAACACAAGGAGACAATTAGTTGGACCATTCATGACTTTAAGGGGATCGAGCCATCTTACTGCAATCATAGAATATTCTTGGAAGATGGATCCCGCCCTTCTCACCAGATGCAAAGGAGATTAAATCCACATATGCGAGAAGTGGTCAAAAAGGAAATCATCAAGTAGCTCAATGCAGGAATTATTTATCCAATCTCTGATGGTCCTTGGGTAAGTCCCGTGCAGATTGTTCCGAAGAAAGACGAGATTGCCGTTGTGACTAACAAGAGAGGAGAATCTGTCACAACTCATTCGACTTTCTCTTGGAGGGTTTGTATTGATTATAGGAAGCTGAACACAGCCACTAAAAAGGATCATTTTCCCCTACCTTTCATCGATCAAATCTTGGAAAGACTAGCTAGATAAAAGTACTTCTATTTTCTTGATGGCTACTCGAGATACAACCAAGTTCCTATCCATCCCAAGGATCAGGAAAAAACTACTTTCACATGTCCCTGCGGAACCTTTGCTTTCCGTAGGATGCCTTTCGGTTTATGCAATCACCTGCGACTTTTCAAAGGTGTATGTTAGCCATATTCTCTGACATGATGGGAGAGTTTATGGAAGTCTTCATGGACAATTTCTCTATTTTCGGAGAATCATTTGACTCTTGTTTGGCTAATTTAAAAATGATTCTTAAACGACGTATCAAAACACGATTGGTCCTTAGCTAGGAAAAGAGTCATTTCATGACCCAAGAAGGCATCATCTTGGGTCATGTAATCTCTGAACGGGGAATCGAAGTGGAAAAAGCTAAGGTTGATGCTATCGCTAAACTTCCTCCTCCCACATCTGTTAAACAAATCCGATCATTTCTTGGTCATGTGGGATTCTATCGAAGATTCATCAAGGATTTCTCAAAGGTTGCTCGTCCCCTGAGCAATCTTCTTGCCAAAGAAACGTCGTTTGTTTTCAACGAATCATGCCGAAAGGCATTTGATTTTCTGAAAAGAGTAGTTACTTGTGCTCCAATATTGTAACAACCAATTTGGACAGCCCCTTTTGAGATCATGACCGATGCTTTCGATTACGCGATCGGGGCGATCTTGGGTCAGAAAATTGATAGAAATTCCTCTGCCATCTACTACGCTAGTAAAACTTTGGACGAAGCCCAGAGGAATTACACTGTTACTGAGAAGGAATTACTAGTTGTAGTGTTCGCTTTGGAAAAATTCAGGGCATGTCTCTTAGGGTCTCATGTTATCACCTATACCGACCACTCGACCTTGAGACATCTCTTGGCCAAAAAGGATGCCAAACTCTGGCTTATTCGTTGGATTCTTCTACTTCAAGAATTTGATCTTGAAATCAAGGATAAAATTGGGGTACAAAATGTGGTGGCAAATCATTTGTCGAGACTCCTAGGTGATTCTTCTTGTTCGGACATCCCGATTGTTGACACTTTTCCAGACGAAGCTATCCTTACAGTTTCAGGTGTCCAAATCCCATGGTTTGCTGACATTGTTAACTATTTGGCCGTTAGTCAAATCCCCCAGGATTGGACCAAGCAACAATGGGATAGACTCAAATCTGAGGCCAACTACTACTTCTGGGAGGACCCTGAACTGTACCGCATCGGCTCTGATCAGATTATTCACCAATGTGTACTGGAGAATGAATTCAACAGTATCTCGAGTTCTGTCATGCATCCGAGTGTGGTGGTCATTTCTCCAGGAAAAAGACGGCTGCAAAAATCTTGCAATCTTGCTTCTATTGGCCATCTATATTTAAGGATGCCCAGGATTTTTCAAGGTCATGTCCCCGATGTCAGGCACTCGGGAGCATAACAAAGAGAGATATGATGCCCCTAAACCCAATTCTTCCTGTCAAAATTTTCAATGTTTGGGGCATTGATTTCATGGGACCCTTTCTCCCTTCATTTGGACATCAGTACATTCTTGTTGATGTTGATTGTGTCCAAATGGATTGAGGCGATTCCCACCCGAACCAATGACCACAAGGTGGTCATCAATTTTGTTAAGAAAAATATCTTCAGTAGGTTTGGGATTCCGAGAGCCATCATCAGTGATGGTGGAACACATTTTACTAATGCCCAATTCCGGAATTTGTTGGCCAAATACGGGGTTAATCACCGAATTTTAGCACCTTACCATCACCAGATGAATGGACAAGCTGAGATCTCCAATCGGGAGATCAACATTCTGCAAAAAATAGTTAGGCCTGATCGCAAGGACTGGACTCAAAAGCTTGAGGACACTTTTTGGGCCTACCGTACGGCATATAAAATGCCCATCGACATGTCTCCATTTTGTTTAGTGTATGGAAAGGTGTGCCATCTACCCGTAGAGATTGAACACGAGGCATTCTGGGTGATCAAACAATGCAATTTAGATCTGAATTTAGTTGGGAAGACCAGGAAACTCCAACTATCTGAGTTGGAGGAGCTTAGAAATGATGCATATGAGAATGCCAAGATCTATAAGGCTTGGGCCAAAGCTCTACATGATCAATTGATTTCCCGCAAGAGCTTTGAGCCGAGCCAGAAGGTCTGGTTGTTCGATTCTAGACTTAAGCTCTTCCTAGCAAACTCAGATCTAAATGGAATGGCCCATTCATAATTGACCAGATTTTTCCAAATGGAGCCGTTCAGATTTCTGACCCAAAGACAGGTAATACATTTAAAGTCAATGGTCAATGTCTGAAGCCTGTTATTGACCGTACTCTTCCAGAACCCATCTTAGATACGGTTGCTCTAGCCATTCTGTGACTTCTTTGGCTACACTTTGCCTAGCTGACGGCATTAAACTCAGCAGTTGTACATATGACACAAAGCTGACACGAGCTTCATATTCAGGTGACATCTTTCATACTCTACCCTTTCTTTCATGTCTCTTTCTCAATGTGGACAATGCATCAGCTAGGCATGGGGGGGTGGATTCATTTTTGAATCATTTGGTCAGCTTTGTGAAATTCATGTAAATTATTTTTCTCTTCTTATTTATACATTAAAAAAGAAGAATTAGGAAGGAATAGTTGGACATTAGGACTTTTCAATCTTAGGAAATATTACATTAGGATCTAAACACAAAGACCCTTCAGGTCTTTGGACTTAATCGGCCCGTGTATCCATTAAAATGTGGATTTGTTTTTCAAGTCCTCACCAATCTTAATTCTATTATAATTGAAGTAAATAAGTTTGGGTGATAAGTACATGACTTATCAACCCGCCCTCTGATTTGAGGGAACTTTGAGTTTTAAGCATCTACACACTTTCTTTGCACTAACTCCTTGTTCGACGATTTTAACGAAAATTGGGTAGCTAATGAACCTTCTAGGGTGATATGGTCGGCAAGTTATCATGGGTAACAGCCCATAGGTAGGTTGTCCAGAGCCCAGTCACTGGACCATTCTCTTTTTGCTGTCTTTAGGTAAATCTTAGACCAGGGAAGCCACCTACTTAAAAAAAAAGAGAGAGAAAAAGAAAGTCAAAAAAAGAAAAGAAAAAGAAAAGGAGAAAAAAAAAGAAAACAAAAGAAATAAGCCACACTTCACTGCACGAGTATGGCTGGTAAGTTGTTGGTGGTAACAGCTCATCGACCGGTTGTCCAGAACCCAGCTCAATAAATACACTGAAAATTCCCAAAACACTTAGGAAGAAGCGGAGAAGTAGAATAAACCGGGGAGATATACACTGGATTCACCCTTGTGTTGACCCCGTAAAAATAAAAGTAGGGAGAAAGCTACCGGTTGTAAAGATACACCTTTAGGTAGAATTCTCTTTTTAAGGTCACCTATAGGCATAGAAATTCGAAGTCCACTTTTACTACCGATCAACGAGTCTATCACATTCACAATAAGATTCTTAGAACTTAAGGTTCTCATCAAATCTTGGGTGAGTTGAATGGCCGTAGAAAGCCACTCCTAAACCCTAAAACTCGAAAATCCAAAAAAATTAGAAAAGAAGAAAAAGAGAAATAGAAATTTTTCTTTGAATAAGGCGAGGGCTTGAGGCGGTCTGCATTTCGGCAGATACCCGAGCACTGTTGTGTTTTTGAAAGTTTAAATCCTAAGTAAACATTTTCTTAATGATTGAAAATAACTCATGCCCAAATAATCCAACCTAATTCTTTTATAACTAGCATATAGGTTTTGCTAGGGACTAGCAAAAGATAGGCATGGGGGTGTGATGTAAACAAGTTTACACTACATAAGATATCTATTTATACATGTTCTTAAGCATAGAATTGCATTACATACTATAAATATTACATAGCATGCATCATTTTGCATTTAGATTAGTTTGAATAAAATGGAGGTTAATTGTCTCATTTTATATTGAGGGACAGGGTAAAATTTTTATCTAGGCCTCGGATCGAAGATCCAACCATACAGATTTGATCAGGGCGACGATTGGAGTTCAACGACTCCAAGATCGCCCTAATCAGACATTTGTAGCATCAGATAGAGATCGGGAACCCTAGAAGATCAAGGGCCAAGATGGTGTGAATCTGCACTTCAAACGACAAATCCAACCTCACGGATGGATTCGGATCGACGATCGCAACCTAACGACGTGAAAATTGACGCAATCCGACAACCGTGGCACCATCTACATCATCTAAAAGATGGACGGCCAAGATGGTGCCACGTGGTGCCATCTCGGTCGCTTAACCGGCTGCCCTCAACTTCTGAAGTTGCTAGCGCCCACACATCTCTGCCATTGGATCAAGATCCAACGGCTGATAGTGGCACTCAACCGACTACCCTCAACTTCTGAAGGCCATTTGAAGAAGCGATCTTGACCGTTGGATCTCAATCTAATGGTCCAGGGCACGCGACCAGAAGACACTCCACCCGGCTATCCACGCTCGTAGCATAGTGGATAGAGCGCTTGCTCACGGTTAGGCGCAAGTTCGAGCCGCAAGGAGAAGGCGAGGGGCGCGCGGGCGAGTGGGCGTGAGATGCGCTCGATCGCGATCGAGCGGCTGTGTGTGCTCGATAGAGCTCACACAATCAGACGCTCGATGAAGATGCTGGATCGCATGCGCAAGCACGCGATGAGGACGTGCAACGAGGATGCATCTCAGCCATTCGATTTCACGATTGAATGGCCGAGATTTGAAGATCGTGGGTAGGCGTTTAAAGAGAGGAGGCAAGCGGGGGCGCGCGAGCCGCCCCACTATGCCCACGTTCGGACCTTTAGCGATGGTTTTATCCGTCACTAAAGGTCCAATTTTAATTTTTTCAAATTAAAAAGATCAAATTACCCTCACTCCTTGAAACTATTAAAAGAGGCCCCCTCTAAATGAAATTTTGATCCCTTCCTTCTCTCCTCTACCTCTCCAAAGCTCAAGAGAAGCTTGTCCCACACCCGGGATGCTCCTCGCGAGATAAAGTCAAATTTTCGCTCTCATTTCGAAAGCGGATCCCGCGACGACGATGACGTGCTGCCCCGTTCTCGTTCCTCCTGCTTCAACCTCCTTCTTCTTGCTCCGTCCTCCTTCGTCCAGGCGGCATCTCGTCCGGCTCGTCCTCCAAGCAATCATCGAGGAGGATAACTTCTCTCTCCCATTCTTCTTTACAGCTTTCTAGAGTAGAATTTCCTGCTTTCTAGTGTAGCTGATTTCTCGTTTTCTTGTGTAATTCTTCTTTGGTTTTATTGTATAAACATTTTTAAGTATTAAATGCATGTTTTCTCTGTCTCTCTCGTTTATTCTGATTGTTAATTTTGCTTCATTGTAATTACATCGCTTTACTTTTCAACAAAAAAATTATAAAAAAATATAATTGCGAATATAGATCGACGTAGCCTCCCTGAGTTCGACCCGGGATTTCTATTCCGGGATAAATTTTATTTGTTGAACACGAGTTCTTTGCTTTCACTCTAGACGACAGGTTTTTCAAAACCAAACACGTTAGCGTAGTAACTCGTAGCTTCAACAGGATTGCTTGGCGTAAGTTCCCTTTGAGGCTAAGGCAGGGCTGCAGCCGATATTGGGTGGCCTTGATGGCACCGCGTGGCACCATCTGTGTCATCCATCTTCTCTCCTTTGTTGGGACTGCTGCGAAAGTTGGATCGAGATGATTTTCACATTGTTGGGCTGCGATCATTGATTCGAATCCATCCGTGCGGTCGGATTTGTTGTTTGAAGCTCCAAATTGTGTCACCTTGCCCCTTAGCCATTGGTCTTCCTCAAACAATATATGGTGCTACAGGACTCTAATCAAGGCGATTTCGAAGGCGTTGAACTCTGCTCATCATCCTGATAAAATCCATATGGTTGGATCATCAATCTGAGGCCCTATAATAAATATCCTTCTCTCTTGGCCACATAAGGACTTGAATTAACCTATAATTTATACAAAATATTCTAAATGGAGAATGATGCATGCTATGTAATATTTATAATATAGAATGCATCTATAAGGTTAAAAACATGTACAAATAGGCATTTTAACCTAAATGGATGTGTATACATCATACCCCCATGCTTATCTTTTGCTAGTCCCTAGCAAAACTAAACTATATGCGATGTATAAAAATAGGATTAGGACTCAATCACTTAAGCATAAGTTGTTTATTAACAAAAAGAAATTTCAACTCAGGTCCTAAACTACGAAGACTCAACAGTGCCGAGGTGCCTTCCAAAATGCTGACTGCCCAAGTCCTCGCCTTATTTTGAAAAGGGAAGATATATTTTTTTTCTATTTTTTCTTCTTTTCTAATTTTTTTGGATTTTTTTGAGTAAGGAGTTTCAGGATAGCTTTCTACGGCCACCCAACCCACCTAGGACTTGAAAAGAACTTTAAATTCTAAGCATCTTGTGAAAACTGATAGACTCACTAAGCAGCCATTAAAATGGACTTTAGGTTTCTACGACCCTACGTGACCTTAAGAAGAATTTCTGCCTAAAGGTGTATCTGTTCAACTGGTAGCTTTCTCCCTACCTTTTATTTTTTATATGGGGTTAACACAATGGCAAACCCAGTCTATATTTCCCTGGTTTATTTTACTTCCCCGCTTCTTCTCAAAGTATTTTGGAAATTATTTGTGTATTTTTGTGAGTTGGACTCTGGACAACCGGCCAATGGAGTGTGAAACCCATGGCAACTTGCCAGCCATACTCGTACAGTGAAGTATGGCTTATTTATTTTTTTCCTATTTCTATTTTTTTCTTTTGAGTATATATATATTTTTTCTAACTAGGTGGCTTCCCTAATCTAAGATTTACCTAAAAGGTAGCAATAAAGAAATTGGTCATGCAGTTGGGCTCTGGACATCCAACCAATATGGCATCGAACCCACAACAAATTGCCATTCATACCATCCTAGAATATTCATTAGCTACCTAATTTCCATTAAAAATCGTTGAAAAGTGAGTCAGTGTAAATAGTGTGTAAATGCTTTAGACTTAAAGTCCCCTTAAATTAGAGGGCAGGTTGATAAGTCATGTACTTATCACCCCAATTTATTAACCAAATTAAAGTAGAATTAACATGGCTAGGACTCGAGAAACAAGTTCACATTTTAGTGGACACCCAGGCAGATTAAGCCTAATGACCTAAAGAGTCTAAGTATTCAGGTCCTATCGTATTATTTTTTAAAGTTAATAACTCTTAATGCCTAAGTTCTCTTCTCCTAATTTTAATTTTTTTTGTCTTTTTGAATTTTGAATTTTTTTTTAAAGAAAGTAAAAGAAATTCTACGAAGCTAACAAAATAATTTCAAGATTAAGTATCCACCACCCCATGCCTAACTAATGAAATGTCCTCATTGTAGAAATAAAGACATGAAAAGGGCAGAATAAACAGAATATCACCTGAATTTCATGATAGATTCGGTCAACTCCGTAGAGAATATACATAAGTGCTAAATTTAGTGCCTTCAGCTGGGCACGGTTTACAAGTAAAGAAGACATTAAAAATTCAGAAGTGCAGGACAAAATTAGAATGAGAAGATTGATTTTGGGACCCGTAAAACGATGTCCACAGATGTAGACCAAATTGTGATGCAGACCCATGCCCCAGGGTCGAGTGGTTCTAAGGTTCTGGATGAAAATCATCCAAAACTAGATATTGTTGTTCTTGCAGAGCCAGACCTAAATTTTGGTGGTGTGCAACCCAAGTCTACAGTGGGGGACAATAGGTATATTTGGTTCAATAGGTTCGGTTGTCCACTTAGGGTTTAGCTCAAAAAGATAATCAATTAATCTGAGCTTGGGTTGTACATCCTCAGGGTTGAAAATATCACAAGGGCCTTGATAGAAGGTAGGTGGTTTCAGATCAACAAGAACCCTTAAATCCAAAATTCCATTTCCCTCGGAATTCACTTCCCATAATTTAACATCCAAACTCCTCTCCTCTAAAATCAAGTGTTCGATTTTCGAGACCTCTAGCATATTATTCACCCCATGTGATTTACCCAAGTCCAAAAATCGTGGCTGAATTAGGATTGACTTGGATTTGGTGACATCAAGATCATCATTTTATTCTTCGAGGTGTGGTTGAGGAATGGGGCTATTGATTGAATCATCCAATAAATCTAGATTTAAATCCTCCAACCCTAGTAGGATCAAATTCCTCAATTGCAGGGCCATCAAATAGTTCATCATATTCCTCTGGCTCGTTTGTCTCACTAAAATCAATTTAACTTCAAGTGAGACTTCACTATGAGATTCCTCACCCACAGATCAAAGAATTCTTGATCCTCATTTATGTATGTCTCAAAGTCATCTATCCTTAGTCCATGGAGACATATTTTTCTTCACTTCCTAGCTTAGGGATCTCAGGTGAGAAAATCGATTCATCCTCAATGGGTTGTTCTAGACCAACCTAGTCATCCCCGGTCTCATAAAAATTGTCCCCCCTACAGGTGCCTAAGCAAGTTTCGACATTGGCTCTCCTGAAGGGGGTTCATCCTAAGAATCATCTCAAGATTGGACTAAGGCAACCACGAATTTCATCATCAATCTTGATAATTTCCCAAGTAAAAAACTCACCTGGTCCCTTATCCTCAATATCTTAGAGCCAATCCAATAACGAACTATTCAGATCATCAATCATTTGAATCAAGGGCTAAAATCTTCATTGCAGGGGTGTTGGCTGAGTTTCTAAAGATCGTATGGTGTTCCTTAAATTGGCCAACACCCTATCTTGGACCTGGTTCACCTGAACCGATTGGTTCAGCTAAGCTTTAGGTGGGTTTGGGTTAAATTTAAGGGAGTCAAGAAATTGAGGTTCTTAGGACCCTCCATGATAATAGGTCATTTCGGATTGTTCAAAGAGGGGTGGTGACCTATATTCAATATAATCCTGGGGAGAGTAAGAGTTATAATCATGATATCCTTCTTGATTGTAGATCCGGTTAGGTTGATCATCAAAGGGTGGAGATCTATAATCAGTATAGGCATAAGAAGCATAATAATCATAGTCTTGTGTCCAGGGTTAGGCCCTAGACACTAAGGTCTGGAATCATATCCCCAATCAAAGTTATCTCGACTAGGGGAAGGGTAGTCATAAGTCAGGTCGGGATAGTAATCATCTTGGGAATAAGTGGTGGTAGGAGGGTAGGAGTGGAAATGTGAGTAGGATGTGGAAGGATCCATGGCAAATTAGGAGGGAAACCAAAGGAGAGAAAGATGCACTGCAGGACAATCAAACCAAACCTGTCCTTAGGTGGGTAGCCTAAAGACCTACAAACTATCAAAACCCATCTTGAGATGAAAGAAATGATTAGGTCTACTTTTATCCGGTCAATCCAACCAGTTGGAGGGAGAGATTAGGGAGAAGGTTCTTTCTTTGGCTTGCACCTCCTGTTCCTTTGATGCCCCCCAACCACAGTCGTTTGACTCTACTCCCCTAGCTAGACATCAGATGGACTGGTAGAAGCAGATTAATAAAAAAAAATCTCAGTTGGAGTCCTAAAGAGCAAGTTAATCCTTAAGGTTAACATCTACTCAGTTTTAATTAGGCTTGGGATGATTGTGCTCTTGGAATATGATGGGTCCTTTAGATGGGTTGTGCCCTTAAGAATCGATTAATATGTGTGTGCGTGCACAACCAGGATTTTCAAATAAGGTTTTGATATTGTGTCCTTTACAGTTCGTCCTTGTTTAGTAACTTTTAGGGTTCAACTTTAGGTGGATTCAATCAAATTCAGGAGGCACACCAAGTTTTGAAAACGCCGGTGATGATATATTACTTTAAAACTTAAAAAGAATGTGGAGTAGCTGGTTAGTTCCTAAAAATTGAACCCTAACTGACAAGCAACTTGATGAATCAGTTTTAAATTGAGTGGTGTAGCCCAAACAAATCAATCAATTAGCCTATTCGCACCACATATTAATGCACACAATGTCTTAACCAAATCAGATTTTTACTCACTTATGTGTATAAAGTTGAAGTGTACCAAGTCCACAGGTCAGATCCCGGTTAAGTGGTAGAATCAAAGTGATTGTGTGCCTTAGGATGAGAAATTGTGGGTGTGTGAGGTGTATAGATTTTAATTTATGTCCCACAATCAGATAAAGAATAATATATATATGCGAGGGCTGAGGTGGGTGGAGTGATAATCAAATAGCCAATTTCTAACCTAAGATTTATGCAAGCACCTAAGTCGATTGGGGTTTGATTTATTAGTATGGCAAAATGAAATCTAGGGTGTGGGGAATGGGGGAATACACTTATAAAATCATCTAACTGCACTTTACTCTGATCTATTCTGCTTTAGCTCACCTTGGAAGGCTACCTGTAATCACAGAAAGAAATGAGCAAAGTGAGCTAAAAAGTTAAGGTAAAAAATGCGGAAAAATCAAAGAGCGTTGACTCTTCGGCAACGATGCCAAAATGGTGAGTGTAAATTTTGCAAGAAAGATTTGAGTTAAAACCTGTCATCATAGTGTGTAAAAATATGCTACCAAATAAATTTATAACCAAAGCTCGAGGTGAGCCTTGGGTTGAACACGGGGAAGCAAACGTTTGGTTCTGAAAATCGATGCTTTGATTTATTTCTTTTTGGTGTTTTTATCGTGATTTTTTTTGTATTTTTATAAGATAGAATATCAAGCGAAATAATTGCTATCCAATCTAATCCACTCTAGCATAATAAGAAAGAGAGAGAATATCAACATATATGTTCAATAAGAGTTTGTTATAGATAGAAAAACAGAAAGCTACACGAGAAAGCGAATAAATGATAGAGAGAGGTGAGAAGAATTCCCCTTGATGGCTGTTTGGAGAACAACTCGCTTTGACGGCACCTGGATGAAGGTAGTGAGAGACTAGATGATGAAGAACAGAACCGAAGGATGGAGGACGGGGCAGGACGCCGTCCCGGCAAGGATCTACTTCCAGATTAAGGTGAGAGGAAGACCTCAGGATGCTCCACGATGGGGGCTGAGAAGCGCGAAAATATTTTACTTTTCTACTCTAAGGAGCATCCCGAGCTTGGGACGAGCTCCTTAGAGCTTTAGAGGAGGTGAGGGAAGAAGAGGAAGAGATGAAGAAGAATGGAAGGGGTGGTGGTCCATTTATAGTGGAGGAGAGGAGGCAAAATAAGATCATGGGTCAACAGCAACATTTACAATTGTCGCTATAGCTCCACTGCAAGCATCGCTGAAGGCAGCTCATGCGCCCGCTGGTAGCTGCTTTGCATGCTTACCATCAGATGCTCGATCAAAAACCACGATTGCACGAGGATTACGCTCTTAAGCATGTGTAATCGCGCATTCATCCGCACATGCGATCTCACATTTCCACCTGGCTGCATCTGCGAAGATTGGCATTGCCACATGGCCTCACTGTCGCCGTTGGATCTGAATCGACGACTCAATTTTCACCTGTGCAATAAATATGCCATCTTATGTTATTTCCTAGCATTAGCCATGCATCTTATGTAGCCATACTTTCATTTGTAAATATTCACTTGCATGAATTTATAAAGAGGGGAAGAGAGTGAGAATAAATGGCCATTCAAATCACCTCAATAATTAACATCTTCATTGTGTGTGTGCATTGCAATTTCACCACTCCCATTTCTATATTCCACAGCTGCTGTGCACGTCTCCTCGCTGCCCTCATGCCAGTTGCATGGGGAGAGGCGTGCACTCTTTCTGTAAAAGAGCATGCACTCTCCCTTGCTGTAGGAGCCGACCCTCTACCCGCAAACACACCCCTCTCCACCCTTAGACAACACACACAACACCACACACACCCATCAGGCACTCTCTTTCCCTCTCCCTCTCCATACACAATTCCTCTTCTCACAAGTTGAGAAGAGGCACACTGTGTGCAAGAGAAGTTCACAGTGGTCTGAAGACCTCACTGTGAGTTCCACTACCACCCAGCTCCTTCGTGAGCAGGTGGGTGTGGTGGTTTTCTTTTTTTTGTGTTATTTGTGTACTCGCCTTTGTTTTCTAATTTCGTTTTTAGTTTTGTTTTTCTTCGTTTCATCACCTTCACTGCCATTGTTGCAAAGCTTCAAGCTCTGAAGCTCAGCCTGTGCCTCCACGCACCTCCACGCTAATGCACAGATCCCAGCCACCCTTTCTGCGTGCGTGTCCGTGCCCTGCAGCTTCTCCGCACGCCGCACCGCCTCAGCCAGTCACCGCTTCCCGCACTACACTGTAGCGCACTGTTCATCATAGTCTGTGCGACACTGTAAACACCGGCAAGTTTCTCACTTAGCCGGTGGCTTTGCATTCTCTCTTCTCACCGTTACCACCTCCACCCAATCACCCAGCACCTGCGCCTCACCGCTCAATGCGTGCCTTTGTGCGCTGCGTGCTGTGCCCGCACATCCCCAACACGCCCGCTCATGGAAGCGGCCCACGTCCACTTGCTAGACGACGTGCGATGCCTCCAAACGTCTTAACTCACCGCTCAGCACGTGCCCTTGTGCGCTACGCGTGCGGCATCCCTCCCCCTTTGCACGCAGTGCGGTGCTCCTTCAGCGCCTGCACTGTGTGCCATCCTCCCGCATACACACACACTCAATGACACTCACACACCTACACGCATACATACATATATATATACTCACACACTCTCACCCTTAAATATCTATATATACATAAATATATATATATATTTAAATAAATATATATATATTCCTATACATATATATATCTATATAGTTATAGCTACTTATATATATATATATATACTTATATATCCACATATCCACATTCTCCCATACACACATTCACCTCACATCTACTACCCACATACTTGTGCACGCACCCTTCACCGCGCACCGTATAGTGGGAATATTCGCACCAGTTGCCAATATTTCCTGATACCTGCGCAAAGCAAGAGCTTCCACCCACACTCACACACACCTGCTCCACACTCCACGCGGTACTTAGTCTTGTTGGTTGCGTCTTACTAGACGTGGACCAACTTGACACCGTTCTACATTCCATCTCCATTTCCACCTCCACCCCTATCTATATAATATATAACTATATATATATATATTCTATATCTACTACATATATATACTAAGCTAAGTATTTCTCTTCATTTCTTTCCTTGAAATTTATTCTGCTTTCATTTGTCTTTTATTTCTTGCTATTAAAAAGACCAAAAAAGTATAAAAGAGAAAAGATAATTCTTGTCTTACAGGTACTCGATCTTGTGAGTAACAAGATCGATTTTGGAACCCTAAGTTGGCTTCAAGCCAAGGACCATTTGGCTCAATGCCAAGGACTTCATTTTTGAGGGTGTGCCCCAAGAACAACATTATCACAAAAATCCTAAAAGTATAAAAACTAAAAACATAATAAACGCAAGGAAGAGATACATTTTAGGAAAGGCGTAGAAACTCCTTGATCTCCTAATTCCCACCTAAGCTAAGTATTTCTTTTCATTTCTTTCCTTGCAATTTATTCTGCTTTCATTTGTCTTTTATTTCTTACTATTAAAAAGACTAAAAAAAGTATAAAAGAGAAAAGATAATTCTTGTCTTGCAGGTACTCGATCTTGTGAGTAACAAGATCGATTTTGGAACCCTAAGTTGGCTTCAAGCCAAGGACCATTTAGCTCAAGGCCAAGGACTTCATTTTTGAGGGTGTGCCTCAAGAACAACATTATCACAAAAATCCTAAAAGTATAAAAATCAAAAACATAATAAACGCAAGGAAGAGATACATTTTAGGAAATGCGTAGAAACTCCTTGATCTCCTAATTCCTGCCTAAGCTAAGTATTTCTTTTCATTTCTTTCCTTGCAATTTATTTGCTTTCATTTGTCTTTTATTTCTTGCTATTAAAAAGACTAAAAAAAGTACAAAAGAGAAAAGATAATTCTTGTCTTACAGGTATTTGATCTTGTGAGTAACAAGATCGATTTTGGAACCCTAAGTTGGTTTCAAGCCAAGGACCATTTGGCTCAAGGCCAAGGACTTCATTTTTGAGGGTGTGCCTAAAAAACAACATTATCACAAAAAATCCAAAAAGTAGAAAAATCAAATACATAATAAACACAAGGAAGAGATACGTTTTAGGAAAGGCGTAGAAACTCCTTGATCTCTTAATCCCTGCCTCGCTGAGATCGACCTTGGGCCTAAAAGTGACTAAGATAAAATCTAGTAGGCCAGGTTAAAAATTTTGTGAAACTGGTGTAGACTTGATTTAGGTTAACTCACTATACTAATTTCAATGATAATATCACTATATTAATATGACCTATTTTAGTTCACATCACATTTTTCTGGCATCGTTGCCAGGGATGGTGCTATTTGGAGTAAGTTTCTACTCTCTTCCTTTGATTTTCTCATCTCCCACCCTTCTCTTCACGAGTGTTTTTGTTTGTTTGTGTGCAAGTGTACTTGTTGCAAGGATGAGACATGCAGAGGAGGTTAGAGATGTGGGCAAATATGAGGCGGGTGCGTGAGCGTGAAGTCACTAGCGCCGCATTAGAACTTCACCCACATTGCTAAGGAGGTAGGTGTCATCCTCTTAGTAACTTTGGTCATCTTGTCACCTTAAAAAAAAAAAAAAAGAAAATCAAAAAATTCCAAAAACCTAAAAACACTTCTTGGGAATTTCTTGAGGCAAGTGGACTAAAACCCACCTGTTGATTGTTTGCTATCACCCCCACCGCCCCTTGATTTCCCACAAACTTCGCATAGCGAAAATGCAAGAATCTTGATTCTTGCTTTTTTTGTTGTGTGAAGTCTTCTTAGAGGCAAGATAAAAATTGATTGATTGACATCCTTCCTTGCCTCATTTATTAGTATTTCGGGATCACATTTTTGGTGGGGAGTCTTGGAATTGAATTGATTCTAACCCCACCACGACTTTACATTTACCTTAGATTCAATCCCGAATATTTCAACCCCAACATTTTCATTTTCTTTACATCATTTGGTGGTTGAGCCTTGTGTAGATTATTATTTTAGTGATTGGGAGCACTTGAATTGAGTGTGTTGGCTCTCTCTCACGTTAAGCTAAAATTGACTCGTGCATCCACACTTAGAAATTTCCATCTAGGGAAACCCATTGCATTTTTAGCATGCATTAACTAATTCACATTGAAGAAGGGTTTGTTGAGCATAGAAAACTTGTATTTTCTGAAAACCCAGAGATTGGTTGAGTTGGTAATCCAGTGGAATCATAAAATCCATACTACTTGAGGTTGAAATTCTAAAAGCCATTCACCATCTAAAACTTCAATTCAGGGAGATTTTCCCGTTGCATGCTTGATTTACACACTCTTAAAATCAATGCAGTATACAACGCCCTTCACATTCCTTGAGCACTTAATCCTAAGCCTCTAAATTAAAACTGGTAGCAACTTGACCCCTCTTAAGGATTGGAGGTCTAACTACCTACGTGTAGTGCCTACGTGTTGGTGTGGGTTCCTGCATGTTATCGGTTGTCTAAGATTAGAGCAAACGGTCTTTCAATCTGGCTTGGTGGTTCCGCGGTGCTCTCATATTGTTCCGTAGGTTGTGATAGTAGGTAACTTAGATCTTTAAGTCTAAGGGCACATTGTAGAGGTTAGGAAACTGATTGCTTTGATTTTTCATCAAGTGTACCCTTACGGCGTTGTTTCTCTCATCCCCTTTCCCTTCTCATCTCCCCATTCCTAAGGTTGTGCATGTTTGGGAGGAGGTCACAAAACCCTGAATTGTTTGAATTGTCTGATAATTCTGGAAGGGTAGAAACTGGTGAATCGTTATCCTCCTCCACAAACATGGCTGCACGCCCACCCCCAAATCCCGAGGGAGGAAATCGCCCCCTCCAATCCCACCAGGTGGTGGTGGAGCCGTAGACCCCATAACCTGCCTCCAAGCCTAAATGGCACTGTATAATGAACAAATCGAGGCCATAAGGGAAACATTGGAGGAAATGAATTACCCTCCCCCTGATAGGGAGGAACCCAGGTCACTTAGTTCTTATCAAAATCCTGCTGCTACAGAGACCATTGGGCAAATTTGGGTCCCCATGAGCAGGGACTGTTTTGATTTAAAACCTAATGTCATTGGCCTAATTAACTTCCACTTCCATGGTCTTGCAAGTGAAGATCCCTTTCTTCATTTGGAAGACTTAACCTGATTAGCAGAAACTATTAAATGAGGTTATCAATAGTCCTCATGAAAATGTTCCCATTTTCATTGCGGGACAAAGCGTCGCAATTGTTGCGCACCCTTGGGTGACGCATCCACTCTTGGGAAGAGATGCGAACAGCATTTCTCAAGAAATTCTTCCCAATCGGGCGAACCAATGCACTTCGCTGGTTTATAACTTCATTCGTGCAACAAAACGGTGAGCAATTTCATGAGGCTTGGGAGAGGTATAATGACCTCCTAAGGAAGTGCCCACACCATGGTCTTCCAAAGTGGCATATAGCCCAAATCTTCTATTATGGGCTAAATGAGACTTTGCGATAGATCGCCGACGCTTCCTGTGGAGGGAACTTTATGAATAAAGACGAGAATGGAGCATTTGAATTATTTGAGAACATGAGTGAAAACTCAATGAACAATGCCTCCATTGTCGCCTTTATCGTACCAGCATGCCCCGCAATGTTCACGAAGTTGACACGTAACCCTCCCATTCATCCACAGATCTCAACTTAATTGTACAAAAATTGGATGAAGTCTCCATTGCACAAGAAGCTAGATGAACTTCTAGCCAACCCCGCTCGCTCTATGGCAAACACCTCCGCACCATCACTCCATCATAACCTTAATCATTTCAATGCCAGGCTTATTCCCAAGAATCCTGTGAGACCGTCCTTACCGAGTATCGCACCGAGCAATTCGGTAAGCAATGTGAACCTAGCTTCTGTGAGCCAATATTTTGACACGGAGGACCAAGCCTCTGTGTGCTCAAATGCATATACACATGCGGACTCGTCTTCTGGCTTAGAAGATGCTTGTGCCCTAGTGAACAACTCGTTCTCTGCTACTTATAACCCAAGGTGGCGAAATCATCCTAACTTCACATGGTCCAGTAACCTGCAATGCCAAAACCCCACGAGTGGACCAATGCGACCGTCCGCACCCATCATCCCAAGGGCCCAGTATAATCTTGTGGCAAATATGACATCGGGTCCTTGCGCGCCTTAAACAGAACACGCATCAAGTCTCTTGATAAATTGATGCGAATGATGACGAAAATGTCCAAGCGCCATGAAGAAAACATGACCTCTCTTCAGCACCAATTGGCACAGCAGAATGCTGAGATCAGTCAACTACGCATGACAACTCGATCTCAAGGCACTCTTCCAACCCAACTTGTTCCTAACCCACGAAATTTTATACCCCGTGGTCCGCAACCACAGGTACGACCTTCTTAGGGGCAGGTTCATAAGATTCTACAAGCTTTGAGCACTCCACCAGGATTCCAAGCTAATCCCGCAACAACACATCACCCTTATGTCCCTATTGTGAACACTCCTCCGCCTTATGATCCCACTAGACCTGCAACGTCCAATGCGATTACTACAAGGAGTGGTAAGCATACCGTCAATCTGCCTCAACCTGATCCTGGCCGATCTTCTTCATCGCCCTCTCATTCGGGATGCGCACCGCATTCTCGTGAGGACGATATGCCCAAACTAGTGCCAGAATCAGTCCCATTCCCTGAGGCTCTACTGAGAGAGCCAAAAGGCAAGAAAAAGAATACGTAGGCCTTTGATATCCTATGCAATTTATTTAGGGATGTTGAGATCAAAGTACCCTTCTTGGAGGCAATCGACCATATACCCACTATCGCTCGATTCCTCAAAGACTACACTACACCCAAACGACAGTCAAAGAAAACAAAGAATCCGGTGGTCCTCTCGCCTCATGCGAGTTGTGCTATACTATCAAATCTATCACCAAAGTAGAAAGATTCGAGCACACCACTTATTTCATGTAGCATCCAAGGCTGCAATTTTAACCATGCTCTGCTTGATATAGGATCTTCCATCAATCTTATACCAACCATCATGATCGAGAAATTTGCCTTAGGAAATCTGAAACCCACCCCTGTCACATTGTAGTTGGCAGATCATTCTGTCAAAATCCCGATGGGTGTGGTGGAAGACGTGGTGGTTAGGGTCAACAGTCTCTATTTTCCGGTTGACTTTCTTGTTTTGGATATGAAAGTTCCTAGCTCACTTTCTGATTGTCCGATCATCCTTGGTCGACCTTTCTTGGCGACAGCCCACGCCCATATCGACAGAGTCGGGTTGCATTGAGATTGCCGTTGGCTCTGAGAAGCTCAAGCTAAACATTTTCAAGGCTGCCAAGAATTTTGATTGCGATTGCATCGAGGATGGCACGCCTGACGAGGACATGGCCTTCAGCACATGTATCGAACTAATAGGGACCTATTCTGACTGCTGTGGATTGCCCCTGAACACAGACCATCGCCTGACAGATGTACACTGTGACATTTCCCTACCCCCCTCCTTACCCATATCTTCTCCTGACCAAACTTCTGATGAGGTTTTCTCCGCTTCCCACACCTCATGGTCTGAGTCATATCCGGGCTACTCATCGCCGGTCCACCCCCTTGAAGATCAGATTGCCCTTTCTTTCCCACCAAATCAGGCGGAAATGCTACTCCACACTAGGACCTTGAGCCCAAACACTGATCACTGGGGCTCTCCTTTCTTGGATCCATCAATCCAAGATGCCCCTCTTCTTGGCCAATCTGAGGGCCAACTTCTTTCCCCTGCCCTTCTTTCATCTGATCCTTTTGGGACACTCTCGTCCCAAGAAATGCTAGATCTTTCGCCATCCACTCCCGAGCTGAAAGCACTGCCTGACACACTTAAATATGCTTTTCTTGGGCCAAATGAAATGCTTCCCGTAATTATTAGTTCAAAACTGACCAGGGAGCAAGAGTGCAAGCTAATGAAGGTCCTCATGGAACACAAGGCAGCCATTAGATGGTCCTTATCTAACTTAACTGACATTAGCCCCTCCTACTATGCTCACCATATATATACGGAGGAGGAGGCTCGACCTTCTCGTGAGATGCAACGACGTCTCAACCCTAACATGTGGAAAGTCGTTAAAAAGGAAATTATTAAGTGGCTGGATGCGGGTATAATCTACCAATTAGCGATAGTCCCTGGGTGAGCCCGATTCATGTCATGCCCAAAAAGGCGGGACTCATCATCCATGTTAATGACAGGGGCAAATCCATCCCTACACATACTCCTACATCTTGGAGAGTGTGCGTAGATTATAGGAAACTGAATGCTGCAACAAAGAAAGACCATTTTCCACTACCTTTTATTGACCAAATCCAGGAGCGGTTAGCGTGAAATAAATTTTTCTGTTTCCTGGATGGATTCTCTGGATATAACCAGGTGGCTATTGACCCCCGGGACCAAGAGAAAACCACCTTCACCTGCCCCATTGGCACCTTCTCATTTAAAAGGACGCCATTCGGACTTTGTAATGCGCCAGCAACTTTCCAGAGATGTATGCTGGTGATATTTCATGATATGACGGGTGACTTTCTTGAGGTCTTCATGGACAACTTTTCGGTCTTCGGACCTTCATTTGATGATTGTCTAGCCAACTTGACCCGCATCCTTCAGAGATGTATTGATGTGAACCTCGTGCTTTCTTGGGAGAAAAGTCATTTTATGGTGCACGAGGGAATTGTTCTCGGTCACATCATCTCTGATTGAGGTATGGAGGTGGACAAAGCTAAGCTTGATGTGATTGCTGATTTACCTGTGCCTAGCTCTGTCCGGTAAATCTGCTCCTTCTTAGGACACATTAGTTTCTATAGGAGATTCATCAAAGTCTTCTCCAAGATTTCTAGACCTCTAACTCATTTCCTATCAACCGACGTACCCTTTGATATGGGCCCTGACTGTATATGAGCATTCATGCAACTACGTGATGCTGTCACCAAGGCCCTTGTTCTCCAGCCACCTGATTGGTCCTTCGACTTTGAACTCATGTGTGACGCTTCCGACCTTGCAGTCGGAGCCATCCTGGGACAAAGATGCAATAGACACCCTTTCGTGGTGTACTACACCAGTAAGACGCTGGACGAGGCCCAGCGTAATTATACGACTACTAAGAAAGAACTACTGGCGATCGTCTTTGGGCTGGAGAAATTCCACTCTTACCTTCTGGGCTCGCATGTTACTGTATTCACTGATCACGCGGCCATCCATCATCTCATGCACAAGAAGGATGCCAAGCCTAGACTGATTCGTTGGAACCTTTTGCTCCAAGAATTTGACCTTGAGATCCGCGATAAGGTCGAAGCCTAGAATGTTGTTGCTGATCATCTCTCGAGACTGGACCCTGACCACATTGGACTTACCCTACCGATTAAAGAGGTTTTTCCCGATGAGCACCTACTGGCAACGAATGTGGCAAGTGGACCTTGGTATGCAGGCATTGCTCATTACCTTGCTTCTGGCTCCCTCCCACATGGCTGGCCTAAAAACCAGCGCGAGTGTCTCATCGTAGAAGCAAAGTACTATTTCTGGGATAATCCACTACTTTTTCGAGTAGGTGCTGATTAGATCATCCGTCGCTGTATTCCTGACAGCGAGGTCCCCAGTGTGCTATCCGTCTGTCACAATCAGGCCTGCGAAGGCCATTTTTCTGGGGGCAAAACTTCAGCCAAGTTGTTGCAGTGCGATTTCTTTTGGCCCTCCCTTTACCAGGATGCACACAATTATGCTAAATGGTGCACAAGGTGCCAGTCACTAGGGTCAATGTCACGTCATGACATGATGCCCTTGCAACCCATCCTAGGTGTTGAAATCCTTGACATATGGGGAATCGATTTCATGGGTCCCTTTCCTCCTTCCAACGGCTTTAAGTACATCCTCGTTGCTGTTCACTATGTTTCAAAATGGATCGAGGCTATTCCTACGCGCCATGCTAACCATGTCATATCTACTCGATTTGTCAAAAATCACATTTTTGCGCGCTTTGGGATCCCTCGAGCCATTATCTCTGATGGAGGAAGTCATTTTACCCATGCTTCTTTTCGGACACTTCTAAGGAAATATGGAGTCCACCATCGTATCGCATCTCTGTATCATCCTCAGACGAATGGCCAGGCTGAGGTGTCGAACCGGCAAATCAAGCATATTCTCCAGAAAACGGTTCGACTTGACCGTAAGGATTGGTTCGACAAGCTGATTGATGCACTTTGTGCGTATTGGACCACCTTCAAGGCTCCCCTTGGTATGTCTCCTTATAGAATTATTTACGGGAAGCCTTGTCATTTGCCTGTGGAGTTGGAGCACCGCACTTATTAGGCGATTCACCAATGTAACCTCGACCCAAACCTGTGTGGTCGAGAAAAGAAACTCCAACTCCAGGAGCTGGAAGAGCTCCATCGTGAGGCCTATGATTCTGCCTTAACTTTCAAACAACGCACTAAGGCCTTTCACAACAGTCGCATTCGGTGGAAGGAATTTGAGCCATCTCAGCAATTTTGGCTTTACAATGCCCGGCTCAAATTCTTTCCAGGGAAATTAAAGTCCAAATGGACTGGTCCTTACTTGGTCTCGAGACCATTTCCCAACAGGGCCATTGAAATTGAAGATCACAGATCTGGGCATAAATTTACGATCAATGGGCAGTGGTTAAAATCCT